>CM021322.1:6182207-6224701 GCA_010645155.1 Tigriopus japonicus
CAAGGACCGGTAAGATATTCTTAGGTTGTTCAAGTTGTCTAATGGATGAGCGTGATAAACATCCCCGTTTTGATCCGGAGGAGAGTTTCTGGGGTAAATTTGGTTCCTTTCCAAGAGGAATCTGCGTTTGCATTAAGGTCCACATGGAACAAAGAAAGAAGAAGTCCTCAGTGTCAAGAATTCGATCAAATGAAGAACAAATTAAGATGACTTCAAAAACATATCACATGTGGCTACTAGCAATGGATGGGCTCAATATTTTGATTTGCCTTTTGACTCAGTCAGCCCAAATTGGTGATCTGACAGTTTAACCCGGATAACATGGACCCTCTCAAAGTCTTGATAATGAAATGCTCCCACCAAGATTGAATTGTGTGGATTTTTTGACTCAATTTGATTGTTTATTCCTGGACAAAGGGTTCTAAGAACTAAGAAGATCAATGAAACCCTATCAAGCACGTAGAGCCTATCCCTGCAATGAAAAGACATGATCCTCTGGTCCTGAAGGACCCTCAGCCCCAGTCCTGCGTGGTCCTGACCTTCTTGAGCCCCAAGACTTGAAACATTTTCAATCAAATCCACAATCCAGGATTTAATCCTCATGTTTTTCACTTATTTTGTCACAAGGACGTCGTGATTGCCTTTGTTCCAATTCCAATCCGGATCAGATGGCTGATCTGATCCAGAACCGTCAAAAGTGCCATTCAATAGTTACAGCCAACAACATCTCCGACTTTGACTCCATCTTGTTTCAAAATGAGACTATTCTCATTCCTTCATTTTCCTATAGAAATGGTTCCTGCGTCGTGGAGGTGCTGATGAGGATGGAAGAGGAGTAACCCTCCAGATATAACCACAGATACTTCTATTTAGCATTGTTTCACAGAAGTTGGACTAATGGGTGAAGCAAGATTCCATCTATGTATTTTCCTGATTGTTAAGAAGACTAAAATCCTTTGGAGAGCTGAATGTTTAAAGTTCATGAGACAAGTAAAAGGAGTGCTGGGACCTCTAAAATCAAGGTGAAGAACAATTAGTCAATAAATATTAACAAAAAAAGTTAACCTGAATTCTTTCAAGATGCATGTTCAACAGTTTTAGTCGTTAATAAGGAATAAATGACATTGTGTCAAAATATAGCCTCGGCCTCATACCATTTTTTCAAAAATCGGAGTTCGTGTCCACCCCTTTCAGGGGTTCCTGTTCTATCCCATGAGCTTCCTTAGTTTCATGTAATTAGTGACAAAGTCAAAAATTGATTGGTGAATTGCAAAAACTTTCTTAAATAGCTTCTGTCATTTATATTATGAGCACAAAATATCAAAACTTTTTACAAAGTTAGGCATAACAGTCTGTAGCAGTGTCAGCCTGACGACTGCTACGAATGCGCAACTTCACAAGGGCTGCCAGACGTTTGTTCAACAAAAAAGTCATTTCAGATGGCAATGCTATACATAGTGTGCACAAGGAAATCGCTCATATGGCTTCAATTGAAGTTCTAAATATTCACCAATCAATTTTGTATCTAGTTAGATTAAGTTTTCCAAAAAAAGTAAGAAACTCAATACAAATCAGTGTGGAGATTCATCAAGAGCTGACATTACCTAGTCAATTCACAGCAGCACTGTGCTTGAACGCGCATCGAGGTTTTAGGAGAACAAGAAGGTTTTCTTCCAACACCCACGGTTTTGGCCCGTCTTGGCCTTCAAAGGCTAAAAAGGTCCAACATCATGCTATCAAAGGTAAGCTGAGATCATGAGCGGCAATTTGGTAGTAAATAGTACAGAGGGAAAGTTGCCTCAAACAGGTCGAACCCAAGAACCTCAGTACAATGGAACCCACGTCTTGGGACCAAAATGGCATATGCGCGTACTCTTTTATTATAGTGCTCTAGCCTGCTTCATCTCGAGGTCACGGATCAAACCACTGTCGTCGTTGTCTGCCAAATAACTGAAAAAAAATCTGGGGCTTAGTCTGTAATACAAGTCTCATTATCCAGATTCAAATGGTTTTTAACCTAAGAGAAAAAGCAAAGAATGGTAAACCTTGTCAAAGGGAAGACAATTTTCAAGATTTTTTTTTTTTGGTTTGAACAAGATTGATCAAGATTTGATACTTATTTTGATTATCCATGCTTAAGCCAAGGACTCCTTAATGGCACGGTCAAATGTCTAATCTAATTACATATAAGATAAGTTAACTTTAAGGGTCCAAAATAGAACATAATATCTAAACATTCTTTGGTGTCAATGTTTATATTTTGAATTCAGGAAATCAAGAGGACCAGTTTTGACTCAATATATTTTTTTAAATTCAGGATTAGATCAATATGCAATGACAAGGCTTTCAAAAAATTAGTTAATTTGATAGGTTTTAGCTTAACTTTTAATCTAGACAATGTGAATAACGCACAAAATTATATATGCTCCTCTTGGTTCCTTGGTCAAAAACATTTCTCATCACTCATCAGTAGAGCCAAGATTTTTAGGTGAAAAATTAGAAAATAATTTTTCACCTTTTTTACTGCTTTTGATGGAAATTTTTTTTTTGCCCTTTTTAGCAAAAAAAAAATATTTTTTTTGACACTTTTTGGGACAAAAGGTTAATAAATGCCGAGATTTACAACATTTACCACCTGGTTTAGAGAATGTGATTTCTAACTTAGTGAAAAATGGTCATATTTATACTATCACTAAGGAAGGGCATTGATTTAAATTCACATTTAATTTCAAGAGGCTAGAGGCAGTTCTATGAAAAATGTAGAAAGGAGTAAAATTTACAATTACTTTTTTCCATTGGCCTTCCAAAGAAAAAGGTTGGTAGTGCATTTTTAAAGAATTGGCTTCTGGGCACTGCGCAAAAAAACAACGCATTGGAGGTTTTGTGAGTTAATCAAATTTGGCGTCTCAAATGACAAGCTCGTAAACTTGTCCATGTTGAAAATGATGGTTCAAATGGCACAACTTGGTAAGAATGTGGTGTGGGCGTGGTATGGTAGCCGATTGCGCCATGCAGTGTGAGGCTACTGAGGTAATCAACGGCAATAATACTTCACATTATATATTCCGATAGAAATTCAAACAGTCTCAAATAAGGATAAAAAGCGTGTCAGGTGAATCGGGATTCTCAGGGTGACCTCGGTATACTTCAACATTCCAATACGTTCACCAATGTAAGTGCTTCTATTGTAAAAGGTGCACAATAAGAACCTTTTTTTTACTTTTTTTTGGTTATTTTCTTCACCTATTTACCACTTTTTTTGGCTTTTTTCTTCACCTAAAAGTCCTGGCTCTACTCATCAGCCTTTATTTCCGCGGCATTTTTAGCTGAACCACTTGACCACTATTTCTTATTCTCCAGCCAATCCGGTTTGAGAATTCCAACTGACATCGAACATGATTGGTCGGATCATAAGTTCAATCAAATAGGCAGTGAAGAAGATAAGCCACGAAAATATCAATTGTTGTGTTTGTGAATTTTCATTTCAAATTGATCGGAACTTTTAAATATCGTGAGTATATTTATGCTAAGGTCTTGATACATTGGTGGTCTAATGCCCAGATCCGAGATTGAAATGTTAATTGAGTACACTGGTTGTGGAATATCGTAGTGACATGTCGAAGGCATGAAATTAAATTCAACTAATATTTGTTTTCTCAGACGTCAAGAGAAGGAAAGATAAGGTTCTATGTATACCTAGATGTCTCTACTCTCCAGTCTGTCCCCAATAAAAAACACACTCTAGTATGGACCTCTGCTTTGTGTCAATTTGAAGAGAAATATTTTCAATCTCTTTGGTGTGGTTGATGATTATTTCCAGAATCCAACAAAATGGGTGAACAAAAGCTAGCGATCGACTCGCCATATCTGTCCTTTGCGGACAAAATCTTCAATAAATACCGCGAATACTATGTCACGCAATCCAAAGGTAAGGTTATGTAACCCTAACATTCTTTAACGTCAGCACCAATTACCAATCACTATCACTATTATACGATATTTAAATAATGGTATAGCTTGTTACGTTGGGTTGGAAGAACAATTTAAAAGAGGATAAAAACATTTCTTGATTTTCCTCAGCGATTTTTATATTTTGCCTAATTCAAAGGGGAAAAGCTTTTGGTACGAGAATTTTTTACTCCTCTGAATATGGCAAAGCGTACAAATTAAAACCCAAAGGTTTATCAAAACTTTGAAAACGGCAAAAAATTATGTCACCAAATGCCACTTACTTGAGTTTTTTTTGCTTTTATTGGCTTTGGGTTATGTCCAAAACAAACTTGAGTCCAAATTAATTCGATATTCTTCTTTAACTTCGTATTTTTTTAATCATCAAAAGTATCAAATTTAGTTAGTTGGCTCATGGTACAGTACGTTATTATGCAAGGGGTGTGTGGTTGTAGTTAATCATTCCAGCACGCTAATTTTAAAGTATGACCTTATATGTAGTTGCTCAATAGCAAGCAAGAGCGGTAGCTTCCGCGGTAGCTTTGGATTTTTATATGTTTATTCAATAAGATTTGCCGATATGTTTTGTCTTAAAATTGTGAAAAGGTCAGAAGGGGTTGTTCTCATACATTTTTAGCTTGGTGTAGACTCTGATTCAAATTATTGGATATTATTCATACTTATTGCCTACTATAAATTTGATTGCTTTCTGAGCAGTGCCATAGATGGTGAATTTTAGGTCTTATTATTGCACTATTTTCCCTTTAGGTTTAAATTTGCTTGTATGATTATGTTTTGTTATCATAACAAGATAACTAGCATCTAGATTAATGGACTAGTTCACTCAATTTGTTATCCCAACCTTATGAAACAAATGTAAAATAGAAAACCTGCACACTCCAGTAAATATTGAAGCCATATATGAACCTCACCTTCATTGAATACGATTTGCCAAACACTTGGCCTGAAAAGTCAGAAAAGGCAAATTCAACCAAATTCAATATTAAAGCGACAATTTTTTTGGTGTAGGGCCATGTGTAGGGCCATTTCTTAAAACAGACCATTCGTAACTCCATCTTTTTAGCCCTACCGAAATTTGGCAATAACAAAAAATAAGGCACGTAAAGTGAACAAAACCTTGTGTGTGAAGAATTGTTATCTGCCGCATCTTTTTGAGCTTTACACATTTTTAGAAAATCAACCATTTCCGAGTTACGGACATGGTTTCCTGTTTCGTTTCTTACGCATCACCGGGTTGTGTTTATCATGGGAAGTGCGAGATGTTTCCACATGAAATCCATTAAATGGCGTACTTTAAGACTGTTCTCTTTTCTTTTAGCGTTCTAGGAAAAAATATTCAGTGGTCAAACAATCAAAGTGTTTAAAAATGAACTAATGTTTTTTTTGTCGTTTTACGCTCATAGAGTCCAACTTAGTGATAAAGATTAGCAAAATTCTGAGGCCAAGTCCAACATTTGCTCCAATGGCCACCTCAAAAGTGCAAACACTTGTGACTTAGTTGATATCAGCTAACATAAGTGACGTTCTTATAGTTCAGCCTCTTTGTGATCGAAGCACTTATTAATAAGACTAATTCCTTTTTACACACATTTTTACACAACCTAAGTGAGCATGACCATCCTTCAAATTGGAAGTGATCCAGAAAATCAGAAAAGTGCCTTGGAACAAGTACCAAACGAACAAACTCCTTTTCTTCTTGAAGATGATCGTAAAAAGCCATCTTCAAGAAAATTGGCAACTTTCCAGCAGATTTCTGTGGTTGTGAGGCAAGAAATTGGCATTGGATATATCCTTTATCAATTTGGATTGAGTGTACATTTTTCGAAGTTTCAAGGTTTAGCGTTTGAACTTTTTTTAAGACACTAACCATAATCATGTTAACCATAACCATCTCGATATACCAATGCCAATTTTGTATTCGTTGTCAAATGATAGTGGCGTCACAGAGGGATATGCCACTCGTGGATACTCGCCTTTAGCAGGTAAGTTAGCTCTTAAAACAAGATCAGCTTCTGCATGATTTTGTGCGCCTAAATCAATGGACATCGAAAAAGAATTGTTAGCAGACGAATATAATTGTGTTTAGAAATAAATACACGTGCCGCTAAAGCAAGAAGGAAGGCAACAAGGACTTTTGCAAAATTGCTGCCGCTCCTAATATCCAAAATCAAGATGATGTTCAGAAACAAATTGTTCTTTTTAATTTGTCAGAGGGACAATGATGAACAGGAAGCGCTTTTGGCCGAAATTTCGGTTTCAATTTCGACTTACCATATCGAAACCAGAAATGCACTAAAGAGAATGGAGTTTGAGAGAAAAATCGCTGTTTTTTTCGTCCAAAACCATTTGAAACATAGTTTTGATTGAATCTAAGGACGCAAGCACAAAGTCATTAATGGGTTTTGACTTTCATGTCGCCACTATCAACATGTTACAAATGGTGACATGGAAGTAAAAAAACAGATCTTAAAGTGAGTCTACTTCTCCAACAAGAGTAATATAACATTACTAATATCATATTTAAAGGATGATCCAAAATGTGCTCGGACCTAACTTCGGCTTTCTTTTGCGCTCCCAATTGTAGGATGGGAGATCCTCTTTGATGGGATTGGCTCCACCTTTAATCCAGAGAGGTGAGGTCGAGCCCGGCCTTCCTCTCTTTTTGACCTTGCTTGCGAGTGCAAGGCCTAAGTCCTTTTTTCCAGTGCAATGTCCTTCCATTTACCCTACATGCTCATCTTCCACGACAGAGACAGAAAATTCAGTTATAACCAGATTGGGAGGTGAATACCAACGTCTGTTTGTTTCGTGTGTTCCAAGACGAGGACTCTTTTTGTCTTGTGTTCCAATTTGATATGGATCTTTAGGGTCACGAACGAAAGTTGGTGGAAAGCACCGAAGATTGAGGAGCAAATACAACATTTGGGCGAGCCACAAATCATTCCTCTTGGTTCCTGAAAGCCCAGAGAGAAAAAAGTTTTTTGGCTCTCATCAGTGTTTAAAGTGCTTTTTAGAGGAAATCGTAATGGTCCCCCAAAACCATCCAGTGCATGACATTGCACCAAATCATCAGCCGGGCCCGCTCGAAAGTGAACGAATCCATCGATGATTGCATGCATAAAAAGGGCTTGAGTCTTGACTCGACCCGACCCGTCGTCGTGTTAAAGTGCATCTCCAAACCTCTTGTTGCCCATCTTGCAGGAAAAGTTTCTTTTACTACTCGGTTGGGAGGGAGTCACGTAGGTAGGAAGGAAGGCACTTGAAGTTTCGGTTGTGGTGTGTTCTGTCAATGCTTTCATCAGCTGCTTCCATTGCTAAACATACTGAATGACTCAGTCCAATGGCCTGAGTAAAGAGGAAGCAAATCCAGGGAATACAGTCACGCACACACGCCTTCTGCAAAGGAATAGAAGACGGGACGTGGTTGTGGAATTTTAATCGTCCAACTATCTCGTCAATGGTGTGCCAGTGGAACTAGAGCCAAATGCCGGTTATTGGTTCACTTCTTAAAAAATATATGACGTCAGGACCTGTGGATTGATTTAGTGTGAGCAAAATGGTTTGTGTCATTTGTGTTTTTTGTTAAGTAACTGACCGGCAGATTGGAACCATGATTGCTTAGGAACGTTGGGATATTTCATTTGAATGCGAGTGATTCTTGTGACAAGTGTGAAGGTGGCGAGTTGTTTGATTTGGATCGAATATACGAACTAACACTTAAGATGATGACTGAAGAAGGGAATGGGGCGATTGGTTCGGCCGGATCTTCAACATCGGGGTCGCCCAACAAATCACCCAACAAATCGCCCAACAAGTCGCCTACCAAATCCTCGGTTTCGGGGGGTTCAGCCAGTCGGTTTTCTGTGTCAAAGTCCAAGACACAAGGCGATCGGATGCTCCTAATTGAGGAGGATGAATCGGCCATAACTTACGGATCTGAGGGACCCGAATCCAAATATATAGTAGATCAAAACGAACCCGCTGCTCATCCTGGTGAGTGAAGAATTGATGACGGTTAAGAAATCATAATTATTGTCATTATGGTCTTTGGTCTCGGAAAGGAAAGGGTTCATTTGAATCTTTAACCCAAACTCGCTTTTAAAGACTATGAGAGTCAAGATTTTTTAGTCATTTTATAAACCTTAGGAAATGAGTGCCTCAATTATTTTGAAATGCTTTCGAAGATTATCCGAATTTAACATAGTTTTTAGACCTCTCATTCTCATCAGAAGGCCTGGAAAATGAGATCTTCGCAGATTATTTGTCAATTTCATTTTGGATGTCTTTTAAGACACTAATGTCCGGTTATTTTGAATCGTTTATACCAAGTGCTTGCATTGTTTCTAATCACCCGCCAAAGGCGAAAAGATAATCGGGTACCCACTGGACAATATTTTAGATGACATACCTTGTATGTCAAAAGTTTGATTGGGTTCATAATTTGCTTAATTTTAACGAGTGCTATTCTCGTACCCAGAGTCGTGCATCTGTCAATTTTGACTAGAGAGTTGGCAAGTGACGAAAGAAGACAAATAGGCTAATGAACGCGGAAAAAAATCTCGCATTTTTGGTTCTAAAAGGGTCTAATGACAAAGTCAAGATACTTTGAAAAAGTATCTAGATAAGATAGTATTTTCCGCAAAGTATCTAAATAAAGATAGTTTAAGATACTTCTCAAAAAATGTATCTAGATAAAGATACCTCAAGATACTTTCCTGAAAAAGTATCTAGATAAAGATTGTTCAAGATAGCTTCCCGAAAAAACTATCTTGATAAGGTACTTCAAGATACTTTTCACAAAACGTATCTTTATAAGATACTTCTAGATACTTTTCTTCATAATCCATGATGTCAAATTATTTGTGCATTATGCATTACGAAGAAAAGTATCTAGAAGTAATTTATCTAGATACTTTTTGGGAAAATGCATAGTGCATACTAAACAATGCATAATGGATGCTTTAAAACAAAAGATTGAGAGAACACATTATCTAGATAAAGATAGTTTGCCGAAAGAAGTATCTAGATAAAGATACTTTAAGATACTTTCCCGAAAAAAGTATCTAGATAAAGATACTTAAAGATATTCTCCCGAAAAAAGTATCTATATAAAGATAAAAGATAAACTATCTTTTATCTTTATCTTTTATCTAGATATGATAATTGAACAGGACTGACAAATTGACGAGTTGCCTGTCTTTTCAAGTGCCGTCTTTTTCTTCAAGGCATATTGTTATGGAAAGTGAATGCGCAAAAGTCAAACTTCGGGGAAAGTGTAAATTAATTTCAAAGCGATTACAGAAAGACTTAGTACTTTCTCAGGTGTCCTTGAGTTCAATTCCGAAACCACTTTTGCAACGCAGTCTACAATTTGGGGAAAATTGTCGAATGCTAACTGTTTGTGGCTCCGCAATTCTATAAAATATCCATTAGGCAACATAGATACATTTGAATAGGTACCCAAGAGGTAGGTCAAATTTCTTTATTCAAATTATTTTAGTCCTAGTAGGCGTCTTTCGGAAGAGCTACTATTTAAATGAATTTGATTATAGTTGTTTTGACTTCAGATACAATACCATTAACAATCGTTGTTGGATTCATGAACATCTAGAGCAGGGGTCGGCAACCACTTTTGGCTCAAGGCCCACAAATTTGTTTTCATGTTGTCAGGGGCCCACCAAACAGACGTTGGTAGATTCAGGGGGCCCACAATTTAACGATCAAAGAGCTTTGTGCCCACGAGGACAGTATTGTGGATGGCTTACGGGCACGCTATTTTGGACTTCCCTATAGCGCCTGGGCCCACTGATGACCACCCTTGGGTCCACATGTGGGCTTCGGCCCACCGATTGCCGACTTGATCTATAGTGTACTGGACAGCATACGATGACCACTATTGATCAGATTTTTCTCAGAAAACAATAAGAGCCTCTTATATTTTTTTGCTCGGCTTTGTTCAATCCAGCAAATTCTAGAAATCATGGATCATGAGAAAAGAAAAACCTTCCATAAGAAGAGAAAAATGGTCCCTTCAAACTCTGTCATCCGGAATCTGTATCTTGTTCCACTCAGCCATGAGTATTTGATCGATGAGCTATTGTTCCTTTTGGTCGGTCTTCAGCCAAGTTTTGTCCCACCCACTTGGAATACTGAAATGCAACGACAAACAGAGCAGTCTTGTCTTAACTTAGCGTTACCAAAGATAAAGATAACAAGCAACTTTGAAGTACTTCAAAGAAATATAGGAATTTTGAACCTTGCAAATGCAATGCAAGGGAAGCAAAGACGTCCTGTTTTGGAATGGAGTGTTCATACTTGGCAAGGCTTTGTTTGAAGGACCATAAAATCTTGTATTTCAATTTTTTGTCGTAACTTATTTTTCTAAAATAGAAAGAAACGCTCAAAAATGGCGACATTAGTTACTTGATATTGCTATTTGTGTCTGAATTGATCAGTCCTACCACCAGGCTTGACGCAGAATGCTTCTACTTGCAATATAATTTGTCGGTTAGAGGTTTAAGGTCTTCTCTCCATTAGGTGAACAAAACAATACAACATATACTGTTCATTTATTATGGGGCTGATTGTTCAACCATTTAGTCATGTTAAGTTAAGATTTTTGTTAGGTTTTAAGATGTTTAGTGGCCAGGAAGTTTTGATAAAACAATTTTTTTCCATCAGTTTTTAAGGACATGGAAAAAATGCCCATAATATCTGTTGCTTTATGTGGAATTCTTACGTATATGACAAATATGATATTTCAAAAGTTACTGTTATTTAATTAAATCAACCTGTATCTACCCACTAAGTTGTTTTTAAAGCAGTGTGCAGACTTCAAATCTGAACAACTTTGTTATTGGTTTAAGAGCATTAAGATCAACCAAGAGAAGGCAGTTGTTCCTTAGAAAAGAGAGGCTGCTTGTTATACTTTTAATTTTTGAAACAAGAAATTGCTGTCAATTGGTTTGTTAACATTAAAAATGCTTATATTAAGGCTTTAATTAACATGGAAGAACGCAACAGGCAGAGGTGCCATGATTTGCTCCGTGCCGGCATCATTGTTGATGACATCGCTAACATTGTGGGGGTCTCTTTCACCACTGTGTATGCGACCGCCAACATTTTGGGGATCTCTCGCATCACTGTGTAAGCGACCAAGAAGAGGTGGGAAGACCAGGGTACTGTCATAAAACTACTGCCATAATAAGCTTTCTCCTAATTTTACTTGATGAAATTATTTTAGATCCACTTTGTTCAGATTTTAAGTCCGCACACTCTCTTTTCAACTCTTTTGGTCACTCTTCTGAATATTTCGTTTCATTTTCTTAACATATTCCTGTGTATCTTGAAGTGATTTTTGATGGGCTATGGTAGGTCAAAATGAATTCCTTCAGAATCATACATCCGAAGATCTGTATTTGTGGGCCTCCAATATGTGTGATGGTTCTTTCAATTTATCAGCTTTTGATTGGAAGTTCTTTGATTGTCCCATCTCGAATTTGATGGGTCTTGACTTCAAAGATGTTGATGAGCTGGTCAAAGTTTAAAGCTTGTTTCAAAAAAAGCTCACACGCGGCTTTTGCGTTGACTATGGGTTTCAAGTCCTACATATTTGCCAACTTTTCTGAAAAGTAATCTTTTAGCGCAATTATTATCATTATTATTGAGTGAAAACTGTTTTCCTTTATTTTTCAGGTAAGTGTCGTAAATACTTGAAGGAGTTACAGATCAAAGGAACAACCAGAGAGGCACGCATGTACCTTGCCATAACATAAAATAAGTTCGACATATTTTCTACGAAGATTTGTTGATAATATGAATGATTTGCCAATATGCTGGATTTCCGCCCAGTAATTGAAAGTTGGGAGAACAATATTTGATTTTGTTGATAAGAAAACCTAAGAACCATTGTATTTTTTTGGAAGAAGAGGCTGTTGGTTAGGCTTAATATTTAAAGTAGGTGTAAATCGAATTCTACAAACAAAACCTTGCATCTGATGGGTAAGGCTTCGAATTTACATTTTTAGTCCAGTAGTCACTGTGGAGTCTCTGAAAATTAGCTTATGACTAAGGTTGCACAAATAGATAGATAAATAGATTGATTTCATTCAGGGACGCATAATAGCTTTGTAGGTGATAAAAAAGTAAAGTAAGATTAAATACGTCATTGGACATAATGCAAACAAATATGCCAAAAACGCAATAAAATGCCAAAAATGCAAGATAATGCCAAAAATGCCAAAAAATGCAAGAGGAAAATGCCAAAAGAGCACGCAGTTGAAGAACAATTGGACTAAATTTAATTTGCATCATACACACAAATAAAAATTAAGGGCCATAAAGACCTTGAAAAAAATCATAATTCTTGGTTTTTCATTAAAAATTATCAAATGAAACTTGTTGTTGAAAATCAAATTGTTGTTAATGAAATATAGCTTTGCGTTCTGGGTCTGAAACGCCTGCACACGGAACACACTAGTTTTCACACTTTCATTCTTTAATTGAAAAACAATTGGCAACACTCAAAATACAAATTTTAAAAAGAAATTTTAAGTCTCTAAAGCAAGCAGTTTTTTAACGTGCTCAAAAATCCTT
Source organism: Tigriopus japonicus (assembly GCA_010645155.1). NCBI lineage: Eukaryota > Metazoa > Arthropoda > Copepoda > Harpacticoida > Harpacticidae > Tigriopus > Tigriopus japonicus. The sequence goes on from CM021322.1 coordinate 6,194,772, forward strand.
CTCTTCTTTATTTGCAATTTATATTTCATTGAACAGAAAAATTAAATTGCCCTTGGGGAGTGAGTAGATGTGATTTATCATGAAAACGGTAACTAAAAAACGATGTCAGCCAAGCCTTTCCAGCGGAAGAAGAAAAGAAAAATGTCAAAGGCAAGAAAATGACAATGTTTTTAAGGAATTTGGGAAATACCAAATTTCAACAAGAAGACCAATACTGCAAACGAAGGAGAAAAATGCTTCAACTTTTGATAAAAACGAAAAAAATGCAAATCAGCCAAAATGATGAAAAAATGCAAAAAATATCGGAAAATGTGAAATAAAATGCATTTTCAAGAAATATGCAGCCCTATTCATGACAAACTGTAATGTTAGAAAACATTACTGAAGTGGCCTGTCCCTAGCAATGTTTTACTATTTTATGCTGTTGTCACTCCTCTTTACATATATTTGAGAGTGCATAGCTTAGACTCCAACGTTTGATTGAGTTGAAGCTAAAACACGACCTCTTAAAAAAACACTGAAGATAACTCATCTAAAGGAAAACCGATATGATTGATTGTGATAGAGAAAATCTCGCTTTTAGCATCTAATTCCGCCATAAAGGGTTCTTAAAAACTAGTGATGGACCGAAACCGAAAGTTTCGGCCGAAAGAGGGCTTAACCGAAACCGAAACCAGCTGATTACAAAATTGTTTAAATGCAAAATCCGCCTTAAAAATTAGAATGCTCATGTGTTTGATGTTGGGTAGTCGCAAATTTTGAAAAATCGGATAACTTAAATTTCAGAGGTTTTTGGACCACCTATTTTTTTTTCGATTTTGTTGTCAAACTCCATTTTATATAGTGCTTGTCTGCTTTTGGTTTCGGTAGGCATAACCGAAACCGAAATTTCGGCCGAAAGTACTTTCGGTCCATCACTATTAAAGACCTTTTTGTCTTCACATGGTATCCTGTGCTTCAGGATAATTCAAATATTGATAGCTTGAGGTTGATCTTTGATTTAGAACTTGAGTGTTGTAGCAAAAGTAAAGTTCCGTCGAATTTCCATTGTTCTGAGCCTGAAATTATACTTCAACAGAACTTTTTATAAAATTTAAGGTTGAGAATTGAGATGTCCTAAAAGTAACTGAAAAGTGCCGAGTTGTTCTTAGGGGACGTGGAAACATTGCCACTCTTTTTCTCTTGAAAGAATTTCCGTTTATTGTTCTTTCTTGAAACAACTCCGAAACATTCTAGGATATATTTGAAAGTTATAAATAGGGTGGTGATTTCAGCTCAAACGATTTGACATCATCAGAAGAAAAAGTTCCAAAACGAAATCCTATTTTCAAAGAAATCAAAATGCAATGATGTCGTGTCCGTTCCACAATCCTAGTGGTGGTCAGGGCATGTCTTGATCATGAAGTTCTAGAAGTCGATGTCAAGTTTCGAAGATAGATATAAATCGGTAGAACGAAAAGTTTTCCCCCCTTCAAGACCCTCTAGCCAATTTTGTTAACTCGAGCCAAGAGTGGCCTTAGGCCCTTCCAAGGCTCTTCTAAGCCGAACACGAACCCTTGACGAAAGGAGAATCTTCGGATGCCGAATTTTCTCTCGGCTTGACTTTACTTTCGGGGAAAAACTAGATCGCTTTCGCCCAAAGCGCGGAGATGGTGGTAAACATAAACCCTTAGATCTTGGCTCATAAGCAGAGAAAACGAGCCAACCAGTTCGCAGAACTAGCTCGTGGCCTCTTTGCACCTCTAAGAGCCCGAATGGGCGTGTTAAGTTGTCCCTGAATGTCGGTAAGAAGAACAGGTTCCACCTCCCAAGGAGTCTCTTGCGGGTGCCCTTCAACATGAGATGTTTCACGTCAAATGGAAAGGGAGGATGAAACGGGTCTGGCCTTTTTTTGGCTCGTTCGTCCAACCATCTCTAGGCATTGCCTTTGTCGGACCGACCTTCAGACGCTTCCTGATGTAGCCTTTCGCTTCTCTGACTCAAGGCCAGAGGCCTTAGACTGAAACGAAGCGGTCTTACGGCCTTCAAATAGGATCGTCTAGAAGTTGGGCCTTGATGTTGAAAAAAAAAGAAGAGGAAGAAGACGAAAGAGGAGGGGGAGAAGAAGAGGGCATGTTTTCAGGCCAACCATCTTGTCCAAGGAACGCCGTTGTCGACGCCACGATGACGCCCTTGAGAGGGGGCAAACAATCACGGCGAATACCATGTCTTGGAAGGCGACAACTTCAGATGGAAGATAGAGCTTGACTGTGCCGTCGATCTCGGTGGGACGAGTAGTTGAGGTGGTCGTAGAATGAACGGTAGCGCAATAATAGGGAAGTGTCCAAGCCCGATGGAAGTGAACGCCGGACAGATCCAAGGTGGAACAGGAACCGTCAAACGATGTGCCTCGCTCGTTCTGTTCATTTTGGACATTGGAGAGGGTGAAACAGCGTGAGGAGGAAGGAGTGGGAAATTTGGAAATTTGGAAAGGACACACTCAAAAGGTCGGATTCAACGTGTGGTTTTATTATACGGCGTCCAATTAGTGAGATGTGTGCTTCAGACCGTGTTGGTCCGTTTGGCCATCTGATGTGAGAATTGCAAAGGTGCTTCGTTTTCAAGATTTCTTGAAGCGTTCTCGCCTCTCGAAATCTTAGAATTCAGCGTTTTTTCCACGAACCATTGTCTTAAAAGGCGCTTTGTTGAGTCAAGGCTTTTGACCGATAACAGCTTGGAAAGTCCCTTTTGCTTATTTGTGGATTTGCTCCATTCGACAAGATCAGTGGTGTTTCAAAAAACTAAGAGCTTTCAGGTGAAATCGAAAACCATATCTTTCCTTCTCAAGGCACAATCTGTTTCCAATTGTAAAACCATACAATATTCCTACTTCTCCATAAAAAATAATTGAAAACGGGCATTACAAAACGATCAATTTTTTACCTGTCAAAGCCGTTTGCAAAGGTTTCTCGTATATCGCTTGTTTTTTGTCGAAACATTTACCTGAAAGACTACTTTGTTACATGAATGATTGAACTGCAAATTTGTACCTCTTTGTTCAAGTTGAATAGAATGAAGGCGTTGTACACAATGAACCTGTTTTAAATTCATTTTCTCGAAAAAATGCACAAATCGACAAAAAAATTGTTTTGCCAATATGATGCCTCCATTCCTCAACGTAGTAACCCCACTTTTCGGGTGGAAACCAGTATTTTCTTAAAGAAATGTTTTCATGTTTGAATATAAACACCTTTGGTTCCCATTGTTCAAGAGCTGATAACCCCTTAAAGAAACTAAAAGTTTTGGTATGGCTGTTGCTGCTTTATTGCGATGATCTAAGTTCCATAAGTAAGGATCATAAAAATGATCTTGTTTGCCACCTTAGAAACAAGAAAGCCTTTTATGGATGAGAATGTGACCCTTACTTTTATTTTACTCGTAACGCGAGTGTCTCAAAGTCTAAAACATTTTTAGCGCTTCTTGTTCAAGGGACATTTGAAAAAGGCCTCGGATTTTGTTGTATTCCAACCTATGAAAGTAATAGCCTTTAAAGATAATTGACCCGCTCACACACCATTTATTGAGATAGTCGTCTTCAAAACATGCAGTAACCTAGACCAAGACAGTTGATCGGCTTTCTGATGTTTTCGCGGGTTTGTGTCTTAATTAGTAGTGTTCCCATTTTGTTTCTAAAACGTTTCAATGTCCTGATTATTCTTTTCGCAACTATCAAAAATAAAGAAGTCGGGAATTTCCGACTAATTAGATTTGATTGTCGAGGCAGGCTCTCTTCTATTTCAATTCATTGGGCTTGTCAACCACAAGTGCGCTTGGCAGTTTCTTGGTTTGTGGATATTAGGGGCTTAGCCCCCTGTCAATGTAATTACTTCGTCTATTGCCTCAAGGGTTACTCGTAATGAATGCCTGACACGGTGCTCTTTCTCTTTCATTGACACGTTAGAACCCCGTTTAACACGAGAACGTGTTAATCAATGTTGTTGTAGCATCAGCATCAATAGAGAAGACATTGATTGTATCTTGGTTCTAGGATATTTTTTTAGCTTGACATACAAGGTCAAACAAAAGAAGAGGGGACATTCGTGGCTAGTCAAGCAAGTCCGGGATTGATGAGTCAAGAGCAATGCTTGTCCTTCGATCAATCAAGTCTTGAGTAACAACGGGTTTCTGAATCTCAGAGATCCATTTTTACCATTTGTTTCTCCTTTCTCGTTGTCTTGTGTATTTAGAGATATAGTATTCTAGGATTCTGTGCCAACCGTTGGGACAGATGTTTCATCGACATGGTTGCTTTTCTGTGCTTCTGATGCAAATGAGCCAACTTGTAATGTAGATAGTAAGCGGATGAATTATCTGACAACTGGTTATCTTATGATGAAAAGTTTCTGGCTTGGTGTTCTCGCCACTTGTCTGTTCAAGCTTCACTACCCAAGAGTGATCCTCGAGAAAAGTGAATACTTTTCTAAACGAACATGGTCAATATCCTTCAGTAGGATTAGGTGCAGTAATTCCTTCAGAGACTGCTCATCATGTTAGGAGCTATTATTCAAGGCTTTCCAAAAACACGGAGCAAACAAATTTAGCCGTATTTGTGCCCCTTTTGCTCGAAGATGATGGAAGTAAACCTAGTATACTTCGATGAAAGAGCGAAAGGGTCCTAGCGACCGATGAACCATCGAATGGCCACCACCACAAAAGTGCTCAATATAGTGAGTCAGGTGGCCATCCGACGACTACATTATGGGTCCTTCAATAGTGGGTCCTATCCAAGAGTTCTCACATGATTGGAACAGGCTGGATTCAAGGAGGATTTGTTGGAGCGAGCCTTAGAGTAGTAGGTTAAAGTGGGAGCTTGTCATGATTATGCGGTGTTGACAGAGAAACAATGCTGCCCAATTATTTTGGATCTCTACAGTGGAACAAGATAGTTTGAAAAGGTGCCATATCACCAAAAGCTTCTATCGTTAAGGAGTTTGCACAAGGAGAGCGCAACAAAATAGCGCCGCTTCAAAAGAGAACGAAATCAAAATCGTCAAGTCATTATTATTGGAGAGTCAACTATATAGGTCAATCAAAATAGTGAACTTTAGAGCCATTTCAAACCCCTATTCTAGGAGTCATGATCAAATTATATTTTTTGTTACAAATATCAAAAAGATTTATGATTTAAGACATTAGGAATGTTGAAAAAAAAAACTTTTTTGAAGGAAACGTTTACTGGTTATCGTTTCAACACCCACTGTCAAAACTATTATTTCCTTGTCATGACGGTTTTTTTTGCAAGAGAGATGCGAACAAAAATAACAAAACGACCTGAACTGATTTGCTGTCTTTGCAAAATTTCAAAGAAAATCAATAGATCCCCTAGCTATGAGAATACAACTGGTTTCAATTGGACCCAATCTATTCTTTACCCTCTACGCTTCTCTCCCTTTCATTTGAATTGAAAAATATTTTGACTGTCTGTTCGTCAATTAGAACAAGTTTTTTCCTTTATAATGAATATAGATATTTGCTAATGCAATACAATTTCTGTATTCAATATCTTTTGAAGTTGCTCTTTTTGACACTGCGCTATAATGATAGGTTCCATCATATACAAACCCTCTTGACCTGTGCTAAGGTTACAGGACCTCGTCTGGAAAGTGCTTTCCCCGTTAATTGGACCCTTGTTGACCTTAACTTCTTTCGACGAGTTGGTTCCAAGGAGGTGTCGAAAAACAAGAGTTTCATTAAGAAAGACCTTTTCCGTTAAATTTAGGACCATATTTTCTTTCTCATTCTTTGTCAAAGTGTTGGGTACATTGCCTTGATTTTTTTGGATTATTGAGAAAAAACAGAATTGTTGAATTATTCTGTGAAAATGTAATAGAAACACTCTGGGAACTTTTTGAACTCTTTTGGGAACAGTGCTTCACCGAGGTAACTTTGGTCGTTTTGTTTGTTGGTTCCCTCTGTTTTAAGAAGGCTTTGGCAGCTTGTTCTTGACATATTGCGACACGAGTTCCAAGACAAAGACCCTTAACATTTTTGTTTGGGTGTTTTGCGAGGTACTCAAAAGAATACAATGGGCAAGATTGGCTAAAGGCTAGCTTTTATTCTTTACATCTATTTGTTAAATGATAGAAAATATTGACATATAAATTTTGAGTTGTTGAAAAAGTACGCTTTGCCTCCTAAAAGGAAATTCTATCATGTCACTTTAAAACCTTGGAACTTGGTATGAAACTAAACAAGGCCTTGGGAAACGACCATCTGACTTGCACATTTTAACATTTTGAAACAAGAAATCTTGAGAAAGAAAGAGTGGTTGGTACCTGCCAGCAAAACCCGGGCTTTTACAACTTCGTCCCATGACCAGAAATCAAAGAAAAGTCGGTCCAAGTCTTCTCAAGGAACCAGACAGCAAGTAAGCATATGGGAAGATTGCTACACCATTCAAGCAACTTCATCTAATTAATCATCACAACAACAAAGGCCGTGCGCAAGAAATGTTTCCAAAGGACGTGGAATGACCTCGGAGCCTCCTCCCATGTCGGGTTTGGACTCTTCTATTTCAGTGAGTGTGTGTTCAGGTGGAAATTTCCACCCATTCTGTTCTCCCACGGAATCTTCTGAGCCTACCAACGAAGACGGAACCATCCTGAGTTACGAGGAAGACGATGAGAGGAGTACCAGTACCAACGACGGAGGCGGTGATGCTTTTCGAGGTTCAAGAGGCGTAACGACAAATTTGGCCTTCCGTGCTCCTTGGGCTACCCCTCCTCGTGCTCCGATTGAAGATACAACCTCCTACAAGTGGGATCTCTTATCTCCCCCTTACAACGTTGTTTCCCCAAGTGGAAGCCATATTGCTGATAGTTCACACGAACAACGAAAAAAGTGGGACAATTCAAGGTGAGATCATTGCCGAACCCGTCTGCCTGCTGGTCTGTCTAGTGTGTGTATTTTGGCCTTGTCGCCCAATTCTAATACTCTAGTACGGACTAGTTGCAGATAGAAGGATCCTCGGGATTTTTTCACCCAGTGCTCCTTGGCTTGAACTATCGTCATAGAAATCGTATCACTTATCGTTTGGTTGTTTTAGGAACTCGCTTCGATTCCTACCTCTTTCTTCCATCGCTTCAGTCGCTTCAGTTTGAATTGTTGCATTCCTCTGGTAAAATATAATTTGAATCCATGCAAGCATGCAAGTGCCTCCTTTGCCAGCCTCCATGATCCGAATAATAGGTTCATCCATAGGAGGAAATTGGAAATTGCATCCTGCACGGAAGCTCATTTAATCTACGAGGAAACATTTACTATAAAGCGTCGTCTTGATAGAAAATTTACTTTCCGGTGCTGCCTGCCTTCTGCTCTTCTTGATTCTCGACCGATTCTGAGTTTGACCTTGTCCAACCGTTTTATCAATCAGCTACGTGGAACGATTACTTCTTGACGGCGGCGACTTAGATTCCATGGATAGAAGCCTGCTAGAGTATAACGGACCGAATCATCCCGGATTCGGCTCCAGCATGAACGGATCCAACACCATCACTCCATCTGGAACACCCATAACGTCACCGACTTCGTACAAATCTTCGGAAAATGGGCCTCATGGGGAGATCATGCTCTCCCCTTCGGATGTTACAAATCAAATCATGAAACGTGATTTGGTAGTTCGGTTCACAGAAGAAAAAAGTGCCTCGGCCATCTCTCAAGTGAAATCTTCCATTGCGCAGAAGAAAGCGCCCTCAATACCCTCAAGTTTGAAAGTTGCAGTCGGACATAATGAGGCTTCGTTAGAAAATGGATCGAATAATGCATCGTTTGATGGCGATGCCAACTCTGAAGCAGATCCAGGAAGTGCGCAAGGTAAGACGGGAATATCTATCTTGCAATGCAGTGAATACTATTGGTCAGACCTCGCGATCCTGAAAATGTCCTTATAAAATGGAACGGAAGGAACTATAAGTTTGCAACGTATTAGTTCAGTATTCAGTTCTTTCACACGCTTTTTATATAATGAAGAATTTTGAGTAATTTGAATTTTGTTGAAAATCGACGCATATTTTTCCGTTAATATCCGTGCAAGTGCATCCAATTAAAACGCCATTTTGTAGAAAATCGAATTGGAGCGGATTAATTCGTTGTCATTTAAATACGAAGGGAAACATTTGCACTTCATGTTTATCATTTTTTTCCTTTTTACAAGGGATGCATCCCTCGGTATTTAAATATCCTCAAATTATTACAAAAGTTGGAACGTTTTTAACAAAATACCCTGTTAAGGTTGAAAGGTGAAACTCAAATTTAGTTCAGTATTCCTTATCTCTCAAAGAGGTCTTTAACCTCATCAAGTTCATTTGGAGGGATTCCAAACAAGATAGGTTTAAAAAGGACCGACTAAATTATCGACCTTATTGCCTTTGAAGGTCCAAAGAAATTCCAGCAATGACCTCACTCCCTTTTCTCCTTGGTACTTGAAAAGAAGCTTCTTGACCTTGGAAACGGAAGAGTCTCTCTGTTTCCCTCTTGGTAGTCAGACTCTGGTTTCCTGTTTCACCCACCAAAATGTGAGAAAGAAGAAAATGGAACGGCTGAAAAGAGAACGGAAAAAGGGAATAGGAAGTGCAAAAGCCGCTCTCAACCCAACCGGCAATGCCTGTTTTTTGGGGAAAATGCAAATGTAATGAAGCAACCTAGTCTCCGAGTTCCAACTCGTTGCTGCTTCAAACCAGAAACCGTCAGTTCAATTCGAATATATGAGGTACAAAATCCTGCTGTTTTCTCAATGAAAACGCATTTCTCCAAAAGAAAAGCTGGATCCAAATAAAGTAACTAAGCTAGCCACAACCACAATGATGCGAGTGAAAATGAGATTTATGACAAGCCAACGCGATGTAAATTTCCACGGTCATGTAGAACGCTTTATCGCTTGTACAATTAGTGGACAATGTCCTTTGAAAACCCCAATTCTTATTTTAGAAAAATTTCATATAAAATCATTAGTCCTTTCGTCTTGCATCCTTTTTGGTTGATTATGTTGCACAGATTAATCTGGAATATTCCTTCTTTCAACATTTTTCCTTTCATTTGATCATCGATCAACTTGTTTTCGGACTGTTTTCTAAGATCGCACACCATTACGTACATTTTAGCATCTAACGGATCAGAAAGTCTGTAATGGAGATTGCTATCAGTACCAAGGCTTTCCAAAAAATTGAATAAATTTAAGATTGAAGACTTTGCATTCAGAAAATGGACAAAGTGCCTGTATTTTCAGTCGGTGGTGCCATCTATTGAAATTCCTCTAAACTGTAATAGTTGTGTCGCTTCAAGTCAAATCAAACACAGAATAGATTAAGAGAACCAATTTAAATATGAAAGCCTAGCCGAAATAAGGCCTTATTTCAAAGGTTCCATTTGAACGAAAAATTGGACATTCATTTTGCAATGAATGTTTACTTCAGGGCGAATGGGGAGGAAAATAGCTTACAAAAGGAATTGATCAAGGGCAAATTTTGGTGAAACTTCATGTTTGTAAGCGTTTTCCACGTAGTTTCCGTGTCTTTGACCGTGTGACAAATTGTGTTAATCAATGCTCCCAATAGTGGACTGTTTATAGGCTCAAATACGGCTTTTGATGGAATAAACGTATGAAAGACAAGTTTGGTAGCAAAACTTGTCAAATCAAATTGTTACCTCACAATTACTTCCACCACGCATGAAAAGTTTTATTTAGAGGTCGTATCTTCGATTGCTAGTCTGCAGTAATGTAGCAATGAACGCGCTTGTGTTTCAAAAAGCAATTCCAGTAGTTAATGCATTATTCATGTATCAATATTGGGTACGTTCCTTTCGCGATAAAGATTATCGGCCGACTAGAAAAAGATACTTCCCGGAGTTATTGAAAAATATTGACCAGACGGCAATCATATATGCATGCTTAGAAAATGCTAAAACAATATCAAGCCAATAAATTTGATTAATTTATGAAAAGAAGAAGATCCAATTGGCTCATTCATGTTTTCTTTGGTAAGTTCCCGTTGTTTCAAGACCTCTCAAACGGTATAGAGTAGATCAAGTCATGATCCTCGATCCCCCAGAATAGCAAATCATGTTCAAGATTCAAGACTGACTTATTCATAATTTGCTTGACTTCCTTTCCCACAGAATTGTATTTATCAGGCATAATCAATAACTGGAATAGATTATTAGAAATATTATTTGAGGCACTTGCTACTGTTGATGTCTTACCAGATACTTATTGGATATTTTATAACAGGTGGCTCGTGAGTTGGTTTTTGGTCCCCCAACGACATCAGCTTTTTAACAAGATTTGTTCAAATTTTTAAAAGTGAATGATCCTCTTAAGAGGCTAAAAGTACATACGTTTGCGCACAGGATTTCAAATTCTGAGGAGACCCCTTGTGTGAACCCACGCGAATGTGTTTTAAAGAGATCAGAACGAAACTTCATTAGAGCCTGTTCCAACCAATTGAGTCGAAAAGCCCGGATAAGGCCCTTTCCTAAATCGACCATTGGAACGCGCTAAGGAAGTTCCATTCTATCCCCGTGTCAGAGCCGTTTATGTGTGGTAAAGCCTAACCCTAATGCGGAACAATGGAACGACCAACCGATTGCGGAAATATCTCACTTCCGACCAAGCAAACGAGCTTTAAAGTCGACAAAAGTTTTTGAAAGCTTTTTGCAGTCAGTACTTGATTCAAGGGATCTGTAATTTGAACATATTCTTAGTTATTGTGCAATAGAGGTATTGAGGTTTCAACTCACTACCTTAATATATTGAGCATTGCGGTGCCAAACATTAAGCATCTTCTCTATCCAAGGGCCTTTTATATGTTTCAATTCTCTGTCATTGAGTAGTCATTATACAGGCCAATGTACAGATTTCATCTTCCATCTTTCAGTATAATTTCTTAATTTCGGACATTGACCATATCCAAATTACGGTTCATGACCTTATTCAAGGTTTGTTATGCTACGGCACCAAACCACTTACACATTTGTCGCATTCCCCATGAAGAAAAAAGACCTCGGCATTTGCACTAACAAGAACTAATAATGGTCCGTTAAGCATATCGTACCGGGTGTTTCAAAAGAAACGGAACACCTAATTCCATCGTCAATAACTCATGATTGAAACCATGTGTGAACCTCACCTTTATTGGATAGAATTGGCCAAACACTTGACTTGAAAAGTCAGAAAAAGCAATTTCACCCAATTTCAATATTTAAGCGACGACGATTTTTTCCCTGAAGGGCCCTTTACGAAAACAGAGCGTTCGTGACTCCGATTTTTTTCTCTCTTCAGAAATTTGGCTAAAATAAAAAATAAGGCGACAAAAAGAGAATAACAACTTGTGTATCTTAAGAATTGTTATCTGCCGCATCTTTTTGATCTCTATACATTTTTTGTGAGATCAACCATTTCCGAGTTACGGACATGGTTTGCCGTTCCGTTTCTTATGCATCACCCGGTACAAGAAATTGTCGCAGATTTTGTCGAAATAATTAGATTAATATTTACATAATAATTAGACCGAGCAACTTGCGTTATAAGAAAGTGGACAAATGAAGTGTGAAAAATTAACATTTCTTGGAACATTACATTTAAGAAAGTAAAAGATTTTACTTTCTTTTAATGAAAACCTCATATCAACAGATCTGAATTGGACTGTTACTTCCCTTTAGCATGTCACCATTTCCGTACATTGAAAAAGGTAAGCTTTCTTCAACAAAGATTTGTCAGACATATACGATCGTAATGAGGAGATTAGGGATAATGGTATCAAAGCAAGGCAAAGAAATGCGATATTTCGGAATGAAACATGGACGTTCCTATTCAATTCTTCTTGTCAACATGCCAAAAAGAGAATAGGAAAGAGAAAGTTAAATTCATCTACTTCCATTGTTCCAAGTTGTGGAAACTGGAGGAAGCCATTGTTGCACTGCAATGCAAACTTGGACGAAAGGGTGCTTCTCATTTTAGTATTACGAAACGTTTCAACGTTTTTATAACTAGAATTCATGGAATATTTCCAACATCTTGAAAACCTGAACTCGACTGCATTGGATGACTTCGGCCGATCGCCTAAAAAAGCAGACACAATGCCTAGGGTAATGCAATGCCTACCTGAAGACCCCCCTCAACTTTTTGCGAGAAAGGTGGCAAAAATTTAATCGAACAATAACAATCCATCCATTGAAACCACCGCATGTTGCGTGATATATCTTTGCGCATGCCTTCTCGTTGATTGACCTTGAGTACTACCGCCCTTGAAGGTGTCCCAGGGCTTCCACTATACCGTTGGGCAACCTTTCTTAGCATAAATTGTCTGAGAGAGAGAGAGAAGGAAGAGAGATCTCAGCTGTGTGGAAGCTTGCTTTCTCTCGTTTTCAAAACTTTGGACAAGGCCCTTCCATCTGACTATAATAATAATACCGTCTACGACAGGCCTGCTTTTGTTCGCTTTCTCTCCACAGCCCGCCCGAACACAGTTCCAAAAGTTCGGAACGCGAATAACAAGGGCGGCGTCGGTATTAAATGCTAGAAGCGTTCCAAATACCAATAAGCACCCTCGGTTTCCTAGGAGTTTCCAAGGCCGGTATATGTAGTGGTGGTGCTGGTGCTATTGTTGCTACATTGCTAGAGCTGCCTCTATTAGCTATAGGCTGTTCGTTCGGTACAAGGGCGTTGAAGAATCAACGTCTCCGGCAAGGCCAGCTCTTCTGTCCTAGACTTTGGCCTTGTCACTACGGATGAAAAGGGGAACACGGAGAGGAAGCGCACTTCGGTATTTTGTACCGTTTGGCGACGGTCGGCGAGCACCACAGGAGAGGGAGGGGGGAGAGAAGATGACCATTGGCGCGCGCAATTTCAAATCAGTTAGCTCAACGACCCTGACTCGTCCTTCGTTGGCCTTTATCTAAGGCCATTACCAGAGGAGGAAAGAAGACATGGCGGATGTCGAACACGCTCCAGAAAGTGTTGTTGGTCTGTAGGCGGCTTATCTCACTGGTAGGGCACTAAAGCCAGAGAGTGTGTGCTCTAGTTCCTTGAGTGGCTGGCAAGCAAAGTTTTCGAGAAAAGCCTGGTGTTGAACGTTGAAGGCAGGAGGGCATCATCCTTGTGGGTCCAAGGCAAGTGGCCTCCCATGTGGACAGACTTGTGGGAGTGTTCCTGCTCGAGTTTGCTTGCGCAACGTTTTCCATAGTGTTCTGGTGGTGTTCTCTCGAGCATCCTCTGGAGCTGGTGGTGCTACCCATTTGAGTGCGAAGAGCATCAAGACTCAGATTTACCGACGTCGACGGTTTCAGTCCGAGCTTTGGTGGATGTACGTGCGATTCGCTCAACCTTCTCGCTTTCCAAACAAGGCCGGAAAGAAGACGAAGAAAAAAAAACGAAGAAAACGAACATCATTGACTTGCTGGATGGGGAGGGACAGAGGGACGGCGGCGGGAGCGTTGTTCCATTAGGCCATGCCCGAGATCTCGTTCGGTTTCTTACCCTTCTTCCCTTTCAGTTTAGTCTCTTAGGACTGCAGAGCCCATCATCCTTCAGGTTGTAAACAGTCTGTGACTAAAGGTGACGATATCATGGTAAAGGTGGTTGCGATTATCTGACCTGAAAGAAAGTTCCTCATAAACGTGCGTGCCTGGGTGGTGAAAAGACATTCTGTCGAAAGCTTCAAGCCTTCGGTCTGAAGTTACGCTCCTTCATTAGGTTATCAAAGGTCTGAAAGGCTTCTACAGTTTTTCTCGAGAAATGTGTTCCTCTTAGATATTACTTTTTGCGCATGTGTCTTAAGCGCTAGTGCATTCAAGTGACAATGGATTCCAATAGCAAAGGCGAATCGGGGACCTCAAGCCCTGGCTCTCGGTTCAAGGTCGATACGGCCCCCTCGGACACACTTAGTCCAATTAGTAATCGCGTGGTGTCTCCATCGTCGGCTTCCTTCCCTCCTCCGGCACCCGCTTCGCCACCGGCCACGCTTCCCCTAGGAAATGGAGGCTCATCCTCACCACCCTTACCTTCCCCTCCCAGTGAGCAGACCAATAAGGATAAGACGGTGATCGATGTCCTTTCACCGGGCTCAAGGGATGGCGAATTGAGTGTGCCAATAATTGAACTTCCAGATGGTAAGCTAGCGGGGCTGTCTAGTTTTTCTCAAGCACCAAAATATTCGATATAATGTCGCAAAATCCATCAATGCCAAGACCTGGATGGGAAAATCCATTCTTATGTTGGGTTGATGTATCAGGAGCCCAAAACTAATCTGAAGCTGGCTCGCAAAGTGGTTCTTCCGGTTGTAATCATGTGGAAGATATGTTGTTATCCTTTGACAGCTTGTCTACTAATTTGTATCTTTTCTCTGGTATTATCGTTGTCGTCTAACAAAAGAGAGAGGCCAATTAGATTTTCCTTGGCTTATCAATGCTGCCGAGTTAGCCTCGTTGGACTGGTGATCCATTATTCATGGACTTCAAGCTGGCACCTCAAGTAGGAATGGCCTTGCCGTGAAAAGATCCAGTAACTCTTCCTTCATGGTAACCTATAGTGAAAATAGACTCTGAATTATTGCTACGAATACATTTCCTATATATATATATACCCAAGGTCGTTGAATATTTCATCAGGAACCTTCCTATTGATTTAGATCAGACCAGTAAATTAGGCTCATTTCTACAATGCACCCACCCGATAGCAAATAACTCTAGGGCTTTGTATGAGCTTGGCAAGTTTCCTTATACGTCTAGATATTGAGTTAATCCTCAAAACAAGGCACGCTAGGCGATTGATCTTTTCAAAGGTAGATTCATCGTTGTTAAGAGATAGTTAAATTGTGTTTCACGTGTCTCGTTTGAGCAAAAAAAGACATTGTTAGCTCTCTGAAGCGAAATATCTTGGTTGAGGCAAGGTATTACCTCTTTAAATCTAGCATCGAGTAACTCGAACATGTCCATCATTGACTGATACAATTACTATCATTCAGGTTTCTGAAGAACTCAAGCCGGGTATATATTTTATTGTCTCCAAAAAACGCTTTGAAACTCAATCAATCATGCAAAGCGCACGGTGAGGAGATAAGAAAGACTTGCCAGAATGCGCTCCATAGAAATGAGCTTTCAATCTCGATCGTTGGCAAATGTTGTCTGTGGAATCATTAATGGCCATTCCGTCAATAGGGAAAGGCGGGTAGAACATCTCAAGTTTTGATGGAAAGAAAGTTGAAACTCTCAATGCATTTCTTGAAAGCGGATCGTCATCGTTATCGTGCATTGCGTCTACCAAGATTGAAAGAGGTATTTCAAAAGAATTCTACCAGAAACGGGTCACTCAACAGTTTCTTTTGGATCAAAACAAGCACTGGAAACAACGTTTTTGGCATCATGGGAATAAGCTAAAATAATCCCGAAGCCTGCGACTTCTCGCACCCAAAGGTAATGATCAAACCAAGGTGACTGATGTCCTTCGTCGCTCGATCATCTAGCTAACTCAAATTGATGACCTGTCTGAAATTTCACATTCAGTTCATCTCTCATGGTCGTCCTCGTTGGCCCAGCCTTTACTCTAGCGGAGTTTCAAGGCTGTCTCTCACAGTTCTTTGCTTGCCAAGTGTTTCGCCCCAGGTCTTTGCCTTATGTTTTGTCATGGAAGAAACGGCACTTTTAGCAAAGGCCATGGCTGCCACAGAAAAAGCCAAGGAGACGGGTTAAAGACGGAGATAAACGGCATGCTCAGACCACTTTCACCACACGACGTGTCATCATCAAATGTCACCTGTCTGATCTTTGAAGAGACAGAGGACATATTTTACCAGGACATTAACTTAGCAAAGCATAGGCGTTTGTTTCAGTGCACTGAGACAGTCTTGATCTAAGGTCGGTTGGATTTTCTCTTAAGCAATGCTACTGGCATATTGTCTTGAAAAGATGTGACAGTTTTGAAAGAAAAGGACCTTGGGGAGTCGGAATCTTTCTTGGATTTTTTCGCCTCATTTCGCCCATTTTCGCCAATCCTCGGCCTTGTATCGATTAAAAAATGCGCGTAATTGGCACTTGCCTTTTGCTTGCTTGAGTTAGTATTTATTAGATTGCCTTTCTAATAAACTATTGGGGAGTACATCTCGACTCGCCAATGACCTCGGGGGAATGTTGTCTTATTTCATTCTATTTTATTTGATCAGTGGAGTCAAACTTCAGTGAATTGAGTGTTGCCGCTTGCCCAGTGAAAAGTTCTTATTTGAGGTCTATCTCGAGTTTCACGTTCACAACTTGCCAAATAAGTGTGAGCTGAAACACGAACTTGACCATCTGTGCGACTCTTCTTCTTCCTCTTCAATAGAGAAAGAGGGAAACAAAGAGAAGGGTGTCGATTGGGATGAGAGGTTGTTCCCAACCAATGCAAGGAGAGGAAGGAGCCTTGTGCTCTAAGCCTTCTAATGTCCACGGTCAGTTATGAATGGATGATATCAGCAGAGTGAGGTCCATTTGACGTCTCTCACATCGACCATGATTCTTCCCTCTCCTCTTAAAAGGAACATGCCCAACCAGCCACCTCAACTTGTGTTGTACCAACTAAAAGCTTAGTTGAGTACCATGCTCCATGGGTCTGCTTCGCCAAGGGCTTTAAAACTACCCAAGTAGAACGAGCCACAACCGAAAAGTCTGTCTTCTGAAAAGATGTGTGATCAGCAAAGATTGGGACCAAAGAGAGAATAGGGGAAGAAAACTTGCTTTTTCCACTTACAATGTAACCAACTGGGATTGAGAATCAAAGTCCCACCCGACGCCCGATTCGGCCAGAACTTGGTGAACTATCTCACCAAACGTTCCTAGTCCACATGTAATCTTTCAGGGCCGAGAACAGATATGCGGAATGCTTCAGAAAACTTTTCAAGTTGATTGAGGAGCAGACCCTTCAAGCTGTTCGGCCTTTGCTACCGCCTTGAATAAGATCGATTCACTTCCGTGGTAGCATGAGTTGTACTTTTATTCGTGCATGGCATGGCCACTTGTCGGCTAATGAACAGTCTTGTTTCGGCAGAGTGCGAGATCGTTAGGGCGCTTTCCTGGAAGCCTTTTTGGGCAAGGCTCAATTTAGTTGGTTAAGGTGTTGTCTTGCAATATCATCGCTTCAATCATTCTTTGGCAACTTCAAAGGTTTTTTAGGTGAAAGGTAATGGTACAATCTCCATGATATGGCAGCATTAATGTTGTATTATTGGCCCTGTTTCTCATTTCCTGCAACGCGTCATCATGCAGTAATGGCGCGGTGTAAAAGATTCCACGAACGCAGCTATACAATGGAATCTAAAAAGTTTCTCCCAACTTCTCTCGACGCTATGGTGATCTTGGCCTTTACCTTTAAGACTGTCGGTAATTTCAGAGGGGTATGGAATCCTCCCCATGGTTCCAAGTTATAACATCAACCTTCGAAGTTTGTGGTCTCGATAGCTATGTAGTTGAGAAACAAACCGCGGGCGTTTCAAGAGATTTTTATTGTGGCCTTGACAGACAGCCACAGACAAAATACCCTGCACAGTACTAGCTCGTTTCGAAAGTTCGGAGCAAGTCAAGCTTCGCCCTCATTCTACCAACGGGAAACTTTGTCTTCAATCTTGCCCTTGTGATCTTGATTCGCTCTGGACCGTTTTGAAAGCCAGTTGATTTTGTCCATTCATTCATTCGCTCATCCAAGAACTACAGTAGGTTGAGAGCACCTAGCACTTCGCAATCTGTCCAATATAAACTCGATGGAGTTTGTTTGACAAAATTGCCCCTCCACCAAATCCTTCTTTTGAAGCTGAAAAAGTGGGCAAAAGCGTCTTGGGACGCAAATCTTAATCTAATTTCAAGTTTGAAATCTAGCACATTTTGAAACTTTTTGGAAAGGTCGGTGGGCCAATAAGCCTAATGTTAGGCGTGCAATTGAATGGAAACTCCATTCGAGCTCGAAAAAAAGACATTATTCTCATCCCAAACTAGAAGCATGAAAGTGTGGTAACTGGTAAGCTCTTTATGACTGATGATAACATGGATTAATCTGTCCTTGTTCCATTTGTGAGCTTTATTTGTACACGCACTTGATGGATGGTCATAAAACAAACTTGCTTGAGGTTGACATAACCTCCCAGCTGGCCTCAGTGAGCACATGATGGCTTGGTTCGAGGATGGATGGAGTAAACAAATAGGATGCCCATTGTCCATTCAAAATCATTGAGTCGAAGCTCGAACGTCGCTCTTCTGTGCATGACTCTGCATAATAAATCAAAAAGCTTCCCGGGGTTCTAGGGCCCCATGGGTCGCTTTCATTTTCTTCGCCCTTGGGTCGCCTCAATACTCATTCGAGTGGTCGAGTGAGTAGTCCGTCGTGTTTCTAGAAAACCGAGAATACAGTATGCATATGACCGTGATATTGAAACGCCACTCTGGCTAACGCCTGGAATATTTTTTTCATCGTCCCAAAGATTTGAGGAGGCCTCAGAACAGAAGAGCCTTTGGATGAAGCACCTGTTTGTTTTCATGATTGCTTTTCATGTGATCTTGATAGTAAGGATGCAATTGACATTTGAACAAAGAGTGGATGGTATATTGTTCATTTGGTCTGTTGAATAATGATCTCAAGTTGTAAAAGGTCAAAATGTAATGATGTTTCAAAGGCCACGGCTACATTTGCGGACGTCACATAAAAACTTAAAATGATTATTTGCGACGACAAAATTTTATGGTGAGATAATAAATTGTTTTTCTAGCCATTAAAGAAAACATCATTCTTTGCTATCAGTGCCTTCGTTGTTTGACCTAAATTTTGGACGGGAATTGAATGGAATTGAGGGCGTGTCAGAAATCACTTAGGTTCATTTGAATGGCTTTCATCATGATTCACGATCTTTGGTGACTTTAGGTCTTAAAAAAGATTGGTGTTCGTTTGGCCTTGATCCAAACGGAGATGTAGCCAAATGTCCTCAATCCATGGAGACTTTGGAGGGCTTAAACGGGTCGAATAGATCGGTTGGCAGCTAAATGAAAAGACTGGTTCATTCTAAGCACGACGGATGGCTCGAGGATTAGTTTTGTGTTTGGATAGACGTCTGTTAAGAAAAGTTAAGCCAATGCGTGATTTAAGAGCATCATGGGAACCATTTCGCCCAGGGTGCTCTTTCTTTCTCTTGGCCCTCCGTCCGTTCAAAGTCCGTACTTTCTTTGCTTCGTTCCCTCGTTCGTTCTTTCATGTTCTATTGTTGTGGCTTCTGATTTGGCTTGAATGGCATGGTTTGGCCTTTCAAGGACACCACGGCACAGAGCAAGAGAGCTCTTTGCTCCGAGATCTCATTAAAAATTCATTGAATGAGCTTGGATCGTCTAATACGGTTTACCTGCTTCCGTCTCGACCAAAGCTAATTTCAGTTGTCTGTCAGGCATCAAAGGATGCTTTGAAGGCAGAGCTATCTGAAGCCAAGACCTGTCCATTTCGAGGTTGAAACCCAGTGTTTGCCTCAGATATCGGTCTCTGTAGAATTGGAACGATATGGTTCAAGTGAGCCCAGAAATTACCTCACCCGATCCAAGCATTCCCGGCCAACCTCTGGATCAGACCCCAAGGATTTCAGAGAGTGTTCCGCCTGTCCTCAAAACAGCCAATTCCTTGATTTTTGTCCAAAATATAAACGAGAAAGAGAAAGTTCTGATCCCGACTATTGAGGAAACCTCGGATGAATATGATACGGTATCTAGCTCCACAGAAAGCTCAGAGGAATCGCAAGCCCCAGAAGGTAACCTTGAATGATTGGACCACTAAGCTGTTTCACTCCCTGGCAATATTTTATTGGATAATCAGTTTAGTGTCACGATTCAATCAGATGCCAAAACAAGCTTTCACACAAAACTGTGTGTGAAATGTCAGGCTCACTTTCCTCACAGTAATAATAATAATAACACATTCCTTTGTGACGTGTACGTAGATTGTTCAACTACCTGATCTACCTGTTTCACGGCCTTTGGCGCGAGATACAAACTGTTTAAATGATTTTAGCTTCGGCCTCAAAATCAACACCATTTAAGATGAAGTTTGAGAACATGTCATTACTGGAGGGGAGATATTTACAGCTCGTTCGTTGTCGTGTTGTCCCTCAGCAATATTATGAAGACAAATAACATCAAGAGGAAGGTGGAGGAATGAAGTTCGAACACTGAAAGCGAGATGATGAGCCAAGATTACTATGTGCCTTGCTGGCCTTGGAAATATTTTGAGTCTTCTTAAGCTTGAGCAAAAGCCAACACACTGGCTGACGTTCGTCATCAACTTTCTTCCATTTTTGTTGCCGTCAGGGTGCGTGTGTGTGTGTGTGTGTGCCGTTTGATTCATGACGGTGATGCTCTGCAGTGTAGCACATTTCATGGCTGCTCTCCAACTTTGATTATAGAAGGTGTGATCTTCGGCCGTTTTACGTAAGCTCAATTCAATATTGGGGATTCAAGATCGATTGCTATGTAAAAATATCAAATGATGTTATCATGGCCGTTAGCTTAGCTGGTAGTAATTCATTTTTTTCCATTCTTCGTCTTGCAGGAGATGTTCAGGATGAAGACAACCTCATTCGAACGCAAAGTGGCTCTACCAACCTCTATTTATACCAGGTAAGACTACCATTTTAGATTTACACGTTAGAGGAAAGTACAACTTGGAATGAGTTCGGATGGTTCGGCAAGTGCTAGCTCCCAAAAACTTTCTCAGGAAGCTAATTAGTGCGGATCCTAAAAAATCTGCCGAAAAGTCTGACAAAGTGTAAGGCAAGACACCCAACGGACTTAAATATCTGGGCAGATATTGTTTGACTTTGTCCTTCCAAACAATTTCAAAACTCGCTCCGGTTTACAAAAGACTCAAATTTTGAAGGGAATGGATGATCATGTTGTTTCTATACTGACTCAACGAGGTGGAGATGTTTCAATGGATGCGCAAGGCTAAACTCTGGAATTTAAGAGGGCAGGTGCAATGCTCGAAATCAGGTCGAAAAGCTGAGGAAGGAACTTTCACAGCACTTTTTACTACTCTCGTTCCTCATTTCACCATTCAAAGGCGCTTTGAAGTTTTCGTGAAATGACTTTCTTTTCTTCCCCAAAGGAGCCCTTCCTCGTACATTTAAAGAAAGAAAGAAGAAGGAAGCATTGAAAAAGCGTTGATCGAACGACAAAGATCCTTGATGCCCTTCAAGAAAAGGCGACGCGGATGACCTTCATATAAGATCTGTGGAAATGAGTAGTTCTTCGGAAATTCACGTAGTAACGACCTCTAGCGATCAAGAATAGCGTTGTATATCTAAATAGGAACGATTTCCTGGAATTTGGAGGATAAAATTCCAAGGTTTCTCAGCTTTTCTTTTGGGAGAGTCTTCAATATGTATTTTGGCTTAGGAGCAATCATACTTGGCCTAGAAAGCCCTTTCCTTGGGTGGCAAACCTGTATAGAACCAAGTGCATATGGTGAGCTTGCTCGAAGCTTCCTCTGTTTTGGGTGGATCGATATAAATACGTGAATGAAGCGGTTAACACCGGATAGAACATGAGGGTCACAATTGCGGTTGAATTATTAAGGAAGACAAAAAATACGCTCCAATCAAACACCAAGGCTGTGACAAAGGTTAACCGAAAAAAGCAAATCACAATTTAGGCTTCAATGGTGTTAAAACGATCCTATTAATATTTGACCTTCAGTTTCTGTACAGAATTCTCGTATTTCTTCTTCCGTAGCTGACAGTTTCATGCCATGGTTGTCCAATTAGTGGTTTTTGACTACAGGAAGAGTGAAATAAAACTTCATTTGGTAACTGGCCTTGAAAAGGCTGACCTATCAAACAATCGATGAACCTTTTTTTCTCGGTTAAAGGCTGCATATATTAATTTTTTAGTTTGTGTACTTTGTCTCCTTCTGAGCCTTTTTCTTCATACTGGCCAATTCTTGGTGGCCTTTAGACATCCACACGGTTGTTTGCCATGAGGGAAATCGATGATGTTGTTTGTCCATGGAAACAGGTTCTATTGAGCTATCACGAGACCTTAGTTTTGTCTCACCTTGAGCATTGGGGAAAAACCGTGGACTAATGTACGATATCATTATCCAAATATTGATTGTGTCTTACTTAACAAGAAATTAGTAGTGGAAGCAAGTACGTACATGGTGCCAATATCGTACATAGCCTTCGATGGACTTAAAGCTTAATTCCAGAGCAATTAAGCAAAAGCATTTTACCTTGGCTAAGCCTGACACGAGAGGTCCTAAGGGTGTTGCTCTCGAATTCCCACGAAAACGTCCATGAGAGAGAAACTACGTGACATGTTAGCTGTACAACGAAACACACCGAGTGGACCAAACACTTGGGGTGACCGCAAATCACGACATGCATATCAATCAATAGCATTACCATCTTCGTGTGCACCGTCCACAGTGCAAAGTAGGAGGCCGCTCCTCAGGCACATCATGCATCAAAACCTCATTCCACCACCTCTCATCATGTCGTGGTTAAATATTGCTACTAGGTGATCGAGAAGGTCTAATTTCCATCATCTAACCTGGACCATCTCTCGATCCTCTCTATCTTTCAGGATGACATATCAGAACGCCCTCAAATGGCCTCGGTCATCGGAGCTCTGGCCAATTACTCAGCCACCATCCAGGTTGGACCAAGTGACCCGGATGCGAAACCCGTGGAAAAAGCCAATTTGGGCACACTCACGGGTGTCTTTCTACCATGTATTCAGAACATTTTTGGTGTGATTCTTTTCATTCGGATGACATGGATCGTGGGCACTGCCGGAGCGGTTGGGGGTTTCTTTGTTGTCTTCCTTGGATGTTGCGTGGTAAGAGCTAATTCCATTCATTTGGGGGCCGGAGCATAATTGAAGACACGAAATTTGTTTTTCCCCAGACGATGTTAACCGCCATCTCGATGGCCGCTATCGCTACAAATGGTGTTGTGCCAGGAGGAGGGTCATACTTTATGATATCCCGTGCTTTAGGGCCGGAGTTTGGTGGAGCTGTGGGCATCCTGTTTTATTTGGCGACAACAGTGGCAGGTGCCATGTACATCATTGGTGCCATTGAAATTGCCATGGTAAGTAGGAGAATACATAAATACTTCACAAACTCGGCGATTTATAGTAAAATTATTCAGTCATGAACTATTTGTTGAATTAGACCGAACTGTAGGTGTAGAAAGTCAGAGCTTTGATGCAACGTCTATTCTCGATAGTTTCCCCATTTTATGGTAAACGAGTTTTAATTTTCTGCTCGGATTGTTGCGATGCATCGTTTTGTTGACCATGGTCCACAGTACATAAAAAGATTCGAGGTTATTTTTGAAGATGAAGAGACTAACTAACTGCGGATGGGTTGAAATTCCTGATGGCTTTAGGAAAAAATCACCAGGCTTTTTGCATTAAGTCATGAAGTATTTTAGTGTTGCAATTTTGCCATAACTAAGGCGTCTCTTGAAAGTACATTATTTTTCATATCCCTAATCATAAAATATCAGCCACAACCTTACAAATGCATTTCCTTTCCATTTTTAATGTGGCAAATTCAATCCTAAACTCGAGTTTCATGATACAGGAAATGCCAAAGGATTGTTTGTGACTAAACATTTTGAAATTTCCAATGTACTTTTCCTTCTTAGAATTGCAAGGTCTATGCCAGGCTTTTAGTCTTCTTTCGTTCGGCAGAGGTTCGGCACACAGATCAAATAAGGCCTTCATGTGGCGTGTGGTTCGTCAACCTCTTTTGTTCTAAGCCCCCTTGGTGTCTCATCAGGAGGCCACGACTACTTCTCTCTCTTTGCAAAGAGATGGCCTTTTTCAGGGTAGAGTGCTCAGAAGGGATCGATTTTTGTTGCCAAAATAGTAATCGATTAAAAAAATCATTTACTTAGAGTCAGACAGATGCCAAAATAAATCATTGTCGAAAAATGATATTAACTCTCACGATCCGTTTTTTTTCACACGTCTTTAGCTTTTGAACACAATGATCTATTTCCCATCGTTGGGAAAAAAGCTGTTGGGGATCACTGATTTAAATTGATGGTTTTGATAGCCTTTTCAACATGTGACCATTTTTATTAGTGATAAATTGTCGTGGTGCGATAAGGTTCATTTTAATCGCCTTGAGATAGAAATTGCTTTTGATTGGAAGGGACGACTTTTTTGTACTCATGGTGAAAACATTTTGACATCCCTGTGCAAACTAGCAACGACTAGAATGACGAAGTGTCATTTATACAAAAGAGCATTTTAAAGCCTATCTCGGAAAATTATTCACCACGACGCCTTGGTTAACGTTAAAGCCCTAAATGTATATTCATATTGTAGAACAAAATGGAACTTTGAGTACTTCTTTTGAGCTGGCTGACGGAGAATAAAGTGGCTTTTGTGGGTTTATATAAAGTTTTTTCCATGTTTAATTGTTTTGTGAAAGATGTAAGTGGCCTTCTTGTGGTCTTATTTGCATGGGACTGCACTTCACGGAGTGGATGAAATAGTGTCAGGTTCATCTCTAAATCTACTCACAAACCCTATGCTCACTCTCATTGAAAACCTGACGGAACACACTTGCCTCAAGAGTCGCTTCTGGGTTCATTTAATCCCCAAGAAATGAAGCCCTGTTCTTGTATTGCAGACATACCTCATAGGACCTCCGATGTCATTGTTTGGGCCGGATATAACGGATGATTTCATCAAGTTCAACAACTACCGGGTGTACGGGACCATTTTGCTCCTGCTCATGGGCTGTGTTGTGTTCGTTGGAGTCAGCTTTGTCAACAAATTGGCTACCGTGGCTCTGGCTTGCGTTCTTTTAACCATCTTTTCCATCTATGTGGGTTTGGCTGTTAACTACGGAGGCAACGACTTGGCAAAGTGCGAGCTCGTTATTGCTTATTTTAAACAAGCAATTGACATTTTTAATGGAAAATTGTTAATTGTTCTAGCGTTTGCGTGGTCGGGACACGATTGGTGCGGAAAGTGGATTCGTGCAATAAGACATTCGATGGACCATTGTTCCATATGTTTTGCGAAGTCAATGATACTCTGGGTTTTGTCAATGACACCTCTTCCTTGACGATTGACGACTACATCTGCGATGAATACTTTACGAAAAACGACGCGAAAATTGTTCAAGGGATTCAAGGATTAAAGTCTTCGGCATTTGCGTATAACATTCCGACTAAATTCCACGATGCCGGCGATGCCCTCTCATCTGATGGTGAAAATGAACCCGAATACAACCTTGGCGGACTTCCGAAAATGGGATATGTTACCACCGATGTTTACACTACTTTTACCATCCTCGTTGGCATTTTCTTTCCATCTTGCACTGGTGAGTAAAAAATATCAAGATTTCCGATAATCAAAATGGGAACCAAAGTTTACTTTTTTTTGCTAAGAAAATCATTGCTTCCATCTTTCAGGTATCATGGCTGGGTCGAATCGTTCTGGAGATCTAGCTGACCCTCAAAAGTCTATTCCCATCGGAACTATCATGGCCATTTTGACCACATCCACCGTTTACTTATCTAGCGTTCTGCTCTTCGCCGGAACTGTCGATCCATTGCTTCTGCGAGATAAGTACGTTCGAGTTCGAGCTTTTCCGCTTTCTGGTACGCCAAATGGCACGGTTAGTTAAACTTAGTGATGGATCAAAATTAGAATTTCCTGCCGAGCAATTGAGTATGCCATTTTTTCTTCAATTTCTCAAAGTATGAGTACCGTGGAAAAATTGGATGGAGAAAATGAGTGTAACTCCATGGTTCAGATTTCTTTCTTAGTATGTTCGTGGTTACCCAGTAACTTTAGTCATATCTTAAAAACGAGCCAACAAAAACTTTGGTCGTTGGTGCCACTTGTGTTGTTGGATGTTGGATGCTGGCAAGCATGTCCAAATAAGCTGTTGCTTAAAGCGTTTAAAACACGCAACTTACTCATGTTCCTCAAAAGGGTAAAGGGGTTCCAACAACAGAAATAATGCGGGAAATGAGTTGGCTGAAAATAAATAAATTGTTATTATTGGACAAGAACGTTTTGGGTGAGGATTTGGAAGCGCGCTTATCCATCGAGCGTCCAATCAGGAAATGCTCAATCAACAACGCTTGAGTCAATGAAGACTCAAGCGCGTTTTGTGGGAGCCTTCAAGGCTGCTAACGATGTTTCACAGTTGAATGGCTCAATTGTTTAGCGGGTCTATGATGTGGGTCCCTTGTGTTGCTTCCTATGTGACAGTTCTCAGTCGTCGCTTTCAGATGATAGGCTTTCAGAGTAGAATGTACTCGTACATACACTCGCGGTACGTTCGTGTGTATGTACGTACACAGCACTAATTGTTGTCTCAAACGATGGATTTGGTATTCACCAGAGAAACGCTATATTTTTTTCCCTCTTAACGTCTCTTTCGTCTGGAAAGCTTCAAGCTGTCCTTGTCGTCTCGTCATCAGGACGAGCTCCGATTTAGAGCGGCATGAATATTTTGGCCACGGACAGGACACCTCATGCAGTAAAATTACAGTCAATTGCTTGTTCCAAACGACTTGCCAAGAAATGCGAACATTTTTCTTTTTTGTTCCAAGACAACTGCTGCCTTCACCCGTATTTCTCGTTCGTTCTCCCAAATGTCAAGTTGTCCTTTTCATATTTTACATTTCGACTTTCTTAGCATTCGTTCCATAAAGGTTATGACGTAGGCTGTGGCTTAGAAATTGAGCTGTGTGTACGAAGGAGATTGAAAGAAAGGAGGAAACAACACAGTACAAAGTGGTCACTAAGCATTTTTCTTTGTTACCACAAACAGCGGAGTCTAATATAGCTTGATGGGTCTTGGTTCAATTTAAGATAGAGCCAACCAAGTGGATTTGCTTCTGAAAAGCTAAAAATGCTCTTGAAACTTATTTCGGAACAAGATGGAACCGATTTGGAAACGGTTGCAGGCAGTTTCGGAAATGTAGCGCCATTGACAATAATCATCTGAATGGTCTGAGTCGTACTAAAAGAAATATGTTTAACAAAAAACGAATATTATTGATTTCCAATGATGTGCTTCTTTCATGACTAGGCGTTGAAGTAGAGAGACAAAAAAGGAGACTGAATTAACAACTCAGCCTCAAAGTAGTCTCGATCTACACATAGTGTAAGTTCTGATGTTTTTTTGTACACAATGCATAACTAGAACGTGATACATTTTTTTAGTTTTACATCCATCAGACGATATTTGACAAAAAAAGAAGAACGAACCAGGCCACAAATGTGGTGCAAATAACTCGAAAAATACATCTACCGACATAAAAACTTTTGCCCAAATTTTTTTTTTTAAGCAAAAATGCTCAAGAGTAGAGTGATTTCAATACGACTTCAAAGTGCATCACTTGTCACTAAATGGTTTGAATGATTTCAGATTCGGTGAAAGTATTGGTGGAAGTTTGGTGGTAGGCAATATCGCTTGGCCTCATCCCAAAGTGGTTGAAGTGGGCTCTCTTCTTTCCACCATTGGTGCTGGACTTCAGTCCCTTACCGGAGCTCCTCGTCTTCTTCAAGCTATCGCACAGGATGGGATCATCCCGTTTTTGGCACCATTCCAGACTCTTACCTCCAGTGGAGAGCCCATTCGCGCTCTTGGAGTGACAATTACCATTTGTGAAATTGCCGTGCTAATAGGTGCGTACTTTGTCAACGGATGCATTTGCGGCAAAATGTGTAGAAGAGGTTTTTTCCCTCGAGCTTTTTTGGCTTAGAAGATAAGATCTTTTTCTGTTTTGTACAATTATTTCCCAGAGATAGCAGAGAAGATCTCTTGTTTTTTGCCGCTAAATAACAGTAAACGCCCATTACTTTTAATTCGGAACTAAAACAGAAATAAGCTCTCTGTGCTCATCATGACAAGCCGTATCTCTCACAAACGGGGCGTGTGTGTCATTTGTCGCTAATTTAATTCCAGGTAACGTGGATGAAATTGCCCCCTTGCTTTCCATGTTCTTCCTGATGTGTTACGGTTTTGTCAACTTGGCGTGCGCTCTTCAAACTCTCTTGAGAACTCCGAATTGGCGTCCACGGTTCAAATATTACCATTGGTAAGTTATGCACTTCTCTGTCTTTCTTCTTGCTTGAATTCGGCCACGATTGCGAACCACCATGAATCAGGAAAGAATAGAACACGACGAGTTCCTTTTACGGAGTCATTCCAAATCGCCCACGTTTTACTACCTACGTAGACGGCGTCTCTTTTAAGCACTCGGCAGCCTTACGTAGATAGAGTGAGTTGCCGTGGACCATGAACCAATGGCTAAAGAGGCCAAGAAGAAAGACGATCCTACTGAGAGAGAACTCGGGGTCCTTTGGGTGCTTTGAGTGTCAAGTAAAGGCCTCGAGCTCCCAAAAGTGGTTGTCGGTTCAGCTCAGTAGGAGGGGGAGGAGGGGAGCTAGATGAAGTAAGGAATGAGTGGAATGGAATGGAAGGAGGAAGGAAAAGAAGAGCTTTAAGAAGCTGCTGGTAGAGAAGAGAGAGAGAGAGAAAGAGCAAGGACGAACGAACCAAAGGACAAACGGAAGGAAGGACGAGCAAAAGTTGCTATTTCGTTGGTGGATCGTTTTGCTGACTCTGGGATGGTTTCAGCTTGGAACGGCCTTGAAAGTACATTCTAATGTGCAATTACTGCTCCACTATCGTGAGATATCTCTCTTATTGCATTTGGTGACGTAGTTACAAATGCTTTGCTGCCGCCCAATCCAACAGAAATGCACGGGTCCGCCAAGCAAAGGATCCTTTTCTTGGCGATTGTGCAATTTCGTTCATGTTCCCCCTAATTTAAAAGGAAGATGGGCAATAGTTCAGTCGAGAAAAGTCACTCACGTTGTAAATGAACGGTTGAACCTGTTCAGGGCACTAATTGGGCGAGTGAGAAAATTTTCCATCAAAAGAAAACTTGTTCGGGGGAGTTGACCGACTTTTGGGTCGTCTTCAAATGTTTTTGAAGTGCGATCCATTTGCAACTTTTTTCTCCTTTGAAAACCTCACTTCCCTGAGGATGTGAAAACTACCCAAGGAAGTTTGGGAGAGAAAGTTCTTTTTTGAATAGTCTGGTGTGATGACTTGTCACCTTTTTATATTTACGGATCGATGGAAATTATGCAATTTTGCTGCGGTGCAATCCATTTTTACCGGGTTCAGAGACTGGAACTGATGAGAAAATGTGTTAGGCTGTCGCCTCAAGCACTTTCGAATTCGTCTTGACGCGCAATCAATCTTGTCGTCGTATAACCTGGTAGTTCCCAACTCGGGACGAACCTTTCACAGGCTTTTGTGGCCCTTGACTATCCCTGGCTATGAAATGTCTTGAGTCCTTGAAAGTTCTGAAGGACATCTTTTGGCAGGAAAGCTGATCATGTGGAAGTACGAGGACTTAAAGCGAGGGCACCTCGAATGTTGTCGTAAAGAGGATTCCCTGATCTCCTACTGGTTGCCTTTGTTCGGCCCGTTTTATTTTCTCATCCGACATGACGAGCCTTAGCACCACAATACAGAATGGACCAGTGAAGACAGCATCTTCATCTCCTTGAGAAAACCTCATTCTGCACATGAACCCCTCGTATATATACTACAATGAACTCAATTTGCGCTCGTTGTACAGGGTTGTTACGTATTGGAGTCCCATTCCAAAAACAGACTCTAGACACATTACGATTGAATTGTACTAGTAGCAATTGGAGAAAACACTTAAGTATCTTAGGTAAACGAAGTATTTTTGAAATTGATTGATTCATGGCTAAACTATGATTTTGCATCAAGAAATGACCCTGTACCTGAGGTATTAGGCAAAAACATCCTTACTTTGAGCACACGTTGAAAGGACTGAAATTGCTTGAATTGTTTAGACGAGTAAAACAAAATGTGT
>CM021322.1:6224794-6301520 GCA_010645155.1 Tigriopus japonicus
TTTCTCCCGACTACGTCCGTTCTATCCCCAACAGGACTCGAACTCGCGCCGTCTGGGGAAGCACTTACTCTCGGCCCTTAATAACACGTTAGTACGCGCGGCCATTCTGGCTTCCTTAAAATCTTCACTGTCAATTCCACGATTTTCAATAGTTACTTTAGCATAACTAGGAGAATTGTTTCGAGTCTGTTCTTGAGGAACCAAAATATTTGTCGGTAACCATCTTTCGACCCAACCCTGCAAATCTCCGCTCATGTTTTTCGTGCCATGTACAGTGCTCGTATGACGGGAGGAGCATCTTTCGTTCGTTTGTCGTTGTTGACGTCTTTGTACGAATGTCCGTCTTTGGAGAACTAGCTAGCTCCTCCGTACATGTACACTCTAGGACACCGAGCACTGTAGTCGACTGGTCTGTTGGTTGGTTGGTTGGTCGGTTGGCAGGCAGGCAGGCCTGGGATTAATTATGTTTCCTTGTCGGCTTTTCTTCGCCCGAACAAACTACTTCCGAAATGGAAACTCGGTCCCAGAATTAAGAAATCTTGACAAGAAACCTCTTAGGCGTTGGATCTGTGCTGTTGGAAGAAAGAAAGAAAGAAAGAAAGAAAGAAAGAAAGAAAGGAAGCTTTCGTACTGAAGGAACCACCATAAACTTGAGTGTCTAGAGCCAAACATGAGGGAATTGGAGCAAAGTGTGAGTCGTTTGGAAGTAAGTAGTAGTAGACCTTAAAATGACTCACTCAAAAGATGGAACGGAAATGGTTTTGCATAATCATGATGATGTCCGAAATGTAATCTCACCAGGTTCTCACGCTCAAAAGAACTAATTTTATGGGCTTTGTCAGGGGGAAGAAACATAGCCATGGCATGTTGATTGCACCGGATACGGTTGTTTCCCATTGGCGAGGCTTAATTTACCGGCCACAGAAATTTGTTCGAGCCTATGCTGCAAATAATATACCGATACAATCGCTCCCAACTCTCAACTTTTTGTCCGGCTGTAATGGATTGTGCCATGGAATGATTTGAGGTTTGGGAGCCTTTTCATGTCGCTTGTGACATTTCGACAATATCACGATCGGAACTAGAAAATACTGGCTACTCTGGTGGGGCTCTGGACTGGTCACGGCCGGCCCAATCGTCCTTGAGATTAGCATTCAAGGACCATGAACTGAAATGGAGTACTGAAAATGTCAATAATTTCTCGAAGACAGGCTAAATGCCACTGACGTATAATAGGAAGTATCAGGATTTCAGGTTTTCTTTGTTTTCTTTCAGGTCTCTTTCACTTTTGGGAGTATGCCTGTGCTTGGCAGTGATGTTCATGAGCAGTTGGTACTACGCATTGGTGGCAATTGGAATTGCCGGAATCATCTACAAATACATCGAGTATCGAGGGTAAGCTTTAATCGAAGACCAACTTGCAAATGTTTAGTTGAATGGTTTGGTGGAGACACAAATTGCGATTGAATCTGGGTTCATGAAAGAAACACCCGACTAGTACTGAATGGAGTTTTCTCTATCATTGGCAATGCTTTCGAGCTGATGTTAGGGGCAAGATTAATGCGATCCCGAGTTCCATACCTCGTAAAGCCATGATGGCTTTCATTCAAGGAGTACAAAAACAATCTCATAAAATCGTAGCTTCCCCGGAGGGACAATCTTCGTCGAGCTCCCAATGTATTTCTCTCGTGAACCATGGACTTGTCTACTCTTTTAGTGCAATATTATACTCTGCACATCCATTATTCCACATTTGCTCTCCAACAAGCGGGAGTCTCAACGGGCACTTTTTGCCCTGCGGCCGGATTTGCATAATCAATGACCTTTCTGCCGGTCTTCTTGCAAAAAGGTTTCCAACTGGCCGACTAGGGAACTACTTGTGAATCAAGCATTTTTCGTGGTTGAAGTTATACGTGCGTGATTTGATGAATTTTCAAAATATTCTTGGTGTCGTGAAGTTTCCTTTTTTATTGTCCATCTCTTTCGTTGACCTTATTTTTATCTTTTTTTTCTCTTACTTTACTTAGAGCCGAAAAGGAATGGGGTGATGGTCTTCGCGGTTTGGCCTTGTCGGCGGCTCGCTTCTCGTTGCTTCGTTTGGAAGAAGGCCCTCCGCATACGAAGAATTGGCGTCCTCAGATCGTCATTTTGGCCAAAATGGACTACAAACTGCATGTAAAGTACAAGCGAATGTTTTCCCTGGCCTCTCAACTTAAGGCTGGAAAAGGTAAGACCCAAAAATGAGAGAAAAATCTCTGGCATGTTCTAAAAGCCGTCAAGCAGACGGTTCATTTGAAGCGAGGGCGATATGGACCATACTAACGTACTAGAATAGTACAAGATCCCAAAGGACAAAAAGGTGGAACCTGGGATAGGGAGAATTTTGGGCACGAAAGAGCAAAAAGAAACCTGGCGGCCAGTGTGGGTGGCGCCCCCAAATCGAGATAGAAGGACGGCCTTTGGCAAGCCTATCTAGAGATTTTGGTCTGAAATGTTGCCTCGCTATCCTTTGCCAGCCTTCCAAGTGGTCGTGTTCCAAGAAACTTGCCAAGCAAGACCACTTAGAGCGCATAGTACTCACGTTTCCTTTCGTATCCCGTTGAGACTGAGATCAAGATGACGGAGCCAACGAAGATTAACTCATTTGCTTGTAACCAATGCAGTACTATATAAATTCACGTATGACGTTACTTACAGGTCTTTGCATTGGTGTCACTGTGGTGGAAGGAAACTACGGCAAGATGTATGGAGAAGCCCAAGCCGCCAAAGTGAGCATCCAACAAACGATCAAGGACGAAGCCGTCAAAGGTTTTGCTGAGGTCGTTGTGTCAAAGCATACCTCCGAGGGAATTTGTCATCTGTAAGTACCTGAATCTCGAGACAAAAGCGAACATATCTTTCTTAGTAGGTATGTACATTGCCCTAGCAAACGATGGTTTTTCATTAGGCGCTCTATCTACATTCATTCAAAATCATCTTTTATCGTCATTGACAGCCTTCATCGGGTCGAGAAGCTTGATCGGGCCCGAACTCCACTGAGAACAATAGCCAGGTCTGATGAAGGAGAGTAGAGCATTGGAAAGGAATGCCACGATGAGTGTCGATCCCGTCCAAAACATTAGGATATTTGGTGGTAGTGGTGTCTTTCTGAGAGCGAGTTGAACAATGGTAATGTGATTGGTTCGATCCCAACGAGTTCTGAGAAGTCACAAAGAGAACAAGATCATCATCATCTTCAGCAGCAGCAACAAAGCGCAGTGCGAAAGCCACGACTTGCCTCTTGGGAAATGCAATTGTTTAGCACTTCAGAGAAACTTGAATGTCTTTTTAAGATGTCGTGCGAGCTTTACTCTTGGTGGGCTCTCTTCTTTCTTTCTATCCATCTAGCTTTAGTTCGACTAAGGCCATACTTATTTGGAAAGGGAGAAAGAAATTCTATCGTAGCTCGAGAGGGAAGATGCAGCATCCGACAGACAAGGTCATCTTAAAGGCCAATGCGAGATTTGTTCGAAGGATCGAACGTAAATGTGAAAAGAGTGGCCTCGCTCAGCTCGGCAAATAAACAATTTGGACTTTAAAAATTCAAGCTGTCTCGGCCCTGGTTTGTTCCCAGCGCACGCAATTTATTTGTTTGTTTGCTTTTCGTGAAAGTTTGTATTTGTTGAGCCCATTGAATTGGAAAAACAAAATAGTACGTTAGAAAACAAGAGTTATGTTGACGAGTCACTCCGAGTTAACTAGGACCAGGTCTTGGAACATTTGTACTTTGGCTGAGGGCAATGAAGGCTGCCCATGGGCGTCGGAGGCACTTCGGTTAAGTTGACAAGGTGTCAGACTCGTCTATTTTAGGTAGTAGATCAATTCAGATTTTGTCGTTCAACCAAGCGTGAACGGAGAGGATTAATTTTAGCCAATGCGTTTGTTGGCCATGGATCCCGAAGATCAGTGGATCAGGGTCCTATAGGCTAAGTCTGATTCAGGCCAGGAAGAAGAAGTGACGGGATTTGTTCCGCAATCCAATTGTAATCCTACCTTGCTTCCACTTTCTTGCCCGTCCCTTTCGTGACAAAGAGAGGCAAAGAAGGAGAGAAAAAAGAACTTTTGAGAGTCTCGTTTTTGCTCCACACACGTGGCTCCCTTCCGATGGTTTCAAATTGGAGGTTACTTGTTGAAATGAAGTGGAGGCGGTTGTTTTGCTAGAGTGGATTTTCCATTGTGAAAGCTCACTTCTTTCTTTCTTTGAGCCAGCTTGTTGTGATCGTGTGTGAGGGAGGTGCAGCATGCCTTCACGGACATTCCAAGACATGTTCTGGCAATGGGAAAATGTTTCTACCACAAGGTCGTCCACCACGCTGTGGTTGGGCTCG
Organism: Tigriopus japonicus; assembly: GCA_010645155.1. Classification (NCBI taxonomy): domain Eukaryota; kingdom Metazoa; phylum Arthropoda; class Copepoda; order Harpacticoida; family Harpacticidae; genus Tigriopus; species Tigriopus japonicus. The sequence continues at coordinate 6,229,162 of CM021322.1, forward strand.
GTTCCCACTGATTGGGAAAGCATCCCTTTATGTATACTGGTTCTTGGCAAGTAAAACTGGTTTGAGTGGAGCAAGAGCGGCTCTATCCAGACAGACCACGAAGCTGCCCTCAAGCAATGGAAGTCATAGGCCTGGTCGTTGTCAGTTTGTGGTAGAACAAGTAAGACAAGTAAGCGGGATGGAGGCCGTCGTGGAACAATTGTCGAACCAAAAGATCACTTCTCTTTCGAGCTGTCCGTCTTCTTTACGTAGGAACATTGTACCCATGTCCTGTCTCTTCTTGTTCCTCAAGATCACGGTCGTCTTGCTTGTAGGGGACTCGCTCGTGCTTCCCATTCTGATCTTGAACGGAAGAAATAGGAACCAGACAAAAGAAATGATGCTCTTTAGATCTACTTTATTGTAATGGAAGATTCTCTAGGTCTCATTCTTCTCCACCCGCACACACTCAAGATCCCTTTTTCCATCAGGATTTTACTATCACACTTGGATGAGAAGTCTTGTACTACTCGGAGATCGGAGAAGGAAAAGTTTCAATCTCATAGAGAGCTTCGTGTATTTCGGAGATGGTGTCGTCTGTCACAATGTAGAAAGAAAAGAACTTACCCGAGAATAATTCTCTGTCACCGTCGACCTCTTCCCACAGGATCCAAACCGCTGGCTTGGGTGGAATGAAACCCAATACAATTATTCTGGGTTGGCCCAACTCTTGGCGTAAACGTAATGAGGATTCCTGGCGAGTGTTTGTGGACACGATTCGAAATGCGGCTTCAGCCAAAATGGCTCTCTTGGTGCCTAAAGGAATCCAACGATTTCCTGACTCAGGTGACAAGGTCAAAGGCAACATCGACATCTGGTGGATTGTGCATGACGGTGGACTTCTCATGCTCTTGCCCTTCTTGCTAAAACAACATCGCACGTGGAAAAATTGCAAGCTCAGGATCTTCTCCATCGCCCAACCCCAAGACAACTCCATTCAAATGAAGAAGGATCTCAAGACTTTCCTCTACCACTTGAGGTGAGTTTCCAATATTCATTTGCCTTCACTCGTGCCTCCACGTTTCTCTAGAAGTTGTACAGTACCTAAAAAAAGAAAATCCTTTCTTTCTTTTGGCGAGAACTACTGGTTGGCTCTTCGAGACAGACGTTTATTGTTATTGACGACTCGCATTTCTCTAAGTGTTACTCTGATTCAATATTTGTTTCTTCTTGCCAATGATGTTCGTGAAAGCACTAGAAGCCCCTCAAATTATCAGGAACGAAAGGGGCTCTCTGTAAGTGGCGTGAGAAATGAGACACTCGTTAAATGAAGCACAGAACGAGCCCTTTTTGTGATCCTGGGACCTCAAGGGTGATGAGCCCTTTGCTCCATTGTTGAGTTCCTTTGGGCCTCATCCTCTTTCTAATTACCACCAAATTCCCCTTTTTCTGCGGCAAAGTCACAAAAAATAATGGGAAAAACGTCATATGAAACAACATATAAAAAATTATAGAATTTGGTTAACGTCTGCCTTCAACCGACAGGTCTCTGTTTGGTGCTTGATTTTCTGAACGTCCCTTTCAATTGTTTTGAAGCACTGGTTAATTAATTGGATAGCTTTTTTTCGTTGAAAACAGGATCCTCGTCATCCTTTCCTGAAACTGGCAAGAGCTAGAAAATTTGATTTGGTGAAAGTGTTTTGGCTGGTTAATCCAATTACTAGCTTTTCCAATTTACCGTAGCTTTCGGGCCTTTCTGGCTTCAAAGACTAAAAAACATGATTTAGTCACCTGTTGTCTGTTTTGGCTGCTGGATAGATAGATCGATGAAGGTATTGAATCGCGGAAGACTAATTCACCAAATGGTACATGTACCATCAATCCCCGCCTGCCAAAGGATGGATGGATCTAAGGTGGATGGAGGCTGGTGGTTCCACGTTCACTCTTTCACTCTTACACTCATATCATCTTGATGAGAATGGATTATTTCAGAATCGAGGCGGATGTGGAAGTGGTGGAAATGGCCGACTCGGATATCTCGGATTACACCTACGAGAGAACTCTGCTCATGGAACAAAGGAACGAAATGCTCAAAGAAATGCGCGTGTCCGAAAAGAGGCGAGGAAAAATGGTAAGCAATTTGTTTTTCACCCTCCAGCGAACTCGACGAAGATTACTCTTCTCCTCGTAAAGAAGGCCGTTTGTCCTTTTTGTCAGTTCGTCAGTGTATTACCACAATACCACTTCGTGAGAGGCACTTCACAGTCATTTCCCTCCCTTGTTCTATTGTATTACTGTATACGACGACATACGAAGCTTTGTCTTACTCTGCCTACATTTCATCCTGGGGCTCGAGGATTGAATATGCGGGTGAACGTGGGACCTGTTGCGGCCTTTGAGGGCCTTCAATATCGTTGGGTTTCCAAAGCGAGAGGCACACTCTTGCTATCCTATCATAAAGACGAATGGGCCAAAAAACGAGCCAATACCCTTTCCTTCAGAAAACGAATCAATCAAATTGTTGATGTTTTTTCCTTTGTCGCCACAGTTGTTCCATGTCTCTTGGGCTTGGATTTTGGTGACTTCAAAAGCTTGCAATCCTGGCTTCTCAAATGCAATCAGTTCAACCGAAATGTTTCATCAACTTTGTTCAGTTGAACAAAACAAACGATCTTTCCAATCAACATGAACAGCACCAAATGGTTTTTACCTTAATGTTACTACTGATGCTAATGTTGAGTATCAAAATTTGTATTAGTATCTTCATTCACAACTTGCAGTGGTTGTACCGAGGTCAATGCAAATTGACAATTTAGAAGCTTACGTTATATTCTAAGCCCTGACTAATTATCGGATCGAATCAGTTTCATTGCTAAATTGTCTTGTCGTTTGACAGTGTTTTATTGTCAAATGGGGGTTTAGCAAGGATAACGAGACTCGTTCCACATCAACAAGAAAATCAACTTCTCATCCTAAACTGTTAGGAAAATTTCACGTAATTGAGAGTTTATTAAGTACTCAGGAATGCATCACCTCAACAAAAAAGGAAACATTATCACAACCAGACAAACTCTTCTGATTTTTATCTCGGAAAACAGCCGAGCCTTCCAATAGCCTTGACACCAATCAGATTCAAACTTCTACTTATCTTTCCTTGCGATCAAGAAGTGATACATTTATTTGTCAGAGTATTCATAGTTCAACCAATTTTGCGGCCTTCTTAGAGCCCACCGTACCAAGTAGAGTTGTAGTTACTCGGTTTTTCGACTGAGAGTCGCATTTCACTATCTTATTGCTAGTCATGTTTCACTAACTTATTGCTATACAATTAAAATATGTTAGTTCCAAAGTAGTCTGAGTCGAGTTTCGTTACCACTCTAACACCCCGTGTATGCCATTTCCATGTGGGTTCCTTCTTTTCATTTCTAAACTACTGATTGTAAGGAGTTCTATTCGTGCTTGGTCTTCTTGGTCTTCATCTGTCTTCTCATGATCGTCATTTTCAGACTCGTCGACTCTCGTTAGCAACTCAGCCCAAAGAACAATTTAAGGTTGGTGTAGCAGAGCTCCACTCTCCTCTCGTGTCTAGACCTTAACCCTTTTTTGCTAACTGTTTGCTCGCTTTTTGTATACGGAGTGTACTTACTGTATTGTCCCCCACCATAACTGCTGCTGTCACTATTCTTGTTTTACTTGTCATCACTCAAACGCTCTAAGATCCCAACCATCAGCATCACTACTACTTCTACTACTATTATTATTGCTGTTATTACTTCCAACTCAGATCACGCATTTCTTCTCATTAATTTCCCGCTTGGAGAGCTCGATTTTTGTGCCTCTGGCCTTTAGGACTCGATAGAATCGTCGTTTTGGCCTTTGTTCCATGACTCTCGCTCTCTTTCTGTTTTTCTTGTCCTTACTCCATCCATGATTTGTGATCTTATTGGTGTTGACGATGATACTGTATTCTACTTGCACTGATTGAAACGAGGACAAATGATACTATGACGAGGTTATCATCCATCCTCTCCATAGATCGAGCTTTTTCCCACTCATCAGAGATATTCTCTTGTTACTAAACCTTGCCCACTAGATTGCACATGAACAGAACGTCATCCAATCGTACGATAACCAGATGATTACTAACCCCACTTTTCCCATAATCACTCGTTTGAAATCGGTGTCTACAGAACTCCTCCTCAGCCTCCTCGTTTTCCTGCCAATCCAAAATACAAGACCTCTCTACAGACCTTGTTCCTATTCGTTTATCCTGTATTTTTCAGCCTTTTCCTGATCTGTGATTAATTAAACCCCAATCCAGAAGACTTGATTGCTCGCCATTAGGAACATTTCACAGACACACTTTTATCCCTGGGTTCTTCTTTTCTTGCTCAATTTCTCTCAATTCATTGTTTTTGGCCGCGAATTCAATTGGTTGATGGGTCTCTCCTCAAGCATGTGATTGATTTCCCGGTTTCTCTGGGTCATTCGATTTGCTTTCTCTGTCTAGAACATACACGTACATACAACCTACACACACATATGTGTGAAAATACCTACTCTCCCTCCTGGATCCCGAAATCGTGGACCAGGAAATTGACCTGGTCCACTCCTCGTTACGACCGGATAGTGGTTATAGGCCTAGGTTATTGTACACATGTTCCGGCTATATCTTGGACAGGTTAAAGAGAAGTGATCCATCTTGCACCAAGCGTTGTTCCCAACAAGAAGGGTTTAAGTATCCTGTCTCTTAAGCCTTTAAGACTGGCGATTGTTTGGAGGAGCTACAAAAATCTGGTTGAGAGTGAACAGATCACTCTCTCCACGTCTGAACAAACAGACAGAAAGAAAGGTGAATGAGAAGCGACAAGTCCTGACAGTCTTAAGTGGACGCTGGACCTTGTCTGGGAATTATCTGACAATGGCACATTTCCACCCGTCAAATGTAATTATTGGTCATTGGACGAATGCTTGGGCTGCTCATATGGCTTCAGGGAAGCATGTGTGAAGGAATTGGCATGCCAATGAACGTTGTAATAACTATTGTTCCAAAAGTGCTCGCCAAGGTTAGTATGTGCATGTGGTGGCTCGAAATAGAGCGCATGGACCAGAATGAGTGGAACCGGTCGAATGGTGCATTCTCATATGTTGGAGAAAGAGCAGATTCCTTATTAATCAAGCCTCTTTAAGCAGTTCAAATTGGATCTGAGTCAGTATGAACCGGAATAGAAGCTTGATGGGGACCGAGGGGTGTGGTCTATTTTTAGATTTGACTTACTGATCAGATTCGCCTTCATGTCCCTCGTTCTTTTTTCCCCTCTTTACCTGGGACAAAAAGGCGGAGTTTCGAGAATGTGTGATTGATGATGATGCTCCCAGAATATTAATGTCGTTATCAGCCATTGACAGATGAATTATAGTCCTCCTTGAATGGGTGCACTCGCCAGAGAGAGAGAGAGAGAGTATTAGAGTCCCATCTTGGTACGACTGACTCTCTTCTAGTACTTGGACCATGGTGTGTCTTTGGGATATTATCGAAGATGAAGTTCGCCCTCGAAGTGCAGTGGTTGGTTGGTTGTCTTCTTCATCAACGTGCGAGGTCCAGAATCGGTCTTGATCCAACTAACAAATTCCTAACTGAAGGACTGGATGAACGCACTACGTGCCTGTCGTTTCTCCGTCACTTTCTTCAGCATCATTGGCCTTCATGTTTTATTCATGACCTTGATCGTTGGCCGAGTAGTCGGTGCCCATATTCCTCATAACTGAGTCCGAGTAAAATGAAATGGACGTATCGAGAATGGAAAAAGTCGTCTGGCCTCATCTTGGGGAGGAAAAACCTGAACACACACGGACAGACTCGTATAGAAAAAGACACATACGTAGACAACACCTCTAGCCCATCATCTAACATTCGTTTTTTTTGCCTATCTGTGTGCCTTGGCTAATCTGTGGATCAACACACTTTTAGAATGTCTTGACATCACATGAATGTGTCCTTGTTTGACTTCATTTCTCGTTTGGTTTTTGACTTTACACAGAGTCGATTCAAGCTTAAAACTCACTCGGTCGAGTTGCCGATTCAGGAGAGACACGTTTTCTAAGTTTGATCTTGTCCATGATTGTGCGAGCAGTTGCGGTTTCGTTTTTGGTTAACGTTTCATGACTTGATTGTGACTCTCCTCTCGAATTGAGCCCCACCCAGTCGAAGTTGTTCCGATGTTTTCGAGTTCTTGATTTGATCTACATTCATGGTCGTTCTCTCTAGGTGGTGGATGATCTCATCATTCAAACCGATAAGAAAACCAATGACCTTGAGGTGGAGAAAATTGTCGATCGCCATGTAAGCAAATGTGTCGCCCACCTTCCTGCCCATTTAATCCCTTCCACCAAGCCCAGCCCTGTCCACTAAACCCTTTGCACTGATAATCTATCCGTGTTATCATCAGGGCCCCGAATTGGGCCCTTTTTTGGCTTGGTGTTATGTTCTGCTTGCTGTTGACGACACAATATTTGTCACTCTTTCACGAACCATTGCATTGAAAGATGGACTTTTATCGTGATTTGATTCCTTTACCATTCACCTTCATCAATGTGTTTTAAAGCAAACAACCAGCATGTTCTAATACTGCGTGCACTTGTGTTCCATTCTATCCAGCGTTATTTTCTTTATCCTAGGACCTTCATCCTGGAATGTTTTGATTGTGTATGAGTCCACGTTTAAAATCGGGACAAGAGCGACTGTCATTGATTTGGAACGGTTGCTTAATTACGGTGTCTAGATATTGTTTGAGGCATTTAATCACACATCCCCCCCATGTATATTTGATTGAAGAACTTCGCATAGTGTAGTATATTTAATCCTCAAGAGTAAATTATTGGCATCGAGGTTTGGCATGTTTTGGCCATGTAACAAAAGACGGATGTAAGAATTGTTAATTTCCTGTCCTTAAAAAAAGCCATGCTGCCAAGTATATTTATGTACATACTGTTCACGTCATGCTTTAACACTTGTTAAGAAATACATATCAAATGACAAATTGCTCGTAAATATTTAAAGATCAATTTCCAGAGGTAAGAGACCTCTGGTATGTCCGTAACGGATCGCGTTTCAACGCCAACATTACATGCATGACCAATTCTGAATGTCCGTCCTTGGCAATAAGAAGTACCATAATGTATGATTCTTTTGAAGGACAACGACATTGAAAAGAAGAGCTACCAGCTAAATAGACAGAGTGTGTAGCCGCAACCGTTTTCCTAGCAATCATGTTATCATTATTAAGAATCTCTTTTCCAAGCCCCTTTTCCCACGTGTTCCAGGTTGAAACGGTGTTGGAAAATTGTCGTGCAGAGGAAACCGAGAGCCAAGAGCGACCCGCTTCAAAAGTCAAATTCACCGAAGATAAATCTGACGATGAAGAGGAGGTAATAATAGCAATCAAAGTGTTGTCATTACTTTCGACTTGATGTTTGGAAGTTGAAGCTAATTGGTTTTTGTTTCCGTTTCAATAGGGTGCTCCCGCCAAAGGATCAAAAGGTGCCGAGGAAAAGGAAAAGACAGGCAATTCGCTCAATCCTCCCGGGGGAAAGACGAGGTGAGTAAACGATGGCAGAGAGATCCTTTTCTTTTCAAGGACACGCTTGAGTGAAATGCAAAGTGGGAGGAGGTGTCTACCATGGGAGACTCGAGCGTGATATTAATTGATTTTTGTTCCAGGAACGACAACTCGAATGTTCGTCGCATGCACACGGCTGTTCGTCTCAATGAAGCCATCGTCAGCAAATCCCATGAGGCCAAACTAGTCATACTGAATCTGCCCAGTCCTCCCAAAACCATTGGTCCGGATCGTGACTCCAGCTGTAAGTGGAAGATCTGGCTTGTCTTTGAAGATCTACCGTAGAATGAAACTTTAACAACCGTTTCCGACGCAATGGTCATGAGACAAAGTTTTGCTCTTTCCAGATATGGAATTCTTGGAAGTGCTCACTGAAGGCCTTGAACGCGTGATGATGGTTCGTGGTGGCGGACGCGAAGTCATCACGATCTACTCTTAAGCTTAATGGATGGAACAAAAGAGCACACACACACTTGTAACACTTGTAAGTCATCTCTCGCCAAGTCCACCGTTCTCAAGTGATCCCTACAAGAGCCAGTCATATTCATCACATTTAACGTCCACACAAAAGGTCTCGATGTGGAACATGGCCTAACCCACCAACCCAAAAACTGCGTAGAACGAACAAGAGTTGGAAGATGAATTTGCTTAGCGAAAAACAACGACAGTTAGGGAATCGGTGTCAAGCATCCATCGTCTCAACTCTGGTGCTAAAAACACAACTAAATTGCTCGATTTTTCCACCCTCAACGCCCCCACCGTTTCTTTTGAATTCTATACGCTGCACATGTATGATGATCATGATGATATTATTATTGCTACTAACTGTTCTAATGACGATGATTCGTGATGCAACGACCGAGTAGGACCCCTTTCAACTCGTTGTTTCATTCGAGATTGGCGTCATTTTTTATTTCCATTAACCGTTTCCCACTCTTTGGGAGCCGTTACGGGTTTGACTCTGATCGATTTTGCAATTCGTCACCCGGAGCAATGAAAGCGAGAACCTCAACCCAACTCAGCAGCCCAACAGATATTTTAAAAGATCCTCATCTCAAATTGTTTCAATTCGACCCGGTTATAATTTCAATATAAAATTGTCAAACCTTTATCAATGGTGCAGCTCCCTTTATCCCCCAATTTTTCTTCCTCACTTTCCTCTGGTCATGAATTAAAGTTCGGAACTTTTGCTTCAATCACTTGATGCATGACTTTGAATCTCCCTTCTCCGTCTTCTGTGTGCAAAACTCTTGTTGATGTGCGAATATTCATTTTCCCTTGTCCCTTCTCAAGTCCAGGGCATGTCATGGTCAGATTGTAGCTTGCCTTGAAAGCAAATTGGAATCTCTCGCCCAAGCCAATACATCACTTCCCGATTACCCACCCATCGCCCAACCGTCATAGTTCACTCCCCCGACCGCAAACTTGGAAACCAAGCCAACAAAGAAAGAGTAGTCGTACCTTACGTCGTATATGTCTGTAAACCACTGCTTCTCCTCGTGCGTAGTACTGTACATATCCGAGCTAAAATGCGGGCAAAACACCTCCTCTTGGTGCTAGAAGAAGATCATGATTTACCCACCCCCGGATTGTATGTAAGCCTAAACTGAAATAACCCCACTTTCCTTTGGTTAACGATGATATTTGACCCTTCAAAGCAGGTCAGTTTTTTAGCCTATCTTCTTCCTCATGTGTGCGTGCAAACTTCATCATGATATCTACCACCTAAGCATCTCTCTTTGCATGAGCCATCTTCTTGACTAAACAAACTCTCCATTGATGATCTTTACTCCTAAGTAGCATTTGAAAACAATGTAACGAAACATACTGATCCATGGTCATCTGTCATTGCCACGCTCACTTTGTTGCGCCCTCACACGGAAGAAGAAGATGGTTCAAGAAGGGCCTCAAAGGTCGTCGAAAGATTGACTTTTGGGACTGGCTTCGGAACGGGTTTAGCACGCTGTTGAAGCATTCTTCACGATCAAGGCCAATACTTTTTAAGAGTAGACACGGCCCGAATCACTTTGGAACAAACGGCTTTCGACCATTGGAGTTCCCAAGGCAAATATCTCGATCGAATCAACAAAGTCCCCACCCATCCCACCGCTCAAAACAGAACAAAAGCAAACAAGATCAGTTGTTCAGCTAAGTTAACTAACTCTTCATTATTATACTTGTAATAGTACTACGAACGCATGATTTGGTGTCCTTGTCGACTCTTGTATTTAATAACGAGCAATTGAACTCGCTCGAGGGTTGGAAAACCATCAAAACCATACCTGGCCGCATCCCCCGACAGTGAGGATCCACCGGATCCCAGAGCGAATGTTCCGATAAAATATACTATAATTATATATTTAGACAATTTAGAAGAAACAAGAAAAAACAGCCGCTTCAATGAATGTATACCCAGTTTAGCACCGCAGTACCACTAGGGACAAGTTCCAATGATTTCATGAAGAAGACGAAAAAGTTGCAAAGAAAAGTAAATAAAAAACTACACTTGAGAATAATAAAACAACCATACATTTAAGGTTCATGATTCATTGTGTGCGTTTTATTGGCATGACGGTTAGCAGGGACATTAGAAGAATAAAAAATGATATCAACGACACTCTGGCAATGACAATTTCACTGTGATCTTGGGGGAGATGGGAACACTCCTTTGGGAGGTTATTCGGAGCAAGGTTTCTAATTATGGTTGCTAATTTCACCATGAAATAGTACGAGAGACTCGATTTCTTTACTTTTTTCTTTTTCCGTCTTAATGCAATGAAGGAAAGTGTTCTTTTACTGAGCAAGAATCCTAATCAAGCTTCTTATTTTCATTAAGTTTTCTGGAATTTGATGGCTTTAATCCAAAACAAGTAAAAGAAAAACAGCCGGAAATTTTATTTCTTTGTTTTGCTTGTCATGGACTTCCTAAATCGGTTGTTGAGGTACTTTTGAAGTATAGTAGAAGCATAAAAGAAACACAAAAGAAGCATATGAGATGGAGTAGAAAAGCCATGCTCCAACAAGTTGTACTATGTAAGCTGCGTTTTTCAATCGTACCTTATGTGGCGAAACTTGATCGAGCATGGTTATTTCTACTTCGCCTCATATGATTCTTTCATGCCTCTTTGATACTTCAAGATATACTTCTAGTATACTTCAAAACTACCTCAACAACCGACCTCCTGATCAGTAAAGCTCGAAAAAAATCAAGAACGTTGGTTTTTCCTCTCATCAGTAGGACAATTGTCTCATTTGGTTCAGGACAAAGAAAAAGGTAAAACAAAGAAGAGTCTCCTGTGATTTGCTTTTGGTCAGAATTTTACCTCGTTTGTGCACGTGATCATGAAAGGTTGAATGGAAGTTCTTTAGGAGGTTTTAGAAAAGGCCACGTGCCATTTCACGATGTCTGGCGGTGATGATTCAGTAACTGACGAATCAGTTGGGTGCAGGGTTGTTTCGCCAATATAAAGTTCAAGGGGATAATGTACTAAAGCCGTGAATGGATGGACTGACTTGGTCTTGCATGGATAGTGGATTGATGGATTTCAAAGTTATTTCTTTTCCCAACGTCACAGGGATTTTTTCCTTCTTTTTTTAATTTGAATTTGAAATAATCAGATTTATGTTTTGGGGTTTCTACCTAACAATATCTGTTAATGTAAAAGCAGGTTTGATAACTTTTCCATGTTGGAAGCATTTCATATTCACGTCATAATAGTCGGCTGAAAAATACGACAGCGCCAACAAACATTCTCAAATTTTGATAAGTCCAATGATCCATAAATCCGCGTAGCCATAAATCCGTTCATAAATCCATAAGTGGATTTTTTTTTAATGTAGACAATGTTAACCAACCTTGATTTGGTGCATGTAAAACAAGCAACTCTTGTTTGTGACACAAACCATGTTTCATGCTCACTGAATGAATCTTGAATGGAAAAGTCGTAAAAATCGTGCCTTCTTAAGGAAGATCTTGGGATGAACAACAATGAATGATGATATCAATATTACATATGTTTGCGTAAGGATGTATGTATGTATGTCTCTATCAATGATGTGCGAATGACCACCACGAATTTACTCTTCCGCGGTCGGGTTCGAGTTGGCTTCCTCTTGAGTTTTCTCTTTTTTGCGACTCTTCACGACCTCGGCTAAATACTTGAAGCGCATCATGCACTCCTCTTTGGATTTCCCGGGCACTTTGGACGCTATCCGGTCCCATCGCTCGGCAGTTCCCTTGGGAAACTTGACGAGAGCCGCCTCCAAGGCCTTTTGGCTTTCTTGGGCCCAATCTTCCGCGTTGGCCACAACACTCACCGACTTTGTGTCATTATTGTTGGTCGGTTCTGGATTCCCGGATTTGCCACCTTTGGTCTTGGCCTTGGTTTTTATCTCGACGGGCTGATACTCTTCGACGGACACGCACTGATAAACACCGTATTCTTCATCATCTTCGTCGGTGGATTCGTCCTGATCCGATTCCGAGTCCTCCTCATCCGCCCCATTTAGGTTGTTGTATTCCATCACGTTATCGGCCACTTGTTTGTCATTTTCAAGGCCCGTCACGCCCTGAGAAGCCTTGGAAATGGGCACCTTCGAAAGAAAACAACTATAAAATGAGCTAACACACTAATTTCGAGCATTTGTGTGCACAAATCCACCGTGAGCGGCCGACAGTCGTTTTCAAAGGCCTCAATGATCATAAATTTCATAATCCTCAAACTGTACGGTTGATATACACAACCAAAATTGAAGTGGAAATCTATAGGAGAGACCTTGTATATTTTCCCTGAACTGACCTGAAATCCGATGTCTTTGAGCTTTTTGGACATTTTGGTGACTTCCCAAGGCAATCGCTCCATAATGTCGGCAATCTTTTCCCATCGTTCGGGCGTCCCCGGGGGATATTTCTTGATCAAACGCGCCAATCGGGCCAAATCTTGATCGGTCCATAGCTGCAAGGCATTGGCCGGCTGTTGGAAGGCGTCCACGGTGGGTGGAGTGTCTTCATCGGCTTTCGTCGATATTCTCCGGGGACGATCGGGCGTTCGGTCTTGGAATTGGTCCACGCGTTTCCGTCGTTTACTCCGCTCTTTCCGTTCCTTTTTCTCGGCTTCCCGTTGAGCCCGTTCTTCGATCTCGGCCTCGCGCTCTTCAATGGCTAGCCGTTGCTCTTCCTTCCGGGCTTTATAAGCGGCCATCACGGCCGAGGGCAGCGTCGGTAAGGCCAACACCAAGGCTTTTAATCCGCGATACGTCTGAAACGGCAACGTATCGAAGCAAGTGGGTTTGGGACCGAGCAGGTTCTGCTCTTCGCGTTCCAATTCGGCCGTGATTTCTTCGGGAATCACGCCACTTCCGCCCTTTTTGCCGGCCTTTTTGGCCAATTTCTTCGAATGCAAACTCAATTGCTCTTTCAATGTGAATTTTCTTTCCCAATAAGCGGCCCAATTCACGAAATACTGACAAATGGTGACGATGATCAAGAGGTAAGCCACGCCCTCGGCCAATCCCATCTTGCGCATCCGTCGGTAATAGAAGATGGGCATGCGCCAATCGGGCAGTCCTTCCACCAAAACGCGATCATAGATCTCGCGTTTCTCGGCGTCCTTGAGCACTTCATAGATGGCCACCAAGAATCGGAACTGCATCTCGGCATCCTCGGCCGGATTCTTATCGGGGTGGAGCTTGAGCGACAGGTTCCGGTAGGCTTTTCGCAGCTCCGACCCACTGGCCTCCGGTGACACGCCCATGAACTCGTAGAAATTGGCGTTGACCTCTTCGACCAGGTCGAACACGTCCAATTCGGCGTCATCGAAGGCCAAAGTCGAACCCCAGAGCAAGCACAAGATGAACCCTATCCGCCACGCCCCCACCAAACCCGTAGGACCGCCCGCTGGCATGATGATGAGAGAGTTGAGACGGGATCCCACCAGTTAACGATGAAGTCCCCTTGATGGATGGATGGATGAATGAATGACGTTGCCAGCCAACACGTGTCCAACTCAGTAAGGAGATTCACAAGGAGCTGAAAACATCTGTAGATGCAGGAGCAATCGAGCGTGATAGAAATGTCAGATGGTCGTGTACACGCATAAAGAGCCTCTAAAGAGAGAGGGGGGGAGAGGTTGGAGCAAAAATACTTGCGGAATATCAGAGGTGGAGATGTGCAACCTCAACCTCCAGTGAACTCGGGCAGGTTGATCGAAAACTGCTAGGCTCCGTTTATTTAGCTGGCCACGTTGCGCCATGAAGCTCGTCGCTTAAATGTCAGAGGATCAACGGAATGACGTCATAAGGGAAATGTAAAAGTATGAAGTATGCAATGTCTTCAGAATTTTCGTTTTGACCAAAACATACAAAGGAAATTATTCTTCAGAAAAATGCGTAAATTTTATGAACAAATGGGATGACCCCGGATCACCCATGATCCGGCTTATTATTGGATCTGGGATTAGCTTACTCCGAGTCAGTTGTAGAAATAAACGGGAATTGATCTAGAGTGGGAATCAACTTTGAAGGCACCCTGTTCCAACCTAGGCTTTATTTCGTTAGAACTCATGGACTGATATTTTTTTTATTTTTCCGCCAAAGATGCTTCTTATCAGAGGCTAGTTTTTTAGACGCAAAAGATCGATCTCAAGATTGTTTTTAAGAACTCTAAGTCCGATCTTGAGATCGATCTTTGCGTCTAAAAAACTAGCCTCAGCTCAGATTTTAACGGACCCCTGAGCTGGCTCCCTATTTTCAATTTGGGTTGTACTCGAGCCGTTTAATCCCCAAACCCAAACCTGATCCTGAACTGAAAAGATCTGGTCCCTATGCTTATCCAAGTCTTGAGGAGTCTAATCCAACCATTTTGCAGCAACCAGTAAAATAAGCCAAGATTCACCTGTTTTGCAATTATGACCTCATGGATCAAAATCTTTGAAATCCATTGAAGTGGGAGATTTGAAAATAGTTTCAATTTGTGAGTTTCTCACGTGCAAAATTACTTTCGAAGAGTTGTTACTTCACTTGTGATGCATTGGAAGTACACTGAAGCAGGTTTTATGACTTATGTCTCTTACGTGAGAACCCTAAAAAGATTATAATTCATATGCTATCATTGCTTGTCCATTCCTTAGTTGCCAAACCATGGATTCTTTTAGTTCAATGAAAATTCATTTCACAAATTTGTTTAGACGGGCACAAAGGAAGTTTTGCAATCATTATTTTATTATTGCACATTTTGGGAGTCTTGGCTTTAAAAATCAAAATTTCGTTAGAAGCCTTTTTCAAGCGAAAGTATTCATCAGTGAAGTTTAAAACGGAAACATTTGTCCATAAAGTTTCTGTATATAATTGATGAAATGTAAAGCGACAGCATGAACATCAACCATTACATATCTCCAACCTTTCGGGAATGCCTTTCATTGATTTTTTTTTAACTGTTGCTTTACCCTCGCCTTCCTCCATAACACGCAAATGGATCGACCAGGTATTTTAGAAAGCCCCGAGATTCCAATACAATTCCAACAATGGCAGACTCCGCGAAGGTATCTTTCGTTCCTTTTTCATAAAAATACACTTGGCTTCCTATAGCCTGAGTTATTCCGTGGCCTAAATTTAAATTCCAGCCATCCCGGGCCTCATCCGCCATTTCTCGAACCTCGGTTATGAATCCTGCTCCATCCATGAATCCACCAGACGAACCTCCGGAATCAGCAGTCAATGGAATCACTCAGACCATTCAACCACCTCCAAGTGCGGCTTTGCAAGCTCGTCAAAAACCGAAAAAAGCTCCCGAACTACCTACCTTGGAACGGAGAAACTGGCTCATTCACAACCATTATGTGAGGAAAGAATTCGACCATTGCAAAGCCATCATCCAAAAAGTGATCGAGGAGACCAAAGGCATGTGCGAGTACGCCAATTATGTCCAAGGACTTATTCTTCGGCATGAGGGTAAAATCCAGGAATCGTTGGAGATGTTCCAGATTTGTAACATTCTCAATCCAAATAGCGCCGATCATATCAAGCAACTAGCTCGATCACTGTAAGACATTTTTGGCTTTAGGGCTTTAGGGAATATATATACTTTCTTGTAAATACTTTTTCTGCCTGCAGATTTTTGCTTGGACGGCATAAATTAGCCATTGAGGCTTACCGTCAAGCCGAGGTTCGCTCGGAAAAATCGGATTGGGAAATCTATCACAACCTTGGTTTGTTTAACTTCAAGTGTCTCCAAAAAGCAATCCCAATTTCACGACTAACCCAGTTTAATTTCAGGAGTATGTTTGATGTATCTAAAAGAATATGATGAAGCTCGAGACGAGTTAACTCGGGCTCTTAGTTATCACAAAAATGATCAATCATTCATGATGTTGGGGAAGATCCACTTACATCAAGGGGATGTGGAAGGCGCCATTGAAGTGTACAAAATGGCCGTTGCGTAAGTGGTTACTAGTGATGAGTGCGAATCTGCTATGATCCGGTTCCAAAATGAATAAGATCGGTGAATCAGAAGACAGCTTGTCCTTTAACCGTTTCAGATCCTCCCCAGAGAATCCAGAGCTTTGCACAACTCTTGGACTCTTGTACATGCAAACCAATCAGCATACCTTGGCCTTTGAGCATTTGGGGACAGCCATGGCATTTGATCCAACTCATGCCAAGGCCATTTTGGCGGCTGGTTCCATGATGCAGTCACATCATGATTATGATGTGGCTTTGTCCAAGTACAAAGTAGCTGCAGGAGAGATTCCAGAATCGCCACAGCTGTGGAATAATATTGGAATGTGTTTCTTTGGGAAAAAGAAGTTGGTGGCCGCTGTATCCTGCTTAAAAAGGGCCAATTTCTTGGCACCTTTTGACTGGAAGATACTCTACAATTTGGGATTGGTTCATTTGAATATGCAACAATATGCTTCGGCCTTTCACTTCTTATCGGCATCCATCAACTTGAGGCCCAACCGTGGACAGACATTTATGTTACTAGCAAGTATGGCTGTTTTTCATTCTTTATCATAATTTTATTGCTACTACTGCAATCGCCCTTCCAGTTGCCTTGAGTCATCTACAAGACCCAGATAATGCCAAGTCTGCTTATGAGCAAGCCGCTCAAATGGATCAAAAGGATCCAGCCATTCCTTTGAATTGGGCGGTCTTGCTTCACAATCAAAATGACACTTCGGAAGCCGGAGTCCAGCTCCAAAATTTCGAGAGGCGCGTACAAACACTGCGACAATCGGGATTGGAGGCTGAGCAAGAGGTATTATTAGTTGTAATATGATAGATGAGGAAGAGGCCCAAAGCTGATCACAATTTGTTTACTAGCTCTTGGTCACAGCTGGTGAGTTGGCTGGAAAATTGGGAATCTCTTTAACGGTGTCAGGCGACACATTGCCCTTGAGGGCGAGTCTTGCTTCGGCCACCTCAGAAAAAACTTCGAAGAAGACTCGACAACCTTCGGCCTCAGTTCGAAGTGCCCGTGCCTCGGCAAAGGCACAAATGCGGGCGGAAGGCTTGAAGAAACAGAACACCGATTTCGATCAAATCCAAGTGGTGACAGAGCCTACGAAAAACGAAGAGAAGGAAGGAGAAGATACTGAAGAATAATGACATTTACTCAGAATGTGTAAACAGATATGTTTTTTATTGCGTTCGGCTAAATGTGTTTGATGTTTACTTGATGCCTAATAAACAGCCATTGTATTACGTTAGTATGGATTCTTTTTATCAAAAAGGTAACCCGAATTCACAATCTAAAATAGTGCTTAAAATGAATATGCAATTATCCTAAGGGCCTTGAAAGTATGAGCAAACACTACTCTGAAGAATAGGCTTGTCAGGATGAAAATTGCGAAAATAAATCAGTAATTTTTACACTAATGTTAAGCAAATCTTTGCCATGTTGGCAATCTTTCACCCAGGTAAAAAACTGTTTATTTCCGCAGAGAACTTTCTAAATTGACAGCAATTCAAAGATACCGGAAGTGATCAACCTGACGACGATAACGGAAGGCTCTACATTATTAATGACCCAACCTCTCAAATTAATTGACATTTTCTATCCCGTATTCGGCAACCGCTTTTGGATCAATGCCCACCAAACAGAAGGTTCATGGGCCCACAATTCAATGATCAAAGAGCTCTGGGTCCACGAGTGTGAGCTAGGAATGGGTATCGGGCCGACTATTTTGGACTTTCCCCCATAGCTCCTGGGCCAACCCAAAACCACCCTTTGGCCTACATGTGGGCCCAGGCTCACAGGTTGACGTGAATTCAGTTTTTGATACTAAAAAAATGGCGTTGTTGGATTATATTATGGTGACATGGATAGAATTACACAAACATGTACAACAGTTATAGAATCCATGGATAAATGAGCATTTTGGCGTCGTTTTGAATTTATTTAAAGGCATCCATCAATTACTACACTCTCCGTTTTTTTTATGGTTGATCAAGGCACATTACTTTCTTGTGCAGAAAAATGCCATTTTTACATATAAAGACGTTCCCCTAAAGTGCTATCTACTAGAGAACAATATGGAAGCGCTAGTTAGATCAAAACTTTTATCCCAAACGGAATTGTTTCGAAGGTTTTGGGAGCTGGCAATGAAAAAGTTTTTTCGTTGTATTTTACGCAAACATCCTTGAAAGTTGAATGTTCCCAAAGGCGCCAAAAGCCCGATTTTTTATCCCAAAATTTTCCGCGTACATATGATCAAACTTTGGAAATTTGGATTTTTTGAAAATTCTCAATGGATTTTGAAAATTCTAGAAATTACAAAATCATACTCCAAGGTCTAAAAATATCCCAACAATACAAATCCCTAAATTTTGGAACAGGTTCTAAAATCTGAGATCACAGTCAGAGACCTATTAAGTGGCATTCGATTGATGTTAATCAAGTCAAAGTAAATAAAGTGCAAACACTCTTCCTAAAACTCCCACATTTTAGTTCCCTTTTAACCAACTTCATCTCGTGGTAGTGTTGTTGAGTTTGATGGTTTATTTAGAGCTAGTATAACCTCAAACGGTGAATATATTTTGAAAGAAACGGAAAAGCATGCGGGTACTTTGAAATCACATGCAGCATGCAGTTCTACCGACAGTACAAATAGGACTAAAAATCATCAAGACGACAAGGAACGTAGTATGTTTTTGGTGACGAAGGACTCCAGAATGAAAGAATAATGATTGTTCCATCAACATTAAACTCGTTTCCTCTTCTTAAACCAACCAGCCAGTCTGGAGTCTTTTGGCATTGACACAGACCGCGACACTTTGCTCGATGGTTTTCCGCTGGCTCCATTCGCAGCCCTAATTCCCGAACGTTGCTCTCCAATAACCATGGGCATCTCCGGCGATGGAGGCGCTTGTGGTGGAGGTATGATGGGATCACTCTGAAGGAGATCACTCGAAGAGGCCGATTTCTTATCACGTTGCATCGTAGCACTTCTTCTTGCTACAGGTGGAGGTCGTGGAGGTTTACCAGAAGCGGCCCCACCGCCATTGAACATGGCCCCATTATTATAATGAATTTCTTGATTCCTCTGCACATTCCTTGGCTTCCAAGGCGCCAGAAGAGAAATGGAACGCGAAATCTTCTTAGAATTCTTTAGATTTGATTGCGCAGAACCTACACCAGTCCCCTGGGTTGCATTCCTATTCAAATTCTCTCGACTTTCTGCCGATAGAGCACGTGGAGGGGGAATTCGCTTCTCTGCGGGAGTTGGAATGTCCGCCACACATGCGGCATGGAGAAACACTGAGCGTTGAGCATTTGCATTAGATCCACCGGCTCCCTGGCTGCCTTGCTCACTCTCTGAGCTATTTATGGAAGAGGTCACACTTCCAGGCATCTTCTTGCGGTTCAAAGTGGATCGGACACCGCTATTAAGAGCCCCATTGGCGCTAGCAGCGTTACTGGGGTTGCGTTTGACTCGAATGATTCGATTGGGAGGTTCTACCCGATTGACTTTGATCGGATCTTTTCGCATTGCACTAGAGCTCGAATGACCCGAATACTGAGAGTCGTGGTCATCCAAGAGTTGTCTCGATCGAGATTTCGGGCCCAATCCCTGGGAGATCATCCCTACTCGATTCACTCGGCTGTTTGATCGTCCGATGGCTGCGTTTCGGCGTAATTGAACCTCGCGTTCTCTTCGGAGGCGTTCCTCCTCAATTTCCAATACTTTTCGCCTTTCCTCTTCACGAGCTGAACTCGAGGCTCGTCCCACAGGCGAAGCTCCGCTATCTCGTCGCCGTTCCAAGCTCCGTTTTCGAAGGGTGCCGCTATTGATCCCAGCAATGGACCCTCCTCCTACTCCTACACCTCCACCATCCCTCCCACGTGCTTCATGATGCAAGCCACTCGTGGCAAGGTCACGTCGATAATCAGATTCCAGATCTGATTGGGCAGCGGACCATCGACGTCCTGAGTCATGGACGCGATCCTGAAAAGACGCATAAGTGGTTGTCAGATTATTTTCGCATCCAAACGGCCGTCCAGTAACCCGTGTGAAACAAGTAAAAAAGAACTAGAAGATAGAGCACTCAAGATAACAAATCAAGTCTTTGGTTGAAGTGAGGAACATCTTTCTTTTCCTCTTTGGTAGCACATTTATATGCCTCAGGAGTCTCGGGGAGTTTTGGTCTGGAAATACCGTAGATGGCCACATGTGCAAGAAAGTCCCCCATCCACCTTGTCATCGGAGAGGTTTGTTGCTGTTACCTGAATGAATGTGTATGACAATGTGGGTGTTTTGTCATAAATTATTGCGTTGCCCCTCCTCTCTTTGGGTTGGTGTAGGTGGATAACGGTTGTTGTGGCTGCTGAGCGATGGCTCATTGGCCGCAACCGCGATGAACTCGTACTTAGTTGTGACATGCTTGGCGCACGATCCAACTCGTTGGTTAAGGCATCAATCTCGAATTCAAGCTCTTCTTCAGAGACTGACGACCACGGACGCTAAATGTGAGTAGGAATATTATGAGGTTAGTTCGGGAAGATCACGATGGTTGTTGGTTAAATTGGGTATCGATTTTCATTAAATAGAAGAGTAAGACTGAGTTGGTTACTTATCTGTAGCATTTGCTATACTTAACCTTGAACGTGGTGCAATCACAACTTTTATACAGAGCAAGGTGGTTAATGTTTGAATATTAAAGACAACAAAAGATTACATGGTCCTCAACAACCACAAATAATAGAGAAAGCCAAGTTGGTAATGACAAAGAAAATGGAAAAGTTGCCAATTCCTTTGATTACTTTTCCGAGGTCAAACTTGGACCTCTTACACTGACCTGTTCGGGAATCAATCCATCACTCTCTGAAAAACTCGAGTCGAGTGGTTCTCCCATGCTGGTTTGTCGTCCCAAGGGTTTTCTTGCCGGTGGATGTTGTAGTCCTCGATCGGCACTTGCCACTCGTCTCATTTGATCGGTCATTCCATGATGACCTCGCTCGTCGCGGTCGCTTGAAACCACTCGACGAATGAGGCGAGGCTGACCAGGAGGACTTGGTGCTTGCCTCTTAGTGGATTGCTTTCGAGCTGGAGGAATGGGACGATGAGATCCAGGTTGACCCATGGCGGCTGCCGAATTCATCACTTTGGGCGGCCTTGGGCGATGAAGGCTTCCAATCCGGTTGGTATCATCCGTGATTTCCCCCTCAGAAATGGACACTCGATTTGGTCGTTTTGAACGGCCAACACTATGGTCTCGACGGTTTAGGGTTGAAGTCGAAGGAGCTCTATCCAATACAGGAGCTGGCCGACTGGGACTCGGGGGTAGAGCATACATGGACTTGAATTGGGATGATTTGTAAAAGTCTCGGATGGAATCGATAGTTGCTCCTGGAGGCAGGCTTTGACCTCGCTCTCTGTCCTCGACGCTGCTATAATCGTCATTTCGTCGTCGATGATCATAAGCTACGCTACTTCCACGGCGATCCACCCGTTGATTGTAGGAACCGGAATCATCACCCCTGTATTCCGTAAACTTGGCTAATCTATCTTCAGACTCTTCCGTGGCTCGAATAGACGGACTTGAGTGCTCACGACGGAAGTCGTTGTGAACACGCCTTATGTCTTTCATCGGGTTGCGTATTGAGGTTTGGGCTCTATTGCTAGGAGTTCTCTCGACCTGTCTTGGGGATCCATTGTGATTAGTGGCCCTGCGGATCACATTACCAATGATCTCTTTAGTTGGGCTCGATCTTGATCGCGGAGGTCGCGTGGGCGATGAACTAGGGGAACGATTTTGAATATAACTATAGGAACGAGGGGGTGCCTTGGGTTTACTGTACCGGTCTGGGGACTCCTCTCGATCCGGGCTGGTACTGCAGCCAGAATATGTCCGACCCCTGGCTTCAGTGGACCTTCGAATCGTTCGTCCCTCGCGATCCAACTCTCTCCCGTTGAGATGATGCTGGGAGTGATGTCTCTTGGAGTTCACGGTGTCAGCGTTTTTTACTAGCCGTGTGGATGCGAATCTGCTTTGCCCATTATACGGATTGATGGACGATTGGTCCGAGTCATGGTATTGCTGCAATGACTGGACTGAAGCGGGTCGAATGGAGCCATTTCCAAAATATTCAACAGGTGCTTTGTTTTTGGGCACCTTGTAATGCTCAGTCTCTGAGGATCGGTTACGGTAGGAGTGATGGTGGTTCTTTTGATACAAGTTACTATTGTTCTTGTTATTCAACGTGTTGCCTCGGTATTGAATATTATCGGTAGCCGTGTTAATTGTGGTTTTGTAAGGCTTTCGGTTGAACCGATCCACAGAAGCAACGCGATCGGGAGACACAACCTGAATTCTTGCCTTGAAATTATTTTCCTTGTCGTCATCTCTGTAACGATATGGATCCGCTGATCTGGACATCACTCGGTTGTTAAGTTCACTGTTGTTCCTATAGCTACTTGGCACATCGCTCAAGAGATCTTCTCTTGAAGACGCTCGAGAAGAACGATGATGATGTGAGGGGGGCTGATGATATCGAGGATGAATGTCATTGTGAATGGTTTGACTGGCAGAATCTGCCAAACGGTCGTTGTGGTGATGTTTGTGTTTGTCCGAGACGGCATACAGCACCTCAGTTGGAGATCGAAGTAGTTCAGTATCCGTCATGCAAGTTCGCGAGGGAGAAATTCTTGAAGGCGATGGGGCCAGGTTACGAGTGGGACTTCGTCTTACATTTTGCGACGAGTAAGATGATGTCATGGTGGAAGTGATGTCATCGTCTTCCATCGCACTGTTGGCCATCATTCCTCGACGAAATTTTGCATCTTGAGAGAGCTGTTCCATCACAGAGCTTACCATCTTGGCCGATTGACCTGTATTATTCCGTGAACTCACGGGCTGAGCGTAATGGATCACTTCCATGGAGGATCTCTTCTCTGGAGGAATGGGGCTGACACTCACAGATTTACGAGGAGGCTTTGGAGGCGAAAGCACCTGATTTCGTTGAACAGATTGAGGCGATTGATTGCCCAAGGTTTTGTCTGAGCCTGATGAGTTTTCCAAGTTGATTTGCCGACGAATCTCTTGATAACTGGGCATTGAATTCACTACACGACCATTCACAGCAATGTCAAGATTGTTTAGAGCATGAAGCCCATACAAAGAATTTTGCTCCCTCCTCAAATGAGAGGTCAGATCATCCTCGCGAGGAGGACAACGACTCAAAGTGGAGGCCAATGAGGATGATCTGTAAGAGTCCTCCGTAGCACTATGAACCCCACTACTTTGCCAACTACTATCCTCGTTGCTGGCACTACCACCACTGCTCGTCCGATTAGTTATGAACTTGCTGCCAGTTTGCGTGGGTATCTTCCGTTGTTGGTGATGTTGCTCGAGGTGCTCCGAACTCTGTTTCCAAAGTGGGCGATGAGGAGGATGATAACAACTCTGAGCTGATGAGCAACTCGCGTTGGAGTTCAGGATCGGTCGCTTGTTGCTGTGAAACGACTGCGAAGATCCGACTTTACTTTGAGAGGGTCCGAAGAAGACGGTGTTGTTGGGGCCACCGGCAGCAGCACCGCAAGAAGCCGATCGAGCAACAGAAGACCCAGATTGGGGCACTCGTGTTGGCGTGCCAAAGCCCGATGAAGTCGAGTTTGGAGTGGGAGATACCGAACACTGGACACCTTCAAGCTGAGTCAGGATCAAACGAGCCTCGCTAGCAATGTCCTTTTCTGAAGTGGGTGGTTCTTGTCGAACAGCACTGGCAAAGGGACCTGATTCCAGCTCGTCCCTCTTCAATGTCAAGGGCAAAGTCTTGTAAATGCGTGGTTTGGGAATTCGTTTCACACTGATATCGGAATTGAAACTGACCCTTCTCTGTTCAGAGGTTAGTGACAGTTCATCCGTGGACAATCGGGAGAAAGTAGACCTTTCTAAAGGAAACCCAGATGTAACTCGGTCTGGGCTCAAATTGAGAGTTTGGGGCTCAAATTTTGTGGCAGTATTGGAGTGGACAGAGGGGGAGGACACTCCTTGCATCCTACCTCTGTCACTGGCTAATTGTCATAATGGAGGTCGTTGGCGATCCCCATGTCTGGCCGCATAAATTTCATCCAGGTCCTCTTGCTCCGGATCTGGCAAAGCATGGTCACTCTCCGATGAATTGTCCCCGACAAAAAGAGCCTTTTCAATCGTCTGATAGGTCGGTTCCTGAAACGAGTTGGTCAACGACGGCTCAGGATGGCATTCGAATTCTCCAGTGGCTGATTCAGATGACTCATTGGTACTTCTTTGTGAGCCAACACCTCGCAATTGAAATAACCTGAAATGGAAGCGGAGACGAGATTTAAAGTAGACATATGTGGGACAGATTCCAGATGTATGGCTTCCAGTCACATTGCAAAATAGGATTGGTTTTCAATCGTGTTTCCATATTGATATTCGGTATATTGTTCTTTGTAATTGGCATCCCCTCCATCTGTCTATTCCTCTTTCCTTATCCTTTCTAGTTAACCCTTTTCCGTCCGCTTCCGTTCAAACGAGCCGGGGAATAACGTTACTAGTACTGTCCTACCAATGTTTAGGGGAGATAATCTCCCGAGCTTCTTGTCATAGGCTTGTAGTATGTCTTTCCTTGAACCTGAGCAGGATGACCAAAAAGTGGCAAGTTGTCAAGGTCAAGGAGCATCGTGAACCTTCATCGTCTGAACCTCCCCTTCCTCCAACCTCCCTGTAGCTCCTCCATGGATACTACTCGTCCAACCACCCTTCTTCATCTTGGTCTTGACACATATGTAGGCTCGACTCGAAGGAGCTCTCATTCTACCGTGCTTGGTAGGTGTAGTTGTTGAGCGCAAGCAGACCTATCTGTCAGTTTAGCGACTCCTACTCTCATCATGCCTTGGGCCTGTTTCCATGCTGCTACTACTACTTGAACTCCTGTCCCTGTACGAACATAAGTGTATGTACAAGTCGAGTCGGTAAGGCAATGTTGAGTTGGCCCATAACTTCGAATGACGAATACGATGATGAAGAGGATGGCAATGAAGAAGAAGTGAAGGTGGCAATGGAAGGGAATGCAGTATCGGTGACGGTAGTAAAGTCGTCCTCAAACAAGAACGAGGAGGAGGAGGAGGTGGTAGTGAAGTTAGAGGGCCTGGAACGGTTGTTGTTGTTGTTGGTGGTGGTGGTAGTCATGGTGTTGCCATGACTGCTGCTCCAGCTTCTTCTTCGGCCCCAATAATAAAAGACGATCAGCAGGCATTTAGGCTTACACTTTGGGAACACCTGGAGTCTATTTTTGAAAAAACTTTCCTCCCACGCCATCTTATGAATTGCTTCGTGTTCAAGACCATTAGCATAAACAAATCTTGCCCTTTGTCCCATTAATAGTCCTTAAAACTATTCAGGGTGGAGGAGAAAACGCCTTCAGTCATGCAAGAAATGCTAGTCCATGTCTGAGCAACACAGCCGTTGGCAAGAATTTTTTTTGTTACTGGCTTGAGCACTAGGGCAATTGCCACAAAAATCTGTTTGAAACTTTTTGCGAGTGAATCCCTGAACTTGAAAAGTAACCACCATGTTACTCTTTCGTTGATTGCATCTAATTATCTTTCCTTTCAATGCCCAAAACATCCATTAAAGTCAATTCTGAGCATATCTGACCTCCGTCTCTGTAGAGGCTGAAGAATGACAAAGGAGAAGTAACCTCCACTCAATTTGAAGGAGTTCGTCTCACCATGGGTCAATATAGAGGCCACGTGCACTACACGAGTGCTGTTACTGCATGGGGTCTTAAAACGACTTTTGAGACAACAATAATTTCAGAACAAAAGACTATTTGGCTGAAGTTTGTGTAAAAAAGCACTTAACTATTTTGACGTTTTCAGCCAGATAAATAATCAGAAATGATTTCTGAATTTCTTATATCTCAATAAATAATTATGCTAACTAGTTTTCCTATTATCATGACTACAATCTTCAGAACATTGATAGTTGTGATAGTAAGATGGCCATTTGCTTTTGTTTTTTTAATGAGCTGGTGCATCAATGTGCATATCTCCTCTTTGGTCTCCACACTCAAGAATCGAGACCAATTACTTAAGACATATTATTGTGCCCCCCATCCCCATCAATTTGTCGTGGGGACAATCCTGATCCCTGAACAAACGGACGACCTTCTACCCGAATTTGGACTGAACAACTGTCGTCCAATTGTTCGCCTTGTGTCTTTGAAATTCCCCCAGATAATCCATCTTTTTGGCACCTGAATCTCGCAATTCCTCTTTCTCACACTCACGCTCACAAAGAGATCCCCAAAGCGATCATCTCCATCATCCAAGACATCTATTCTAAGCCTGGAAACAATTACTACGTATCAATCGATTTCTGATCACATCGAGTCTTTCTCAGGCTTCTCTAAGCTATGGGATTGAAAGGCATAAAAATCTCACTTCTTGGTGGTTTTCGCTTTAGAATTGCTGTTGTTGTTGTTATTCTTTCTGGTCCGACTGCGGCTCTTTCGCTTCAAACTGAATGAGGTGGACGATGATTTGGGTCCCCTCAATTCCGATTTGTGGAGGATGAGTGAGTGCGGCTGTTGATCAACATTGGCTTCAAGACGAGTCCCAACACCGCCAATGCTGCTCTCTTCAAGTGTGGGATGTGGGTGATGAGACGGGGATTGGGTGGATGAAACAGGCCCCACAACTTCGTACTCCTTCTGATAGCAGCACACTAACCTGGAAAAATCGTACAAGAACACACAAATCAAAACCAAGATCATCGATTCATCATTCCCTTCGCCCGCTTTTTAGTCAGCGGCGAGGGAGAAAAAAGCGCCTAACAAAGATAGTAAAGATAAATATTATGTTCTTGTAATTCCACAAAAAGAGGTGGAATCCATCCAGGGTCGGTTTTTGTACCGACATTTGAATCGTTTCGATGTAGGATGAGGCGAGGAAATCAGGAGAGGCAAAGTCTTGAATAATAATGAAATCGTTCCGTGACCCCCAACAGTGAAAATCATCTCATTCTTGCCTTATCCATCATCTCGTGTGTCTATACAGGACTCCATAGCAAACGGACTGGCTCTCATAAGACCCTCGTCGTTTTATTGGTTTATGTTGGTCGATCAACCAAATCCCAATTCACTTCAATTGTTAGGCCCCAATAAAGGCATTTTAATTCTTTGAGGCCGTACTGGCAACCCAAATGTTTTGCATATATTAGGCCAGACTCAAGAGCAAGTCTGCCTATCTAAAGACGGGAACCTCTACATAGGACGACTCGTTTAGTGGCCTTCATAACTCACAATCACAAGCTACGTAAAAGAAAATGTGTTTCGAAACGTGGTCATTAACGTGACGAAGTTCTGAATGGAGAACTGCAAATCACACTCATAAGTATACCAAACAATTGGTTGGAGTGAGAATGAGCTCCAACGAATTTCAAGTCAATGCGCCCGAGAGATGTGCGTAATTGTAGATGTGTATTTCCTTGCTCAAAGTGTAATTGTGTTCACCAACATTAGCTCGAATTAGAAGGTTATATATTTAGCCCTGGCGTTCTCGTCTCCATCTGCGCGTTTTTTTGCAGCTCATTGTGGCTGTAATGTAAATCGTTCAGTATACAAAATTGGATTTAGAATTAGTTGAATGGAGTTCGACTATTTCAACATTCATAATAAGAGCTTCAATTTGTACTTAGTTCTAAAAGCTCAAATTCGACCGCATCAAGGAAATAAAAGTGTCAGATATTTCGGGAGTGGAACAAATGCCCAAGGAACAATTAGCGTCACAAAAGAGGTTATTACAAACCAGTCAAATCAACTGGAATTTACTTCGAGAACAGTAACAACAAAACCATTTAGAGAAGTGACTCTTTTGAGGACTGCAAAGGAAGTGAATCCAATATAATATCTGTTAGGTTTGTTGCATTCATCTTTACTACTAGATCAAATCGTATCGATTGTCATAACGAACCCAATGGTCCGTGATCAACCACATTGCTTTGGCGGAACCAAATTTGACGAAAAGAAATGGTACTTTGTCAAGAAAAAAAACCAGTTTAAAATGTCTTTTGAGGTACTCAAAAGACTTTGCAGTCTTCGGCATGGTTTAGAAGTCTTAAAGTCATTAAACATTTTTGCGTCATAACTTTTTTCTACAGATTTTTAGGGAATGAAACTTTCTTGAGTCGATTTGACTTTGTAATTAAAGTTTCAAGTTGGCAGGTTCTTTCAAAAAAAGATAGGATTCATTAGAGTTCCTTTTTATTAACAACCTTGGCAATATCCAATTTGTCAAGGAAACAACTTCAACCTTTGCATGGTTGATCCAAAGTTTTAAACGAATGTGTGAAGATGCCAATGCGGTTTTGGTTACATGTTGCCGGCTAAAATGTTCCCCATTTCAATGCTTCTCTCTGTGAGTGGAAAAAACAAGGCCATTTTCAGAATGGCACACCCATATAAATCACTCTTAGAAGGTCTTGCCATTTCATGTAGATTTGAAGCTCTCAATATTTTGAATGGTGTTCTTTTTCTTCTTGTGTGTCTCTAATTGCGCACATTAACATTTGCATGACTGGTCATGTCCTTTTGCATTAAACAACGGGCATGGCTTTTCAAAAGTATGAAATAATCATTCGTTTCGCACCACATTGACATAATCAAACACTCGAGAACTTGGACAATAACTTGATCATCAAGATTGGCCTTCAAATCCGTGATAGAAAAAGGTGGAATTAAAAGTGGCCGTAGCCCGAGGAAAATGCCACATTCCATATCTGATGAAGCTCAATGCACTACCAGTACAGTGTATTGCCCTATACAATAGTGGTGCATGCTGTGGTACCAATAAAAGGTCCCGCCGTTGATTCCCTTGATCCCCCATGACTGGATTCCAATAAGTTGGCCCCAGGTTTGTGATAACTTGATGAAATATTAATTGCCAATGCCTTGCTTTTTGTTCCCAGTCTACCTCAACAATAACAACAACACCACGGCTTGAATTGAAGTGAATGGAATGGGCGAGTGGCAGGAGCCTGACGCAAGACCTTCGCCTTCAGTCACTTCATCCGTAATGCAAAAAAGTTCTCCCTCATCCGGAAGTATTGCGTCTTGAACAGTGGTGCCACTCATCTTGCTCATTTTTCATACTTAATAACTTGAGCGCATTCCTCAACGTCACTCACGTTCATCAACGACAACAGCAACAACAACTTGAAAAGAGGCTTTTTTCAATTCCCCTCGCCAATCACAATTCACAAGTGAATTGAACGTTTTCGGATATCACTTGCGTGATATCTGTTCCCACTTCAAGTTTGGTGGATTCGGATGTCCAAGTTTGAATCGACCTTCCGTCTTTCAGAATTTCAAGCTCAGAAATCTCAAATACCAGGAAAGACACTGAGAATTGCCTTGAACAAGCACAAAGATATGGATCTGTCCGTGTACTCGTACACATCATCAAGAGGGCAGGATGGGAAACGACAATACCACCCTATTCTAGGTTCTACATTGTTGTACAAAAAGATAATAATAATCATAATAATGATGCTGATGATGGGGATGACTGAGCACAGAATACAGGGTGGGGTCAGATCCTCAACCATCTCCTGGCTGGTGTATTTCCAACATCCATTCAGTCGACCACCGAACTAAATTGTAACGCTATAAATAAACTAAATTTGGCCAAGACAGTGAGGGGTTCCTTGTTTCTCAAGGATGGCTCAGATTGTTCAGACCCATTCATTAGATCCGAGCCTTGGCCACCAGGCGAAACAATGCTAGTAATAATGATGTGCACTCCAGGAAACCCATTGTTGGATTCAAAAGTTGGTGCACCGGAATGTTCAATTGCCTTGACGAGCTATAACTTGTGTTTGACCAGTTTGGCCCATCATATCCGATAGGGCCCCTTCGTAAGTGCCTAACCAAATATGTAGTACACACATCCGTACATACGTATATATTCCAACGAAAGTTCGAAGGTGGACCCACGTGCGATTTGAATCAATTATTGTGTCCTTACTTGAGAGTGAAATGCATTTTCTCGGCGATGATGTCCGACCCAGGTTACAAGGGTCTACAGAGCTTGGATGGACGGACGGAACCCTTTTGAGTGGGTTGGTCGGGAAAATATCACCGACAAAAGGATGCAAACTTCACTCGGTAGATAATGATAAGGATGTTATCAGGACATAATCCTGGAATTGACTGAAAGAAACCGGCGACGATGGCTCGTTCGTTGTCCTCAGAATGAGTGTGAGCTGGTGTCTGTGTTTCGCTTGACTTGTGAGTCGGAAGATGATGATGATGATGACCTTATTGAGGAGCTGGAAAAATGTCCTTCCCAATCACTTGATGCGTACCACGTTCTAACGTTCTACTACTAGATCACCCAGAGGACTGGTTGTTATACTGGCTAGCTGGTTGCTTTGCTGGTGGCTTGGTTGTGTTCTGGTGCAATCCACGTTGGAGGGTCTGTATGCTGCTTGTGAAGTGGAAAATCGAAGAATGATGGGAGGGTCGACGAGGACTTTCTTTGCATTCACAATCCAAATCCAGTGTTTGCTGACAGAAACAAAGAACCGCGGCAGGATGTGCCAGACCACACTACTACAAATACGATATTGTAACGCGTACAATATGTGTGAGTGTGCTTATCCTTTGAATCGAATACCACAACCACCAATACGCCTCTCTTGGTCTCAAGATCGATGGGTGGAAAAATGTGGGCGGAGGGTGTTGATCACCAATTAGAGAAAACCCATGCGTACGCACTCCGTACGCACAATCCACCCAGATTTTCGCCCTTTTCTATTTTGTTCTCCCACTTCTCAAAAGTGGCACTATGGAAAGGGCGAAATGACCTTAGCACAACCACACCAGATCGATCTTGAACGACCATTCAAAACAATGGGCACTTCCAAATAGAAACACAAATCGACAGAGATGATTGGGGTGATGGTAAAGTAGCACTGCACTGCTCCAGGTTGGTTTTGCGACTGCTCACTCTTTCACTGAGGAGGTTTCTGTCCTAATGACTTTCATCCTTTTTTCGGACCATGAATTTCACTCTTGGAATAGTAATAAGATGATGATGAGGGCGAATTGGAAGACCCTCTCTCTCGCAATGTAGTCCATGGCACCAATGCAGTCTCAGGTCCAGTGTATGTACTGTATATGAAAGGATGCATACACACACAAGTATCCTTCCAAACACGTTGAATGCCAAGGAATGACTGACAAAAATGATAAAGGCTTTTTAGTCTGCATTAACGCCTCCTTTGGCCAAGAAGGCATATCCTGCACGCTGTTCTACAAGAAAAGAGCCTCTGCCAACCATTCTCAGCAGGATCTATCTACTATCTACACACTACCTCTTCCGACGAATAGTGACTGAGTGAAAGAAAGAATGGACCCAAGAGTGCCTCCTGGACACGAGCACCAAGAACCACTTCTTCTTCTTCTTCTTCCACTTCCACTCCTCAAGAAGTTGACGCTCATTTGGAAGACCTTCTCTATCTCTATCTCATTTTTCCCCCTCCTCCTCCCTCCGCGATCCCGAAAGAGAAAGAAAAAATCCAGTGCAAAAACCACTTCCAACAAATCTTTCCGTGGTCGTTGCCTTAAGCCATTATGAGCAACCCTGCCAGCAGCAAAACCTCTGAACTCGGTCCATGTCTACGCGCGTACGGACGGACGGACGGACGTATGTCCTGATTATCGTCATGAGGACAAGCCAAATCAAATTGGGCCCAAACCACGAGCGAACAGGCACTCAGACAGACCTCTCTCGCTCACATCGCCCATCTCGCGGTTATGACGGTGAAAACGCGACAATGGACGAGGGGTAGGGCCAAACCCGGATATTAATAGGGGTAGTAACATCGTTGTTTATAGCCGGACACAGAAACACGGTTAATGGCTCCAATTCAAACCAGCTTCTCCGCGTGGACGTCCAATCAGTTCAGAGGTGAGGGAAACAAGGGGACACACTTACGCGCATACCCTGACACAAAAGGTCCTGAATCCAGAAACGACCGATACTTTTGGGAAGAAACCAACGATCGCTCCAACTGGTTTTGGCGAGGTGAACTTGTGAACTTGCCATAAACTTGATTTCAATGTCATGTTTGAAGGATTGAGTCATGCCATGAGTAGAATCATTACTAGATCATCTAAGATATCTAATGGAGGAGAGTCTGACGCATTTCGGACGCAACCCAAAGCCTTTTTTGAGTCTGCCTCTGCCTTCGGATAATCTTAGTACCTTAATGGAAGAGGCGGTTTCTCATCCGTTTAAGGGTCGAGAAGTTTCGACATCGCTTTTCTCCCTTAGGTGGGTGTGAACTTTGAATTGAAAATTGAACGAGTGAGTGAGTGACATCACGGTCGAGCGAGATGAGATTCATTCACCAGATAATTAAGATGACTCCGGGCTAGACCTCGACTATCTTGAGCGATGAGGTCCTCTCCTTGGGGCAATTGTTGAGGAATTAGCTGGATTGCCTCCCTGATCACCAAAGAGCCAACCAGTTACCACCTCTGAGTATCTAGATTTTCCTAAAGGGAACCTAAGATGGTTATCCTGAGGTGAATATTTGACCTCTGGCGACGTCAATCTCCCGCGTCAAGTCGAGATTACTGGAATAGCGTCACGATTAGATACTTCCAAGGATTTCATCGAGATTGTGGAGAAAATTGCGGACAAAACGGGCTTGTTCGATAAAAAACCCACAAAGATCAAACGAAAAGTGTGCCAAGATCAGGAAGTAGGATCTTTTTTTTTTTCGTCATCCCGTCAAAATTAAGCTCTTGCTTCACTCGCAATATGTGACATTCTCGAAGACGCTTATGATGACAATGAATGTATGGAGAAGAAGCATTTGGCACTCCTATGAAACCTCTTGATCATGGGATGTCTACGATCAACACCCTATGGCGTGATGAGAATGACGGCAACGGAGACGACAACAACGACGACAACCATGATGATGATGATGACAACTTAAATGATCTTTTATTTGTGTCCTTCAAGATGTGATCTTGATATCATCCATCTCGAGTCGTCAAAATTCGGACGACTCACATTTTAGTCACGGAACCCCTTAAATCAATTTGAGCGGAAAAATATGAAGAAAAACACACACTCAATAACTTCAAATTGTACACAGAACAAAATATGACTTTGCAATAGTGTCAAGAACATTCACCAACTGTTTTGTGTTCTTGCTGTAATCCACAAGGAAGTATTTTCGGCTTTAAATCCAATGACACGACTATCGTGCGTCACAAAAGAAGCGTTCTTCTCCTCATCTAAACGAGTTCATAACTGGCACAACGAGTCTGAACTTGCAAACTTGAGAAGGGAGTTGAAGGAAACTAAATCGGCAGATCAACCAAAAGGGCTCTAGTTATGCAGGTTAGAATGCCTTAAGCGAAAAAGTTTAGAAATTTAGAATATTTGAGTTTTCGAGAGATTCACCTTATATAATGCCTGTAACATCAACCTTTGTAAGAAAAGGTATCAAGTTAATCCATTGATATTTTAATCTAGGAATTTGACATTCGTTCCGGAACGGGAATAATAAAACGGGGATGTGAAACTACGACTCCTGAACATGTTTACTAAAACCTGCAGTTAGTTAAAACATATTTACCGATTTAAAATCCAATTATTGTTTTAGGTAGTCTCGCGTAAATATTTTTATTTTTATCTGTTATAAATACGTTTTCATTTAAGCTCTGAATCAGTTGGCAATAAAAATAGATTATAAGCATGGATTAGAAAGAAAAATGGATTTGCGTGAGTAATCTTCCTTTTGCTCATTTTAATTTGCAATCTTTAAAACAAAACCTTTCAACTCGTGATGGACAGAAAGGGCTTATAACCGAAACCGAAAGTTTCACCCGAAAGAGAGCTTAACTGAAACCGCAGGCAGCTAACTACAAAATTACATTGTTGCAAAATTCATTTTAAAAATTTAGATTGCTCATTTTTTCGATGTTGGGTAATCGTAAATTTGAAAAATCGGAAAACTTAAATTTTTGAGGTTTTTGAACTAAGAAATTCCGATTTTGTTGTCAAACTCCATTCTTTATGGCGCATGTCTGCTTTCGGTACGGTAGACATTACTGAAACCGAAACCAAAGCCGAAAGCGCTTTCGGTCCATCACTACTTTCAGGAATAATGTTAAAAAATTGCATGGATGTTACCTTGTGTTTTATAAGCAATGTGCTCAAATGCACTAAGACCTCATACATTAAAGGCTCTTGAATGTTTGGGTCCTTTTGTAGACGTATCAGCAATTGGACAGTTGTTGAGCATTTTTGTTCACACCGTTGTTGCATTCCGTAATTTATGGTCGTGACCGCAGTAAACAATAGCGAATGAGCGGGATTGTTAGTAGGGCATTGATAGATCTGGATGTCGTGTTCATTCTTGATCACGATTCTACCTGAAGAACAACAACAGTGCTTGGTCAAAAGGGAATCCGATGATGATCAATACCACTAATCAATTCAATCACCTTCAGGAGCCTTCATTCAAGCAACATCTGTAAGCTGATAGATAACTTGACGGCACCTCGTATTTCTATGTAGACCAACGATACTCTTTAAGTATTCCGTATAGTGCCCATTCATTTTTGGAAGGGAACGCCCAAAATTAGATTTTGTGGATGAATGTCTTTGTCTGATTTGCCCAAAATGGCTGGAATTCAATTTGGTGTCTCCATTTTATTGGCCATGTGTCCATATATGAGATGAGATGGCTAGCTCGGGGGCCCTCTAGATTGCAAGACAGGTTTCCACATGTCATTGGCGAATGAGCTACGATATCTTCATGAGTCATAATTTGCACATATCCATTTAGCAAATATCATCATAAATTACCAGCATGATCACAATCTTATTTTTTTCATTTGACCTCAGGGCAGAAGACTCAAAACTTATTATTCCTTTGACTTTGGTCCATGAGACTCCTCGTCCACATTTGACAAGTTGACCATTAGCATTGCCACCGTATGAATACCCAACCACAAACTTCATGACCAAATGGGTATGCCATGATTTGTCATCTTGGACATCATTTGTCTTCTCAAGATTTTCTGGGTTTGCCGTGACTTTCCGCCCCTTCCGCAGATGAGTCGGAGATATCATTTTGAAATAATGAACATGGCAGAGGAATAGCAGCACGATTTTCCCAGGCAGACAGCCAATTTGGGAAACCAACCGTCTGATGGTGCGAGTGTGTACTGTATCTGTATGGTTTGTACACAGTATTGTGACTATGGCGTGAAAACTTTGTGGTTTTGGTCCCCTCCTCCTGTTTCCTTCTTTGGTTAAGTTCGAGGTTCTGCACTAAGTGGAAAGATGGATGCTATTTCTGCACTTGCCAAATATTTCTAGGTTAATATTCTCTCTACTGTGGATGAAAATGCCCGAATCATGTGGCATTGGCTTTGTGGAAGAGCAAACAAAGCTCATTTTGCGAAACCTGTCCTTGCTTGAAAAATATTTTCAAAAGCGGGTCCGAATATCGAGACGGTAAGCGAGTTTAAACTACCACAAATTCATTTTGGGACTTCATAATTAATCGCAGTTCCATCCACTTTCATGAATGGCTTCCTTGGAGAGCGGATGCACTTAATATTGATGGTTTCAATAAACCGTAACTGAGCTTTGGCTCGAACCTTGCGTCGTGTGATTGAACAAATTATTATTTTTTTCGTAGCAAAATATATGTAGGATGTTCCCAAGACAAGATAGCCGAATTGAAGCATGAAGCCACAGATATGATTCCATGCCTAAAGGGCTCCATTTCACACAGAAATCATCCAAGAGAATCCGGAATGAACCATAAACCCAATTCTCACTCCAAAACGACCAAAATTTCTCTAACTCGTCCGGTCGGATTTTTGGCTTCAAAATATTCCGACCAATTTGGAGATGCACATGCATTCCAAATCCTGATTACTCTCAATCGGGAAATGGGTTGATCGGCGGTACAGTGAAATGGGTTCACATTAAACCAGGACTACAAAGATCCTTGAATTCCCCACGACTTGCAACAAGGCCTCTTCTTCATCGTCATGACGGTCGAATCACCATCCGAAGTACCCATATCTGAAGTGTTATGGTTCAAAAGAGTCTTGCTGGCGTACCATCATGAACTACATAATACACATGTACATGAATTTGATGCTCTTGCGTTGGCGTCGAGGGGCTTGCCGTTTCCCAAATTATGGCATGACTCTCAATTGGTTTCCATGTCATGAATTGCCAGTCCCAGATGATGAAGCTGACAAGTTCAGTTCATTCGCATAACGACGCAGATCTCCGCTTAAAACAAGGAGCGAGAGAAAGTAAGGATAGGGATGACAAGCGTTCAATGAGAAGTGTGCTCTTTTCTAGCAGTAAAAGTAAGTTCAGTGGGGATTCATTCTCTCGGACGCTTTCAATGAACGAATTCGAGGGTTCACAATGATCCATAAAATGACAGGGATGCATTGCATTTACCACTCCAAGTCTAAGGATATTACTCAATGGCGAGGATGACACAAGGATATGGGAACAGCTTTAAAGCACATGGAATCAGTTTAAGAGGTTGTTAATCAATAACACTTGAAGTGGGCGCCGTTAATCAAGATCGAGGGGGACCCCCAAGGCTGCAGTACAACATATCCGATTTGTTATGTTCACCCGAGCGATGTAACCGAGCGATAGTGCGGATATTTTTTTTTTCTTTGTAAATTTCCATCTCAGTAACCTTGACCGAGAAGCATCTCCCAAAATCTGGAGGGAATTCAATTCCTCAATCTCTTCCAAGATTCTATTAAGAATAGAGACCCTCTGCCAACCAAGGTCCTGGCGTCTCCTTGCCCAAGATGACTATCTAAATATGTTTGTAGAACGCAACTTTGAGCACTGAGAAGTTAATCGAGAGTGCCTCCGATCTGTTTCCGTTCTACGTGCATCCAATCTGAAATCTCACGAAATGAGTCGCAATTCAAACCCAGTGCCAAGCCCCATTTTCTTGTATATTGCCTTCAACTTCAGTAGCGTGTAAGTGCTCGTTTCAATAGCATTAAGGGAAATTGTTCTATCGAATTGGCCGGAAGGATTTTCGAATCACGGAAACATCTTCCCTCATCCAACGTTTTTTAAGTGGTACTCTCTGAATGCGAGGGGAGATTTCTCCCACCTAATTGGATTGAGTCAAAGCGATGCAGTGGTGAACACTTGTTGATTTGGCAACTGAGTTCATTGAAGAAAACAAGGATACCTGTTTCTTTACAACTACCGTGGGAGATTGACAGACTGACAGACAGAATGACTAACTTCCAGCATATTTACTTAGTCACGTGATTAGGAGTTAGAAATGAGACCATCCCTGGAAAATGCAAATCATCTGCCTTGAGAATCATAGGGACCCCTTCAAACACAACAACGCTCGAAGGATCGATCAAGTGCTTTGAATCCCTATTATTTATTATTGTTTATTCGACGATTTTAAAGTAACAATTCAAGTTCTTACGAACATGGGTGGTCTTTAGCTTCACATATTGAGGAGAAGGTCATTTGGAACTTTAAAATAACGAAGAGCTAACTGGAAATGATGAATGGAAAGTGATCTCTTTCATTTCGAAGGGCTTGTTTGGTGCAATATGGCTTTCTCCCAACAACTGTTAGACCTCAATAATGTGGCCACAATCAAACTGGATTGCGAGCAAAAGTAAACTCATTAAAACACCCTCGAAATGGAAACCAACAGAGCTATTGGCCTCCTGTGGGATCTCACAAAGCCATCCAAAAGCTCCTGGAAACACATGGTTTTACAACTCGTCTATCCAAGCAAACGTGCCACTCTACACTTATTTCAGTGGTTATATCACTCTCACTACTGTACTTATACAAAAGACGGTGAGTAGTACACTTTGCTGTACTTTATGGCCAATCTAAGCAAGCGTCAAGCAGCATCTGTGATCACTTTCCCGCCTAGTTCGTCCATCGATTTTTTTCTATCCTTCCTCACTCCCACTGAGATGGTGAATGGAGATTTCGACGAAGTTCGCACTTGCTTGAGCAAGAGAGGCCAATAAATTTTGAACACTCATTTCCTTTTCATGGACTAAGTAGAAGGGGGATTTTGCAACCAGGTCAGACTCATTGGTTTTCCTTCTTGTTCGTACGAATTCCTACTTTATACCAGCAAGAAAGGTGGTTTGAATTATGACGAAACACTGATCTCGAGATGAATAATATTTGTAGGTAGGCTTACCGTGAGTTGTGAAGAAGGGTTCCAAATGGCAGGGTCAAGAAAAACCAAGCTTGTGCTTAATTGTGACGATGGATGAGGTCGCAAGATTTGGCAGGATAATGATAATCGATCCTGCCGAGGTCAGGGCCAAACCCAACAAGACTTCCACTCGTACCTGGAATACCCCCAAAATATGGAACCATTATTTATTAAGGTTTATTTATTTCCTCCTCTCATGTCAACGACGGGTAGTAGAAATAATAATAGCGCCTTGAACACCGCCCCCCCCATTCTTGACAATTGCCAGTTGGAAGAGTTGCACTAGGCTCTTTGGAAGAAATTTTTGGCAATGAAGCTATGTGCCGACAAGGTCATCTCACTCTTTCACTGTGAAGGTTTCAATGATGATGAAGAAGATGAAGATGTAGAGGCCGAAAATCTTGGTGCCCGCCCTGGCTGGTGTGAACAATGACAAGTCGGATGCAAAAAATAGTGCCATTAAGGTAATTAAAATTAACAGAAAGTGAGGTTCAAAAAGGCCACCACGTGTTGTCTTTATGATCACCTCCTAAACAACTGTCAGCATTATGGTTTTGCGACCCTGGGGCAAACTGGAAAAGAGTCGCAAATGTTGTCGGTGTGTTCAAGCAAATTTGAAATGGGTGCCAATTTGTCAGAAACCAAGTGGTCGTCTGTGGGTTGGTGGTTGATTTTGACGCATTTGAAGCACGCAAAAGCATGTTAATATATTCTCAAGGTGATTTCTCATCACCAAAGAAACTTTCATAATTGGCTTGGATTTTTGCAAAGAAGATGGTTGAAACTACGACTTTGAACATTAGAAGCGAGGACAGCCTTCATCATGCCAAAACACCTGCTTGTGTACATTTGGGACATGTAATGATCATGTTTTGCCAAGTCTTTAACGTCTACTTGCCCACCAATCTGCACCTTCCACATTCTAATCATCTTGTCATGATTTGCAAAATAACAACGACTTGAAAGTCAATATTTGCCATTCCCAGTTGTTGTTGAAGAAGCGTCTAGCGTACAACTAAAGAAACATTGGCAAATATTGTTGGACACACTCACACGTTATTTTTCGCACAATTCAAAAACGATTACATGTGAGTGTTTCCAATAACCCAAGTTCCATGAAGGACTCCGCACTTTTTAAGGAGAAATCCATTCTGAAGGTTGGCAGGCGTTGTTAAGGCGCAAGTTTTGAGGTGGAAATGAATAACTTATCACCTGGGCTTGCGTCTCCATCACGCAAATCACGCATTGAACAGAAATGAGGCAAGACAAGAGAATCGTTTCAGTGTCTGGGTAATTCGTACACGGAGATGGGTCGAGATTGCCAATGTCAATCGTGGCATTTTTAATCGTCCTCTCAGCTCCTTTCAGTCACGATCATGAATGAAGATTTCGAGGATCCATGTTCAGCATGCTTTCCTACCTTATGATTTTCTTGTACCGTTACCAAAGTATGACCCGACATATTGGAGAGAGATAATTTTATGGTCGTACAAGAAGTTCGGTATTTCATATAAAAAGACAGGTTAAGGATCTCGCTTTTTCTCTGAGATGGAATCATCAGTGGAGGATTCTTGATGGATCATGGGGATCTCAATGAGTTACTTAGTACAAAGGAGCATCTGCCAAGGCAGGGGGCCATTAACATATCCGTTGAAAGAGAGGTTTTGCTCCACACCTGGGTGCATAAATTGGAATCCATTAGATACAAGTATCTTGGAGGGGCAAATTACCAATTGCAGCCAAGAGAATGAATTGCTGGCTTTGAATGAAAAGGTCTAGAAAGTTGGTCGGGCGAACCTTTGCAAAGTGTGACCGTTTGGACAAAAGCGGTGCATCGTTGCGTTCGTTTCCAAAATGAATGACCAAGCAAATCAGAGAGACTTCAATCATAATTGTTATGACAGTGCTTGTGATTATATCGCTCTTACGGGAGTTTGAGATCTTGAGAAAACAGCAGAATTCTGCAGGAATTCGGCCATTTTTCTAATGTTGGTCCGTATGTCTTTTAAACAAGAGGATGGATGAATTGTCGCATTGCATTTTTAGATGAACATGGTCTCGTAAATCAGAGACTTCCATCATCCTCAAGCACTTGGACGTGGCCATAGCCGCTGTGTCGGTCTTGTTAGCATGTAATACATTGCTATCTGTCCACAAGGAGCACGAGTTAGTTTTCGCGGTTGAAACGTGAAAAAGTACCGGAGGCCTGATAATCACGCCTACGACCCATGAATTTTCCCAAAACGCTCCCAAGAGGGTTGATTCAACATCCACAACTGACAAGAGACGGCCAATCTCGATCTATTCCCGCTTGTTCAGTAGTAACTAGTAAGAGAGGAAGTCATTTTCACTTGTGTGTCTCCCACGTTGTTCAAAGACCTCGTGGTCATTCTCGTCCGAGGAAAAGGGACAAAGCTTCACTGAGAAGTCACCTTTGGCATGGTCTTTTGTGTCCAGTCATGGTTTCCTCCCTCATCCAAGAAAAGAAAAACATCAACGAGGATGACGAATGGACAAAGACAAGACTTAACACTCACATGCATCAGACAATTCTCGGGAGAGGACTTCACAGAGAGAGACAACAACAACTTCGGAAATGAAGTCCTGAACCAATCTGTTGTTTATGGCCTTCAACTTTGAAAACATTTATCTTTGGCGTTGATTGCTCAATAAGGCCTCGTAAAATTCAATTAAGGAAATACCTTTATGACGTGAAAGTGCCCTGAATCAACAATCGTTTTTCTTGGTGAGCCATAAAATAAAACTCTGGGTTTGGTCATCGCCACTGATTTTGATGAATCTGCTTTGAGGGTTTCTACGTAAGTTGCTTAAGCGACAGATGCCCTCCATCCATCTTCTTTGAATTTGTTATCAATCCCTCAAGATTAGGAGAAAAGTTATCACTTATCACGCTTTTTCATCAACAATGTCATCCCTTAGAATCATGGAATCTGTCGAGATTCTCGGATTTGACTCCCTTCTGCCTGCAACACGTGTACTCTATGTGGGCCCATCTAAAAATACGTTTTAAAAGCCTCGGGGAAGAATAATGAAAACATTTCGGCACACGCGAAAGCGCAATTTTCTATCCTTGACAAAGTATGAGGGGCTTTCAATTGAATCAAAGCAATCAAATGTGGCGAGAGTAACAAGAAGCGTGCCGTGAAATCTTACCGGAAATGAACCGCAAGTTTTTAGGCAACCGACATTTGGGGAAATAGAGGATCATTCCCGAAAAATGCCAATAGGTCCCCACATTCACCATAGATGGAGTTAGGAAGGACGATGGTTTGGGAAAATGAATGCTACTCCACGTGATTTTCTCCAATTTCCAACAAACTGACGCATGTGTTTAAAGCTTGACGAGACCAACTCTCACATATCCTTTTAGAGGCAACAAAGAAGCTGTTGGACAACAAAACATTGTCTACAGTTTCATTGATATCTAAACGGAAAAAGGACTACGCATTGGTATCTCCTCTAATGACGCCTTATATTTAGGTTGGACACGAGCGAGGAAATCAAGTAGGAAAGAAGATTTATGATGAACGCTCCACTCGAGCGTAGTGATATGGTTGGTAATGGTTTCACGACCAAATTTCTACGGCCGAATCCCAACATGAAGCGGAACAACCCTATCCAGATTTCTAGCTTTGGTGGATCAAACCAAGCTCAGCTGGTTGTTGATGACTTTGATGTGACTAATTTATGCGATGCACGTGATTTCAAATAGACAATTTGAAACGAAGCGTTTCAATGAACCAGCGTGTCGTTTTAGGACAGCTCATCAACATTCTTCATCGTCTATTTGAGAGCCCTTTCTGACCTCTTGTCATTTGAGAGGCAGGTTTTTGAGGATAATGCTGTCCAAAGCGTTCCATTTATAACCGCGGGTTCTGTCTGTCACTTATGGTTTCAGAGTGTTGTGTTAAAAAAAAGAGCTCTGAAATAAAAGAACAATTTTTGATGGATGACATGGACAGCCTTTTCGGGTTGAGAAAGAAGGTTTTCCAGTTATGTCTTCATTTTATGTCGTAAAATCAATATGTCATATTATTGTGAGGTCGATTAGTATGACAGGCGCCGGAAATCAATGGACTGTGACGGATGAACTATGGACTCATAAGGGTGAATAAACATGATGCTTTTCATCCTTTAGGGTTCAATAATTACAAAAGTGATCATCAAGTTAAATCCACTTGTAGCTTTGCGGTTCAGAGAAAGATATGAAAAAGTGTTTTTTTTGGTGTGTAGTTCAATGATTCAAACATTTAAAGAGTTCCCGAATTACAGTCTCTCTCAAACCTTCTGGTTTGCGCTCTCTGAGGTATTTATGGGCGTGCCTGACACACTCGTCCATCAAAGGCTAAAATTGGGAGCATTGAATTCGTTCGTTAGGCGTGTTTAGAGAACATTTGCAATTCGCCACCGCAATCCTGAACACTTCTTTTTCACGGCAGTGTTGCCCGTTGGTTGAGGAGGTTCCAAGAACTCCAAAGGCATGTCTGTCTGACATGATGAACGACGAATCTCCATTCTACTTGGAAAATGTTGCACAGAGCCTTATTAACATGAACGCCACTCGCAGGCCTTTTTTGCAGTCATATTCAGACGATCACGATACCACAACCACCGCAAGCAACCATAACCATTTGGGTCCGGTGATGAGGAGAAAGATGGACAGATCATTAGCATGCAATCTATGCCAACACTTGCCAGGTATTGGCAAATTCTTTACTCACATTTTGTCGTTTCGGTGAATAGCCATGTCAAAGATTTTTACCCTCACTTGAGCTTGTTTCAAAACACGAGAATGGTTCATTTTTTGGATAAAACATCTCTTGACTGAGTGAAGATTCGTTAGTTTGAACAAAAGAACCAATCGGAGGGCATTGTTCTCGTTGGATTTGGAGCAAATTGGCATGACCCCGCCATCAGGTTTTTGCTTGCTTTGGAATTCCACGAAAAGGGACTTCATTTGTCTTGAAATTGACATTTCCACCCTAATGGAAAACTAATTAATTTTTCACCTTCACCTTGTGCAGTAATTTTTCTTCGTTTCCATCATGATCCTCGTCATCCATTGGAGCCGAGATTATGAAAGAAACCTTCTTAATCAATCTTAAGAGAAAAACGCTCGTTACGCAAGCCAACTTGCAAAGATCTCGGAGATACTTGCGGTAAATACGTA
Source organism: Tigriopus japonicus (assembly GCA_010645155.1). Classification (NCBI taxonomy): domain Eukaryota; kingdom Metazoa; phylum Arthropoda; class Copepoda; order Harpacticoida; family Harpacticidae; genus Tigriopus; species Tigriopus japonicus. The sequence continues at coordinate 6,272,716 of CM021322.1, forward strand.
TACACGTAGATTCATCTCCTCATCGTCCAAATCTGAGATTGAGGCTCACTATTGACACGAAGTGTGTCTTCATCTTCAGCCGTCTAGCGACTAGACCAAAACTTTTGTAGTTGTTACACCATCCGTTCAAGGAGGAATCATCATCTTCCATAGTCTTGGGATCGTTAAAGCTCGGAACAAAACGCGAACCTTCAACGCTTGATGCTATGATTCGCACATGGCTGACAATTAAGAGCCAATGAAACAAGTGCGTCAAATTGATCCTCAATGGAGTTGGGAGGAAACCTGTGGGCCTTCTTGTCCATCACTACGTAGTTTGAGCGATCGCTCATAGAACTACAGGAACAGCTTCCTTTCCCTGCAAACACGTCCTTGAGAGTTCAAAACGGTCCTAGACTTTCACACGCTCTAAGAAGAAACGGCGAGGTTGAGATTGACCATTTTGGAGCCTTAATTAAAGCGCCCCATATCGTAATTCAGTGTCGAGATGTTTAGTTACGGGTGTGATAAGAGATGTAGTAGAGTGTACACTAGCTCTGTCATCATCAGTTTGATCCGTCGTCCCACCCTCATGGCTGGGATCTTTTCATTCTTAACGAACTCGCGTCAAGATCTCCGGCAATTAAGACCGGTCTCATTTTGCGAAGCAAATCGACTGAGGCAATCAAAACGTGCGAGAGAGCGATGTTGATGAGCCAAAATGGGTTTGATGGCAAGGTTATTAGCCAAATTAGTTGCCTTCATCCAAGTGGTCGGCCTGAATCTTGAAGGATTGCCAGAACTAACATTATGGCTAATGTTCTTCGATTACGATTGTCGGATTCAAATGTCCGTCGTTAGTCAAATGGTGGTGACGGTTTCAATGAACTACTTTATGTGCGTACGACGATTCGGAAGAAAACTTTTGTTACGGAGGCTAATAGCAACAGAAATGTATTGTCATTCCTCGCCAATGTGTTGTGCGATGGTTGGCGGATTGGAAATGACGGGGCCTATTTCATACAACCAGCGGCTTCTTTTCTGGGAAATTGTGTCGAAGTTGAAGAAGAGAACCTAATGCTGCTGAGCTGAGTTTGAGTTCCAAGTGAGCGGCGAACCATTGACAACCTTTTTTTGAGGACAATTGAAAATTTCTCCAGCCCTTCATTGATTGAATCCCATTGACTCAAGAGAGAAACTCGTTGAAGCATCATCAAGTGCCTTCATCACCTTCCTCAATAGAGCTCGAATTTGAGAGCGAGAGGGTTATCTGGAAAAGTGCACAAGCACATGTGCCAGTAATGAGATCTTTGAAGATTCGAAAGTCGATAAAATTAATTGTTGATTTCAATAACGCACTATAAGGATCAGAAGAGTATTTGAAAGTGGAGTCCAAAATACATCCGCAGACGACACTCTTATTAGCTAGTGCTTTCCCGAGAAAAGTCTAAATTATCGCTTGAATCTCTTTTCGCCTATTCTTTTACTTGAAAACGCGACCTCTAATCATCAATACGATCGTCATCCCAAGGCAGTTAGAGCATCTCTTTGAAGGCATTAAATCGTCACACGGTCTTCACCCTCACCAACGTGATGACTTGAACTGGGAACACCAAAAAGCTCAATGCATTGTAGTACCCCACACTACAGTACAGAACAGTACAGCACAGTACAGGTGTTTACGTACCGAGTACTACAGTACACCATCCCAATCATGGATGAGATGCTACAATACTCTGATAAGAATAGGGGATGATGAGGATGACAATTATTTCGGAAAGAAGACAAATTTCAAGTTGGAAAAAAAGAGAGCTCTTTGTAAACGGTGCTCTGACTTTGCCGTGGATGAGCTTTAAACCTCGTGACTTGGCTGATCGAATTTTCAAGATCCAATTTGAGGGTAAAAAATCGTTTAAGAACACCAAATCCATTACGAGGTACCTGAACTCGGCCAATCGTCATTGTCGAAGAACCTGATATGAGTCGAAAAGAAACAACCCGAAGTTTACCGATGAAAGAACTCTCAATTGAATGGCTTTTCCCATTGACCATGTGCATTTGACGTTTAGCCATCATCGCTTGCTCACCATATCTTGACATGTTTTCTCTACCCGTGAAAGGAATAGTCCCCTATCGAGGTGCACAGTGCAAATCCCCCTTCTACCAACCCTCCGATCAAATGGCCACTTTGCTCATGTGAAATGTTACGATTGGTCGGAAAAAGGGCGAAACTTTTTTTCTCCAAAGAGTCTTCCTTTGGAATGACTTCATTGTTGCTGAATTGAGGGTAGGAAAACTCGCGTTTTCAAGCTGAATACGGATTTGTCCGGAAAATCAAAAAATGTTTCCATATTCTCATTCACCGGTTGACTTGCCAAGACTGAAAATTGGGTTGGCATTCGAGCTCACCTTATTTCGTAAGTTTGACAAGGGAATTTGCAACGGGTATAGAATAACCTGGAATGGGAAAATCAATTGAAAAAAAACCCTGAGTGTTGGCGGCCAAGCATTCGTCTTCCTCTCAGAGGGTCAACCTGATCACGATTCTTTCATTCTTTGCCTTTTTTGGCGGACCAATGGACTTATGCACATTCACTCACCAACGAACGAACGTGGGGACTGTACTAGGTACTACGTACGTATATACGTCCACTCAACAGGAGAAGGCCATGCTAATTCAGGGAATTCGCAAGCCTGACTTTGCCACTTCCTCGGATATTTCGGCCATTCAGCAAACTTTTTGCATGGAGGTGTTTTTTGCAAACCTTCAATGCCATTTGATTTTTCGTCCGAAAATTGGAAGCCCCAATCATCATTGGCGTCGTCTTCTCTACGTCATGTAAGTCATAGAGCTTGCTTGCATACCAATGCAATGGCACGATCGAACTTGGATTTCTGCACAAATGAGCGACTCAAGCAGATATTTATTCCGTCATGGTCGAAATTGTGTCTTTATATCCTGTCTCAATATCATCAAGGTTAATTTGCCCATTTTAACCCCACTTTAAGCTTCCCAAAGGATTTGTGGCAATTTTAAAGCGATAAAATTGACACATTACCTTTTACACATACTTCATAATTGGTAAGAACTTTAGCCATATGAAGTTGTCCTGAAATTGTTTGTACCTTGTGCGAGAATAGAAAGTTCGAGGCTGTTCGTGGCAAAGACCCCTAGCAAAGATTCGTTTTTGCCGAGTGCTTGAATGGATTATTTGTGGATGACAGAGACTTTGGTTTTCGTCCCTGAGAGGAGCTACGCTAACCAGTCGCCTATCGGCCATCTCCATTCACTCTTTGCCTTCGAACAACTATACAACCATCCATCTATCCATCTATTCATCTTCAGTCAAGTAGAGGTCTGCCTAAAGAGTATGTAGTGTGTCTCTATTGTCTTGCAAAAACGCGAGAAGGTCGCCCAAATCTAGCCAACCAGCAACCTTGTCAATGCGAAACAAACCACCCGCTCATCTATTCGCTTTCGTCAGCAATTTCCTCGACAATCGAACGCTAATAAAGGAGATTCTTCAAGCTACTCCAATCGAGAATGAATGGGTGCCACGATCCAATTGTCTCTGAATAATGAAGAAGTTGAACTGGGTCAAGCCCCTTTTTATAGCGCAACACATTTTTGTGATGGCACCCCAGATGATATTTTTTCCGGTGAAAAATGTGAGGGAAACACATTTCGTTGTTTCCGTCCGTTTTCTCACCATTAAGCCAATGACTCTTTTTCCGGCTGGTTTCTGGCTGAAGGTGTGAAGACGAACGAGCTCTGCCACAGTCAATTCGATCGTTAAGAATCGAGTGGTAACCACCACCTAATACCACTACTCCAACCTCTTCTTCTTCTTCCAATACTATATTGTCTTGCACCTCTCTATGGTCATGGCACTTGGCTCGTAATCATTTCAGACAAAGTTTCTCGTGTTCGAGCCATCCTGAATCGTTCAACTTGATCCGACTGCGTGAAAATCAATCTTGGATTCCCAGGGAAGTCAATCCACCTTGAAACTTAAGATTGTGGATAGCCCATAGCCCTTCTCGCTATCTTTTCGTGTAAGGAGCAATTAAAATCATGCCAAAAGAATATCTACCGCCAGTTCTCGCTCTCTTGTGCCCAATCTCGGCTGGAGATCAATTTTGAAGGATCACTTTCGTTGAGATTCAACGGCATCGGATGCTTGATCAAGGAGACGGATCCTGCCCAGATGAGGTCATAAACATGCATTGGGACTAATAGTCCCCTACGTTCCATTAGTGGGGAGTTTAAAAGTCATTCTTCGACCTGGGCCAAAGTAAAGAGCATAGCAAAGAGACTACTATCAATTCCTCTTACCTGGAAGGGCTCTCAAATGGTTGTCCCGCAAACGACCGATCCCTTTCAGTGTCAGTTTGGTGCAATGGTTCATTGCTCCCATTTCAGAGCTCTAGTCGCCCTTCCAAAAACGCCATCTCAAAGTTCAGGTACAAGTCTGGCAATGCTTGGAGAATTCTTCGGCTTCGGCAAATGAACGGAAGTCGATTTTACTGAGACCAAATTAACTTAAATTGGAAGAGCTCAAGGATGGATAGTAGTCGTATACGATCCAAACAGATCGCTTGAGCCTAAGCGAGTGGAATCCACCTTTTAGTCTGAGATGTCAGAGGTTATCTTCTGTCTGGCATAATTCCGACGACGGTAAGGTCATTGGAAAGAAATTCTTTCCAACAGAAACAAATCAGAAGTTGAACCTTATGAATATGGTTAGATTCAGTTTATCTTCTGTTTCCACCAGCAGGAAGAAAAAGACGAACTGAGGTGTCGGAGAAATATTTGTCTAATGCCGAAATAATGGTAGAGCAATGGCCAACAATATTTTCTTCCTCTCAGTTTTACTGGCGGGACAACATCAAGTTCTGGTGACTAAATACGGTCGTCATTTGTCATTGGAACAATTAGAGAGAGGCTGGTGAAGATGCCAAGGCCCTGTCGGGATTTGAACTCGCGTTTTCTGGTTGTTCTCACAAAATGACAAATAATGCCTGTGGTTGTTTTTGTTGACACGGCCATGCGAGTCACATAATTGATGTCACCGCCACGCTTTTGAGGCTCCAATTTGGGTGCCTTCCTATCCCCGGTTTTTTGCCGTCTTGAACAACTACTACTATTTACAAGGTCTGACATGGGATTTGAAACGCATTTCAGAAGGACACTGCTTTGACAGGGGAGTCTTCTTATCGAAAAATGGGGATATTTGTTTTTGGGGGGGGCGGATTTTTTAATACCGCTACAAAGAATGGGATTCCCTGTAAAGAGTTAATGATTAATATAGATTATAAAATTACCGTTTATATGAAATTTGATCTGCCAATGAGTTACTGTTGGCAGATCTGTACAACCCTTGAATAGTGGGTTGGTCAGGAATAGTATTCAAAAATTTGTCCAATCCTGCCTTAAATGCTGTCCAAAGGAGCCCGATAAAGAAGAGAGGAGGACTTTATTGATCGAACTAACCTCGATTCCCTTGGATTTGGAGGTGCTCTCAAAAGGCAAGTAAAACCTCTACGATCACTACAACTGATCTCAAAGCCTGGGATAGTTCCTCCAAAAACTTAAAATTTTCGCTTCACTCACCGAAATTAACCGTTTTCGTGCCTGGTCGTTATTGATGTCCCAAGGGGTTCTTAAAGATTGTCCTGATCTGGGTTTCTTGTCGACTCAATTTCTTGTTCTTGGCTTAGAGGCAAGCAGTTTGGATGCAAAATCTATTTGGCTGCTCTAGCCTCTCAAAAATGGGTGGTCCGTCTTTTCTCATGCACACATCCCTCTCGCAATCAAAAGTAATCGCTATTTCACCCACAAACCATGTTTGCATGACGGTGAGACTCGAGCAATTTGAGAAGTCTTTCTACACTAAGTTGGTTGGCCCGGCCAACTCTTAAGAACTCGGGCGAGAAACGTTTAATACGGATGCTATTTGTCTGGATTCATGATTTTTTTTTTTTCGTTTTCGTTCAAACACTCTAACTTTGATTCACATTTCTTCTTTCTATTTAAATAGGATTGGGTCTGAATTACCTTGACATGCATATTGGAAAACAAATTATTGTTTCTTCGATAATCACAAATCATCGAAACGGTAGTCGTGGTTTTCCATTTTGTAAATAATTCCTTTATGCAATATTTGGTCCACCAAACTAATTTTTGTTGGCAGATCTAAAAAAACCTTGAATAGTTTTTAAGCCTGGGCTTGTACAGTGTTCAGCGCAGGTATGAACGCTATCAAATTCTCTACGTCTTCAAATACCTTCATGGGCTTTGCCCTAATCCAGGAATTAGACAGACATGGAGTGACAGGAGGGGGATCTCTTGTGATGTTAGGTCTCCGCCCAAAATATCTGACAGGAAGTTATTAAAGTGTTTAAAGAATTCGTTTGTCCTAAATAAAGCCCCAGTCCTCTACAATCTTCTTCCGGGGTCCCTTCGAAAGTTTTATGTACTAGATGACCCATTGTCGAGCTTCAAACGCCAATTAGATGATTTTTTAAAGACTATTCCGGACCAGCCTTATGTTAAAGGCTATACTAGGGCAGCTTACTCGAACACATTAAACGATCAAATATCATACAGAGTCTGACACCTCAATGCATGTTTACAGGGAATTTCATTTCCTGTATCGGATAAAAACCCGTAAAAAAAAAAATGAAGGAGCCCGATATAGGAGAGACATTTATCGAAAAATTATGCGATAGTTTAGTGGATCATTTTAAAGTTGACGTCCCCAAAGTGAACTGAAGAATTGGTCGGGAGTCTGTGCCCTCAATTCATTCATCCACTTTTGAGACAAGATAGTCTTCACTCTGAAGTTGGCAATTCCTGCTGACACCCACCGGGAGTGCTGGGTGGGAAACTTTCATTGGACAACACCCATTATTTTATCATTCAAATCTGGGGTGGGTCGACTAGCATTACACGTCGGCCACCAGCACTAGATCCACTTACCCGACTATTTTCTTGTCCTCAAACCAAAACGAACACCGGGCCTCTTTGTTATCGAAAACAATATTCTTGATTCTCGTTCATTCACACTCGGATGCGAATTTTGGCATTGCCATTGCACATCACGCGCCAAGTTTGAAGTGTCAAACAAGGATGTTGGTTTTGCACATTGCTCACAAGGACTCACATTCAAATAATGTCGTATGTGAGTATGTCAATAAGTGAATTGGTCATTGATTAGCCCTTTGGCACCCACTCGAAACCCAGTCTCGATCAAAGGCTTCACACGAGCAAACCCAAACTTCGACTGATCATCAACAAACCGAATCCAACGCCGCCGAGAGGGTGTTCAGTCAATTCGTAGGGACACTGAGCAACTCCGTTCATGCACATACGAACGAACTAACCAACGAACGTATGCTCAAGTCAAGTCGAGAGGTCTTCTTCGCTTCTTCTCACGAGGAAGCCCGATCCAAAGAGATTTCCTCGCGCACCATCTCACCCTTCTCGACATACGTGAGCAAGAGGATCAATGGAACGCTTCTCCTTCAACCCGAATCCAAGCGCATTTTGCGCGAGATGAGTCCCTCCATGGGCCATACAGTATTAGGCTAGGGGCTTCGTTATGACTGTGGTACTCGTTGTGTGCATGTTTTCAGTCGAACAAGGAGAAGAAAACTCTTATCCTGCATCTCACCCCCAAGTTCAAATACTGCATATGTACAGGGCTGTTACCAATTATATTTTTAAGAAATGTGAGAATCTACAACTAGGAAAATACTTGGGGACGAGATGATTTGAAAAGGATAATTGAGGAACCTGTTGAAAATGTAGTTTCATAAAAACTTGCAAGTTTTTTTTTTTTGACAATTATTGGAAAATTGAAGCCTTTTCAATGATGGTTGGTGAATAAATTTTGGTGTAACATTTTTTATTGCAAAAAAAAATATTTTTTATATGAGATAAAAGGTCGGTTGTTGAGGTAGTTTAGAAATATAGTAGAAGCAACTCTAGAAGCATAGAAGAAACACAAAAGGAGCATATGAGATGGAGTAAAAATAGCCATCCTTGATCAAGTTTTACTACATAGGCTGCGTTCTTCAAGTAACGAAACTTGGTCAAGCATGATTATTTCTACTTCGCCTCATACGCCATTTTGGGACATGGCCCTCGCTGTTCAGAGGTATCAAGGCACTAAATATTACAAAACGTGAATCTTTGATAGATCTTTGGGATTTGAAATTTGAGCAAAGTGGCGAATTTTAAAGCCGTTCTAGAAAACGCTATTTGAACTTAACTTTCGCCTTTTCTTAACTTTTTTTTTCGTTTGTCTTTTTACTTAAACCATAAACCGTCTCCAATGGATCTTGTTGCATAAGAGATGTAGTTGAAATTCATAGGACAACCCTGTATAACACATACATGACAGAAGAGACAAAGAAGGATTTTTGGGGGATGAGACATGCAGCAAGGACAACTTAAAAAGAGGAGGAACAGAGATAGAGGCAGCTGGCCTCGGGTCCAAATATGGAGATGAGAGACAAGATCTTATGGCGAGATGACATGCTTATGTCTAGAATAGACCATCATGATATTCATTATTAGCTATATTGTCTCCTCTTCTATAGCTAATACTAAATTTGAAAGGGAGGAAGATTCCGATCGCCATGAGTATGTGGTTTGAAAGAGCTTAGCCAAATACTTGAATCTCAAGAGTTTTTCCACCCAATCACTGCATCGAGGGCACATTTTATGACAACAAGTCGGATGACGTTAGGTGGCAGTGTCAAGGCGAAATTATTGGTGGCTATGAGGAGGATCTCTTTCTCTCACAGCAAGTGCGGGCAGGCCCCATAATGTTTGGGGGTCTATGATTGCAAGCTCCCACTGAGAGCACAGACCTCATATGAGCTGGCCTACCCAACCATACCAGCACTAACTAAAGCGCTCGGCCTATGTTCTGTAGTGTATATTGGATGTGCCCAAGTGCTCAAAAGAGGAAAAACGTACTTCCTGATCCATCCATCCATCCTTCGGTTCGCTCATTAGAATGGTTGTTGTATGTAGCGATTGTGGTAGTAGCACTTACAGGAATGGTGCAATGGGTTGATTCAGAGGCTGCTGCTGCACCGACCTTGGTCGGATCTTCGATCCATCCTTCCTTTACGTTTTGCCATGTCGTACCTTTGGGCATCAGTGTGAGTGTACTGGAGTAGACCGCATGTTAACGCACTTAATTCAAAAGCGAGAGTATGCCAAAATCAAGTCGAATTAGCATTCGTCGAGTACATACTCTCCCTAGCTGCTGCGTTTCAAACACAGGAGTTGTCACGAGTATATACTCGAGGCCGGTTAATCTGACTTGCTTTTTTGGTGTGCTCTCGCTTTTGAATTAGGTGCGTTAACATGAGGCCTAGTAAAAGGGGGTTATGTTATCACCATTTTTTCGGCAAATTTTCATCCTCATCACGGTTCAAATTTTTGGTTAACCACATACAGGTGATCCTTGATTCTCAACCTGATCATGGTTAAATCAAATTTAACTTGAACATACTTAAAACTGTTTATATTATTTTTTGGTTATATTTCAAAGCTTGTGCACATGGCAACAACAATGAATAGTAAAATCAAAGACTTGCTGAACATTGTAATTAATAATGGTGGTTTTCTTTTGGTTAATCAAGATGGTGATCAAAATTGTTTCTCACATGGAACTGGATGTTATGGAACATATTGCAATATTTCATGTCCTAGATTTAAACGAAATATGAAACAGAAAATCTATCACAACATAATGTTAAAATTTTAATGAACTTGATCGCTCGCTGCTTTTTTTTTCTTTCGTCTCACACCCAAACCAAGTTTTCCTTTTGCAAGCATAACACCTCCCGCCAATCCTGCTTCAGCTCGATTTTTCAAAGAAGAACTTGAGTTTTTCACAATGTTAAATGCTTCATTTTGAAATTTTTTATCAAAAATATGACGATCTTTGGGGTCTTTGAAAATGGAATCATGAAATTGAGCTGCTTTATCTAGCTCATTCACAGGGGCCATCTCCTTTGAGTAATCTACTGTATCTTCGACTTTTGTCCCAGGACCATTAAATTTATGACCAGGTATATGCAATTCTGGTAAAAAAATTGAGTTTAATAAATCGTTTACCACACCAGCGCCGCTAATGCGATGCAGCTCGCTGCGCTCGGCATGATCTGTTCTCAGCTGCAAATTTGTGCTTTCAGAAACAAATTGCGATTGTTTGCTGTTGCATACTGTACAGTACACATTCCTTTTAAAATGTATTGTTTTCCTTCACCACCTTTGGGACGAGTTTGCTCATGTCATTAAAAAAGCATTTGTAGATAAAGTTTTCTTTGTAAACCTAAGGCAGTAAATATGTAGATCTATTTGAAAGGATTGCAAGTACATTCAGTAAATCAGATACATCCTGTTCAATTTATTTTTTGCAGCTTTAAAAATGAAGGGGTTTCAGCTAACTTATCTTGTAATGAAATTCTTTCACCATCCTTTTTTCTTATTGTACTTCCACGAAATGTTTAATTTTTTAAGGTTGGGTAGCAGAGATAACCTTATTATTCATTTTTTATACTGAATCATAAATGTGTTTAAGAAGGGTTCGTTTTGTAGTTGCTTTAGTTTTGATTTATAGAACATTTTGACATAGTCTTCTAAATCTCCTGTATCCATTTTGTAAAATCTATCAAAACCTTATTGCTGTTGTTGGTTTTGTGTAGCATTTGAATTGAATAAAAGTCCTTATGGCATGTATTAATTCACGTTTATTCAAACTCCATGTTTAAGGAATTTTATGTGCTTTGGTAATTGCTCAGAATTCTGAAACTCTGAGAGATTCTGTCTTTGAAAGTGTTTCTAGATTTGGTATATTCTCTGCCATTTTTTTCTATTATAGATTTTTTGTCCTCAAGTCAATTTTTTTCAGCATCAAAAATATTGTATTACTATGTTAAGAGTGGAACCGTACTAAGGTATGATTTTTTCTGGTCAAAATATCAGTGTCAATTATTTACTAACTTTGGTTTGTAAACTTATTTAGGTTGATTATTTTCAACATAAACTTTTGTTTTGGTTTTGAACCATGTTTTGGTTCAAAACCGTTTTAAGCATGTTCAGGTTAAATTTAATTTAACCATAACTAGGTTGAAAATCAAGGTGGGTACCTTGCCATGGTTAAATTAAAAAAATCAACCATATCCTAGTTGGAAATCAAGGTGGGTACCTATACCTACCTGTATGTGGTTGACCTAAAATTTGAACCATGATGAAGCTAAAAATTTGCCGAAAAAATGTTGATACCAGGACCCTCTTTTACTATCTACTTACTGGGTACTGTGGATGAATGTGGATGTGAGTGTCGAGCCCTGACTCATGCATGCCCAGTTTACACACTCGCATTCCGACGACATCCCAAGATCTCGGTCCCTCTCTTTTCTTCAGATGCAAAATGCGGTACATTGTCCTCGGATGCCTTGAGAAAATGAGCAACTTCTGTTTGACCAAAATTGACCACAGCAGTTCCAACGACGACGACGATAGAACCCTCTAGTACTGCTCTACCATTAGAGACCAATGGAGCAACGATGAAATACTGTACCAGAAGAAGGCATGAGCGTCACTACGTACGTATGTAGTTTGTAGTATGTATATAGTCGGACTCTCGGGATCTCAGGAAGTGAGACGAAAATATTCTCACCACGTCGCCGGCCAAATCTCAGACATTCGTTGAAATCTCCCAAGCCGATAAAGATAGTCAAATGAAAAGCTTGAATAAGATAAACGATTCTTGCTCAGCGATACTTAATGGGGATAGCTAAACACTTTCTGAGCACCAGGATTGACCAGGATTAACATTCTTTTTCTTCTCTCCAACTATGAGGAAGTCAAGGAAAAACGGATTTCTTTGAGTCATTGAAGGTCACAAAGCCAATAAGACGCACGCTAGAGATATTTGCCCATTCTTGCTTGAATGGATGAGGAGGGACTTTGGTAGGAAAACAAACTGCGAAGGTACAATAGACTTGGTAATTAGTCCACTCAAATTCCTCCCATTCTTATTCCGAATTGGCTTATTTCGACAATCCTCGATTAATCAAAGGACTTCTGTGCTTAATTTTTAAACTGTAAAACCAAAATTGGTTTAATCATAAAGTGAATTGAATTGAGAACTGGGGTCTAGACGATGTTTTAAGAGTCTTGAAGACTTTTGATCGGGGAAGTTCTTTATCTACCCTGAATGCATTTAAAACAGTTCCAGGATCCATCATGCCAAAGTAGGTTGTGGACATTCTTGAACATAACATTTTTTTTTCATCATTGCGAAGGATATAATAATGTCAGAAAAAGCCCCTCAATCAAAGCTGAAAGCTTTTTAGCTTCCAAAATAATTCATCAGAACAGTATCCAAAGATAGATTGCAAAATTATTTTTTATAGAAGTGGGATTATCCAAAAATAGATTGCTGAGTTTTTTTATAGAAATGACACCAAAAATGTTCGAAATTTGGTCACTCAAGAAGTTTGTTAGACCCAAAACGCGATCCATTTCCGCAGGCAAAATTTTGACAAAGTAATGACAAGTTTTCAAAAAGCCATCAACTCGGAGCCAAGTTATGTTTCCCAAAATGGTTGCATTTGGAACATTAAGAAACAGGAATTTCTTGCAACATAAAATGCGGAAGGAAGGCAGAATTGAACCAAGTCAAGACCATAACTAAAAAGTCAGAATTGCCAAACAATTTCTACATTGTTTCCAAAGGTGCGATCCGGTGGTCGAGCTTCCCATGAAATTATACCAGTAATATGGAGAAACAGTTGCGTCTTTTTGTGTCCAGAATTCCCCGGGTTCAGGGAGTGAAGAGAATCCTCCAAAAGGCTCCTGCCGTCCAGTTTTCAGTAATAAGTAACTCTCACAAGCGACGTAGTAGGACGAGATCGATAGACTCCCAAACGAGAAGACGTGTGTAAGAATGATGATGTTGATGACAACAACCACTACGACGACATTAGAGAAGAACAAGACGAAGACCATGAGACATTAGCTCTGCCATTCTTTGGTGTGTCTTTTGGTAATAAACCTTACTGTTGTCTACTTAGCTGCTGTAATTGTTGTCGTTGTTGTGGCTGGTGTGTTCATATCCACAAAGCACCATCACAATGTGTATTGATGCCAAATGGAATGATTAGGAGAAACCTCGTCTTTGTGCATTTCTTAACGAGGCTTTCTTTTGCCACCACGTGTTCAATTACTACGACATCAGAACAGCATTATTGCAAAGAAGAGTTTTCTTTCAATCAGATTTGTCCTCCATGGAGCAACAAAAATTCTTTGCAAATGTTGTCGTTTCGAGTTGGATCAAGATATGGGTTTTCTTGGTTATTCAGTCGTGGCTTTAGGCAGGAAACGCCAATTAAACAAGTGAAGAAGGGAACAACACAATGCCATAGTTGATGTACATCTGGTTCTACGTAATTTTTCATAAGTAGGTACATTCATTACGTAAGTGTTTCTAATCCATTTCAAGTACTCGGTACAAAGATGATAAGAGTTTCGTGCATTGCTATAAATTGGGTAATTGTTTGCCATTCGTCGGGTACATAAGCAAGTTCTCCTGAGTAGAAACATGGGTTCGTCTTATTTTAAGTAAGACCAAGGTGTGTGTTTGTCGCTTTTTGAGCTTTTCATTAGACATGTTTGATTGTTGGGCGATAGTTAAGACTAAGTCGTCAACCTCAAAACTATCATTTAACAGATAAGAGTAAACACTGAAAAGGAAGCGGTGAAACAGGAGAAGGAGGCCTTCATGCGAATATAATGCCGTAATTGGATTCGCTAATTTGCAATTTGAGCTTGCTTCTCAGTCGGCTGATGGTGGCTGGATGAGGGTTTCAAGAAAAATGTCTTATTCCGTGGAACAAGGACCTCTGAAATTCTGGATAAATGACATATTTAAGCGTTTTTACTTTACTTGTGCTCTTCTGTAATTAGGATCAGGATTCTTTCGTTTTTTCTCTCGGAATTTTAGGTTATCTTTGGATGAAATGAACAAGCAAAATCGATTTTCCTTAGCTCTATCAAGTATCAATTTTGCTGAAGATTTAAAAAAAGTGAGGACAAATATTTTTTGTGTAACATAATCACTCTTGATATCGCCTTTGCTGCTTAATCTAGGCTCTGAAAGCTGTTTAATTATTAAAGGCAGGAAATTTTAAAAGAAAATATGTTCATTCATAGCAGTCTCTAAGAATGACGAACGATGATCATGTGAGTATGAAAATATGTAATGGTTCCACAAATCTCGTTTTTGCAACCACGATGAGTTGCTCGACTTGCGGATTGCAAACTGATTAATTCCGGCAACGCGGGGTGTCTGTCGGAGTTATTCCGTGATATTTGTGACAGACACCCATTTATGAACGAGATCCTACAATTACATCTCGTTCTAGTTACTGAGCATGCACGAAATACCTGGGAATGATCAAATTATACCATGACTCATTCAAGAAATCACAGGCTGCGCATAAGTCTTCTTCACTCGAGGCAAAATCAATGAGGGGTATCTTCATTTAAAAACTGCAGTCATTCGCGTATTAGCTGAGGAAAACAACAGGAAACTGACAGTGCTCCTTATTCAATGACAATCTTTAACAAGATTTTCGTATTTGATATGATTTGTGTAAGTTGTTCAAGTGCAAAAACAACGTGAGCTTAAACTTAAAGGAACTAATCGAGATGGAAAACGTAATATAGGTTGGGTAGAATTATTCTGTATCAGTTGCGGCAGATTGATTAACCACTTTTTCCATTTTGGATATCCTGGTAGCCTATTAATGTAATGCCAAAAAAGTCTGTGATGGAACCAATAGTCAAAGCTGGCTATAGTAATAAATTGGCTAGAAAAATAACTTACAGCATAGGTATTACAGCATAAGTAAATAAATAACGGGAATATTTGTTTGATGACCGAAATACAGATTTAGTGCAAAACATCCCTTGACACAAGAATAACGTAGCTGCAGTCGGATAATGTCAATACAAGCAGCTTGGGCTGGATTTAAGAATACTCCAAGAAAGAATAACTCTTGAAACAAGAATACGTGAACGCCAACTGAAACGCACACTAAGTACACAAGATCTTTCTTTGATGTAAAAATGATTTTCATCGTAAACCTCCCACTCCAGGAAATTCAGTGCTCCTTGATCGCCACTTATATCGGTTGTCTGTTTTATATTGGTGTCTACAAAGTCTCTCAATGATGGAAAAAATTCTCTTGTTGATATGAAGTTTACGTTGGCCTTAGTTTGGATATGTGTAGAGCATTATAATAGTGCTTTATATATGTGGGGCCCTGACATATCTTTCAGTAAAGAAAAACAAGCAGGTTTTTTTCACACAGCAATGTCCAGGTCAATATTGAGCTATATATTAAATTTAAGCTGATCACCTTGAACACAAATTGATATTTTAATCGATAACGCCGATAATCAGACAAGGCAATAATATATCAAAGAGAGGGTACATTTCTCGCTTTAATCCATTATCCATTGTACAAAACAAAACTGTCGGCAGTTATGGCCATGATTGCAATTACGATGGCGGAGGTGGTTGTTGGGTCGGGGATCGCTTGTAGGTTTCTCCAAATTTGGTCATGTATTTCTTGACATATTCCGTGGTTTTCTTCTTCACGGAGTCTGAACATTTCAAATCCTCGATCCTTGAGCAGTGCTTCAACTCCTTCGTCAGGATATAGTGGGTCAACTAGAAGAATGCAAAAAAAATACTTTTATAAATAACAATTCAATGGATAGAAGCCTATTTTCCATGTTCGTACCTTCTTGGCCAGGTGCTTGAAGTCGTCCTTGTTCTTAATGGCTCCTTTTTTGGTGCCATCTTGTCTGAACGAGGTTAAGACTTTGACAATAACACGGGACACCTCGCTTGTGAAACGTTCCTTGAACTTCTTGGCCACTTCCGAGCTCGTATCTGCGGCTGCAGTGGTGGTTTTTTCTTTCAATTTGGCTGACACTTCGGCTAAGCGTTTGGCTCTCTCCAATTCACGATCTCGGTCAGCCTCGGCCCGTTCCTCAACCTCTTGGGCTTCACGAATGGCATCTCGATTGGCTAATCGCTCCTTGATCTCGGTGAAGGTCATCAGATCGACCTTGTCCTTCTCGGTTCGTTTCTGTAAGCAACATTGGGACTTTGAACGTTTGCTCTTACTTGTATTTCGCGCCCTTTCCCTTACCGGAATTAAGTGCTCTTGGACCAATCCCGCTTTGCGATGCCTTCCATGACGCTCGCGTCGCCGTTTCCGTTCATATTCACGTTTCTCGCGATCTCGTTCCCTTTTCTGCCGCCGCTCATGCCTGCGCTCTTCGCGGCTTTTCTTCTTCGTGAGGAGCAATTCCTTTTCTTGAGCACTGAGATCGGAGGCGATGATTTCCAGTTCAGTTTGGTTATCCTGTTTCAAAGAGCCTTCTTCTTCGTCATCATCATCATCGTCCTCGTCATCCGTGTCACCATCTTCTTCCTTGGGCTCCATGGGTTCGTCGGAGTCTGTGCTGGCAGTTTCCAAATCCATCATTAACGAGTCCACCTCTTCCACGCCCTCGTCTTCGCCAGCTACAATGGGAGGATCCCAACGGGTCTCTTTGGTTTGGCAATTGTAGTAGTAAGTTCTACCCTCAGCGCTTTTGGCTGTTTTCCATTTGGGAGGCAATCGGATCACAATCGAGGCACTTAGGTATCCGTTGGAGTTGGTTGACGTTGGAATGGTGGAGAATGAAGGCACTACCGTCGAAGAAGCTCTTTGAGAATCGGTTTGCATTGACGGCTCTGGATGCGTTAGATCACTCGAATTCTCTTGAGTGAATTCAAGCTCTGTGGTGAGCGGGATGTTTCTATCGTTGCTTAAGAAAGGGATTTGGTCCGAACTCTCCGACGAAAGAAAAGGGATCGGATCCGAAGGCATCGGTGGCTGTTGCTGTCTATGCCGGTGAATGCTACTCGTACTACTCCCACTGCTACTGCTCTCATCTTCATCCTCTTCCATCATGGAAATCCTAGGGACTGGTGGTGGAGGTGGAGGAGGATTCTCAGGAGGGAGTTCAATTTTCCTCAAGTCGATGAACGGCTCTTGCGGCTCTTCAGGGAGAATTGGCGGAGCTACCTCAACCGGTTCTTCTTCGGGTGGCATTCCGTACAAATACGAGACCTCCACCACACCTGGCGGGTAATAGTAAGATGGATTGGGCAAAGGAGGATCTCTGTCACTAAATGCTTCCAGAGGTAGATGAGCCATTGTGGCGTAACCCCAAGTTACTTCCACTTCCGGGTAAGGCGGAGGCATGGCTGCCCATTGTCCCGTGTGATCGAGGAAGTATTCAGGGTATTGCGGAAACATGGGGGTCAGGGCAGCATTGAGTCTGAGGTAGTAGCACTTGTTCTCGTGTTGTTTTTGAAGCAACACTCGACGTTCTTTCTCCCTGGTCTCCGTTTCAGCCCTTAAGCGGAACAACTGTCGACGGTGTTCTCGACTGAGGTTATACTCCGAACTGTGCAAATGAAGTAATCCGGATTGGTCATCGAATCGCGAGATTCTGGACTGTTCTCGACGGGTAGGAGACTCGGGTCGAACGGCCTGAATGCGATGAGGCCGTTCGTACGACGAAAAAGACGGAGTGGGTTTACTTCGCGGATCTCGAGGAAAAGCTACACCAGCACTGGTTCTGGAATTGACCGACGATGGGGATGCCTTCACTTGAGTAGAAGGCTGGTATTTGGCCGCAGCTTGATCCGCTTCTTCTTCGTGCTTGGCTCGAAGTTTGTTCAGTTCCTTTTTGGGGATCTTGAACATCTCTTTCAGGCATTCCCAATCATCCAGGAGGGCTCTCGCCTTGTTCTGAATGGATTTTACGAGTCGAGCACAAGCTTCAAAGTCCTCTACTTCTATGGAATTTTGTTCCAGGCTTGGTTTGCTTTCGGCCTCTGGCTTCTTGACTGGATCGATATCGTTGGCGGAGCTCTCATCCATTGCTTCAACGGTATCCTGAGGGATTGTATTCTGACCACTTTGCTGACAAATCGTCTCGACCATTTCTTCCACCTTTTGCTTCACTATCAATGCATCGAAAGCCTCTTGGTCTGACTTTGACCGAGGTTCAGTTTCTTCACCGTCGACCTTCATCCCAGTAAGGGTTTCGCCCTTGATTTCTTTTTCAAGATATGGTTCCACAGCACTCTGACCCCGAGACATGTATGTGAATGTGAGATCGATTAATTGATTGACTATGGGTTGAATAATTGCATTCGAATCGAGGTCCGAGGTTAGCTTCTCCTCAACCTTCAAAAGAAGCTGTTTATGGTCTTGGCTTGCATCGCATGAGGTAAGAGGAGATGGTACAGAAAGTTGTGGCTCAAATTTAGGGACATCATTGGACAGCAATTTCACGCTTTCTTCCCCAGGAGGTGGTGGAGTCGGAGACCGAAGGTTAAACCGACCTTTCTTGCTCTCGGAACCGCTTGAATGAGTGGCTCTAGCTAATTCCTGGTTGAGAGATCGAGCCACATTCGACGAGGGGTTTCGGGAGTTCACGCTGAAACCGCAATGACTTGATGAAAAATAAGGTCATTTCATTTAAGACCGTTAGGAGGGTTGGCTTCAGTTCATAAAAGTTTCGCATTGATGTGAAAAACAACCAATTATCTCCTTAACGCAATCCGTTCCTTTCATGAAATCTCTATGACATGAAAACTAGCTGCTAACGGTCAATTTTAGTGAAAGTAGAAGGAAGGGCCAATAAATATTCAATAAAGAACCAAGGTATTCTGGGACAACTTATCTTTCTAGCTCTAATGTCTAATGGTCCTTTCCTTCCCCTCTCTTTTGTTTGCAAACCAATTTGCAAAGAGCAGCTCAAAGCCACAAAAAAACTTAACTCTACTGGAAATCCTGACTTGAATAGCTAGTCGTGCATCTCAATTTTGGATTTTCTATCTTGCACTTATGCCTAATTAAATAGCCCAAACTCAAACCCGAATTACCTGGCGTTTGGTAAATCACTTGGAGAACTGCTAGTTGAGGTTGAGGAAGGCGTCTTCAAGTTTGACGAGCTCTCATTCAACCAAGAGGCCGGTGTTCCCGTTGGTGATGCCGCCCGAGATGTGCTTGTGGAGGTCCCGTTTTCGCTTCCGTCGTTCGATTTACTTTGATTGGGTGTGGTTAGAGGGGTGGAAGGAGGGGTCGAGTGTTGGGGAGTTGAAGGCATCATATCTTGACCATATTTGGCAGTGGACCAATGTTTTACAACGTCCCACATTTTGCTTTCAATCAGCATGGTCCTATGAGGAACACTCAACGAGTCCAGCACATCTTCGATGGCCTCTTTCAATTCGAGTTCTTTGCGTGACCAACCGAGCTCCGAAGCCCAACCTTGGAGCAATTTCAGGCCATTATAATCTAGGAATAATCTTCGACATGGTTTATCAGCCTTTTGGATCAGCTGTGCGATGGTCAACCGAGTGTGGATATCCGTGGTCCGCACCATCAGGCGACACAATTCCACCGTATGAGACTTGGTTCTGATTCCAGTTTGATTGAGCCTCTCAATCTCCTCTTCATGCTCTTCTTCTTCGTAGTTCTTGATTTTCCTCGGGGACCTTCGCTTCTTTCGTCGCTTTTTCTTGAGCTTTAAGGGAATCTTTTCGTTTTCATCCAAAAGTGGAACGAATTCAGTGTCATCGCCCTCAATAGACGGTTTGTCGGGAGCAACGGCGGTTGGGATTACGGAGGGTATGGTTGGAGGGACAGGGACAGGTTTCTTGGCAGTTGTCGAAGTTAAGACCACAGGCGGAGTTGTCTCTTCTTCCTCAGACGATGAGGATGAAGACGAGGACCAATAATCCTCTTCTTCGTCCTCGTCATCATCCTCGTCTTCGTCGTCATCATCGTCCTTGTCTGGCTCTCCTCCCAACCAGCCCCGACAATTGGCAGACCCACAAAAACACTTTTGAGCCTCTTGCCCATACCGCTCATATTTATAATCGAAAGTGATTTCATCACCCGCGTAGATTTTTCGTTTAGTGAAGAAGCCCACGCGTAATTCCCCGTTGACAGTCCACTACAAGATGGATTAAAAAAAAGTTGATTAACAAACGCTTTCCAAACTGTTCCAGTTGAAGAGGAAAGGAAATTGTTTAGAAAAAGAAGCTCGTATTTCAAATTGGCATACCTTTTGTGTTTCAGCATTGGGATCACAGCTGTGGTTGATAAATCGCGAAATATTTCCCTTGCAGGTCGCATCAATGCAATACTCGCCCGACAAGGCCATAAAGTAGAAATGTTGCACATCATTTTTCGCGTATTTCTTGGCTCTTTTCCGAAACTGTCGCATATCCAAGACTTCGCCCACATATTCCATGATGAATTCATCCCTATGAATTATCCCAATGGGCATTAGTACGTCACACTGTAAGTGTTGGCGGATATTGGCCGACAAAATACGAATAAGAAACTCGACTCACCCAGAAATGTCTGCTTTGGCCCTGAGTCCTATGCCTTTCCAGTGAGTTTTGAATATCTCAACGGGGGAGTTGTCACATTGTTGAAACTTTCTGTTCCCACAAAGTTTTCCTAAAGCGCATGATTTGCTACATTCAATCATAAGTAAACGGTTCAAACAATCATCCCCACAGCCTTTTTTCCCCTTTGCAATATCTTCTTTGGATAGTGTACAATCGCACTCCATTCCTTTAGATTGTTTGTTGAACTTCCTGCAAAAAATGGACACAACACTCATTCTTCTCGTAGGAAAAGGCCAGGAAAATGACTTTCTTACCTTTCACACAAGAATTGATTATCTCGAATATGCGAAAAGCTCTTCAAGCGCTCTCTAATCTCTTTCTTGGTTTCAGGCAGAGAATTGATGTCATTCACGTCTTTGAAAGCGCCTTTTTTGGATTCTTTCGGATAAGCCCGAGTGGGTTTGATTTGCGAGGCTGCTCCATTGGCGATTGGGGGCTTGGCACCCAGCTTATCCAAACACAATCGGGCCTCACGGTTGCCCAGAACATTAAAAGAAGGGCCCGTTAGGATGGAAGAATTAATGGGCACCAAGGGTTCATCACTACTCTGGTCAGTCTCATCCGGGACTGGACGTTTCGAAGGCACGAGATCATCCGCCACTTGCGGTTTATTCTTGGGCCGCAGGGGACGCAACGAACGGCCGTTTTTTCGACGAGGGGTAACCTCAGCCGAATCCAAACTCTCATCACCATCCGGGTCTCGATCCGGTGAGCGAGTCGTTTCGGAAGCATCCATTCCCGTTTTGGGCGGTGAAGGGGGGTTCACCGGCTTTGTACTAGGAGGGGCGGGATCGGCAGGAGGTAATGGATTAGGTGGTCGGCCCGGCCCACGTTTGGGTCGGGTCAATGCGTCCTCGCCGCTCTGAATATCGGGATCGAAATGTTCCTTGGCTTCAGCTAGCAATCGCGTCAGATTTGAGCTACCTTTCGGCCGACCGCGTCCTCGGGGTCGAATGGCCGGTTGACCTCGGCCTCGACCTCGACTTCCGGGGGGTCTGCCACGAGGTCTCCCTCGACCCGGGGTAACACCGGGTCGAGACACGGTCGTGGGAGAGCCGGTTCGACTTTCGGTTTGACTACTGGGCGTGGAACTGGATTCCTCGTCTATGGGGCGGGATTCGGACAGTTGAGCCGGTAAAGCCGGCGTCAAGACGGGCGAGGCGTCACGAACGATAGGACTGTCGGTCTCGGACGGACTCCCCGAACCACTAGCCAAGCCCAGATCCTCTTCCAAGGGATCCTTTTCGTACAACACTTCACGCGCCGGATTCAAACCGGGCGGTGTTTGCTCCAAGAGCCGCGAAATATTTTCCGGAATGACCGACGGCGATTCCGCCGACTCCGGTCGCTCGGGAGAGACATCGAGCGCGGGTTGAATCTCCGCCGGACTGGGTGTGACCACCGGCCGAGCTAAACCGGCGTTGCGAGGCGGTCGACCGCGTTTGCGTTTGGGCACGACTAACGCGGCGGCCGCCGGCCCCGACGCGTTCGAGACAGCGTTTCCTAGGGTGGCCGGCGTGGCGCTCAGACCTCTTCGGCCGCGCGTGCGCAAACTCCGTCGACCCGCACCCCGAATTCGCCCGCGTGCCACGCCTCGCACGCCTTTTAATGGCCCCAAATCCGCACTCATTTCCGCGTGGGACGAGGGCGATGGCGGGACGTTGTCTAATCCCAAGGGAGCCTCGGATTGAGAATCGGAGGCTCTCCCGGTAGGCTCAATCGTTTGAGCCATGATCATGGCTGAATGAGGTTGACTCTATCCATGGCTAGGCTGTTGAGCGAGGATTCCCGGGGCAATGGAAATGAATAAATGAATGAATGAAATGGCGATCGAGGGCTTAACGAGCTTTTTTGAATGGGCGTCGTGAGCGATTCGGCTCCTCGAGGGATGGATGATGGATGGATGGATGCACACGGGCCCGGTGTTGATAACGGGATGACGACCGCTCATGGGCAGGCTCGACCGACCCACGAAGGCACGCCTCTCCTCGATCGAGTGCAGTGCTGAGGATTTATTATTGACGATTGCTAGCCACTCACTCACTCACTCACTCACTCACTAAGTCAGTCAGTTTCTCATTGACGAATCCGACATACAACACAAGATCGACACGGCCGAATCCAAGAACTACAACGCTCGATCGGCTGAGACAGTGTCGCCAAGTTTAGATGAGAGCCAGGAATAAAAGAGGGGGAAAAAGGAGGGGGATTTAAAGTTTAAAGGGACGATCGGGAATCAATCTCGTTCGTTGGGGTCAATGACAAGTGGGGGTACGGGCGATAAGGAGGCTGTGATATGGGTTGAGTTACTGGAAATGTGGAATCGGTCAGACTTTGAATGCGACAAAATGAGGCATTTCATTCGGGTAAAGAGAGCCTGGTAGTGCGGTAAAACAAATGCCATTAATTTTTCAAGTTTCATCTAACGTATCCCGGGTTACCTTCCAAAAATCGATTGTCACAAACCGAGAGAAAAATTTCACAAGACTCATGAGTTCTTTGAAATGGCTCTGAAAGTTTTTTTGGAAACTGAAAAGCTCATGTTTACCGCTAGATTCGCCTTACTGGAACCTTTCTTTTGACTAGATCTCGGAGACACTAAAACTAGCCATGCTGTATGCTGCAAGGGAGCGAAGCAAACCTCTTCCTAAATCCTGTCTTCCATGATCTGCTAAAGGGGAGGGGGAGGAGGAGGAGGAGGAATGAACAACAGAAGGAAGGGAAGGATCAGCGGAAGGTTCCTGGGCGGCATTCTGTTTCGCCGTACGTGAATTTATCCCTTGAAACAATGTCGCATTTATTGATTCATTAACAAATCTGAATTTACGGCTTTATTTTTGTGAACTCGTTTCGTTCCAGGATCTCATTGGTGTGAGGCGAGCTCAAATGTTTGAATCTGTATTTCTACAGTGGCCAAGGCATCATGGAGTTTGAATTTCTCATCGAACAAGGCCTGAGCACATTTTGTACGAAACTCGAAAGAGCCTTTGGTCCAATCCATACCTGGATTGCTCAATTGTCCTCAAACCATAAACATTTCACACTATCTTCAAAGATTTCAGCCAATTTTTGCAGCTGGTCACAGCATGAAAGGAAGGAATATGAATATTTGTTTTGGATTTTTAGTCTCTACACATTTGGATTTTTCATCATTGGATCATCAATGATCATTTTTTCTCAACTCAGATCAGGCTCATGCGGAGAAAAAGAAGCGCAAGAGATACAGCTCTCTTGGCAATTAAATCTAATTTCAGTGGAAAAATGTGAAACATTAAACGTGAGGCCAAAGTACACTGTGACACGAAAGTTTTGACACCATGTCTATGGGCTTCTACAGGAACAACAAATTATTGAAAGTTTATCTTCTATTAGTAAGTTTTATCCCCCTTCCTTGCTTTGACCTGGGCCAATCTCTTAGGCATACTCAGGCATAACTTCAAGAGCAAATCTTCGTTTAAGTTTGCCCAAGCTTTTTCCAACTGTTTTTTCAATCCTTCCAGGGTTGTTTGGGGTGGGAGCTTGTCGACCTCTTCTTTAAAGACGGACTATACATTTTCTATGGGATTGAGGTTTGGAGAATTTCCTGGCCATTCCCCCTTCCTCCAATACCATGGAAAATTTGAATCGAGCCATCTGTAGTTCATCAGGGTGCAATGAGGCAGGGCTGAATTTTGCATGAAAAAAGTTTTTCCTATTGATGGACTCCAATCTTTCCTCAGTCAGGATCTTCTCCCGGTAGAACTCTTGGTTGACATTGCATTGAGGGGGCACAAAGTGCAATCTGGATACTCCATGGGATGAAAACATCCCCCCCCAGACAACCTTGGGGCTGTGCTTCTAAAGTTCATTGGGGACAAGTTCTGCTGAATTTCTCACCCAAACTTGATTGATGGCAGAGTTGGACTTTGGAAAAAGGTAAAAGAAGCTCTCATCACTCCATATGACGTTTTCCACTTGTCATTGGTCCAATGAGCATGGTCTGGGATGAATTTCAAACAACCTTTCTTGATTTTTTCTGTCAACCGGGGTCTTTGGGGACAGGCCAGAGATTTGAGGCTCATCTCACACTTCAAATGGTGTAGTACAGTCTCACAAGACACTGGATGGCCACTCCGAGTCAATATTGATGTCAACTTTTGCATTGATTGCCTCCTCTTTCCAATCCTCTTGGTTATGACGATTTTGGCAGTTCTGGAAATTGCTGATGGTCTTCCAGACCGAGGCTTGTCTTTAAGGGTTTGGCCATCCTTGTTGCGCTTCCACGAGCACTTTACAGAGCTCAATGAGACCCCCAGGGTCTTGGCAACCTCTACTTGAGTTTTACCGGCCGCCATCATCCCAACGGCCCGAGAACGGGTGTCGACTTTCTCCATGACTGAAAAATCTGGACATTGCATTTTTTTGGAAAGGATATCAAATGAATTGAGGTCACCATTGCTTCAGATGCTGATTGTAGGTCAGTTCTGTTGTAAAGACTTCGCTCAGTTCGTTGGCAATCCGAATAATGATATTTTAGAAAAACAAAAAACTGTATTGAGTCGTCAGGAACGGCGGGAAGTTTAAATTTTGCGGAGGTGTCAAAACTTTTGTGTCACGGTGTCTTCAGGGACCGAAAAGGCTTTAACCGAAACTGAAGAAGCTAACTACAAAATTAAATGCATTACATAATGCAGCTTAAAACCAACATTGGTCATGGGACGCAAGATGGCAAATTCCATATTTTTTTATTTTGGAAATGTTTTTGTTCCAGAAATATTTGGACCAAAACCATGATTTTTTTTTTCTGAAGCTCCGTTCTTAACAAAGTATGTCGGCCAAGAGGGCTCTCAGCGTATAACTAGTGAAAAGCAAAAAATAATTGCTGGATTGATACAAACTGCCCTATTGACTTTTAGCCCTTTCAGACCAGCTTATGTTACTGCCAAATTCCCAACTCATTTTGGCGATGGGATACCATGTTGGCCATAGAAAATTTGAATCCAAGCTTGAAAATTTTGTTGACGATCATGTTTATTTATTTCATGTATTTTTTTTTGTCACAGCTAAAATGGCGTGTTCTTTGAAGGCAAGTTACTTAGGAGGCAATGGTCCAATAGTCTTGAAATTTGAAATACAAAAGGTTTGGTGTTTGTATTTTCCGAAAAATTAGGAAATTTGATTTATTTACATTTAAATGACCATGGAGGCCCGTCGCCGTGAGGTTCCTGTTTTGCTCCGCGCCCGCACACCTCAAAAGGAGATTCTGCGACTAACAGGAACCTCTTCAATTCCCCTTGGTCCAATGGCATCCTTGGCTCAATTCAGCTCCAATTCTGCATTCGCTATTTGCATCGTCTTTCCAGTAAGCTCCATTAGTTTCAACTTCAAGAAAATATCGGAGAATTTAATAACCTCTAAAACCTATAAAAGCCTGAATAAGAGATAATCTTTGAATCATCTCAAAGATGAGTGGAGATTATAACTATCATCAAATTTGGGGATTGAAACTTGGTTACGTTCCGTAGAAGGTAGCTTTACTGATTAAGAGTACCTAACTGATTTCCAAACATCAACTACAGTCATACTCTTTTAAAACAACTTTTCTGTCAGCGGCAAATCTTCTTTTCTCAATTTGACCTTAAATTACCTCAATTTGAGAGACTTTCTTGGGTTGACAAGACACTTCCTCGGGTTGCTTATATTTCACTAAGTTTCGCTTTGGCTAGTGATGGACCGAAAGCGCTTTCGGTTTCGGTTTCGGTTATGCCTACCGAAACCGAAAGCAGACAAGGACTATGTAAAATGGAGTTTGACAACAAAATAAAAAAAAAAATTGGTCCAAAAACCTCTGAAATTTAAGTTTTCCGATTTTTCAAAATTTGCGACTAACCAGCATCGAACACATGATCATTCGAATTTTTAAGGCAGATTTTGCATTTGAACAATTTTGTAATCAGTTGCTTTCGGTTTCGGTTTCGGTTAAGCCCTCTTTCGGCCGAAACTTTCGGTTTCGGTTATGAGCCCTTTCGGTCCATCACTAGCTTTGGCAGATCCAGATTTTTTTCTTTACTCTCAAGCATTGCAGGTTTTTTGGTGAACCTGTGCTTATATTATTTTTTATAAGTGTCCTTAAATTATTTTTTAAACTTAATGTCTTAAAATAGTTTTTGTGGAGTGGCATTTTGGACAATGCTTAGTGATTTTAGGGTTCTTTTGACTCTGACCTGCAAAGCGCAAGTTTTTTTGTCAAAAAGCGCAAGGCGCAAGAGCCTAAAAAGTGTGCAAAGGGGACCCCAAAAAGCGCAAAAGCGCAGGATATGGAAGCACTGCATTGATCCTTTAAGATATGTTTTATTTTGTTTAGTTTTGTGATGTTTCTTATATAGAGATTGAGGAAAAAATGGAACATTTCTAACATCGAGAATTCTTATGTAGTAAAATTTGGTCAGCGCGGAAAGTTGCTTGTATCGCGAAAATTGCTTAAACTGAGATTGCTTATATCGAGATTCGACTATATTTAATGAAAGCTAAGGCTTTTGAAACATCTTCCGCTTTCCTTAAATTTGAACTTAGGGCCCTCAGAGTGGTTCACGAATGGGTCCTTCAAAACCTATTTGGCCACTTTCCTTTGCTACAATTCTGTTTAACCTTTCTAGATTTTCAATTATGAACACGTGTGAAGCGGACGATCCCATTTAAAGGCCAAACTAGAGTACTGTTAAAAAGAGTATGGTCATAAAGTGCACACTTTAGTGTATTTCATACGGCAACACCTCGCACTTCCCAAGACGGCAAGGTAGTTGACTTGCTAGTTTACTTCAGAGTGTACTTGCCTGTTCTCCTTGATAGATATTTGATTTTTTTTGGGTGGTTTGCGGTTTTTTATTACCGCTACAAGGAATGGGATTCCCTGTAAAGAAAGTTAATCATTTACGTTATTGCCTAAGATAAAATAATAAAATTAACATTTATATGAAATTTGCTGTACAAATGAGTTACCAATGGCAGATCTTTACAACTCTTGAATAGCGGCTTGATTTCAGCTACCCCACATTTCTCCTATTTTTTCTTTCTCGTACCCTTTTCAACTCTGCGCCCAACAACAGGACATGCAATTTTTGACAGCAAATTTGAAGAAACACTGAATCGAAGTTCGCTTGGAGTTCATTTGATCGGCGTTGAAGTGTTCGAATGGGCAGGGTTGCCAGGAGGCCGAATCCTCGTCCATTTTTGGCAAAAGTGGCCGAATTTGAAGCCCGGTGGCCGAAAGAAAAAAATATCTCCCGAAAGTGGCCGAATTTGAGATTTGCGTTGAATGCTTCAACGACGCCGGAGAACTTCCCTCTTCGCATGCTTCCAGTCGTGCTTCATGTTGCTCAAACCTCATGTTAAGGCCAAATAGCGAGATGGTTACTTGAAGTTGACTTGAAGTCAACTTTTGGCAAAACTGGCCGAATTTGAAACCCGGTGGCCGAAAGAAAAAATTCTCTCGGCCACTTCCAAAAGTGCGGCCTATGTTACGAAACATCGGACACTTGTAAATTTTGTGCGAGACCATAGACTACTCTTTTATAGACTGGATGGTGTTCAGCTACGTTGTGCAATATTTTTAAGAGCCAACACAAAGTCTTCGAAATTTTCGGCACGAGGTAGAATAGGGAGACGCCTTGCATCATAAATGCTACTTTAAGTATACTTAGTTAGACATTTTGGGCCGCTATTCAATACACTTAAATTTCATCTAATCTATGTTTAAAAATATCAATGTTTTGTCGTAAATCATTGACTTCTAATTCAAGGATGGCTCAAGCCAGGATTACTTTCAAAATACACACTGGGTCCGATTAGTACAATGAAAATTCAACGGAACAATATATTTGTTGCAAAAACCTCACATTTTAGTACAATGACCGGACCCAGTGTGTATTTTTGAAATTCGTCCTGACGTACAGTGGTTCCTGTCTAATTCTAACGGGAGATTCACATTCAGCTAGTGTTCAAGAAACGTCAGGACTGACACTTACCATCAAATGTCTAGCTTTTTGCTTCGATTCCCTCTTTCTCTTAACTAATCATGATTTTGGCGGTGGCCATCTCTTTCCCCCAACAGTGATCTCCCCCTGTTGGTTTGCACCAAGTGATCTCCGCCAAGGTAAACTCCCCCAGCACTTATCTCCACCAAGGTTAACTCCACCAACAATCAACTCCGCCAACATTGAACTCCGCCACGGTAAACTCCACCAGGGTTAACTC
>CM021322.1:6303152-6314821 GCA_010645155.1 Tigriopus japonicus
ATTCAACAATCGTTGCAATCAGTTATATGGGTGTTTGGGCGCGCAGCAAACTAGTCGCACCCTCTTTTACATCCATTTTTCTCAAATTTCTTACTCACAACCCACTATTTTGTTTACATCAGCTCAAATTACACAGTAAAACGATTAGACACAAGTCCTAAAACATTAAATAAAATGTTTACAGCTGCCCAAAAATAATTTTTGAAAACTTTCGCATTTTTTATGGGACATACTGTACCATGCGATACCTGTGTGTCACTTGGAATTTTAACAATTAATCTCCCTGGCTTTCGACGAGCCTCCTTGGAGAAGGCAGTGCAAGCCATCCAGGCCAATGTGGGCCTAAGAAACATGTCTGGAAAATTCCAATCCGTGTTCGAAGGTGTTGGGCTACTTAGGAATTATCAGGTTGAGCTCCACCTGATAGACAATCCACGACTGGTAGCCGCCGCACCAAGATTCGAGCCCTTCCACTTGGAAACACGAGTAGAACAGAAGGTGGAACAAATGCTACGGGATGGAATTGTGGAACTGCACCATGGACCAGCCCCTTGGGTAAGCAACGTACAAATTGCTCCCAAATATAACGGTGACATTCGAATAACTATTGATCTTAGGAATGTGAATAAGAATCCTGTCGATAGCCGCATTCCAATCCTCACAATTGATTCAATTAAGGCCGCTCTCGTGGGGTGCACAGTCTTTTCCAAGCTCGATTTCAGATCATCATTCCACCAACTGGCTCTGGCCCCTGCATCAAGGGTGCTCACGGTCTTTCGTGTCGCTGGGAAGCTTTTCCACTTTAAACGCCTTCCAATGGGTGTCAAGCCATCACCTCGGGTGAATTTATGAAGGCCATCCGACAACACTTCAGTGATATTCCAGGCCTCCATGCGGTTCATGATGACATCGTCTTTGCGGGGAAGACAAAAACCGATCACGACACTGCTCTCAAGCAATTTCTCAACAGGCTTTTGGAGATGGGTATGACCCTTTATCCGGACAAGTGCATGTTTGGAGAAAGCAAGATTCCAATCTGGGGGATGCGTATCTCAGCGGAGGGTGTCAAACCTAACCCGGAAAAAGTCGAGAACCTTCGTGATGCTGCTGCCCCTCAGACAAAAGATGACCTTATCTCATTTCTCTGCATGGCCCGCTGTTACACCGCCGACGCCACCAAAAGCCAATAAGCAATGTCGGCTATACTCTCGATCGAACCTCACAGACCAATCACTCTCCCCTTTAGACCTGTCCTGTGACCCTTCACAAAGTTCCTTCGGTCAAAGATATTAGCTGAGTTTATATACCCTGTGACAACTCGAGTTGTCACAGAAATTTTACGTTACCACACGCCGTTGGCGTCATTTGCAAACACGAAAGTATGTAAGTTGCGACATGAAATCGTTTAAAGAAATCTAAGCTTATAAACCACGTCGCAAAACTTTTTCTTAACTTTTGCCACAGGATTTCTTGTCCTAACTTATATACTTTCAAGTTTGCAATTGAAGTCAATGGCGTGTGGTAACGTAAAATTTCTGTGACAACTCGAGTTGTCACAGGGTATATAAACTCAGCTATTATACGTCGAGATAAACGTCATAGAAGGAGTCGGGCAGACAAGTTCAATTCCCGTCCAAGAACCAAACCTTCATCCATTCGTCCCCACCAGTGAGTCCTTCTTCGGGATTGCTTCCGTCAGTCAAAATTTCATCCTTGGTTTATGATTGTGCCGCATCTCGTCCTCAACCGTGAAGGTCATGCTACATTTCTAGTACGAAATTCCGCCTCTCAGGCTGTGTATATCCGGCATGAGGATGACCTCAAGGCTGTGCCAAGTCCATCCATACCCTCCCCTAAATCTTCTCCGCCCTCTCACATTGAGCATCTCTGGTTAGATGACCCCGTTTGCACTACTCCCAACACAGGACACACAGCACCAACTGCACCAGAACGAGACATTGACTCCCCGAGCTCAATTTCTTTGTCAACCCCGCGTTCTCCCTCGTCATCAGTGTCCTCGTCAACCTCTAATGGTCTCCGCCATTTACGACCTGACCCTGAATCGATACGTGAGCATGGGACAGAGTCCCTCTTACTTATTATCTGACCCTCGCAGCTGTGAGGTTGCGTGTTCAAAAATTGTAAATGTTCCGAGCAAGGTTGCGTGTTTAGCACACACTGATACATTCCGCTAATCATCATAATAACAACAAAGTAGGCTTACCACAGCACCACAGCCATTAGAATCTCGAAAAAAAAATCGGACACGGAATCTTGCCTCGAATCTGGGTAGAGAAGCCAGGTAGATTTTGTTTGGTCTGATTCACGAGTTATTTTCTTGTTCAATTGTGCCATAAAAATGTTTGTAAAGTTCCAAACATTGCTCATGGCGCCTAATATTCTTTGGTTTGAAACTTTTGTTTTGAATGAGACAGTTTTGCCATCAATTCCAAAATATAACCTGAAGTTAAGATGAATTGCCCAATTTCTGGGTAAAACACACCAGGCAGCATGTTTTATTAACGGAACTTAACATAGTACACATTTTCCGCTCACAGAAAAGATGTGACAAGTTTGTTGACACCTTCTCAAATATTGAACGAGCAGTGTGGAGGCAAACTTTTCAATCAACACAGCAACACTTCTTCCTCGTTCAAATCGTGCTCAAACCGGACAGACAGGACATCGTCATCATCAAAATGGAAGGTCACGATAGAGCTCGGCCTGGGCTCTGTCTCATTTGTCTTGACCGGAGTGCCGTTCCAATTGCTCGATTATGGCCCCTGAATGTCTTCCGATCTGGGAGATGAGTCATACCGTCATAGATATGGACAAAATATTGACAGGAGGAGCAAAGATAATCTGAACTAAACTTAAACTTAAACTTAAACCTAACCTAACCTAACCTAACCTAAACATACCTAAAAATATAGAAAAACAAATAACATTTACTGAAAAACGTTTGAAACAAAAACCCTCGTGGAGGCGCGAACCCCAACTCGCTATGCAGTAAGCACGAGTGCTAGCTCTGAGCTACCACGATCTGTTGTTAGTGAGAGGGGTATTTGTGGTTTATCTAGTGCTGCAGATGAGTCGCCTCCCAGATCGGAAGTTAGTTAGGGCCGATAATTGCTCGATTTTCTTTTGAGAACTTAGTGAGGCAGTACGTCGTCCAAGGCTACTCCCTCAATGATTCCAGGCTACCTTCCGGTCTTTGCAGTAATTGTTCGCAAAAATTACGGAGCTTTGCCGCAATGGATTTTAGTCCGGTGTTGCCGGAATTTCCCGACTACTCGGCCATGTCCGCTTTTCGCCCTTTCCGAGGGGAAGTCAAATGTAGATGTTTCCTTTGTGAACGCTACAAAATTTGTGGACTTACGTCCAGTCGTGGCAAGATAAGAAAACGCAAGGTCGGTCGGCCCCCCAAAAAGGCTCAAGAGTCCAAAGGCATCGATAAAAGGCCCAACCGTGGAATGTTTTGCTTGAAATGCTTTGCCATGATTTATCAAGGCTGTCGACATCCATGCACCGTCAACAGTCTCCAAGAGAACGTCCAAAAACTGGTCCCTCAACGAACTATTGAGGTGTTGGCTTCAGATGTGGTGCGCGATCAGGTCAGAAGCGATGAACACGTTACTTTGGCTACAAGAGGAAGCCGAACAGCATTGGTCCCAAGAGACAAGCGTTTTCAACGCATGGCTGAAGATAGTTCAAAGATGATCACAAAGGAGGCAGTGCTTGAGGCCAAAAAAGCTACCGGTGTAAGCGATACTTCGTTGTTGAAAATTGTGAGCATTTTTGGTGGCCACGTCAATGTGGAGCCTGGAATAAGAGAAGCGCTTGTTGAGGCCAATAGGAAGTTCAGCTCCTTATTCACAATCTCAACCGAAATTTCACCAACCACCGGAGAGTCATTTCCTATCGTGTATTGCCAAAATACCAAGCAATTCTTTGACTCAATCCTCAATGAACGTAACTGCCAATACGGTGATGTGATCTTGAGGCTGTCCATTGATGAGGGAAGGTCGTTCCTCAAGGTAAGTTTCCTTAGGGCCAGGACATTTTTTCATTTCCAATTCTAAGCAAATTAGTGGTCTGGATCATATTAACCAAGATATTTTTTAATTTTAGGTCAGTGGAAACTTGATTTATCGCGATTGCGATCAGGAACAAGACCGCTTTAAAAGCTCTGGCGTGAAGAGGACGTTTATTCTGGCCATTGCTCCTGTCAAGGAAACGTATGATCATGTCAAGCTCTTGTTGTCAAAGATTGACCTTGACGTAGAGGACGAGTTGGAGGATGTTTATGCGCAGGATCTGAAGTGCCTCAACATTGTATGTGGGTTGGGCAACCACAGAAGCACGTATCCGTGTCTATATTGCCTTTGGATCAATGGAAAATAGAATCAATTGCCACATGAAGAACGAACCCTGGGAAGACTCAACAGCAAATATCAAGATTTCTTCTCAACTCATGGAGCAAAACCCAAGAATTTTGAATCTGTTCAACGAGAGCCTTTGGTGGGTCAG
Organism: Tigriopus japonicus; assembly: GCA_010645155.1. Classification (NCBI taxonomy): domain Eukaryota; kingdom Metazoa; phylum Arthropoda; class Copepoda; order Harpacticoida; family Harpacticidae; genus Tigriopus; species Tigriopus japonicus. Next base: position 6,307,683 of record CM021322.1, read on the forward strand.
CACAAATCCCAAGACATAACGATTCTACAAGTTTGTGCCATTCCTTGGCTACATATTCGGTTGGGTGTTATCAACCATTCGTACTCCAAGCTCATGCTTGCAGTACCTCAAGCTGCACGTTGGCCAAAAGTTTTGCATCTGCATGAAGAGCGTTATCACGGAATTGGGTTTGAGGGGAATGAGTGCCAAAAGCTTTTGAAGAACGTTCACATCCTAGAAAAGATTCTTTTGGAGGAGGGTCAAGAGGCTGAAGGAAAACCATTCGTGGACATTTTCAAAGCTTTTGGGATGATAAACACCGAATACTCTCGGGAGACAGTGGATATTTCATCCCTAGAAAAATGTGTGCAAACGTTCCGAGAAGCATGGATTATTAGTGGAATGGCACTTATTCCCAAGGTCCATATCATTTTGGACCACTTAATTCCTTTCGTCATTCAGCACCAAGGGCAAAGCATGGAGCGGTTTGCGGAACAGGCACATGAAAGTCTTCATGCAGAATACGACAAGATCTGGATGAAGTATTGTGTGAAGGAGACTTCAAATCCGAACTACAACACTCGTTTTCTTCAATCCGTGAGAGATTTCAATGGGTCCCATGCATTCTGAATTCGTTTCTTCATGTAGTAATTTATTCTATTTGGTTGTTGTGATCCCAATTAAAGAAAAAGCTTGTTTGTACCCTTTTTCCCTTTTTTCAGTATTCATAGGGATATTAGCAGGGCTTTAGCCGTTCCTTGAAAAAAGGAACGGATTTCAGTTCCCTTTTCTTTTCCAAAAATGAGGAATGCGTTGCTCGAGAATTCCTTTAAAAAAGGAATGGTGTTACAAATTACTCGTTACAAAAGTACTTTGCCGAAAAGGCCACTTTTTTACATAATACCCATAATAATAAACATAATTACTGCTTCAAATATCTGTAATAATTGTTTTCAATTAATCTTGGAAAAGTAACGAATATTTTCTTAGGTTTTTTGGTCGCTACAATTACATTTTTGTAATTTAGTGGCATTACAATTTCTTTAGTAAAAAAGGAAAGGATTGCTGTAATTAGGTTTCAACCGCCCTGGATATTAGGTAAAGCCGGGTAAAACCCTTGATCTTGATCTAAACTCAAAACATCGATAAGGGCCCAATTAATTTCGTTCCAAGCCAGATTGTTTGTCTCCCGCTTATTTTTGTGGTAATTTTCTACAATTCTATATCACATGCGATCTATTTTTTATGGGTGGCTCTCCTTGATGAATGGAATTAATCCTTTGGTTTATTCATACATAATCTTGCATTCAAATGAATTGGAAGGACCCCATAACATTTACCTCCTTCAATGTTCAATTTTGTTAGTGATGCCATCATCCAAAGATAGAGTCATTTAGCACTTCCATTCTTGCCTCTACATTTCATTTATAGAACAACTTAAAATGAGTTAAATCACTTTTATAGACGCAAATTTTGATTGAACATACAAAATAGGGAGCCAGCTCTTATGAGACCGCTGTTTAGCTAAGATTGGAGGAGATATCCTTCATTAGAGGCTATTTAATATTGCTAAGGAATGAGTAATAATATACCCATCTACATTTTTATCCCAGAACCGCCAGAAACATATACAAAAAGGTATTTCAGAAGTGGTTTGTAATCAAACTACCATTTTTAATAATATTCCGTTTGTCTGCGCCTGAAGCGCCTGAAGAAGATGACTTTGATTTGCTCCAGTGTAAATCATAAATAGCAAAACTGTCTCATTCAAAACAAAAGTTTCAAACAAAAGAACAATAGGCGCCATGAGCAATGTTTGGAACTTTACAAACATTTTTATGGCACAATTGAACAAGAAAATAACTCGTGAATCAGACCAAACAAAATCTACCTGGCTTCTCTACCCAGATTCGAGGCAAGATTCCGTGTCTGATTTTTTTTTCGAGATTCTAATGGCTGTGGTGCTGTGTTACGTTTGTCAGCAAAGGCTGAGGAGTGTTGGCGACGAACAAGAAGGATATTGAAGGCCGATCCAGCAAAAAATTGTTCAATTGTTCATCCAGGTAAATAAACATGAGTTTGGGTAGTTTTTTAACTTATTAATAGGTATTAATGTTTTAGGATCGAAATTCGGAAGATAAATCTGTGTAAATGTGACAGCGTTGATTTTGAGAGGTGTGACAATGCCCAAGAAGTCGTGGTTCTTCAAGGGATACTGAAACATGACCATCCAATGGAAAGGAAAAATTTCAGACTATCCAAAAACAAAACGGACCAAGCTGCTACCCTTCTTAAATCTGGAATCCCGACAAGCGTCGTTTTGGACAAATACATGTGCCCAACCACAGAGAATGTTACCAATAAGCCAATGACCCAAGCAGACATCCACAATATACGGCGAGCCACGAATGTACAAGGTAATTGTCAGGTTGACTGAAATCCAAATACTGTATTCATTGTCTTTTTTTTTGGAAAGCACCCGTTTTCCTGGTTGAAGAATTGCAAAATGTTTCAAAAAATATCTAACGATGTGCAACTAGCATAATAGATAAAGAATTAACTACTATTTTGAGGTCTGCTTTTGCATTACATTAACTTGATATTGGTTTTTTTGGGGGGGGGCGGATTTTTTAATACCGCTACAAGGAATGGGATTCCCTGTAAAGAGAGTTAATGATTATTATAGTTTATATAATTATCGTTTATACAAAATTTGATCTACCAATTGTACGATCATGGAGTGGTGGTGATTGACTAGTTGCTTTATTGAACATTGGTGGGGTATATATACATACGTACATAAATGTAAATGACAGATGAGAGCAACGAGCAAGGAAAAGCAAAAGAGTAAAAGGGGAATACAACACAATGAGTTACTGTTGGCAGATCTGTACAACCCTTGAATAGTGGGTTGGTCAGGAATAGTATTTAAAAATTTGTCCAATCCTGCCTTAAATGCTGTTAGAGGATCAGCTCCTACATATTCCCGACGAAGGCAAATAGGCAACAAATTGAACAATGAAGGAGCCCGATAAAGAAGAGAGGAGGACTTCATTGTTCGAATTAGCCTTGATTCCTTAGGATTTGGAGGTGCTCTTAGAGCGCACGTAAAACCTCTACGATCGCTACAACTGATCTCAAATCCTGGGTTAAGACAGAGCCCATGAATGCTCTTGAAAACATACAGTATCAGATACCTTTCATACCTTCTCTGAGTATAGTACAGCCCTAACTTTTGGAGCCTCTCCCAATACGAGAGCTCTCTCATTCCTGTGATGTTCCTAGTGAAACATCTTTGGACCTGCTCGACCTTTTGCAAACCTGCCGAACTCATTGGAGTCCAAATGGGGGAAGCATATTTAAGATGAGGCTGAACAATCGACTTGTACAGAGTTAGCATCGTAATACTACCTCTGGACTTGAAAGTGCCATAGATCCAGCCGCACATTTGAAATGCCTTCCCCACTTTCAACTGGATATGCTCATTAAACTTTCCATCATCTTGGACGACAACTCCTAAGTCCCTCATGGACGATACCTGCTCAATATCACAACCTCCATTGTCTTTGAGCGGAACATCTAATTTTGACGCCCCATATGTCATTGTAGGGAATTTCATCCCGTTCAATGCCATATTACTCTCACCAACCCAAGAATAGACTTTCTTCAAGTCCTCAACTAAACATTTCGAGTCCTGACCATTCCTTCCACAAACTAATTTTGTGTCATCAGCATATGAAGAAATACTGGCTTTCGTTCTAAACTTCTGGAGAGGAGCAATGAAGAGAATAAACAGGAGCGGGCCTAAAATTGAACCCTGCGGAACACCTGACTTGACATCATACAAGCCACTAAATGATCCTCCAACCTTGATTATTTGCTTCCTATCACTCATGAAACTACCAATCCAATTCAGGACCTTACCCTGGATTCCAAACTCTTTGAGTTGATCGAGCAAAAGACCATGATCTACCTTATCAAAGGCCTTGGCAAAGTCAAGATAGACTACATCAACTGACTCGTGACTTTCAAGCCCTTCAATGATTTGCTCAATATGATCAACCAATTGGGTGACTGTACTAAAATGGGCTCGAAACCCATGCTTCCCTTGGGGGAATGATATCATGGGCTTCCAAATACTCAACAAGCTTGGACTTCATGATCCTTCAAGGTATTGCAAAGACCTTTGCAATACTCGAAGTCAAGAAAATGGTCTAAGCCTCTTTTCGACACACATTTTTTTCCATCTAGCGGTAGGAATGTAAACTAAAAACACGTCATTCTTGGCTCGAAATCAGGGTGACCAATTTGGAGAAGTTTTAAAAGATCAAAATTTGGCTGTTTCTCTCAAACTTTGAACAATAGTCCCAGAAAACATGTTAACAGGGCCATCATCAATTTTAAATGTCATTTTGTCGTTCTAAATGGGTTTTCAATGTCAATTTTCTGGCGAAGATGAGTCGAGAAAAAAAGTTGGGCTCCCTGCCCAATGTTGATCAATCAAATAGAACCGGGAGGTGAAGTTACATTGCGGTCCATCTGCGGCTGTCTTGAAATACAACGGTCGGCAACCCATCTTCTTACTCTTACAATGCCATATTCTTTTATCTCACTTTTCATGGTGAGATAAAGACAGGCCCGGTGTCTCTCTGTTTGTCGGTAGAAATGATCATTGGTGGTTCATATTAATTGTTGCCTCAAAAATGGATCTGCCTATGTCTTGGGGACATTGTCGTGATCACTGCCATTGATGGGTTGTGGCACTCTCTTTCTCTCTGGATCCGGATGAAAGAGTGGCTGCATTCATCGATCGGCCGGCGGTAATGACGATGGTGATATCTTGGTCTCAAATGCTGGAGCTCGGGGATATCATACTTTGTTGCACCAGCTTCAAAATTCTAAGCTCTAATGGTAATGGGACCGGCCATACAAACATGTTCAGGTCAGGTACGTTCATATGCTGCTTATTAATAACAAAAAAGATGATGATAATAGTAATGATGATAAAGTGATATTTATGATTGCCTCTCTCTCTTTCATAAGGAGGATCAGGTCGGGTACCAGGTGATATCGACACTTTGACGAGGTTCATCATGAACTGCGTTGAAGAGCAAGAAGTGCTGGACCTAAACTTGCGAATTTGGGATTCTTCTTAAAAGCACAAGGTGTTACTAAGCCTATGCTGCTCTTTAAAGCAGGAGAATCAGTTTGCAAAATCTGACCACTCGCACTGAAAAAAGCCAATTAATTGCAGAGTCCACCGTTGTTCCAACTGAGGCCACTTGTTTGTCCAAGTCATCCAAAATATTGACGCATTGGATGTTCGACTCCGTATCTGGATTTGAAGTCCGGACTGCAAGCGAATGTTATTTTCAAGAGTTCCATAAACAAGACATTTCCACAAATCCAAAACCCGGGATCGGAACTTCACGGAATGGATCAAACAAGATTAACTGGGTGAGTAAATTTTCATTTTTTTGTGTTGTTCAGTTTTGATGTTCATGATTGGCTTGGATTTCTTGTCCAAGACAATGATCCTAGCACTAACGTATCAGTCGCATCATTGCTTTCACAAACGGCGTTGTTTCTTGCCATGCTGTGGGTAGAAATCCCTTTTTGTAAGAAAAATGTCTGTTGATAAATAATAATACATAATGAAAAAGAGATATTTCAAAAGACTCACAATCAACCGTTGTTTGATATTTTTCTTTCATTGAAACTAATGATTGCATAGTTGGCACGATAACACGCCGGATTCTATGACTTTAATTTTCACTCATTCCTCTGGAATTTGTGCCGTTTGTCTCGTAACCCTTACGATGGCCTCCATTGGGGCTTAAGGTTTGAGTAAAGATGGAGACATGATATTTCATAAGAATTATTACATGTTATTATAGACTTTGATTTGAAAATTGTATATTTAATATAGAATGAATACAAGTTCCAAGAACTCCAATAAAGGATAATATAGACATTTTTTTCCAGGTAAAAAGTGTTTGTAACTGATTCAAATAATATCATGCCGTGTAAAAATTGTGGTCATGTCGTGGCTTAAAATAATGTTCTGATAAGAACCTCTAATAGTCAAGAATGATTACAATTTGTGATCTATCAATGAGTGAATTGGAACGTCTACGAGTGTCCATGAATTGATGGTGAATTGGAAAAAATAGATTTTGAACTAAAAATTGAGGTAAAAGTAACCTGCACGCAATCATCTTTCTGTTGCCAACAGTTCTGCGTTTTTTTTTAATTTCTGATGCCAAGTTCTTTAACTTATTTGACTAGGCTTGTGGGCATGTGCTTTTTAAATTTGATCTTGCTTGCTCAAAGTTGGGAACACATGGTTCAGAGTCAGGCTCATACTTGGCAAAATTGTCAAAAAATACTTGGTGCACCATCTTGGACAACCTGTAGATGGCCCCTAAACATAGTAGGGTTGTTCAGGAATAATGGATCGACATTTATTCAAATGAATCTTAAATGATAAGACTAGGTCAGTAGATTTAAACGTTCTTCTTAGTTCTGAAGGTAGGTAAAAAAATCGTACGACTTTGGAGAACGATTAAGAACAAAGTTCAGGACTTGGATAGGTATCTTGATAGCATTTGAAAACGTATAGAATAATATATCGTTTATATATTCTTTGAATACTAAAGATTGCTTGAATTTGAATATTAATCTCTGTTAGACTTATCTATTTGTAGTTTTGGCTGAACGAAAAACAAAGTGTTTTTTAAAGAGTTATGAAATATGTTTTTGTGAAAATCTTGCTTAAGTGTACAGTATAACTGATTTGAATTTTCGGCCGAAAGCTTTGTCGGTCCACCATCACTAATCAAAACGCGATCGAATTTGTCATTTTGCCCTTATTGTGAAAATCCTCCCTGTCTTAATACAACTAAGAAAAATAACAAGGTATTGATCGACATGATGGGAAAAATTAGTTCAAGAGGAGTCTGACTTCGTAGATGTGCAAACTCTTGGAAAGACCTCCCAAGACGCTTGTAAAGCCAAATGAAGAATTGCACCGATACTTGTACTTCAAAGTTTGGCCTAAAAGTTACTTCAGCAAGTCCACCGTAAAACTAAAAATAGGAATTAGTACTTTTGGTAACGAGTTTTGAAAGTTTTGTGTCACAAGTACAGCATTTTTGAAA
>CM021322.1:6321345-6342165 GCA_010645155.1 Tigriopus japonicus
GACAACTTTCGGGAGGTAATTATTTTACCTCTTACCGACAGATTCTAGAATCTGATAAGCCGTGGAGTGGAGAAGCTAATCTAAGTTTGATCATTGGTGAAATTCGGCAACATGCAAGTTTGTGCCAATAAAATAAATGTTGGCCCCAAATCAGTGTCCGAGAGTGAAAACATCCAGAATTCTGATATAAAACTTCGATTGATGCTCAAGTTTCTTCCCATTACTCATTTGGAGTCCATTGAAGACAGCAGTATTGGTTTCTACATTGCTGGTTATCTTGTGCGATCGTCGAGTGAAGTGTACCCAATGCCCAAACTTGGTGTCACAGGGCAAAACCTTAATAGTTTTAAACCTTGAAGATGAAGAAGCCTCAACTTCCAATGGCCCTCGAGAGAGCTTTTTGGAGCAAATCAATTGTGGAGGGTTATCCAAATCAACCGATTTAGTCTACCTGACTTGTATTCATACCTGGGGTATATTCTCGCAAATCATGGCAAACCAGGAAAGCAAGAAGTTTCTTTTAGAATGCCAACACCCAAGAGAGTTGTTTGCCAAAAGCTTTTCTTTGATCATTGGAAGCTCATTTGATACAGGTTCCATTTTGGAAGCCTACTGTGGCAAAGGTCACTCTTAAGTTCTTTGTGAAGAAATAGCCAAGAGAATGTTTAACTTTTTTTGGCAAAAAAAATGACAAAGAACAGAACTCTGAAATTTACGACAGCCAGGAAAAGACGAAACAGTTTGACGCCTTCAAATCCGGCCCAGGGGCCAAGATAATAAATAAATTGCAGTCTCAGTACTTAGAAAAACATTCGTGGACATTGGCTTATGTACTTGTTATGTTTTGTTGCTAAAATATACTGTTGTTTTGTCATGTTCCTTTCTTTATCTTCAAGTTTTGTAACTGTTCAGTTTTACTTTCTTGGTATTTTGGGTCATTTACTTGCTAGATATAACCTACATATATATAGCAATTAATTTTCAGTCAGAAATATCGCACCAATTGATTTTGAACCCCATTTTCTGTAAAGAAATGTCTTGCTGGCATCGCCCTTTCGTTGTCTTGAACTTGCGCCCAGTCTACCTCCAGGGTAGAGTACTCCTTGCCTGATCCAAGGAAGTTCCGTGGTCTATGCCTGATCTAAGATGTAACGCATCAAGTAGGAGAAAACAGGGGCAAGAATCTGTGAACATTTCATCAGAAACTGAGATGTCACACCATCAGGTCCAGGAGAACTCGAGAGCTTTAAGCTCTTGATGGCCTCAAAAGCATCTTGATCTGTGACTACCAGATCCTCCAATCGATTATCCTGACTATCAATGCCAGTCTCATCAACAACATTACTACAGTCATGGCCTGCTCTGACTACCCTTTTTGGAATTGAAAATACACTTGAGAACTGATCTCCAAGCATATTGGCCACAACCCCACTATCATTGACAGTTTTACCGTCGACCTCAAAAGGTCCTACAGGATGCTTCATTTTTCTCTTTGTATTTGCGAACGAGAAAAACGCCTTTGGATTAGTCTTAACTTCCTGGACAACTCTACTTTCCTTTTCCATGTGATCAGAATCAATGGAGACCCTAATCTTAGCTTGAACCAAGGTCAATTTATTTTGGAGGCTAGCTTCAACTACTGGATTTGAAGTATGCCGAAGTCTATTCGAAAGCTGACAACTCCGTTTGAACAACTTCTTTCTAACCTTTGGAATTCTAGACAATAGCCTACCTTTTGCCACTATTTCTGGAATACCACTGGACAGGCAAACCTCGTCAATAGGTGAAATAAGCTTATTTGCTTTATCTATTGATGGTTCCTGCTTTAGAATGGAAATCAAGTCCAACTCGCCTAATCTTTCAACAATAATGGGCCAGTGTTCATCTTTGAACTTAAACTTGGCCACGCCCACCTTTTGAGCAGGTTTAACTCTAGAGCTCACCGGCTTTTGAGTAGTGGTAGACCCTATCTCAAGAATGTGATGATCTGAAAGGCTACATGGGGCAACATGTTTGTTTGTTTTTTCTGGAGTCAGAACACAGCTTTCGCAGCTGCGATCTGATAGAGGCTGTCCGCACTGTGGAGATATTGCCGCTCCACTTAACAAGCATTAATTTTTACCTCACCCTCGGGAATGACCCCAGGTTCGCCCATTTAAACCGGCAAGGGCCGTGACTACTGCATGTAATTTAATACCGCAGGCCACTAGGACTCGGCAAGCCCGGGATCGAACCGGGGCTTGCCTTCTTTGCATTGAAAGACAGTTCAATGGTAAATTTTGACTCCGAAGATTTGAGTTTGGAGGGTGGCAGGCAGCCAGGATCAAACCCCAACCTTCTGCACAACAAACCGACGCAGTCACACCACGCCATGCCTCACCCCTCCATGGGGCAACATGGACATACTGGATCAGATCGGGGTCGTTGGAAAAAACTAAGTCTAAAACACTCTTTGCTCTGGTTGCAACACCAACGTGTTGAGAGAGATTACGCAAGAACGCAAACTCTTCCAATTTTTCGAAAGACAGCGATGCTGTTTTCGAAATGGGAATGTACCCATCCGGACTAACCTCCCACTCAACAATGCTAGCCGGAAAATTGAAGTCGCCAACTACTAAGAGTCGAGAACAAACCTCTCGATCTAGCTCCTTTCGTGTAAATTCGAGTGCCAAAAGAAATGAGGAAGAACTACAAGAAGGTGGCCGATACATTATTACTATTGTACGATCAAGATCCTTGACGTGGCAAATCAAAACTTCTACTTCTCTATTCGACTTATGATCTTCTTCATCTAAACTCCTGGGCAAAGCCAATTCTATGTAATGGAGATAAAGGAGACCTCTCTATCAATGGCTAGCTCCTCCAGAACTTTGACCTTTGTGCTGTCTTTTTTGGAAATCAGACAATGCACGTTCAAATAGAGCCCTTTTATGGGCTTAAGGTCTTCCGATGGACCAAGTCCATCAGGTCTTGGACCTTCCTGTCTAACCTTAAAAAATCCTGCTTACTAACAAAATTTTGCTCTACAGGAAGGGATTGTTGAGGAGGGGAAGGGGCGACTACATTGCAGTAGGACCTAGGTTGCCCATAGGAAAAAGTGGGATGAGAAACGGGGTTATGGAGGTTTGGGACAAGGGTAGAAATAGGAATAGGTTTTGAGGTAAGGGAAGGGAAATGGGACAAGGAGTTGGGAGGAGGAGAAGGACGAGGAGGGGGGAGTCTGAAGGGATGAAATGTTCAAAAATTTTGCACATCCATAGCAAGCTTTTCTTCACTGGAGCCAAGATTGCCAAGGTTGTTAACACCATAAGCAAGAACTCTTCCCACCTACTACTATGGCGACGAGGCTTAGACTTCCATAAGAGGTTCAACACACATCCTTAGCAAGAACTGTAATCGCACATCCATAGCAAGCTTTTCTTCACTGGAGGCAAGATTGCCAAGGTTGTTAACACCATAAGCAAGAACTCTTCCCACCTACTACTATGGCTACCAGTAAGAGGTTCAACGCACATCCTTAGCAAGAACTGTAATTGCACATCCATAGCAAGCTTTTCTTCACTGAATCCAAGATTGCCAAGGTTGTTAACACCATAAGCAAGAGCTCTTCCCACCTACTACTATGGCGACCAGGCTTAGACTTCCATAAGAGGTTCAACACACATCCTTAGCAAGAACTGTAATTGCACATCCATAGAAAGCTTTTCTTCACTGAAGCCAAGATTGCCAAGGTTGTTAACACCATAAGCAAGAGCTCTTCCCACCTACTACTATGGCGACCAGGCTTAGACTTCCATAAGAGGTTCAACACACATCCTTAGCAAGAACTGAAATTGCACATCCATAGCAAGCTTTTCTTCACTGAAGCCAAGATTGCCAAGGTTGTTAACACCATAAGCAAGAACTCTTCCCACCTACTACTAAGGCTACCAGCAAGAGGTTCAACGCACATCCTTAGCAAGAACTGTAGTTGCACATCCATAGCAAGCTTTTCTTCACTGGAGGCAAGATTGCCAAGGTTGCTAACACCATAAGCAAGAACTCTTCCCACCTACTACTAAGGCTACCAGCAAGAGGTTCAACGCACATCCTTAGCAAGAACTGTAATTGCACATCCATAGCAAGCTTTTCTTCACTGGAGGCAAGATTGCCAAGGTTGTTAACACCATAAGCAAGAACTCTTCCCACCTACTACTATGGCTACCAGTAAGAGGTTCAACGCACATCCTTAGTAAGAACTGTAATTGCACATACATAGCAAGCTTTTCTTCACTGGAGGCAAGATTGCCAAGGTTGTTAACACCATAAGCAAGAACTCTTCCCACCTACTACTATGGCTACCAGTAAGAGGTTAAACGCACATCCTTAGCAAGAACTGTAATTGCACATCCATAGCAAGCTTTTCTTCACTGGAGGCAAGATTGCCAAGGTTGTTAACACCATAAGCAAGAACTCTTCCCACCTTCTACTATGGCTACCAGCCTAAGACTTCTGTAAGAGGTTCAACACACATCCTTAGCATGAACTGTAATTGCACATCTATAACAAGCTCCTGTTGAGCAAATGTTGGCTCAAATGAAGAAAAGCTTGCTATGGATGTGCAATTCTTATTCTTGCTAACAATGGTATCAAACCTCTTAAGGCTGTCCTTAGTCTGGCAGCAATAATAGTACTGGGGAGGAAATCTTTCTTATGGTGTTGACTACTTGTCTAATGTCCTGAATTCCTTATGAAAAATGGAATTTTGTTTGCCACTGGCCCGTTTTAAGTGTCACTCCATTTATCAGTAATCAAATACTTTGGTATTTCTGTTTTTTTACAACCTAGATTAACACCATTGGCAAGCGTTCATATCATGCACATGACTCATTAACATCTTTAGCAAAACTGACTCAATGCACACGATTCCTGCACACCTTAAGCAAGAATTATTTCATGCACACGATTTAACACTACCTTAGAGTCGAGGTTTCGTGGTTACTCACTGGTTTTCTTGTTAATGGTGTGGAAAAAATCGTGTGGAATTGGGTGTTAGCACTAGCAAGATTTTTTTTGTCATTTCTAAGACTTGACTTTTCTTGACGAATCAGAACATTTCCCATCGACTGAACAAAAGTCTTGCTAATGAGTCTTGCTATCCCGGTGGTTCTTGCCAACCCTGTACAAAACAGTACAAAAGTCTTGCTATTACGGTGTAGGTGCACACACCAAAACTCGAGCTAAGTCTAAGGCGAGATTCGCTATGAATTAAGCCATCAATCAGGACTGGTTGAAGAGTAATCAAGGGAGATTGACGGTCCACTGGGAGATTTGAGTGCAGTCTACCCATTTCTTCAGGAAACGATTGATGTTGGGCCTCCCTAAACCAAAACATCTCGGCCTCGTTGAGCTCACTCACACGTAACCGAACATCCGGATATCCTGATTCCGTGGGCTGGTCAGGCTTTAGTTTTCGTTTGAGAGCACAACAAAATCTTCGAATGTAAGCCGTTACACGAACCAGTCTCATCCATGTACTGCAACGGGACAATAATCTTGGGGAAAGGAGCATTCACGGTCGACATCATCACCGTGATGGGTTTGATGATCTTTCTCTCTTCTTGTCTGTCCTCATCCATCATTGCTTTGGTTCTCAAACTCGTCCTCTGAATCGGCCAAGTCTCCTGAGGATATTTTAGGAACAGAGGACCCTCCCACCAAAGAGAACTGGAAAGGATCTCCTGAACGTCTGCTCCCCTAGAGGCAATATCTGCAAGGTTGTCTTCGCCAAGACAAAACCGCCATTGTTGGGCTGGAGCAATGTCAATAATGGCCTTGATTCTGTTCCCGACCCATTGCCTCCACTTCTGGTGTCCTTGTTGGATTCGCAAAAGATTCAAGAGGGAATCCGTGAAATAGTAGGAACTCTCTCCCGATACTCCCATGGCCCTTGCGACATAAGAGCCAATGCGCGCAGCGCATAAAGCTCCAAAAGTTCCAGACGAGCGATGGACAAATTATCGTGAAGTGGAGCCGATCTGGTCTTGGAAAAAAACAATGACGAATTTATCCCCCCATCATCCGATCTCGTCACAAAATAAACTGTGGCGCCATTTGCCAGTTTGGAAGCATCGCCAAATATTGCCAAGAATGATGGAGAGTCCGAATGCCATTTCACCCATCGAGGGATCTTGTGATGTTTTAAAAGTGGTACTTGATCCATCCACCTCATCCACTCCTTGTTTAGATGGGTTGGAAGTGGATCATCCCAATCAAGTTTAAGAAGCCAAAGCTGTTGCATAAGAAGCTTGGCTTGCAATGTGAAAGGAGCTATTAGCCCGAGTGGATCGTAAACACTTGCGGTAGTTTCCAGAATAAATCTCTTGGATGAGACCCCTGCATCGAGCTTGGAAGTCAATCGACTCATATGGTTAAACCCAAGAGTATCGTGAGTGGCATCCCACTCAAGCCCAAGAGTTGAAACTACTCCGGTCAAGCAATCTGCAGGATCTTGATCTACTAGAACTCTGACATCGTTACTTGCAAATTTGTGGGCCTTGAATCCTCCCAAAGCCAAGACGACCACAACCTCTTCCAAAAGCTTTCTAGCAAGCTCTTCATTATCGGCCGTGGTTAAAAGATCATCCATGTATAAATTAGAACGGATTTCCTGCATTGCGTCCGGATATTTTGAACCAAACATCTCTTCAGTTTGAAGCAGGCACCAAATAGCCTGAAATGGGGTTGACTTCACTCCAAAAGTCACCGCAACCATGCGAAAAACTTGTTCTTTTAGGTTCAAGTTCAAATCTCTCCATAAATATCGAAGAGCATCCTGATCTGAATGAAGCTCAATGGACAAAAACATCTTCGTAATATCTGAAATGATCGCCACTTTCTTTGCTCTGAAGCGCAATTGAAGCTCAGCTATGTCCGGAAGAAGATTCGGGCCAGCATATAACAAGTCGTTCAGCGATTTCTTGGATTGTTTATCTTTGCTTGAAGCATTCATCACAATTCTGCACTTCGTTGTGGTACTCTCTTTCAGGACCGGATGAGTCTCCAGGTAGTACACAAACCGTCCGTCTTTTGGATTGATTTCGTCTTCTGGAACTCGTTCTGAGGTGCTTTGATCGGTCATGGCGGAATAAGCTTGATTTAAGAGCTCTCGATGTTCAGGCCTTGTTCGCTTTTCTACACTCGTCATGACTCCCTTAGCCCTCGCATAGTTGTTGGAAATGATATTCTTGGGATCATTTTTCCACAAGAGCGTCGTGATATAATTTCCAAGGTTTGAATATTTTGTATGATTGCGGGTTGACTATAATTCACAACTTTTTGTTTGACCAAAAATCTTAAAACAAAAATGCTTTTTGCCCTTTACTTTCAACAAAAGACTCATAACTGAATCAATTGACTTGAACTCAAACTCAATTGACCCCTTAGATGGTCATGCAACAGGAACCTTTCATGATTGAAATGGATTTTTATTTTTATTTTTTTAAATGCGAAAAAAACAAGCTATTTTAGCTTTTGCATGATTCAGGATGTGTTTTCAGAAATTTAGTTGGCCTCGTTCACATCATGGCAAAGAATTTCCAGTTATGGGCCGCTGAGTAGTGCATAAGCATATGTCTGAAACCGAACCATCCATATCATCTAACCTACCAATACTGTCCCTTTAATAAAGAATGATAATGACGTCTAATACGTTGCGAATAAAGATAAACTTCCACTTGCCGCTCTTCCAAGTTGCCATTTATGAATATAAATTTAAGAATATTCATTATGGTTAGACTTTTGAATTATGGATATGAATTTAGGAATATTCATTATGGTTAGATTTTTGAATTATGGCCATGGTGCCGCCATCAAAGCCCGCTGTCGAGAGCCTTGTAATCTCATCAATTCCTGTTTGATTGGACTTCACTTAAAGTCGTACCTGTTCCTAACAAACCCGGACTGCTCATATCAAAGGGTTTTTTTCAGACATTTTCCTGTCAGCAAATTCTGTGGCATGCATGCTTTCTGGATTTCACCAATTTCAAATTGTTTATGAATCTGGACGTATTGATATTAAAACCTTTAAACAGTCACAAAAGCAAATGCTCACAACAGTAGTAAGTTAGCGTTCTGTAGTAGGCGCCTTTAGTGGTTGTGTAAAACCAATGAAACTCAAAAACTGCTTTGGAAATGAGAAACTAAATATCATCAACTTCTCAAGCCCAGATTTCTGATCGTCAAGGGCAGGGGAGTGCAAACTTATTTAGCAGTAGGCCAAATTGGCTGGACCGTTGGCGCTCGCGGGCCACACCTTCCAAAACGGCAAATAATAAAATGTGACCTTTCACGGGCCATGCCAAAATCATGCTGCGGCCCACAGCCTATTGAAAATGGCAGATCCTCTCGCGGGCCACACCTTCCAAAACGGCAAATAATAAAATGTGACCTTTCACGGGCCATGCCAAAATCATGCTGCGGCCCACAGCCTATTGAAAATGGCAGATCCTCTCGCGGGCCACGCGAAATCAGCTCGCGGGCCAAGGTTTGCACACCCCTGGTCAAGGGTACAGATCATGTCAAGATTTTTATTTTATTTTATTGTTATTTTTCCAATAGGAAAAAACTTCAGTTAACAGCTCTCGCTGTTCTGGGTAACTGAATATCCCATGCTTATTTTGAAATCGACATTACAAAGGTTAAATACGGTGCTTCTTTTTTCCAATGAGATTGATTCGAGGTTAATGAAAAGGATCAGAGGATTGTCAATGAATTTCTAATTTTGTAGGAAAGCAAGCCTTTTACATTACTATCGTTTTCTGTACATCATTTCTCAAACGCATTGTGTGGTTACACTTGTACTAATAAGAACAAGACTAGGTACAAACAGTAAATTTCTGAATTTTCGAGAAAGATGCCTCCTCCTACCTTGCAAGGAAACGAAGGCAGCCAGTCTGAACAACTAGACCGCTTTTATCATGTCTACTAAATTAATTTCAGACGATTAATTAAGAGGGTGAATCTTTATTCATTAACTGACTCAAACTTTTATACGTGTGGACCTACTATAGTTGATGTAGAGTTACAATCTTTGTCACGTTTTGGATGCAAGTGTTTGTCTTTATGGCTGGAAGTCCAGAAATATTCCAAGTTGACCAAGCGTGAGCGTTGAGAAACACGCGTTCAGTTTCATTTTTTTTATAAGCAAAACCTTTTTTACTAGACAAAATCTGGTCCTCTGTCTGGTCTTCTGAAGTTAGTTTGTAGTTATAACAAACTGCACTCTCTCAAACAAGGAGATTGCGAAACGATTTGCAATGGGTTGCCAACGCCTCGTAAAAGGGTATTTACAGAGGTATGGGGAGGAAGAACCTCCTGCAAACACGTTCATGACAGGATTCCATTTTTCCATGTTCATTTCAAATTGTCAGCGAAATAGTAAGGGATGAAGAGTACCACAATACTAACCGAGCCATTTATGAATTGAGGGGTAAGACTAAAGGAAGTTTTCTTTTCATTACTAATAGTATTGTGTATCTTCTTATTTTTCTTGCGAGCAATAAAGCCTGAATCTAGAACAACGTTCCCAGATTATTGATTAACAAGTTCTCAAGTCCAATTCTCTGAGCCATTTAAGCAGGTGGTAAAATCTGTCTTAAGTTTGAATAAGGAGGCCTTGCAGTCCCTGCAGGCATTAGGAACCATGTTTATCACAGGATTTGTATCCTTCTGAGATTTAACTCAAAAAGGTGTAGCTTCCTTTTTCGGATATGAATCTCGTCTCCCAACTAGTTAACTTAAAAAGTTAAATAATATGTGATACGAGAACTGGGATTCAAACCTCAGAAGTGGTTTTTCCTTTGGAAACTATGGATTTAATCAGAGGTCTAAAGGACTTGTAACCTCCAAATGAATAAGTCAAGCAGATGGGTGCGTAGAAGATATTCAAGACTTCAACATTCCACAGATCCATTTTTTTTTCTTTTGGATGAAGAAGGAGTAAGTTCAGCCAATTTATTTAGGTATGTATTATTTTTTGAAATATCAAGTCATTGTTCACTCCCTTAAAGCAACAAAGACAAAATGAGATTTTTGAGAGATCAACTCTCCGTTACTTTTTCACAGTTGAGCAAACTGAACTTTTTTACGGACTGATTAAAACTATAAATACATCAATGAAAATTTGGCAAGCCTCTGGCTCCTAACAGAAGTTTTGAAACTTGAAAGCTCAAAAAGGCAATTCTTCCGCAGATTTGAGTTTTTTCCCACGTAACTTGACCTTTTTGTAGATTTGACAAGGAATTACCCTTCTCCAAAAACAGCTGTCCCTCAAATCCAACTGAGGATTAGAAAGTTCTCTTGAACTTTTTTTTTCTTCTCTTTATCATGAAGAAGGATTTAATCCTTCAACGTGATGGTTTGTAATCAAGATCAAATTTAAGCATACATTTTGCACATACATCTTAGGACTTGAAAGCAAAGGCGAGCCTTTTTTCGACGACCTCTAACCCTTTTTTACTTTTTATAAGGGAAATGGAAGGACTTCAACCTTCTCTAAGATGGTTCATGATTATGAACAAGTTGAAGCAAGTATCTGTGCAACTACATCATATGACTTGTAAGCTCAGACGAGCTTTTTTCCTTGAGAAACTTTAACCCTCTCTAACCCTTGTAAAAAGGTTACGAAGGACTTTAACCTTCTCTATTATGGCTTATAATTATCAACAAGGTTAAGGAAGTATCGTGCAAATTCATCTCATGATTTGTAAGCTCAGACACGCGCGTTTCATTTATCTATTTCCTTGAGGGACCTTAACCCTTGTAAAGACTTCAGGACTTTGACCTTCTCTACGATGGTTCATGATTATGAACAAGTTTAAGCAAGTATCTTGCAAATTAATCTCATGATTTGTGAGCTCAGACGAGCTCGTTTCATTTATCTATTTCTCTGAGTGACTCTAACCCTTGTAACGACTTAAGAAGGACTTTAACCTTTTCTATGAAGGTTCACAATTATGAACAAGTTTAAGCAAGTATCTTGCAAATACATCATATGACTTACAGCTCAGACGAGCTTTTTTCCTTGAGGGACTCTAACCCTCGTAAAAAGGTTAAGAAGGACTTTAACCTTCTCTATGAAGGTTCACAATTATGAACAAGTTTAAGCAAGTATCTTGCAAATACATCATATGACTTACAGCTTAGACGAGCTTTTTTCCTTGAGGGACTCTAACCCTCGTAAAAAGGTTAAGAAGGACTTTAACCTTCTCTATGATGGTTCATGATTATGAACAAGTTTAAGCAAGTATCTTGCAAAGACATCATGACGTGTCAGCTCAGGCGAGCTTTTTTTCCTGAGGGACTCTAACCCTTTCATATCCTTCAAATGAGTTAAAAAGGACTGCCTTTAAAAGTATGAAGCTAAGAATGTCTTATTACTTGAACGCTTACTCGATCACTTCAGGGTGCTCAAATTCTTGCGTATTTCTGGACCCACGATTAAAGCAAGTGTCTCTTGCCAATAGTTGGAAACTTCAAGCTAAGAATAGCTTTCTCTAAGGGACACTAACCCTTTTCATTGTTAGTCAACATATTAATGAGTGCAATTGTGAATTTCAGATCGTTTTGGTACCTAAATATTGTTTAATCATTCCAACAGAGGCCGTTTCACCGATTAAGAATTGTGCTTGAAAAATATATTTGAAGAAATTGTTGAACTTTTGTGATTCCGTTCATTCCTGAATCTGGAACATCCCTTTTTCAGTTCATTACTACTCTATTTTCCAAAAGAGTAAGAAATGGCTGAATTGGATCTGATGGGTGGGTTCCAAAACGAGTTTTGGAGTTTGATGACGCTTACTTATTATAAACTTTTTTTCTGATTTTTGTGTTGAGTTGTGGTTTTTTTGTATATGATTCAAATACCCACAAAGGATTGAAATATTTCATTTCACTTTGATACTAATCGCCATGACAATTACGTTACTACCCCAGGCGCCACCTGGGTGTCCTGAAATGTACCTTTTCTGTTTTTGCTTGAAAGCTATGAAGTTTACTAGATTAGTAGCTATTAGTAGTAACTTGGGCAAGGCGAGGGATTTTGTGTTGCATTTGTATAATGAGTCCGACCCGAATCCGTTAAAACCTTGATCATCCGACCTTCAAAATGATTTGATAAGATATTTCAAGACAATATTTTATTTCCAAACGGCAGAAGGACTGTTATCATTTACATGTCAAATAATTGCATGCTAAAAGCAATTGTGTTTATTGCATAAATAAGCAATTAAAACCCCTAAGAAATATCAGAACTCAAATTTGAAATTTGTTTAAATGTC
This sequence comes from Tigriopus japonicus, assembly GCA_010645155.1. Taxonomy (NCBI): domain Eukaryota; kingdom Metazoa; phylum Arthropoda; class Copepoda; order Harpacticoida; family Harpacticidae; genus Tigriopus; species Tigriopus japonicus. The sequence continues at coordinate 6,333,663 of CM021322.1, forward strand.
TGCAACACGTAATTTATCCCAATACAAACAAAGATTTTCATGTGTGGAGCAAGTAAATTTGGACATACTAAGCTGAAAACTGGAAAAGTGGAAATTCAACAATTTTCCCCACTTTCTGTGTCTTCAGCAAAAAGTAGTCTTTTAAGACCTGGTAGTATGTCGCATCTAGGGATATCTATGAACTTGAGATGTTGTGATCTTGCATGCATTGTGACTGAATTGTAAAGAAAAAAAGGGTTTTGAAAAAATACACATATCATATCATCATATTGAACTAGCTGTATCTTTTCAAAAGCAAAAGAACATTGTCCTGTGTGTTTTAAAGCAATATATCATTTGAAGTCTTTAATTAATGGCTGGGCTTTTTGTTTCCATCCACGATGTTCAATTCCGAACATGGACATTCCTATCAAGTGGCTACAGTGAAGGCTATCCCTTTATTCCTCGGTTGCTCCATCGACAGGGTTGCCGTTTAAAAAACAGTTTAGCAACTTGAACAAATAAACCACCCAAAAAATTGTGATGTCGACGCACCATTTATAAATTCAATGCCAAGGGAAGTTCTCCGATATCTAAGATTCTATTTGAAAATGCAACTTTGAACCTGTCTCTCATGGCACCAAAACGGCAACTTCAATGATTCCTTAGGAAACTCCGATTCTCATGTTAGTTGACATTTATCCCGGTAGAGAAGCAAATTCCAACCAGAAGTGTCTTTGATGGTCAACACCGCCATCTATTGATGATTACTTTCAAATTTGAAACCGAGATGGACTTAGTCGATTTGAGCCCAGTGGGCTTGGTTGAGCATGCGCGCAATACCTGTTTTTCGGTTTCAACTTCAGAGTTGCGCCGCAAGGGTCCCTCGTAGGGTTGGGAGTCTCCCTCACTGGAAGTGTGGCCAAGCCGTCTCTGGTGAAAACCTACAGAGCTGTTTAACTTTCCTGACCCTGTCCGACTTTGATCTAAACATTCGTGATTAGGGGCAAAACGATTATTTTGTGTCGTCTCGATCTCGTGCATGTAAACTTTGAGCACAAGCACAGATACACACGTTGGTATTTTGAAGTCTGACATCGATAAAAATCATGCAGTTTTGAATATTCTTTGAAAATGAAGGCCAAACGTTCCTCTAAATGCCTGGAGACACACAGAGTTGATATGCTTTTTAGTCTATCTCTCGGCCCGAGACCATCACTATTTTGTCCAAAAAGTTTGTTTAGATCAACTAGTACAAAGAATTTTCAAGGCCAGCCAGGCCGGGAAACTGCGTATATCATGGTGAAGAAGAAGCTAAAAGATACACGAGTCAGACTTAGTAGGTTGATAGCTTGATCAACCAATACTACATTTGAGTTTTGCTCGTTATTTTGCCTATCTTTTCTGTAACCATGTTCCATTTTAACTTTTGGACCACAAATTCAATGTCTGTTCTTCGTCTGAAAATGTTCCCATGCATCAGAAATCAAGACTAATACATGATATGATTTTTCTAAAATTCGATCTCCCATAATAAACTCGCTATTAACCGAGTAGCTTAATCAACCAACACTATATTTGAGTTTCGCTCGTTATTTTGCCTATCTTTTTTGTTCCCATGTTCCATTTTTAACTTTTTGACCACAAATTCAGTGTCCGTTCGTCGTCTGAGATTGTTTCCATGCATCAAAAATCAAGAAAAATACATGCTATGATTTTTCAAAAATTTGATCTCCTTTATGACATGCTTTTACCCCAGAAGGTTTATCAACCATCACTATATTTGAGTTATGCTCGTAATTGTGCCTATCTTTTTTGTTCCCATGTTCCATTTTTAAATTTTTGACCACAAATTCAGTGTCCGTTCGTCGTCTGAGATTGTTTCCATGCATTAAAAAACAAGAAAAATACATGCTATGATTTTTCAAAAATTTGATCTCCTTTATAACATGCTTTTACCCGAGAATCTTGATCAACCAACACTATATTTGAGTTTTGCTCGTTATTTTACCTATCTTTTCTGTTTTCATGATCCTATAGTGGAATGGAAATCGTCATAGAGAATCCAGCGAACAATTAATGATTCGAGCAAAACCGGAACGCCCCTAACAAAGGAAGCGTATAGAAACGAAAGAACACCCTTTTGTGAATATATCGATAGCCATCCGACCTAAATAAACAAGTCATTGTTGAGTGACAAAGAGATCGGAATGGCGCCAATGGAAACAACTATGTATTACCATTCTACAACGAAAAATACCCAGACACGGTGTTCCGAATGGCGTTTTAGGTTTGAATCAAAATACCCAAAGACATCATGGCACTTTTAAATAAGAAAAAATATCACATAAAAGGCATTTAAAATACATTTTCTAGTAAAAAACTTTTGCAGTATCAAAGACACTCAAAGTTGGGTAATAATTTAAAGTTTTGAAAAAATCGGTTAATGTTTCAAGTTTCGATTTTAGTCCATTTTGAAAATGGTCCTTCTAGGAATCGTAATTTTGGATATGACTCTGTTAGACATTTTTATTTGTAATTTTGGCACCACACACATCATAGCGTACTCTAAATAGTTATGAAAATAACTTTCCAAAAATCTTGTTTAAGTGCATTTCAAGTGATATTTTTCATGTTTTGAGCTATTTTGACATAAGTTCCAAAACTCAAAAAATCATATATTTTTGCAATATGGAAAAGCTATGTGAAATCTTTGGGAATTTGTTTTTTCATATGACTGTAGCGTTCTTTGGCTTTTTGGGGTCAAAAATGGACCTTTCAAAGTCAAATAACTCAGCTGTTGCTGAATGAATTTTTTACAATTTGAATTCACAAGGTAACTAAATGGTCTCTAAATATGGATTAAATAGTTTGTTAAAAATGTTATATTTAATAGGTTTTTAGGTATATAACTTTTTCCCTGGACCTAATCTTGTATAATACAATAAAAGTAAAGTTGCTCTTCATTGAATTGTGGGTCCAAAAAGTGTCATGGTGTCTTTGGGTATTTTGATTCAAACCTAAAAAGCTATTCGGAACACCGTGCAGACATATGGAGCCCAGATGTGTCTCTCACACCGCGTTGCCTTCTGTTGCCAACCACATGTATAATGCTTCGATGATGTTTCTAACGACCCCTCTCACTAACACTAATAATCATGGGCTTATCCCAAATGTACACATATACAATCGACCAGGCATCAAAGCCACTTCTTTCCTAACCCTCTTTCCGTCTACATCTAAGTATTGTCTTCTCTAGAGTTAAACCTCTGTGTCTCCACACAAGAATCTTGCAAATAAAGTATCATCAAGTGGACTTATCAAGACGCCTTTATTGCTGCCATTGGAGTCAACCCATCCAAACCATTACAAAATTGGCGCAGTCGGTTGGATACCGACTCCAAGAAGCGCTCGATCCTCAACCCCAACGACTTCAGCCCCTGTGAGCCGATCAACATGGACAGGTAGGTCCAGATTATCTAATCAAATCTACACCCAAGCCGATCCTCGCCCCAAGTCCACACCACACCGATAGCCACACCCAAACATAACCTTGGCCCACCCCGAAGAAGCCGAAGTTATGATCCAGAAGTTCCAAGAAATGGTAGGTCATATCAATGCGCTTCAGCAGCAAATTCGCCACATGCAAGCAGAGAATTCAGCCGCAGCCGCCGCCGCCCAATTACAGGACCAGAGAGCACCTCAACCGGACCGAAGACAGCAATTGAAGATGCCCACTTTGTCTAAAGCAACGGACAAATACTTCTACCGATTTGAAGCCGCCGCTAAAGCAGTGATCGCCGCCAACGGATGGGATGTTGCCCAGACAGCCAGAGCCGTAACCGCCAGCGTTAGGGACCAAGCTATGGACATATACATGCCCATCATCAGGGATCCAGCCGCCTTCACCTCCATGGACGAATTCAAGACCAGAGTCCGCAAACAATTTGTATCTCCAGCCATGGACATCTAGAATCTTGAGACGTTCTTGCTCCAGCCCATCAGCAAATAGCTAGAGCCGAATATGAACGAAGACGACAAGGACCCAAAGAGAGCATTCGCATTTTCCACGCCCAGCTACACCGTCTATGGGAGGATGGCTTCGTAGAAGAAGATGAACCGTGGAGGTTCAACGCCCAACTGCCTGAGCCGTACAATGCTGCCAGAGCCGATCCACCAGGCTACCGATCAGCCAAGTTAATCAACCATTTCCTAGCCCGACTATCTGACGATGACGTCCGCCTACAAGTCAAGTATGCCGCAATGGTAGGCTACGGGATCACCACATACCCTGACGCCCTAACCTGTGCATTAGAAGTTCACGCCAACAAGGAAAGAAATCGGATGGAAAAGAGGCGCTTGGCTAACGAACCTGCACAGCACTCACACACTCGCAAGGCCGAGTACCATACACCCCGCGACCGAGCAGAACCAATGGAACTTGGAACGGTCCAACCACGGCGTCAGCCCCAAAGAAATGGTGCCGGCTACACAAGACAGACAGCCACGGAGACAGGGATTGTCTCGTGCAAAAGAGGCAAAGCAAACGGCAACCGAAGTCCCCGACGCTCTCAACGCCCAGAAACCAACCCGATATAAGCAAGTTCGGTGATGCATGCAAACGCTGCAGTGGGAAAGGACATTGGGCTCAGCAATGCCCCTCCAAACCCACTCCCCGGGAGGGACCCCGGAAGAGTCATTTCCACATGACTGACGAGTTCAACTACACCACTCGCGACGACCAAGATGATTATCAAGCCAACTCATCGACTGAGGAATGGTACAACCAAGAAGAAACCACCGACAATTTCTTCGTCGACTCGCAGATTTATAGTATCCAGCGACAACCAGCGAACCAAGTTACCTTTTAACCAAGCTACCTTTATCAAGGTGCAAATTGGTAAACACACAACTGTCATGCTTGTGGATACCGGAAATCTCACACATAATCTCGTGGATCTCGAAACATTCAAGCAGGCGTACCCCAACCCTGACAAGAGGCCGAAGATAAGCCCTCAATCAACCCCAGTTACTGCTGCCGAATTACAGCCACTACAAGTCACAGGAATGGCCGATATACCCATTCGTTTCGAAACCATCCCAAATGCATGGAAAGCTCGTTGTTTGATTGTCAAGAACCTCGGTGCCAGTGCCAAATTAGGAGCACCCACTATGAAGAAAATAAGCTGTAGCACACATTGGACCTCGAGGACAGAGAATAACAGGGATAACGTAACGGGATTTGGTTGTGGACTTCGGTTCAGACGTGTCAATGAACTTTGAAGAGCCTCTTCATCAATGCTGGTACCTAGGTGATCGTGGCTGATTAGCTTCAGCAAATTTATAGTTGGTACCTTTGGAGGGTTGATGATGATGGTGTCAGCTCCAATCCAGCCTGTTCTGGTGGGTGAAATGTATACATCCTTGGTGTTAAGCATACATCCATTGGGCAAGGTAAAGGGCGTAACACCTTTGAGGTACCGGTGCTCGTTTGTGGTTCCGTTGGCACAAGTGACTTTTGGCGGGGTTGTCCTCGCGAGAGAATACTAGGAATTTTTCGGTTCCTATTAGGTGGAATTCTGTCTTTGGGATGTTGGGTTGAATCTCGAACTGGCACTGGGCTTGTAAGTGGTGCGCGTCTCCTTGGAAGAGAGCATGAAGACAACTTAGCGCAGGTGTCTTATGTAATACGCGTATTTGAGGCACATATACAATTGGCGGATTTTAATACAGGCGCTGAGTTCTGTTTGATCGAGCTCTCGGTGTAAGGTTCCTTCGTCGTTGATTATGATATATGGATTAGGATTGTTGATCCTTCCCAACCCACTATTCAAGGGTTGCACAGATCTGCCAACAGTAATTCATTGGTAGATCAAATTTTATATAAACGGTAATTTATAAACGATATGAATGATTAACTCTATTTACAGGGAATTCCATTCCTTGTAGCAGTATTAAAAAATCCGCCCCCCCCCCCTTATCTCGTTGTTTTGCTCTGTCATAATAGGCACGGGGCTATGGCGGTGTAGTGGGAATGTTTCTTTGATGTTGTAGACTGGAACGGGCACTACTACTCTCATTTGACCATTCTGGATGTCGGTTTGGCAGGGTAATTTGTAGAAGGCCTCTAAATCTTCTGGGTCGAACGCTAGTCGCAGTGGACCAGTGGTTTGGGGCGATATCCTTTTTAGGGTTGCCTTAATCGACTCAGGATGAAACAATTCGATTGTAATGCTGCCATGAAGAGCTGTTGTCCATGTTTCAAGCACGGCGTGGATTTTGTGTGTGGCTTGCATGACTACGTATTGGGCAAGGGACATTAAAGCTTCCGTTTGCACAAATTGTTGGAGTTGTTGCTGTTGTTGGTTCAGTTCGGTTTCGAAAGCCATATCATGAAGGATTAGTTCTTTGATGGTGTCGTTAAGTCGTCTTATTTGCTCGACATTGTTTTGTAAGCGTCTTACTGCTGAGTCCACGTAGTGTAGTTCGTATGATGAAAATGAAAATTGAAAATTTTGTATGACAAAAATGTCCATTTGTGACCCCCAAAAAGCGAAAAAACTCGCTCCGGGTTTATGAAAACTCAAATTCCCAAGCAATCTATATAGGTTTTTGATCGTATTCGCAATATGAAAATTCTTTATTTTTGTTTGTTTTGGCACGAGAGGTCAAGATAATAATAAGTATTAACTAAATCATATTTAATTTTTTTTTTTTTGAAAAAACGGTGATCTAATTATCTTCACATCACTAAGTTGAATGTTCATTTGAAAATTAAGGGAAATCTACTGGACAGACGTGTCTTCAAACGTGTGAATATGATTTTTCTCGAAGAACCATGCTCTCTTTGGACCAAAAGCGATATTTCAAAATCATACAGAATTTCACAAAATATGGATTTAACACGTACCAACAAGACCTTTTCATGATTCAAAAGGCATTTTTTTAAAAACTATGTATTTTAAGTGTGCTTTGGATTATATTTCTATCAATTTGACTTGCGACTAAATAAAAAAAAAAGAATTTTCATGTTGTTTGTGTGAAACTTACGACTTTTTCCTTTGCAATGTAAAGGATCATAGTTGTTTTGATGATTTTCATGCACCTTTATACTATCACAAAGTAATAAAAGAAGCCAATGTTATGAATTTATTTAGCCCTTTCACTGCAATTGGGTGTTGTGGCACCCAAAAATTTAACCTTTGATATAGTCACGGTCATACAATAGGACACATTAAATTTGTTGTATTTAATACCAGTGCTATAGCACCATTCTTCCTTAAAAATAATTCACGTGTACAGTGTATAACAAAAGCTTCGTCCTGAAAGAGATAATAATCCTGCTATTTCACGAGATGCTTAATCGGTTAAGCTAAAGGTTTGGGTTTTGCTCTTCATTTTGCGTATGTTTTCTGTTCTCATGTTCCATTTTAATTTTTGGACCACAAATTCAATGTCTGTTCATCGATTGAGAGTGATTTCAATCGAATTAAATCAAGAAAAATACATGCTGTGATTTTTTCAAAATTCGATCTCCCATAATAAACTCGCTATTACCCGAGATGCTTCATCAACCAATACTAAATTTGAGTTTTGCTCGTCATTTTGCCTATGTTTTTTGTTCTCATGTTTTATTTTAATTTTAGGACCACAAATTCAATGTCTGTTCATCGATTGAGAGTGATTTCAATCGAATTAAATGAAGAAAAATACATGATATGATTTTTCCAAAATTCAATCTCCCATAATAAACTCGCTATTACCCGAGATGCTTCATCAACCAATACTAAATTTGAGTTTTGCTCGTCATTTTGTTGTTTCTGTTCTCATGTTCCATTTAAATTTTTGGACCACAAATTCAATGTCTGTTTGTTGTCTGGGAGTGTTTCCACGCATCAGAAATCAAGAAAAATGCAAGATATGATTTTTCAAAAATGCGATCAACCAATACAATATTTGAGTTTTGCTCGTTATTTTGCCTATCTTTTCTGTTCTCATGTTCCATTTTAATTTTTGGACCACAAATTCAACGTCTGTTCAACGTCTGAGAGTGATCTCAATTGCTCACAATCAAGAAAAATACATGAAATGATTTTTCAAAAATTCGATCTCCCAAAATGAACTCGTTATTAACAGAGAAGCTTGATCAACCAAATCCTAAATTTGAGTATTGCTCGTTATTTTGCCTATGTTTTCTGTTCTTATGTTCCATTTTAATTATTGGACCAAAAATTCAATGTCTGTTCATCGATTGAGAGTGATCTCAATCGAATTCAATCTGGAAAAATGCAAGACATGATTTTTCAAAAATTCGATCTCCATAACAAACTCTCAATTACCCGAGAAGCTTGATCAACCAATACTATATTTGAGTTTTGCTCGTTACTTTGTCTATGTTTTCTGTTCTTATGTTCCATTTTAATTTTTGGACCACGAATTAAATGTCTGTTTGGTGTCTTGGAGTGTTTTCATGCATCAGAAATCAAGAAAAATGCAAGATTAATTTTTCAAAAATTCGATCTCC
>CM021322.1:6346285-6356843 GCA_010645155.1 Tigriopus japonicus
GGTAGGAGTGTTTTGTTGCGTCGGCGGTAATCCCTCGAGTCACAAACTGGGCCTCTGTTTGTGTGAACCAAATTCGAGGTTGAGGTTGAATTGAGGAATTTAGGGCTACGGCGTTTTCTTGGGCCATTTCAAGCTTGGTGAGGGTTTGCGTAATGTTCAAATCGTTTCTCCTATCTTCGGATGGAGAAAATTGGGGTCACCAGTGTAGTGGATGATTCCTGACTAACCTTTACCTTTTCTTATTTTACCCAATTCTCAACCACACACTTTGCGTGTTCTGATGAAATCAATCAATCAATCAATAAACAAAATGATGAACAAAATAACTGAGTTCCAAATTTATTGCATAATTTTTCAATGAAATGTCATAGCAGGCATCTTCAATTTCTGCATTTTCCATTGAAGTCTACTCATTCAAAAGAAGTTGTATATAGTAGCTTTTGTTGGCAACACCCTTCACACTTAACTTAAATCAAGTTTTGTAGAACTTGGTATGAACAACAGATGTTCAAAGGACTTCTTGCTGAAATGAGACTTCTGTAGCATTTCTGGATTGAAAGAAGTCATTCGAATGGTTATTGCCAATATGGGCTTTGTGTGTCAATCCCATTCCACACGTTTTTCAATGTTCCTTGAAGGAGATCCAGTTCTTCAACATTAGGTGTATTTTGGGCTGTATTTAGTATAAGATTATCAAGGGACCATAGAGCAACCATAAAAGGTTGTCTGGTGTGTTCTTAGTCACATTCCTGCAAAATGGTCTCTAAATCATCCAAAATGTTAATCAACATTTGACATTCTCCTTCTGATGTCATTCATAGAGACTATGCTTAAATCAAGTGTTAACTTCTTGATCACCCCTCAATCTTGGAAATTAGGGAGGGTAAAGAAATGCACACTTTTTTCAATACATCCAACACTGGAGATTTATGTATAGCATTGGCAGAGCGCACAACCTTCCCACTATTGCAGTTGTGCACTTGAAGGGGATGGAACAAGGTGGGTTTGTTCTTAAGGTTGTGAACATCTTGGACCATTTCAACCTGTTAACAAATGTATATCAATCTTAAAAGTTAGTTGAAATATTTGAGTAGAGTTCAAAATGGTTCAAGTTCTTTGGCCTTTGTTGTTTAGGAAATGTCAGTTGCAAATTATAAAAAGTATTAATGTGAATGAACATGGGAATTTTTAATTGCCAAAATTTTAAGGTTGTAATGTACTGAATTACAGGAGATATCTCTTAGAAAACAAAAATCAATTTGTCAAAAATCCAATTTTTGATTTTCTCAAGATCATGTTTTGTTGCAGTTGATCAATTAATTGAGCTTCAATTATTCATACAGTAATTCTAAATGGGGTATTCTTTGGTTTTTATTATATTTTCACTTGTCAAAATCTAGTCAAAATAGTCTACTAGTCTACTACCATCTCTTGACTCCCTTACTTAGGGAGGACCTCGCGTCCCCTATACTGGTGACCCCGACATAGCCAGCTCATTTTTTGAGCCGGTTAGCTCATCAGCCTTCGTTGCCGCTCATCGACCTTCGTCGTTGTCATCAGGACCTTTAGGGTGGTTGTTCCGGACCTTTAGGGTGGTTGTTCCGGACCTTTAGGGCGGTTGTTCCGGACCTTTAGGGTGGGTGTTCCGGACCTTTTGGGCGGTTGTTCCAGACCTTTGGGGTGGTTGTCCCGGACCTTTAGGGTGGTTGTCCCGGACCTTTTGTGGCGGTTGTCTCGGACCTTTTGAGGGGTTGTTCCAGACCTCTTGGGTGGTTGTTCCGGACCTTTAGGGTGGTTGTTCCGGACCTTTTGGGCGGTTGTTCCGGACCTTTAGGGTGGGTGTTCCGGACCTTTTGGGCGGTTGTTCCAGACCTTTGGGGTGGTTGTCCCGGACCTTTAGGGTGGTTGTCCCGGACCTTTTGTGGCGGTTGTCTCGGACCTTTTGAGGGGTTGTTCCAGACCTCTTGGGTGGTTGTTCCGGACCTTTAGGGTGGTTGTTCCGGACCTTTTGGGCGGTTGTTCCAGACCTTTGGGGCGGTTGTCCCGGACCTTTAGGGTGGTTGTCCCGGACCTTTTGTGGCGGTTATCTCGGACCTCTTGGGTGGTTGTTCCGGACCTTTTGGGTGGCTGTTCCGGACCTATCTCATCCGGCCCGTTCCCGTGTCTCCGGCCCGTTCCCGTGTCTCTGCCCCGGATTTTTCCCCCGGGGAAGTATCGATGTACTTGTCAAAATATAGTCTGTCTACTAGTCTACTACCATCTCTTGACTCCCTAACTTATGACGGACCTCGCGTTCGCCATATCTTCATTGCCTTTGTTTTCACAAACTGAGTCAGACAATAGTGTTTGATTACTTAGGGCCTCAAGCTGTGCATCCTCACTTTGTAAACTTATCCTTTGTTGAGAGATGAATGTGTGTCAACATTTCCAAAAATTTGAAGTTTTTCCACATAAAAGAGGTCCTAGTTCATGAAAGTAAATCAAAAGCTTAGAAAGTGAATGAAGGTATTAACAAATCCGCCCCCCCCCCCACCCAAAAAAAAAAATACTAACACCATTTGGATCTTTCTCAGATCTCAGAGCCATCTTTCTCAAAACCCTTACAATGACTTGCTTGCATTTTGGCTTAAGGTGTGATTTAAGGTTGGTGAACTCAAGTAAACGAGATATCAATTAACAAGTGCTATCTTTTAAGAAAGTTGCAAAACTTCAAGTGTTTTTGGTTTGAATGTTGTAAAAATAGAAAAAGCGCAAGTTCTAATAATTGTTAAATTCAAGTTTAAATGAAGGAAAGTTATTGTAGGGAATACTGATAAAAATCGTGCTAAAACTACCTCCGAACTTTTAACTTTAATTCTAGCTTAAGAATGAAGCAAAGTAGACTATTCTTTCTTTTAATTTTCTCAATCTGAAAGTAATGAAATTATGTGTCCTTTTGATGATACCAAGAATTCCAACAATTCTTCTAGCATTCATCTAAATTTCTGGACTTTGGCAAGAAAGTCCAGGATATGTAAAAGAAAGAGTGATTCCAAATAACTTATTTTTTTGCTTCTCATGGGCTTCATGGCCAATTATCATGGAAATTCAAGAGCGTAAAGCTTAGGAGGGACGGGTTTTGGGTAACATAAAACCATTTTTCTGCCTTTATGAACTTTTTACCTATATTTGCACTTATATTTACGACTTTGGCCAAAATTGACAAATTGTAAAGAATATTTTAAGTATTGATAATCTCTGAACTTTTGAAAGAATTTTTGGTTTCAAGATCAAATTTTGAACTTGTCAAAAAAGGCTTCCATTTGCAATCAAACAAACTCAGCTTCTTGACGAAATATGTGCACTTTAGACACAAACCTCACAGGCCGAAGGCAAGCTATTTGCTCTTTTTTGGACATTTATTTTCACTTTCGACCTTTTTCTTTGCTTTGTTTTGCACTTTTGGGTATATATTTGTGCAACTTTTGGGAACCAGAAGATTTTACATATTTGCACTTTCTGCCCGTTCCCATTGATAAGTATTGTTGTTTGCATCAAATGTTCATTTTCCTTCTTTGCTTTAAGGCCAAGAAAAGTGTAAAAGAAAGAAGAGTCTCTTTGCCTCATTTTTAAGCCAGAATAACATACTGACTTTTTTGTTTATGCAGTCTTAATTTCATGAACAAAAAGGATTCTTCAGATTTCTAGTGAATGTCTTGATCACATCATCATGTTTTCTTCAATTCAAGTAGCAAACTTTTACATCATTTTAGTGAAAATGCCAAAATGCTGAAAATTTTAAGTGGCCGGAAAATGCTAGAAAAAGGTTAAAAATTGCAAAATGAAAGCAAAAAAGGCTAAAAATGCTGGAAATATGTTTGGCTAAATTTCATGCAAAATCTTAAGAAAAGGCTCAGTTTAGCTTTTTAAAGTTACATCTCTACTTTAAAAATGCTAATCTTTAAAATATTGGCTAGAATGGTTATCATTAGGGACAGGAACTTTGAACGAATAAACTTGTTCGCCTCTTTTCATCTCTTTTCTTTTTTTTAACTTTATTCGTCGCGACTTTTTTCGTGTAATTTGGATTTTATTCGTCTTTTTTCGTCTAATCGGGCAATTTTATTAGTCTTTTCTCGTCTAATTGGCCAAAAATTTGGATTTTCTTGGATTTCAAGCTCTTTAAGCGTTTTTTTTTTTCAAGCAAATAAAAAACTACGAAGAAAGTTTAACCCCACCAACTACACAGGCCAATGTAATAATTTATTTGTCAGTTGCAGTTTTGCGCAAACAAAGTACAATGCACCCATATATTTTAACTTGTACTTGTAGAGTTGCTCGACAGACACAGAAAAAAAAGATTGCTATTGGGTAGAAACAGCTTTCTGGCCATCAGAACAATTATTGGATCTACAAATCTGATCTATTCTAAAATCTGAAATTATGTGTGAGCACCTTTAAACGTCTTTTTTTTGTCTGTACGGGCATTTAATTTTTCTTCTTTCTGATAAGCCAGTTTTATTCGCCTTTTTGGGATATTGATTCGATTTTTTACGTCTTAGAAGTATTTTTGTTTTCCCCTTTTTTCATCTGATGGGAACTTTTATTCGTCTTTTTTCGTTTAATCGGTCAATTTTATTCGTTTTGTTTCGTCTAATAAGGCAATTCTATTTGTGTTTTTTCGTTTAATTTAACAGTTTTATTCGTCTAAACTTCCTGTTCCTAGTTATCATATTTGGGTACTTTGATATCACCTAATTAATAAGCAATCCGAACCCTGCCAAATTATTGTTGATTTTGGTAAAGTTATAACCCCTACTAATTTCAACCAGTTCTTATTTATAATTGTTTGTTTGGATCTAATTGAATCAACAATTATAAAATCTTTCATCTTTAGTTTGAAGATGAATGTTCAAAACATATGAGAGGCATCACGAAGCCATGCAGTATGAGTTTGAATCTTAAACTTCTGGAGACAAGCAATAAAGAGAATAAACATGAGCGAACCTAAAATTGAACCTTGTGGAACACCTGACTTGATTCGGTTGTATCGTTAGCTTGAATCGTATGTATGATGATACATGCCACTAAATGGCCCTTCAACCTTAACAATTTGCTTCCTTTTACTCATGAAACTATCAATCTAATTCAGGACCTTACCCTGTGTTACCCTTCATGTGATTTTAAGTGAAGAATATTCCACTGCATTTTGTGTCCTTGTGTAAAACGTTAACTATTTAAATGTACAATTATTCAATGATGATTACAACAACATTAACACTTTTTGAAATCTGGATATTCAGTTGCTTTTTCATTGTAAACCACTTCACAAAAATCCCGCCTTTGTGGTAATTTTTGGGGCAATGGAATCACTTATTGGATGAGCTTAATTTTAAGCTCACTCAACTGAATTTCTGGAGTGAGAGGCTAACGATACGAATTATGATATCCAGGAGGGTTTATTCAATTGCGTTCTTCTACAAACGAGACCTGGCTTGTATTCAGTAGACTACGTATTTCCGCTCAATCGAATGCCAGAGTGAAAAGTTATGCCCTCTCAAACTTATATACTGAAGAGAGCGTAGAATGAATTCGCCCTTTTGTGGTAAAAAATTACCAGAAAAGGGCTAGTCTATTCCTTCTCGGTAGGATTTGCACTGAACTTTGAGAGAGATAACTTTTGACCCCGACGTTCGATTGAGCTGAAATTTGAAATACGTATCCTAGTTAACATTGGCAAGGTCTCATTTGCAAAAGAACGTAATTGATTTCTTCTTACATCATGATTCCTTTCTTTAGCTTCCCAGTCCAGAGAAATTCAGTGGTTCTTGGCTAACTCCACTTGATCTTTTTAGCGGTCTCTGTTGAAGAAATTGAATCCCTTGAAGCTGAAGACCTATTGGGTGAATGTATCGAGCTCTATTTTGTATGTTGCTGAAACTTCCAGGCGACCAGTTGAGGGACTGAATTGGTCGATTGATTGGTTGGGAAACTGATCTCGCTTGAGGGGGCAAATTCCGTTGAACAGGAGATGCCTGAACTGTAGTGTGGGTCGAGGTGAACGATGAGTTCGATGGTAATGCTGACAATGGGCGGCTGACAAACAAGGGCGTGTTACTTGGCTCATGGGCTTTTAGATTCATTAGGGAACGAAAACTCAACAAAGACGGATAGAAGTCTTGTGTACCAGAAATTGAGACCTTTGCACTCCTCAACGAATGCCTCAACGATTTGATTTTCTGATTCCCGTCAGATGAAGGTTTCTCTTGGTTGGTCGCGGTTTTCACAGAAGGAATGTTCTGATACAGAATGCTTTTTGTGCGATGCGACGTTAATGGGGGTCGAGAAATATAGGTACCGTCGTCCCTTTCTTGGCGTAGAATGGTAGTGTCTGTTCGAGCTGAAGTGCCTGACAACCCCAGTGAAGAGTAAGAGTCAGCAGATATCAATTGCGATGGAGTTGTTGCATCTGATGGATGATGTCTCCATGGTTGCGAGTTTGGTTTATGGCTTTCACCTGGGGAGCTTAGTGTTCCGGGTGGAAATGATGACGTTCTAAGAAACGCATTAAAAGACGGCGAAGATGGGATCCAGCCACTGTTATACTCAACTGGAGATCTGCTCGTTATTGTCGATCTTTGTGAGGAGCCCACACTTGTTTGTACAATTGGGAAAACCACATTATTCGAGGAAGAGCTTGGAACACTAAGTAAAGGCAATCCACCATTATGCGACCTTGTTTGCCCAGTGTGGTGAAATCCGCCAAGTCTGGGCGAGCGCTCAATAATCTCTTCCCCATGTTTATGTCGTGAATCGCCATAATGATTTAAATGGGTAGGTTCTTGAACACTGGGCAAGAACACAGCAATGCCCGAGAATTGGCCCTTGTGTGTCTCCAATATATTTTCTGGAGCCAAAACTGGTTCACGATAAGGAGCTTGATAGTCATCCAGAGGCTCCCAGGGATTGTCAAATCCCTCTTGAGTGGAAGTAGTGCCCCCTTTAAGAACCAACAAATCTCCATCGGAAAGCCAAACGTCTTGAGGATTCAACCCTTCAGCTACATCTGCGGCTGTGCTTGGATAGTTACGTGGAGGGTATGGGGACTGAGGTAACACATCCTGTATTAACCCGTAAGGTGATTGCGGATGATGAACGTCGAGAACGCTCAAATCAGCAACTTCCAGTACGTCATCATGAATGGCATTGACGTTTGTACGCCAAAATGTGTGAGCTCCTTGTCTTCCACCCGAATATGGCGATAACTTGAGGCCAGGCTTTTCTTTGGGCCACACAATGTCACCACTACTAACGAAAAGGGGGTCAGGCTGAACCTGCAAAAAAATAGTGTATGATTTATCTATTAAGTTAGTCTTGGATGCACGAATTGTTTTGCTTATTATGTAGATGAGACTGGATTTGATTTTCTTTCTTTTGAAAAAAAAAATTCCTTTTTGATCTTCTCCTCTTTTTGAGTAAAAGAAGTGTTGATAAGTCGGATGTTAATTGCACACATTCTTAAGTTTACAAAGCTCTACATGGCTTAAGTCAAGGATAACTCAACGGAGGATATGTATTAGAGCAGGGGTAGGCAACCGGTGGGCCGCAGCCCACAGGGTGCTCTTTGGTGGGCCCAGGAGCTATGGGGAAAGTCCAAAATAGTGGGCTCGCAAGACCTCCAGAGTACTGTACTCATGGGCCCAAAGCTCTTTGATCGTTAATTTGTGGGCCTCTGAATCTACCAACGTCTGTTTGGTGGGCCGCTGACATTTTGTAAACAAATTTGTGGGTCTTGACGCAAAAGTGGTTGCCAACCCCTGTTTTAAAGAATTCTACTTAAGCCCTAGTTACTGCAATGACAATTCAATTGAATATTTATTGCAGTGAAATAACCCCTCATTTTAGTACAAATGACAGGCCGTAAGTTGAAATTTTATAATTCCTCCCAAGAAATTAAGACGTCCATGCCTAAGTATACCAAGTTACAATCCAAATACAACAAGTCAATTGTTGTCCTGTAACCTAAGGTGACCTTTGAATAATAAAAAATGCAAAGTCTCAAAAAGCAATTGTTCTGAGTGCAAGTGCGGAACAATCATAATAACACAGAATAAAGCAAAATCATCGATTTAATTTGGATAAGTGATGGTATAACCGAGAGGTCTTATCGAGAAGAAGTAAAAGAAGAAAATGACGTGGTAGATAGAAAGAGAGAGCACAAAGAACAAAATCGGAAAGACACATGTATTTTGCGCAACCCTAACTTTTCAAGCAAAGCATGCGGCCTGAGTCCAAGCCAGTGTTTTAGTTCAACCTTGCCACTAACAATATTTACGCAATAGCATTTAATGAAAACAAGTGTTTGCCACTTTTAAGGTTGTACGGTCTCGAATAATTGTAATTCCGAGCGATTTGTCACAATTGATTAGGAGATCGAGACCGAAATAAACACAAAACATTGATACAATGGGACTACACTCGAGCTTGGATATTTTGATAAAATAAATAGATTTGCGAATTTTTACAACTTTCAATAGCTGAAATTTTGTTGCAATTTCTCATGTTTTGGATATTTTGGCAACATTTCTTTTGCAAAACATTTTAGTTCCTATAATCTGTTCTCCAGTGGTTGAAGTATTTCAAAAATAGAAAACAATCTTCAAATAACTTCCAGAATGGTTTGTAGTTTCCAAAATGTTTCTCAAAAAAACATGTCTTCCAAAGTGTTGTGTTTGGAATCACAAGATACTACTTTCATGAATTTGAAACAATAAAGCGGTTTTCAAATGGCCAAATTTACTGAATGGTGGTATGTTATGCCCCTCTAAAGTTTGGCTAAAGTTTGGATGCAACAGTCCTCCCAACTTGAAAAATCTTCGAATTTCAAAGCCTGAAGAAATCTAACAAGATGAACTTCCACGGGCATATGAGAACATGGCGTGAACTCAAACCCAAATAAAAAAACAACTCAAAGCAATTTTGGTCTCATTTAAAATGTGAAAAATACATCTTTTGTATGAGTTTTGGATGTTTTGTATGAAGTCAAGAAATGTGAAGCTCATTTTAAGATCAATTAAAAAAGTATTTTACCAATGAGGGATAGCTTTCATATCTGGCTTCCACATTTTGGTAGATAGATTCCTTTGGGTTTCAACAAATTCAACTTTTAGACTATAAATAAAGACGACGGGGTACTCGAGACAGTGTGAGATCTGGAAGCAAGGACAAGAAAGCAGTGTTTTTCAAAGGCAATAGACTGAAATTAAATAATGTCAAACAAATACAGAAAAGGCTACTCTCTCATTTGAACCTCTAATTTAACTTCTAATTTAAAAGATAGATAAAACAGAAATAAAAATCTATTTGAATATTGATCAAAGGACTTTTTTCATTTTCATATTATCTCTTTGCTAATTGAATTATCTTTTCTTTTGCTTTTTGCTGAATTTTTGGATCTGAAAAATCATTTTTGAGAGGCTAGTTTTCAATCTAAAACGTCTGAATTGCTTCCAGTCGTTAAGTTATTAGTTCCCAAATTTGCTCCCTGAAGTGCAAAAGCATGACATAAAACTATCTGTTTCTCTCTACCCAAACTTGATCATTTTTTGAGCTTTTTGAGGCACGATTTGTTTCAAAAGTTCATGAACACCGCATAGTCGGTCCAAAGTTGGAAATTTTAGATTTTAAACTGCATTAATAGAAAGTTTTAAATTGTTTTACAAAATGCTCTCCCGGTTGTTTTTGTATCTTAAGCCTTAACTAAAACTTAAGTTCAAAATGGTGAAATCTGGTTGTTTGCTGGATGTCAAAAAATAAGCTTTCGGACACATTTACTAAAAGTAAATTAAATCACGTATTTGTCCATATATTTGATTGAAACTTTGTATTAGGTTAGGTTAGGTTCAATTCCAAAAAGGGTAGTTAGAGCAGGCCATGACTGTAGCAATGCTTTTGATGAGACTGGCTTTGATAGTCAGGATAATCGACTGGAGGATCTGGTAGTCACAGATCAAGATGCTTTTGAGGCCATCAAGAGCTTAAAGCTCTCGAGTTCTCCTGGACCTGATGGTGTGACATCTCAGTTTCTGATGAAATGTTCACAGATTCTTGCCCCTGTTTTCTCCTATTTGATGCGTAGCATTTTAGATCAGGGCAAGTTTCCCTCTTCTCTAAAAGTAGCTCATGTCGTTCCAATTTTTAAGGGCGGAGATAAGTCACTCCCTAGTAATTATAGGCCCATTTCTCTGACCTCCAGCGTTGCAAAGGTATTTGAGACTTATGAAGTCCAAGCTTGTAGATTATTTGGAAGTCCATGATTTAATTGCTTCTGGACAGCATGGGTTTCGAGCTCATTTTAGTACATTAACCCAATTGGTTGATCATATTGAGCAAATCATTGAAGGGCTCGAAAGTCATGAGTCAGTTGATGAAGTCTATCTTGACTTTGCCATGGCCTTCGATAAGGTAGATCATGGTCTTTTGCTCGATCAACTCAAAGAGTTAGGGGTCCAGGGTAAGGTCCTGACTTGGATTGATAGTTTTATAAGCGAAAGGAAGCAAATAGTTAAAGTCGAAGGAT
>CM021322.1:6357825-6400290 GCA_010645155.1 Tigriopus japonicus
GCTGATAAATCTTTTGATGTGTAATGCATATTTCTGTTATTGTCACATCAATGTTTAATCTGTTCTTAAAGATCATTTCGAGAATTGCCTTTCAGCAGCAACCCCTTTTTTTTATTTAAGAGACATTTTGTTCTGTGTGTATAGCTTTATCCACCGTAAAATATTGTTTTATCAAAAGTTATTTTTTTGTACTTCGAGTATTACTTTCTCTAGTTTCGACTGAATTTAGCTTACGTTCTTGCTTAAAGCTGAAAAATACATAATAATCAAAGAATCGCATTGAAAAAAAAACACTTCATTGAATTGTGACGAAAGCATTACCCAAAAACATTTTTATCTGACATGACATTTTTTACGATCAGGTTTACTTGGGAGCACTTCGCCGCTTTTACATTACTATAGCTCGTTAAATGATCAAATCTAATTTATAATAAGCATATATGTGAAAAACTTTACCAATGTCAGAAAGTATAATTGATCCTGGGCATTTCTTGGACTGCATTGAAGTGCATCAGCAAGCAAAATATCATTGATTAAACTCGGAAGAAAGACAAAAACCAAATTTCCAGCATATCATAACCCTGGGCCAACTATGCAGCGTATGAGTGATTACTTATGATTCTATCTTTAAACGTAAGGGTTATTTGTCAATCATCATGTATTTAAACCCTAGCGTTATTAGTTGGGCTGCACATTTCATGAAAATGCATTTTTTCACTTTTTTTCGATTTTTTGCACATTTTTTAATATTTTGGATCACTTGCATTTTTGCATTTTTTTGCTGTTTTTATCGAAATTTCATGTTTTTCTCTGGCATGCTTTATCTTCTGATTGGATTATTGGCGTTCTTGTCGAAATTTGGTTGTTTTCCAAAACTCTTAAAGAACATGGGTAAATATCCATGTTCTTTAAGAGTTTTGGAAAACAACCAAAATCTTGTCTTTGACATTTTTCACCAATTTTAACAAATTTGCTTTCTTCATTCTTTTGGGAGGCTTGGCTGACATTATTTTTCAGTTGAGGTTTTCATGATCAATCACATCTATTCACTTCTCAGAGGCAATTCCTTGATTAGATGAAAGATATATTGTAAGTAGGGATGAGAAGGACTTTTTGAGCACCATGTTGGAAAACTGCTCGCTTTAAAGGTTTAAGATTTCTCTTTGACATTTGCATTCATAGCATTGCCAATGTTTTTCAGTTAAAGTATGAAAGTATTTACAAGCATATTTCAAGTATAACCAATCTGCTAGAAGTGTACTGTAGATCTTTCAGACCCAAAACGCAAAGCTTTACTACACTAACAACATTTTAATTTACAACCATTTTTTAATTAGGCAATTTTCTAATGAAAAACCAAAAACTATGCATGTCTTTAGTGGTTTTTATGGTCATTTAATCTAATCCAAATGTGCCTCAACTGTTTGGTTTAAAAGTTAAATATTCTCTTTGAGTATTGACAATCGTTTTTCAATCAAAGAGTGAAAGAGTGATTACAAATCTTTTCCAAATGCAGCTCTTTCAGGCCCAAAACGTAAAGTTTTACTGCACTAACAACAATTTAATTTACAACAACCATTTTTTCATTTGAAAATTTTTTAATGAAAAGCCAAGAGCTGTGAATGTTTTTTTGGTCTTTACGGCCCCTAATTTTGATTTATTCGACAAATTATATTTTACTTAATCCAAATGTTCCTCAACTTTACACTCTTTTTGCATTTTATTTTGCTTTTTTGGCACTTTTGTAGCATTTTTTGGCTCTTTTATGGCGTTTTTATTTGCATTCTTTGTGCAGCCCTGATTATAAGTTAATTATTTTGTATTTAAAGGTCAGTGTAATTTATAAATCAGTCTGTATTTAAACGATGGTGTTATTAGTAAATAATTCTGTGCTTAAACATTAGTGTAATTTATAAATCTTTTTGTGTTTAAAACTAATTGACTGACTCGAGGTCATTTTTCGAAATTGCTGATTGTAGAACGAGTGAAGTGAAATGAGCAAATGTCATTTACCAAGTTATTAACAATGGCTTCTTTCTGCTTCATGTTCTCACTTCTTTCAAACCGACTTACGTGCATTGTGAGGTCTAAGATCTACAAACAGACTTATTTTGTGAGGTCTAAAATCTAAACTTTCCAAACCAGACTTTGTTTTGGAACCAGGATAAGATGCACACTTCGTCACGTTCTTGAATTTGTCCAATAATAACAATAAGTGACCATTAATTGGTGAGAGCTTGAATCAATCAAATTGTGTGAAGTGCAAGAACATAAAACTTCATTTTTTGACATTTAGCGTCCGATAAATGCTTTAAAGCTTTGACAAGCCACCTCCAACGTGGCAATACGATTTTGCACACAGTTTATCGACTCAACGAATGATATATTTGAGGTGCTGACTTCCAGGATCAAAGGATTCAATGCGGAATTGACAAAGCTCTGCAAAGAGGAGCTCTTTGAAACTCGGGATGTCTGAAGGTCAAAAGAAGTATTACTGGTAAAGGCTGTCTGTCCTCTAATGTATGCCTACACCCCGGGTGTTCATTAATTTGATACATGAAAAGCTCGAACTTGCCACACTACATCGAAGTTTGGCGTCAATTCAAAGAAGAAGCACTTCATCTTTTTTTGTGGTTCGCTGACAAAATCTGCCAAAGGCAAAAGAAAGGGCGGGGAGATTGCTATCGTCTCTGGTGAAAAGAGAAACAAATAGAATTGCTTCCTCGATTTGCTTGGTTGACTTATCACGGTGTTTCATCTCTCGCTATTTTCATGCTTTCATCCTCCTCTTCCTTCATCCACAGAGGCTAGAGTGCCATGTACGAGTATTTTTAGTACATACTAGGGTACAGCAAGTTACCCTCCAATACTTCTTTTGTCATCCAAATGATCTTCTTCCAACCGACTGCGTTTCTAATGTCAAGACCTAGTGTTTTCCATGTCAGGTAACCTAGTTAAGGTTGTAGGTCAGGAGGCGTGTGAGTTATTGAGTTGTGACTCTAGAATAACGTTCCTTGCTCGAAGTTTTTCAAAAGTTATCTATTTGTCCAAAATGTAAGAATTTTTCTCGCAGCCTCCTTGTCAATCACAATTAGAGGTCCAGGAAAATCCACGGACCGTTGAAAACTTCCGAGCACACGAAGATCGTGGCCAACTTTTCCTCTTCCGTAACTTCATTTCAATTTCAGTAGAAAAATCTCAGCTAGCAAAATCAATGTCGAAAAGGTGAAAGGTGTGTGCGTCCGTCTTACGTTGGTGTTTTGAATGGTTGAGGCTGCGCCAATTCGGTGTGAATGGTCAAACTTTCTGGGCTGGCGATGCTTTGGTTGGATCTTTTCCGATGACTGTTTGCCCAAGCCAAATATGTCGGAAAAAGATCCCAAGGCTGGCTTTTTAGGGCGGAGATTGGCATCCCCAAATGAGGCCGATTTGATGGGTGAAGGTTCCGTTAATTGGCCTTGCCGGTGAGATATGAGGGCGTGGAATCCCGATGTTATTCCACTTTTTTGGATCCTCGGATTTTTGGCATGTGGCAAGGACAGACTTTGAGCACCATGACTGATGTTAAAGCACAGCAAAACCACTATGATGGCTATCTTGAGAACCATGATGATGGTTTTAGTGCCATTGCTTTCATCTCGTACGTCTCAATGCCATTTCTGACATCATTGTCACCTGAAAAAGGACAAAAACACTTCTTGTTCATATTGCATCCATCAGCTTTGACTATATTACGATATCCACTATTGACCACCACTAACCCGAACAAAGATAGTACACATTGCTACAGAGTACTCTTGCAACCAATGAACCTCAAATGACAGTGGTATTGACACGGCACGGAACCGGAACGAATTTGAAAACATAGCGGATTGGACTTCACATAAAAACACACAATTACATAGAGTACAGTACCGGTACCTGGTTAAACGGAAATCCCGGAATTAGGAACCCTCCTGCAATGGTGAATTCTGTTCTGGTAATGGTCAGAAGTCGAGACTTCTGTTCTACGCCTTTGGTTTATTTAGGCATTCTCAAGATGCGAACTTTGTCACCTCACTCGTCACGAATATTGCTTCGCTTGCTCCGTCACTAGAATAAATTGACGCACTGGCATTGATTAAGCGGAAGGAGGCTCTTTTACCCTTGTCAATTTCAGGTCTTAAATTGTTTCTCTGTCACACGAACTTCTTTGAGTGGTAACACAATCGCGATCAAAAAGCATCCATGTCCACGAGACTCGGTGGAAACTCGGAAGCTGAGCGATCTTCTCTCTGAGCACGTCTACATAGAGCAAGTGTGTATTTCGTACTGGATACGACGCCAAGAGCCCGAGGGTGTTGTGCGCGTTGCTTCCCGAAGACTGACGCTTCCAATGGATGAAGTTTTTTCTTGGAGGCTAACTACCACGACTGCGGATCTCTCGACATTCCATGGACCCGTATAGACCTTATCTAGCATTTTTCTATTGCCTATTAAATAGTTAGGTACTCAGATCCGCCTGGCTTTAGATATGTCTGATTTGATGCTCATAGCATACGTTTTGCTATCCGAATAAAGAAAAATACTCGTCCAGGGTTTGTAGAGGTCCCATTTTCCGGGTGAATGAGACTCGAGCTGATGTAGAGGTGAGGCAAAATAATTGGATGTAACATGTCCGCGCCCTCTTTGAGTGGAAGAAGCATCCTTCGACTTGGACCAAAAGCTAGAGATGATGATGATAATAGACACGTCAGAGTCGATTTCAAGTTGGCAAAATCGCCCAGTGACATAGTAGGCCTCGTACTAACCCTTTCTCAAACAATTTTTGAGAGGTGAGGAAATCATGAGATCACGGTGGATCATCAAAAATTGGCACGGACAAAATTGGAGGGTGATAGCTTTCCCAAATGATCTCATTGACGTGCTTGTGACGAGTCCAAGGGATTGCCTCATCCAGCCAAAGTTTCAACTTTTTCCACTCTTCCTTCATCCAATTTAATCTACCATTCACTCTTTGGTCTCAGGAATTAGAGATGGAACGTTGTCGTGCCAATCCATCTCATCAATTTCACAGACATTCTCCAATTATAGGAGATTCCGTAGATGATGATAACTAATTGCTTAAGACCACATGACCACGAAAAGCAGAATTTTTTAAATGCCAAAGTCAAAGAGGACAATTCTGGCTAATATTTGCTCATTTGCTCAAGGTAGCTGCTACTCACTCATTCAGTGTACTATAGATACTAGAATTTCGTAATCACTTTTGTAGAGATACTTCTCCAGGGAACTGACTGCCTGAAAGACGAGAACGTTTCAAATACGTCCGAAATGTGTCAATAACATCAACGGTCTAAGAAATGCTCAAATTTCTGATTACTTGGTCTTTTGCAAGATAAACTGAGCTTGAGAAGTAGAGACATGTAAAATGGAATGGATGGTCTTGCAATTGCATCATGCATTGAAAACGATTGCTACTTCTGCTTCAACTACGTACGTACTAATGATGATACCGCTCCTCTAGAATGAACACTTCCTTTTTGCCAAGCCAATCAAGTATGACGGAACACTAATCGCTAACGAGATGTTAAGAAAGATGAAATGAAAAGCGGTTAGTCTAACAATAGAGTCCCTGGAAAAGTGGTTCGAAACAACAATGGTATTTATGTACTACAAGCTAGCAACATCGTCCAACAAAGTCCACGGACCCTCCTCATGCACAATTTCGAGGTAGACGTACGTTCAGTAGTACACGAGAACATGGGGGGAAACCTTATTTTGGGCATGCCTCCATCGTACTTCCATTCACCGAGAACTGAACTTGACCTTGAGATTTCGAAAAACCCGGGCCAATCGTGGCTGAATTCATGAGCAGGGAATTATATTGGCGAATTATTTTCGAACATGGCATTCCTAATGCACAATGCGTCGGACCTTGTTCAATGGGTTTACGAATTTATTGAACGTTAATTCAGCTATTGGAATCGTTGAACCCCAACAAATCCAAATTGCGGACGAGCCCTTTTTGTTTCGGAGGTTACTTTATTAAATGGAGACCAATGGCCAATAAGAAGAAAATTAAATACCAATTGCAGCAAAGTCAGGATCAAAAGGCCTGAGCAGAGTTGGTTGATAAACATACTAGAAAGTAAAAAAGAGACATTTAAGAATAAAGTCCGAGGCTCTGGAGCTTTGCTCGTGTTGTACCCTTATCTATCGGTTTTTAAGTACGAGGTGTTAATGGTCAATCGAGATACTTTTTCCTTGCTCTTGTTCTTCCGCTTTCGGGCCCAGTATTTTGTTGACGGCATGATACAGATTTTATCAATGACTAATTTAGTTTTTTTTCGTCAACGCAGTAGTAAAAGATGGTTGAGGGTCCCTTTTTCAGAACGAAAACCTGAGCAGTTCTTCATTGGTCCATGCAAGGATGGCTCAAGCCAGGATTACTTTCAAAATACACACTGGGTCCGATTAGTACAATGAAAATTCCACGGAACAATACATTTGTTGCAAAAACCTCACATTTTAGTACAATGATCGGACCCGGTGTGTATTTTTGAAATTCGTCCTGACGTACAGTGGTTCCTGGTCCATGGTAGCTTTTGTGAATTGCCTGTCCGGTTTGCCCTTTGGCATTTCAGGATCAATACAAAAATCAGTTCAGCCCGGCAACCAACCACTGACATGCACAGTAATTAATACTCCTCGCTCGGACCATTCGAAAATACCACATATTGAAAGCAATTCCTCATACCGTAGTAGATGGCCACATGGAGGTTTCAACACTTGGCTTGTATTTTTAAGTAGGAGACAATACAGTTTATTTCGTTATGTTCTTAAGAATTAAAAACCTTCTTTAGCCTCTTCCTCATAAAATAAAAACATAACTCATTCGTTCTTTTTTGACGTGGACTCCAAACAAGTTTCAATAATGCAATCAATCCATTTTGATTTGACAGTGCCTCAAATGTGATGAAGCAGAGAGAGAAGTTTCCAAGCGCTCGGACGATAACTTTTTTGTTGTACTTTTATTTGTTGTACTTGTGACAGAGCATGATGTTTGAGGATTGGATACCAAGAAACTAAGCCTGATTCACTCGTTTAGTGGATGACCTTCGCAAATGTGACAATGGGGGACGAAAAAGATAATGAATGGGATTTCCCCGAATCTTGGATCGATCTCAACCAACAATACATCAACGGAGGAGCGAGACTCTCAAGTAGAGATTTCCGGGATCCTATATTTTTCCATTTGCACCCAACCCCAAATAGGTTTATCGCGTAGGAACGAACCCAGCGGCAATTTTTTTCTTTTCTTAGATAGCATCTTGAAAGTGAGAGGCATCTAGAAAAGCAACGCAGTATATGCTTTTTCAACGTGCTCCATAAGTTTTTAACTCATCCACAACATGGCCATATCACAAGAAATCGATAAAATCTCTTTTGAATTCAAAACAATCGCTTTACTACAGACTATACTCATTCAACATACATTATCTTGGTCATTGAGCTCCTGGTCCAGGTTAATAGTAATAATACAGTAATAATGTTTTTTCTACTTTCATACGCAAATAAATTTCTACTATTTGACTCTGCGTGGTGGTGATATTCAATGCAAGATTGTGCATGTCCACTAAAATGTCCTGTTTTAACTCATGCACGAGAGGGAGACAAATTTGTCAACTCATTTCTCTGATTTCCAAGCAGCTCGGAGATTAAAAAGACCAATTTCATGGCCATTATCGTGGCTTCAATCTCCACTAGTAATATTACGTCAGACAATGGAGCGACTCCTGGCTGTGCAAGTGAATCGAGATGGCTGGCCAAAAGGGTCTCTTCATTGAAACGTGATGACTGGTCAGGCAATCTTCAAAGGTTTACTTGGAAGACAGTAGTCACACACGATCTCCCTTTCTTGATGAAAAAAAAATCGACTTGAGTTGGCATTTGTATGCAATTTATCCAGAATCCCTGTTTTTCAACTTATCCTACATTGTAGAATCTCTTCATTAAGAGCAATGCCCCAAAGTTGATTTGATGCCTTGAAGTTCAGGCTTGAACTCAGGTTGGACAAATCCGTCTCAAGTTTGAACAACAAAGCTGTCCGAACCGGAAGTTTGTGATCCTTAATTCATTTTACGCGAGCAACCTTTCAAAAGAAGTTGGTTAAAATTGGCAACTAAACCACTTCGCTTTAAACGTCAGGTTAGTTGGTTGGTGGATTGATTTCAGAGAATGAGGATGCTGAAGCAGAGGCAAGTTGGTTCAGTGGAAGAAAGGTCCTTTGACCCCTTATCTAAAGAAAGTGCATTGTCATGAATGTCCCCAAATTATCCATTTAAGACTTGCTCAACATCCGAGAGGTTCTTCCAGACAAAGAACGTTCTTTACTCAACTCAAAGTCGAGTTGGACAATTGTGTTCAAGCGTGAAAGGATTTGATAACCATTAACAATATTTCATTTCCTTTCCTTTGTGTCAGATTATACGCCCAATTTGAAACCCCTCAGTTAGCTTGGACTTGTAAGGTCTTTTATTTGGTGCTATTCATTCGAATCAAAACCACAGTATGAAGCACAAGAAATTTGAATATAAATACGTAAGCATAAATTTACTGTCAACTAAGCAGACAATACTTAAGAGCAATAAATACAAGAGGTCATCATCCTTAAAGACTGGAAACTTCAATTTGAAATGACACCAAAGTTAAAGGTTGAAAACAGGCATCGATGGGAAAGCATCAGTTCAAGACAATCAAAAGTTTAATGATTACTTTTCCTACTTGGGAACGGGATAGATTCGGATCGCCTCTCCCGCATCCTTGGTCACATCTCTGTGCATCTCTTTTTCGGGCTTTTTCTTGGATTGTTTTGTAGTTTCTTTTGATTGCTTGTTTTGATTGGAGTCTGAGCACCCTTTGGAAAGGCTTGGAATGGGTACTTTTCGAAGCGGACCCGGCGGAGGAGCCTGATCAGCCTTGAAACACTTTCCAATAAGGGGAAGTTCTTGCAATGCTTTCGTTACAGGGGTCTCAAATGCCACAAATGTGATGGCCACTAAAACAAGAAGAGCTCCAATGGCCTCCAAAGGGTTAGGCACTGCATCGGTTGAGCTTTGAATGGTAAACGAAATGAGGATGTTGAGTGAGCGCACCATCGTCACTTTCGAGGGTTTATCTTTCTGAAGCGCGGCTGCAAAGCAAGAGAATTATTTCAAGAACGGAACTTAAGTTTCAACAACCGACTGCAACCTCGTCGGAAAAGAAAATTACTTTTCGCTTTCCAGCTCGTTCTTACCAATGATACAAAATTGCTGAATGCTCCCCATAATTCCAACAAAAATTGCGTTGATCCAAACCCCAGGGTAGATGGGTAAGAAAGGGGGTTCCTGGATAAAACAAGCCGCTCTCACATTCTCAGGGATACTTGCGTTATTACCCGTCTCAAAAGAGGTCATATTTGTTGAGTATTCGTCCAAAATCTTTTGAACAATGCAAGCCACGTCCAGGCCATCGTGATCCTCGAGAATAGTTGTGTTTGGGAAGATGTCCAATAATTGGTCCTCCAACACTGGATCCAGATCGCCTTTGACCAAGTTCATGACGAGTGAATCAGTGAACAATGATAGCAGAGCAACTACCAGGATGCTGATTCCAATGTATGAGGCAATGTGCAGCTTGCTAAAGTTCTTGGTGATCATCTTGGTGAACACCGATCCAAAGGCCGAGAAAACCAGTGCTCCCAAACTGAAAGCCACTCCCAATCCAAAACCAACCTCCTGCAATCGGTAGATTCAATTCAAAATTGTGCTTTCAATTAGCTTTTTTTTATGCCGCTTACAAACTTATCGTTAAGCCATTTGTACGGCTGAAAGTTGAGGATGACGCCAGCCACCAATAAGATACATGATAATCCCTTAACCCACGAGAATCGATCATTTTGGAGTAAAAAATGCGACAAGACCATCACAAGGATTGGCGAACCATTCAAAATTGTATGGACCGTGGACATGTGAATGAGTTGAAGACCAGCAAAAATCAGACACAAACGGATGCCACCAATCAGCACCACGGTCAGAAGAATCAGGTAGACCCTATATTTCTGCCAGAAAGTAATGCCTGGAGGCACGTTTTTGGCCTTCAAAGGAGTGTTGGACCGTTGAGCAATGAGAAACATTGCCACTGCCTGAATCAATCCGCGTAGGATCAGCACAGTTGGTTTGGCAATTTGGTCGCTTATCTGTTTGTACATATGAGAATAAACAGACATGAGAATGGCGCTCAATAAGGCCAGAGCAAGGCCCATATGACTCTCCACGAGCTGTTGGCGTCGGTCTTTCTCAAAAAGTGATGTCAAGGAAGCACTATGCATCCGGAAAAAGGTCGACCCTCGTGATCTGTGAAAGAAACGCGGAGTGAGAAGATTACAAACGGTGAGAAGAGTGGATTTCAACCTTAAACTTGGCGTCGGTGAAGGCGGAGCGGATACGTTGCCAAAAGACAACCTCAAGTCCAACGGAGACAGATGCTTCTTTCTTCGTACGGATTGGGGTGATCCTTGGGGCGATTCCCCACCTTCATCGCTACTCGGATGATCCACCACAATAGCAGGGGCGGAGGCATTGTGTGTGGACGCGGCCAAAGCTGCCACACTTCGCTCTTGGGTTTCTTTCTTGTAGAAGAGATCTTTCAAGGTGTTGCTGTACGACATCCTCTTTCTCTGTAACAATCAAGGCACTCGATAGATTCGATTCGAACAAATGGATCACGCCTTTCTCATGCCATGCGAAACCAAGTCCTCACTGTTCAATGGTCAATATTCAAGTGGGATATACGCAAAGTCCCGTCCCCGAAAACCACCCGCGGTACGTAACAAGTTGTTTGTTGGCAAGATTATAGTACATTAAAGCTACCCCCACCCCCGTGTAATGAACCAATAGTTCAAAGTGACCACCGATCTTTCATCCCCCTGGAGAGTACTATAGCGTATGTTCATGGGACAGTGGTATCCAGTTTTGGGGAATACCACCAAAATAAATGGCAACTGCGTGCAGGGTGGTGAGGTGTTTGCGTACAGGCCCCCACATATCCATACTTAAAGAGGCAACAATGTCTGGTATTGCCACCCCCTCCCTCCCTCCCTCCCTCTCAGTTTTGACTTGAAAACCATTGGCAACGAGCCCTGATTGATCACAGGCCCACTCCACTCTACGTTTCATCTCCTCCCAAGTGCTCCAGCACTGGTCTTCTTGCTCTGACATTTGTTTGTACTTCAATTGCATCAAATTCATCCATGCTTCATCCCCCAAAAGTGTAAATAGTCATGTAAAAGAGGGCCCATTGGTTGAAAGCGTGATCACTTTACCTTTTGCAGTTTTCTGGGGGAACCAAGTTGGGTAATCATGGGTTGCTCTTGCTCGGAGATGATCTGTGGAATTAACAGATTTCAATGGTTTTAAATATGCATTATTGTAAGCAGTAAGTGTTGCACAGCACCCTAATCTGTGCTAGTGCTCATGTATGGTTATGAGCGTCGGACTGATCCTATCTGCGTACTATCATTTTGGGCCTGAAATCGGATTCATCCTCTTCAAAGTCAGGAAGACAAGACAAAGAAGCACCCTCTCCAAAACAACCCCCGTGTATGCTTGCACTTCATTCATTCGTAGATTGAAGGCTTTTTTTCCTTTCCTAGGAGTTATTGACAAAATATGACACGTACCGTAGAATCGTATGAAATTTAGTTTGAGCATAATATACTGTTCAGGGATGAAATTCAATGAGATGAAAACAGAATTAAAGATTAATTCCAAGTGATGCTTTCAAATTTGACCCTTAAACTAATTAGAGTTGACTGATTTGACTCATGCTGTACCGGTTTGGTTGGGAATAGCTTAGAAATTAGAGAATGTATCTAACCCTGCCTAAATTATGGAAATTTGGACAGAATTGGCGAAATCTAAAATTCTTCCCATTGTTTTCTTTTTCTTTTATTTTCAAGGCAATTTGGCTAGCTTCTACTTGACGATCAATGAGACATCAATTCAATAAAGTGATTGTTGAAGACCAATAGTAAAGCATCAGAAGAAAAAAACTCTCATGCCTTTTGCAATTACAGTACTTGTGTTAGCACGACTTTTGGGAGTTTTGCATCGTACTAGGTTGAAATTGTGCGGCCCAAACTAAATTAAAAATTAAACACTTTTGTTAGGTATAAGATTAATTTTAATGGACCTTGTCATGCTTTTGAAGCAATTATTATTTAAGTTAGAAGGTGTTTGTTGGTCAATGCAAGAACCACTGAATGTCACGTTTTCAGTGCTTCTTGGTTACTGATTCAGCATTTCACTGATAATGTGTGTTCCATGAAAGAACATTTACTTAACAAGGAGTTACATTTTGAGGGTGCCACTTGACCGAGATCAAACCAACCCCAGGTTGGCACAAGGCAAACAGATGTAATACGCACTATCCCAAGCCTTGTCCAATGGGACATGCGCTAAGGTTGCTCAAGTGAGCATTTCACATCATACCGCTAGCGATAAACCAGGGCCGTTGGCTGTGCTGGGTTGCACAGCCCATTTTGACAAATTCAAGTCATTTGAATTGTAGCATGTATTCAAAGAGTCTAGATTCGTGGAAACGATTTGTATTTCTCGTTAAGATACCTTGGCTGTAGTTGGGTCAAAAAAAAGCAAAATTCACTTTCAGGGTTATTGAATAAGGGGCTCATAAGCAAGTCTTGTGCCATTGCAAAAATAGGACTTAGCAATGATTGAGAAAGAAATTTAGCGATGCATATTTATTCATTAGATTCCATACAATTATATCAAGATTTCAACAAGTTTATTATAAAAAGAAATGACACGTCAAGACAAGGAAGTCAGAGTGGCCGTGCGTACTAATGCGTTTGAATGAAAGTGCTTCCCCAGACGGCGTAGGTTCGAACCCTGTTGGGGCTCGAATTGAAGCTGTCGGGAGAAATCCTTGCTTACAGGGAATCGCATTCCTTGTAGCGGTTGTCGAAAATTCGCAACCAAATCAACGATAGTTTTTACAGCTTCTTTCTACGAATTTATGATTTTATATATCTTCTGTTCTACCTAATAAACTGAGCATATTATCAACCAGGTGTAAGCAGAGGTATCTTAATGCAAAATAGCGAATATTTCTAAGGACCTAGACTCACACAAAACTACATGCTAGAATTGAAATGACATGGATTTGCCAAAATGGGCAGAGAAACCCAGCACAGCCATAAGTCTTGTAGCTTTACTGCTTACGGTATGATTTAAAACGCTGCCATCTTTGTGCATGTTCCATTAGAATCCATTTTATACCATTTATTGTGAATATGTTTGCTAAACACTTTTGCGACAACTCAACTGAAAACCAAAAGTTGAATTGAAGAATCCCAAAGAACCCCGAAATTCTCAAACCTCACCACGAGAACGTAGTACTTACTTGTTCAAAAGTCATTGTGACCTCAGATAAATGTGAACGAGTCAATCGCTTGAATCAAACTGAACCAAAGAAGGTGCCTTAGGAGAGAAACAGAAAAAGAGAGTCTAAGGTGAGACGCGATGAGGATTTCGAAAGCAAGGTGCTTTCAACCTCCCACCCACCCTTGCTCCTTGCTCGTCATACAATTTGAACAGCGAACCACTGCCGTAAGTTTTCACGACAAATGAGCGATACTATCCGACTGTCTCATAAAGTAGTTCTTAGCAGGGCTTTGCGAAATTACGTGGTCATTTGGTGAATTACTTTTTAATCATGACTCAAATCATCGACAACGACAAAAATCAAATCACAAAAAAATAGTTTTCTAGAGTGCATCAGATAATGAGCTCAAATCTTCATTTGTACAATTGCATCCTTACTAGTGATGTACAGAAAGGGCACTCAAGTTTAAGTTAAACGAAATATTTTCAATTTTTCTTTCAAACATTTTTTGCAATGCACGTCTGGTTTCGGTTTCGTTAAGCATAACCGAAACCGAAATTTCGGCCCAAAGCGCCTTCGGTCCATCACTAATCTCAAGCAATGGTGAGAAAAAAATGACTCATTTGACCAACTTGTTGTTGGTTTAATTTGATTGGAAAATAAGAGAAATACCTCGCACACGATGCATTGTACAAAAACCAAAACCCAATAGGAACAAGCGTCAGTTTTTACTTAGGATAATCTGATTGGTAATTTGGTCTTGAGTAAGACTGCACATTTCATGAAAATGCATCTTATTTCTTTTTTTCCGATTTTATGCATTTTTTCATTATTTTGATTGATCTGCATTTTTGGCATTTTTGGCGTTTTTATCGAACTTTGATGGATTTTTCTGGCATTTTTCTCTCTTTGCATTTTTGGCCTTTTCGTCGAAATTTTGCATTTTTCCAAATTCTTAAAGAATATATTTTTTTTTTCTTGGCTTTGACATTTTTCACCAAATGGAACTTTTCCTTGTGGGATGCTTAGCTGAAATTGTTTTTCAGTTGAGGTTTTCAAGATCAATCTCATCTAAGATTTCTCTTTGACATTTGCATTACAAGCATTGCCAATGTTTTTCAGTTTAAGTATGAAAGCATTTACAAGCATATTACAAGCATAACCAATCTGCTAGAAGTGTAGATCTTACAGACCCAAAACGCAAAGCTTTACTACCAAACCAATTTTTACCAAATGTGCCTCAACTGGGCACTATTTTTGCGTTTTCTTTTGCATTTTTGGGTATTTTTGCCGCATTTTTTGATGCATTTTTGTTACATTGTCTTATGCATTTTTGGCACTTTTATTTGCATTATTTGTGTAGCCCTAGTCATGAGCTTGTTAACTTTAAATTAAAAAAACTATTCAGTCGCTTTTAAATGTATGAAGTAGAACGCTTGTGCGTTCTTTTTATTACATGAACGTAAATCGTAGAAGTGATTCTTGAAGGTCAAAATCGATTGCACATGGAGGACTTCCTTTTCTTGGAACCCTCTACTCCTTGTGTCGAATTTCTAAGATTGACGTCATAAGTCGGGTCTGGCTGGTCATTTCCAGGATGGATGTCAAAAAAACAACCCCACTTGACCGATTGATTGGCCACCTGATAAGACTCGAAACTTCCTC
Organism: Tigriopus japonicus; assembly: GCA_010645155.1. Taxonomy (NCBI): domain Eukaryota; kingdom Metazoa; phylum Arthropoda; class Copepoda; order Harpacticoida; family Harpacticidae; genus Tigriopus; species Tigriopus japonicus. The sequence continues at coordinate 6,372,919 of CM021322.1, forward strand.
CCCTTCATTATCGTTGAAGTCCTGGGTGTTGTTTTCCATTTTCATCTTGATTGTCTTCCCACGAAGTGCATCAATAAGCCTCATTAGTCTTGTCTCAATTCTTTGGTTTATTTGAAAAAATGTAGTACTTCGTTAATCACAATGGGCAAATGATAAATGACTGTGTAAATAAAGAAAGATTGGGGTTAGAACAACACTTCCTCCTGAATCTTGGAATCAAACCAGCCGTGATTGAATGTTAATGAACTCATTCTGAGTGTACGAAAACGAATAGGGTTTTCGAGAACGTGGTGGTGGCGGGGCTTCATCCCAACTTGGCTTGGAGTAGTCGAATGGTTGCGGAAGGGTCGTCACGGACACGGTCTGATCTAAAGGTTGGCCTTGGTTGGGTCTTTGAGGTGGAACTTCGTACTCATAACTCAATGAACGCGCCTGAGACCGATCGGTAGATGAGCTGATCTTACGATCATTCTTCTCCGATTTTGGGTGGCCGGCAGTGGGACTTGTACTGCTACTAGAACTCATCGAAGGGATGGACGGTAGGGCACGGTTTTGATGGGGATCACTGAGATGGTTGGGATCAGCGGGTTCCCTGGGACGTCGCATTATTGGATGTCTTTGGGGTGTTTCGGGCTCAGAAGGTCCTAAATACTTGGGGCTTTGATTCGACAATGATTGGGGTGAAGACGTTTGAGGGTCCACCTCATCCAAATTGGCCAACGTTGTATGCTTGGTCAACGGAGAGGAGGTCTCTGAGGGTCGGTTTCTATTTTTGGGAGTCGTATTTGTGGCTGAAGTCGATCGAGGAGAGGAAGTCGTTGACGAAGAGGATGCATTTGTCCGATCGCCGCCTTGACTGCGAGGTGTAGTAGGCACTTGCGTTGGATTGGAATCGTCTGGGGATCCTCTACGCTTACGACGGTTCTCATACCAAGAAGGGACCATCTCTGGTGACGACAGAGATCCATGAGGATCGTCCAGCCTAGTATTGGGCGGTTTGAGACCTAAAGGAGGCAGGTCAAGAAACAGAAAGGCATTATTAACAAACGGGAACTCTTTTCTTTATTTGGGTCGGCATACAATTAATTATAAGAGGTATGCATGCGATTTTTCAATCAAGACTGGCTACGTGGCTCTTAAAAGCGGTGTTTACGCAACTCTCTACCATTTGCGTTGGGGTCGTTCCGGGATGACGAATTGAAGCCGTTGAAGCTATTCAAGCCAGCTTTCTGATAGGTTGGATATTCCCCACCGGGATTGTGATTGTCGTAGCCCTCATCATATCCATTGGCCGCTCTCCGCCCAAATCCGCAAGCCAGACAGCACATGACGAGCATATAGATGATGGCTACCACGGCCAAAATCATGAACACGATCAAGGCTGCTTGGCCCAATTTCATGAGAAGGCTCAGGTCGTCTGTGTAGCCGGTGTATGGGGAGTAGTAGTTCAAATTGCCGTTGGGATTGTAGTTGTTGGTGTTCCCATAGCTGGGAGCGCCATAACCAGACCCTCCTGGCGGATTGTAACTGTAAGAGAAAGAGCTATTACAGACGCTTGAATTGATTGGTCACAGATTGGCTCGTTGACAAATTTAGTCAGGCCATATCTCTTAAGGACATGACATCACTGTGTTGCATATTTCTCTTTCGCTATGCATTTTTTCCACTTCTGGCCTCCTCTGTGGTCAAATGACACGGAATCATTTCATTTCAATGTATGACTTTTTACAAGCAACCACACATAAAACCCAGCATGTAAGTCATGTCATAAAATGCAAAAATAAAATGTAAATCTGAGATAAGTTATGACTTCAACACTTTAAAAGTGTCCCAATACGTAGTTCCATTAATTGGCATTTCAATGACTCTACCAAAAGGTTTTTTTTGGCATAAATCATCGTATCATAGTATCATAATACGTAATTTTAACCAATAAATTACTCACTGGAGTTCCCGCATTTGGTGTATTCGCCAGGGTCAGCCTATTCGGAGTGAAATGAACGAGCCCCGCCTAGGAGGAACCGCCTTCGTAATGGTAGCCGGTTAACTAAACTCTGAGCCAAATCATTAAAAGTGAGTCTAAGCAAGGACCTCTGAAGATATGGAGAAATTATGCAGCTTTTTATTATGACTATCCTTGGTCACAGCCACTAGTGAACGTTGCCAGTTCAGCCTAATTCTACCAACAGCCTACAAGGACCCACAAGGACCATTTTGGGTTGTTTTTGAAACAGTTGGAAGGCAACTAAGCAACTTCCTCCTTTTAATGAGGGGTGATCAAACTTGAGCAACAGGAGAGTAAAAACTACATTTAATTAGGGGGACAAAAAAAAAATACAAATGTCCTTTAAAAAGTCTTTGGAACATGTTTTCAGTGGAGGTTAAACAATAACAACCATAAATACTGTCATATACGCCAAAAACTGCGCGATCTATTGTCACAAATTGAAAATTATGTCGTTAAATCAGCTACGGTAGGTGTCAAGTGTGCCTCCAAAAACGTCCCATTAGGTTAACTTCCCAAAAATAAATTGGTGCACATCTTATATTACCTTACATGTTACTCTTTTGAATTTTATTACCATAAATCGCTTTCTTTTTCATGAAAAGGTTCTAGTTGAACAGATACAGGTTCTAGTTAAACAGTTTTATCACAAAAAAAACATTCATGTGTAGGCTGATAACATTTTTAAAAAATTGCCAACTTTGCCAACTTTTTAAAATTTGATGAACCAAAACAATCATTATCATACAATCCAATGAACTTCAGTTCTTGTAAAGACTTCGTCCTAAGATTCTTTCAGCGTTTTACAACATCATTGGCAAAGGATTTGTTTGTTTCGGCTTTGTCGCACTTTCATTGAATTAATACCTTTCCTTATCACACCATTCCTCATCATTGACTGCATACGAACAGCCTTGAGAATCTCAATGGAGCGGATACGCATATGTATGGTAAACCAGGGGGTTTTAAAACCTAACCCAAAAACGCATTCGCCAAAATAATTCAAAGCATGTTTTATTGACTCCTTCTTTTCAAATTTGTATTTCTGGTTTGAGCTGTATAGAAGGAGACAAGAAAGCACGGATTCACTCAATTGCGTGTTTGCCTTTGGTTTCTATCGATTTGATAAACCCAGACCTAAGGAATTTGGCTCGAAAGCGAAACTAAGCTTGTAGAACGATAAAGTTTGCAATCGTATAAAAATAACCTTTTTAGTAGAACAGGTGTCGGCAACCAGTAAACCAAAAACCATACGGAAAGTCCAAAATAGCGGGCCCAAGTCCTCCATAGTACAAAACTGGTGGGCCCACCAGTGATTGTGTGATCTCTGTGATTGTGAGGGGCCTTGTAGCCACCCACTTCTTTTCGGTGAACCATCAAATTTGGTGGGACATAGCCCAAATGTTGTTGCCGACCCTTGAACTCGAGCTACTTTATTTTGAAATGAGACCACCTTACCATGTCTAACTTCATCATTCAAAATGTAATTTGGATGTCAAAACCTTAACCCAAATCTTAATCCACCTTGGGTTAAGATTTTTACATCCAAATTACATTTTGAATGATGAAGTGTCAGTACAAGGCGTAAACCAGGGCTAATTCAATAATTTCCCCTTGATGGTGTATTACTTAACACCCCACCTTGGCTCTTATGTTAAAGAAAACAATACAACGCTACTTACTTGGAGGAGGATAGAGTCATTTCACGTGACAAGGCCTTCGAATTTAATTGCTGACTAAATCATGAAATTAGGCCTCAAATTGTCAGCCAAGCCAAAGAGCAGGATGTTTCTTTGTGAGTCAAGATCGAATTCACCGACCGCAAGAGAACGAATAAAAACGGCCCAAAAGCACGTCTCTCCGAAATTTTAGTCATGAACTACTTACCTGGGTGGGTGTGGATCCGAACCAAAGAAGATCCTGGAGATTTGCTCAGGCACTTCGTGAATGGCCAATCGAGATTGAGCTTCAGCCAATTCACCCCCTGTTTCAGATGAAGAGCCCATAATGATGCTCTTTGGCCAAAGTCTTTTCCTCCCTGAATTTCGACACCAACAAACAACCTTGTGCCAAGAAAGAATTTAATGACAGATCAAGAGAAGAAAGAGACACTTCAGCACACTTGAACGTCGACAATTCGAATCTGAATGCCTTTTTCCGAAAGGATATGACCACCAAGGACATTGGACAATATCATGGAAAACGATATCATCTGAAACACACGAACAAACGGGCGAAAACGACCGTGTTCGCCCGATTTTTGTTTGTGGACACGCAGTTAGTAAGTCCAGGTACAGTAGTTACTTCTGTCAATTTACCCATTGGTGCGATAAAAGAGTGACTTGACTGACGCTCGATTCCCCTAAGCATACACAAATAAAACTTGGACCGAAGGCATTATTCACAAGTAAAAAAATGCCCTTCTCCTAAAGGGATCATGTTGAATATGGGTAGTGTGGGTTTAAATATAAAAAGTGGTGTTATGAGCAAGGGAGGCAATACTTTTCAAGAATATCAAATGACCTCGATTAAAAGTTAACTATTGTTTTTATCTACATATTTATTTAAATTTGATTGTTTAAAGAATGCTTCTCCAAAGAGGAAATATACTCTTGTAGAATTAGTGCATTTGAATTCCTGGTGTGTGCATAAATGGGCGTAAACATCTACCGTTAAAATTCAGGGCGACTTCAAAAAAGGTAAGGAAACAACTTCACAACTTGAAGGAGAGAGCAAAAATCAGAACGGAAATGACGATGTTTGTTTTAGCTTGTTTGGCTCAAGAGGATTTTGACACGGAAATTTATGATCTAAAATAGCCTTCCATTTTTTTTGACTCGGCGAAGGAGGTCAATCCAATTTGCTCACGTTGCTCTTTCTCCTAAATCGAAGACTCGTTCAATAATCGGTCGATGGTGAAGACACGTTCGAGTTTTGAATTCTTGAATGAACCGAAGCAAATCCTTCACTTCTGCTCTAGTTTTAATTGGAGGATTTTGTTGCGTGAGCCTTACGGATTCGGCTCTAAAAAAGTCCTTAACTGTCGATGGTCGACAATGTTGCAATGATATCTCGGGACATTCTTGAATCTTCAGAATGATTTCTTTAACATCGGGCAAACCCAATGAATCAACCACGGAGGAGGTGCTGATCAACCAAACCTTTTGTCTTTGACCACAGATTTTGAGACCCAATCCATTAGCAACAAATCGGGGATCATCTTCCACAATGTTTGGAGGACAATCGACCACCTCCAAAGGTTCATTCAAAAGCACGTTGGGCTTCACATGATAATTGGCCATCAACTTATGATACATTTGCACTTCCTCGGCTCTAAAATGGTTCAAGAGGCCCAAGTAATCGGATCCTTGGTTTTCAAGACAAACGTACACGATCCAAAAACCCGAGTGAGCCAATTGCCCAATGAGTTGTGGATCTTGAGCCGAGACCGCAGAACTCGATTCCTTCACAGACAAGTGTTCCTTGGCCAAAGTCATGGAAAATGACACAGTGGTAGTTTTCCGATGGATTTTGACATGAGTTTTCCGGTTGATGATAGGTGTGCCAAAAGGGGCCACCATTTGACCGAGGGTGTCATTGCCCACAACAGAATTGGAGGGACGAGACGTGCTCGATGCTGGTCTAACATTGGAGGAAGCTCTCTTGGGATCAACGGGTTTTGACGGATTTGATTGATTTTTTGTGTGCAGTCGCACTGGAGCAACAAAATCGCCGTTTCCGTCGACCACAGAATGCCCGTGACTCCACGAATCCAATGTTTTTTGACGAAGACTTCCATTTAAGTTGGCACTCTTCAACAAGATGGGGCTTTTCAACGAGCCCAAAGAGTCTTGGGAGAATTTGCTTTGGCTGAATCCACCTATGGTTTGCTCTTCTTTTTCTTGAACACTGTCAGACTTTTGGGGACGTTGATTCTCTTTCAAATTGACGGGAGGTTTTGCATTCAAAATTTGTCCGTTCGGTTTCTTGGTTTTGGCCATGGGGTTGACGTCATCCGCGTCCAAGTCGAAATCTTGAGAGCGATCATCGCTTTCTTGAACCTCCGGAGCCAATGGTTCCAGTAAGTTGAACGGTCTAGCTTCGATTTGATCGAAAATCGATCGATTGATAGAACTGTCCAATGAAGAACAAGAGGAACCGACTTCGGGCGATCTTGGAGGGGCATCGCGTTGAAAATGGCGCTTTAATTTGTCCTCCATGGAATCCAACACGGTCTGTTCTTCCTTGAGCAAAACAGAGTATTTATTGGGATCCAAGTTCACATCGATTTGGCCGGGACCCACGATGAGGGAGATGAAGCCGACGGGATATTTATCAACCTGAACACTTTGTTGAAACAACCGCCGGATCAATTTCAAAATGGGTCGATGTTCAACCCATCGACGATTGATGGTCAAGAACGTTTGATCGGCGGAAGCACGACTCGCTATCGCGGGATCACAATCACCTCTGGGCAAATACATGACCCATCTAAAATCCGAACCTTGAAATTCCAAACGGCTCAAATGTTTGGCCAGTTGCAAACCGAAAACTTGGTTGATCGCGCTTTGCTCATTAGGCTGAGCCGGTTTTTGAAAAAGGGACTTTCGATCGTGAAAAAGCTCAATCCGAACTTGGGGGTGGGTCAAAGCCAGAGCCCGACAAAGGTTTTCTATTCGTTTCAATTCGGCTTTCTTTTTAGATTTCCCCCCGGATTGATAGAGCTTGCGACGGACCGGCAATTGATGGAAGAATTCTCGGGCAATCACCGTGGTACCCGGATTCATGACAAACGGCTTTCGCGACAATTCTCGCGCTCGCGGATCGAAATGAACGCTCCAGCCGTGAGATTCCGAGGACAAGCGCGATTTTGAGCGAATCTCGACCTTGGCCAATTTGGTAATGGCATTGAGGGCTTCCCCGCGAAACCCAAACGACGTCAAGGCGTCCAAATCGGCGAAATCGCGAATCTTGGAAGTGCAATGCGCTTGAGTCATGAACCCGAGATCCGAGCTCGACACCCCGGATCCATTATCCGACACGGAAATGTAGCCCAATCCGTAATCTTCCAGATGCACCTGGATTTGCTTGGCTCCGGCGTCCAAGGCGTTTTCCAAGAGTTCCTTGACGGCCGCACTGGGACCATTAATGATTTGACCGGAAACGATCTGAGACACGGTTTCCGGGGGCAATGTCAAAACCGATTGCGATGGGCTGCTCGACATTGTCCTCTGAACCGATTTATCTAAAAAAAAAAATCATGTCAAGAACTCGATGTTGAAAACTGAGCTCGAGAGCGATTCGTATTCAATACGAGGTTTGTTATGCATTTGTGGCGGGAAAACGCGTGTTTGTCGAGTCTGAAACAAACTTGAGCCAGAAAAGGTTCTGGCCATTATTGAAGGTTGTCTGGGAAACGAGTATCCTTTCCCACCATGGAAATTGTGTAAGAAATAATTTGGCTTAGAAAGTGGGTACAATGCCCTCCTTAATTAGCTTATATTGATATACATACAAGCTTCACGACAAGTCAAGAGGAAAAAAGGTTCGGTTTGAAAATCTAACCTGACTACCGGGATTCGATGTTTAAACGCGTTTCAAAGCGATTGTTGGAGCCAATATATACATTATTCATTAATAGATGTCGAGTCATCTGAAAATGTAAAATCTGGTAATATTTAGAAGTTAAGCAACCGCACTTCGATGATTTCTCCTGTCATAGCGTTTGAAGGCCAGTTTTCATTGAGGTTCCGTGATTTTGCGAGAAGCACTCATTGAAACCGACCTCAGCTTATAGAGGAGTTAAAGAGCGGACAGTGGAATAAGGTGGAGTAAAGAGAGAGCGCTTAAGGAGTAAAAGAGAAGTGGGTAAAGAACGTAAGAATTTTTTTTCGAAAGAGAGCTTCTTGACTTGAAATAGATTGGTGTCTGGCTTAGTTTGTGGGAGCTGCAACTGAAAAAAGCCCAGCTTGAAAAGCTGCATGCAGTACTTGATCAGAGACGCTCTATACTTGATTACTTGAGAAATCTTACCACTAAGTTCAGGCCAGGACTCTTGAGCAAGGAAACGACACGACATTTTGGGTCCGACCAAGCTAGGCCATTGAATGCAAGTGTACAGATCTTTTTTATCTTTCTTTATTAGGATGTTGAACTCATAAGTCTGGTTTCTTTTGACAAAAGTACAAAAAATGGTATGGGTGTGCATTCTCCCCACACTGGGTGCAAATGCATGTGTTTGTGGGACTAGAATGGTACTTCTTGTGGTGGCAGGTCACGAAATGTTCCGTGTCAAGTATCTCTCTGAAAATGCATTTTCGACGGATAAGATCAAGAGGTAGTGATGGTGGGACTCACTATTCAGATCACTTAAGACTTAAATTTTCATGCGTTTACCCATTCCATAAGCATAAAATACAAACATACAATCCTGTTTGGTATTCAAAAATGTATTTGAGATTTGATTTGTTGCATTTTGGGCAAAAATGTCATGCATGGGCAAGTTCAGTTTTGCAAGAATAAAGTTTGAACAAAAAATCACTTTCTTCCCAATTTTTGCCATTTTTCATCATATTGAGTAGAAAATATATTATTCTTGACTAAATTTGACCAAACAGGAATTAGGGATAATTTTTAAGTAGTTCACAACTAAGGTTATTAATCAATACATGACCTAATTTACGTTCTCATTCAGAGTCATAGATGGCATTAGGTGAAACTTTACATTTTTGAAAATTGAAGTATGATGCTTGATATGACAGCTTTCTTGTCTTTTCCAAGATTTTCTAGAGAATATTCAGTATTCAAATTGTATCAGTTAATGGGTAAAAGAGACCTCAAATGCTAATTCTGGAAGTCTTGTTGGCTGCTTGGATATTTTGTTTGCTTAACTCATTGGACCCTCTCATGAATTAGGTACCTGAGTAATATTCAAAATGGCAGAAACCCTTTATCCATGCATGTTGGTTTGTCTTGGAGATAAACCCACAAGGAATGTTCAGGTTTTGCTCTTAAACAACACTTGAAGCAAAACTTGTTGTTATTTTGAGTAGCAATAGTTTGTCATTACTCATTACTCTTCTATTCTTTCTGAGCCACAAGCACAATTGGTTTCTTGAAATTTAGAGACCACTAGGCATTGACAAACAATTTCTTGACAAACTGATGGCATTGTACCATTGCTTCATTGATTCTGGTCTTGATCATTGAAGCCTCAGTTCAGGAGCTCTTTTCCAACATAAATGAAACTGCTGTTTCAAAACCACTTTTTGATATGCCCCAAACACCTTTGTTTGCCTTGGCACAGCACAAACAATCATGGTCTCAAATCCAAATCAATGTTCAAAGCCAGAGCATGGTGGATTTTGGGCACTACTCACAAGTAAGCTTGGCTCAAAGAGGTTCTTTGGAGCAGGGGTGTGCAAACCCTGGCCGGCCAGCTGATTTTGCATGGGCCGCAAGAGGATCTGTCATTTTCAATAGACTGTGGCCCACAATTGCAGTAGGTAAATTGTTAAATTTTATACTTGAAATTATTTGCGGTTTTAGATGGTGTGGCCCGCAAGAGTCTGGCCAATTTGGCCCATTGCTAAAAAGGTTTGCACACCTCTACTTTAGAGCCAAAGAATTGAAGAGATAATCAGGCCACTGAAAGCGCAGCTTTTCTTTCCCACGGCAATCGGTTTTTTTTTTAGAGAGATAACTCATAATGTGAAGCTTATTCCCCTCTTGACTGTCTGACCTTTCTTTGCCGTTGTTTTCAGTTAGGCCTAGGACATCTTAATTTCTTTAATTTCTAAGTTGGCGGGTAATTGCAAAAGGTGACCATTCCTCGCCGGAGGGTCCTTGGTTCAGAGAAAAAGTACTGACTTTTGATGGGAACCAAGCACAGGGCGGATATAATGAAATTTTTTGTTGGATGAGTAACGACAAAATTGAAACGGAGTGATCAACTTTTGATTCCATTTTTAAACCCACACGGATTGATTAAAAATTTGTCCCGTTTCCATCCCTCGATATTTCACATACTCTCGCAACCCGTGCGAAAATTGAGCTCTAAAACCCAAAGCGCGTTGCGTAAAGTAGAGCGATGTCATTGATCTGCACATGTAGGAAGGCGACGCGACAAAGAAGCGTTAAACCACCGACAGCTTCACTGGCTAACCCTAAGCCATGAAGGTCAATGTGATACACTCGCGGCCAACGAACGCGAAACTCGGGTCAATCCCGGATCTCCGTGTCAAGATGATGAGCGTCGACTGCTCCGCGGCACGCCTGCCACTCGCCCCTCAGCGGGCTCCTCCGCCTGCCCGGTGATCACGCCCATCCATCGGCATCACCCAAGGACGGACTGAACGACCCATTGGAGTGTAACATTAATAACCGTAAAGCTCGTTTCAGCCGTTCCATCGGCACTTGATAAATGATGGCCCAAAGGTCGTCGCCCAATCTGAAGTACCCTAATCATGACGGTGTCCCGTTGAACGACCGAATCACGTCCTCCAATAATAACAACAATAACAAGAGCGAGCAGCACATCGACCGAGACATGAGAGGGATGCCCTCTCCTACTCCACTTCATGAACAACGAGAACGGCCTTCATCCTCACCCTGCTCCTCCTCTTCGTCGGTGGTTTGCCGTCGTGGCGGTGGGGACAAAAACGAGGACCAGGAGGAAGAAGAGGAGGGAAAGGGCGTGGATGCGGATGCGGAGGACTATCGGGGCGAAAGGCACCCCATTGTCCCAGTGAATCGTGTTGAGCGTGACATCTCGCCCGAGGGTTGTTCTTCTTCTTCTTCCTCTTCACACACGTTGCACGTGAACCGAGACACGGGACAGTTGGAGGTGTCCATCGGACACATTCGATACGGCGTCATCCCGGGTAATGAGCCCACCGCATCAAGTAAATAGCGTAGACCGGCGAATTGTCCCTATGGCCGATATCCAGAAGCGAATAATGCGACTTTTCTTTTCACGTTGAAGCCGGAACCCTATTTCTCCTCTCAAAATTCGGTGACCAAAGGTGTCCGCTAGCCTATTCTACGGTCTCGTTTCTACTTCTGAAAGCATTGACCCGCATTTTTAACCTCAAAGCGATATCCAGTCGTCTAAGGATTGTGTGGCACTTTTTTTCAAGGTCGCCTTCTTCTTTTCCATTTCTAGGTTCAGCCGCCGAACGAGATTTACTTCAAGGTCAACCCTATTTATCCGCCCCATCATCCTCGGCGAGTCCCATCCCCGAACGCGGACCCGTCAACCCTGTGGCTCCTCCAACGACATCCACGTCCCAAAAAGTGACCCCTGCCGAGCCCGTCACCGTGAAAGACCCCGATCATAATGATCATAAGGACGGCGACTGTGATCGAAGAGTGCAACGAGGCCTGGCCAATCGGATCATCGAGCAACGTCTCGGGCTGCACTCGCAGTTCGGCGGTCGAGTCCGTCTCGCGACTCCCTCGTCGTCGTCGTCGTCGTCGTCGGATTCCCGTCGTCAATTAGACGGGCATCCGGCTCTAGGTCACCGGTTCGAGTCACCGTCGTCGTCGTCCTCCGTGATGATCCACTCGTTGGCCCGTGAAATGAGCGTGTTCAAGAAGCCGCAAGTGCCCGCTCGATTTCAGGTCAGTCCCGAGGACGAACTTCGCCGAATTGTGCGGAATATGGAGGCCGTTTTTGAGGTTGAATCGGACACGAACGCCCCGGATCCGAATCAAGAAGAAAGCTCCGAGGGCGTTAAAAGGCGAAAAGTCACCGCTTCGAAGGAGACGTTCCCGGAGACGATGTCTCGGAACGAGGATGTGCGGGGATTTCATTGTCGATTGTGTCCGTCGTTCAGTCCGGATCAGCGGGCTTTTTATTTCCATTTGAAAACGCATTACGAGGCTGATCATGCGGACGATTGGATGGTGAACACCGAGCCCTCGGATGATGAGCCCTTTCACGAGCGACCCGATCCACCCGAGGACACGGGTTATACTGCCCGAGATATTGCCGAGAATTCCGTGTTCTCCCAAGGTCGCCAGGAAAACGCCGAAAAGAACCCGAATAATGAATTCAGTGAGTAGAACTTGCCCATCCAGGCATTTCATGATGCCTTGAAGGACTAGGGAGGGTTCTGGATAGACTTGGTTCTGAGGTGGGACCCAAACCGCAAAGGATTCTCACAACCCAAAGTCTGAGAGGGTTTTCCTGATTTTGCTACCGTCGCTCAATAGATCTAATGCATTGTTGATCTTTTCAGACTTTGTATTTTAGTAGAAAAAAGCCATTTTAGGATTTTAAAGAAAACTAATATTCGCTTCACCAAGATGGCTCTTGCATGATTTAGCATGCCCTTAACACATCTTACTAGAGTGCCCTCTCTTGTTCTCAAAATGAACAACTCTGCCGTCAGAGCAAGCCTTTTTAAGGCAGCAAAGTTAAGCTCAATCAAAGAGAAAATGACAATCAGCGCCATCTTGAGATAGAAACATTTGTGGGTGCTTCTGGTAAATATTTAGCCTCGATTTGTGATTCCTCAGTTTTGACCTTTTTACTTTTTGAACAAAATAATATCGTAGCTGAGCTTCAAAAGGCTCAAAATATTAAGAGAAATCCATTTTAAGATGGAAGCTGCAATTATGGTAACAAATCAAAGTTGAGGATATATCTGAAATCAAGGGACTTTGCCCCTCTTTTGGTTCCATCTAGTGGCGATTTTTGTAACTTTGCATTAACATTCTTCGGTCTCATCGGACCTACGAAGTCTGTTTCGTAAAAATTCAGGATTTATTTACGCATTTCAGGAGACGTTGGAGAATCGTCGCTGTTTCAATGTCACGAATGCTCGAAGAACTTTCGCACCAAAGGCGCCCTTAGAGTGCACGCCCGAATCCACAAAGGTGAGTGAATATCGCCAAAAAAACATGGCTTTTTAACATCACCGGATGATTCGGTGCGCCTTTACTCTGTAATTACGAGGACATATACTTTGCAGATGAGCGGCCGTTTCCTTGCGACGGGTGTACGAAATCGTTCCGTCAAATCAGTGACTTGAACTATCATCGGCAATCTCTGCACTCGCGACATAAATCGTTCGTGTGCGAGTTTTGTCCGAAGAGCTTCTCGCGGAAGTACTCACTCACTTTGCACCGCCGAATCCACACCCAAGAGCGCAATCACGTCTGCGAGGTCTGCCAAAAGGCCTTTCGAGCCGCCATCTACTTGACCGTACACAAGCGATCTCACACGGGTGAGTTCCTCATGGGGAAACCATTAATGAAATTTATTTGGATGAATTTTATGAACACTTAGTGTGTTAGGCTTTTGGCAACCACTTTCAGACGACACTATCGCAGTGAGGCAGGCACACCCCGAAGTATTTGTTAGTGATCCTTGGAGCGAGATATAAGTCTTTTTTAAGTAAAAAAGGCTCAACACTTTTTACGCACTTTCAATTATTTCATCCAAAAGATGACGTTTTTGGCTTTTTTGAACCTGTTTGATTCGGCAAAAATACTAAAAATAAAAGAACGAGCCGAAAAAAATTCTGCTGAAAGAAATGAGAACAAATTGTCTAGAATCAAAGGAAGCGACCAGAAAAAAATTGACCCAAAAACCCGCAAAAAGACGAACTGAGACAAAGGAAGCAAATCAAAGGAAGGATGAGCCATGCATGATTTCTTGATTTGCTGTACCCAATTATAGCATCTTTCTTTCTTGACTATTTCAAGCTCAACACACGTTTTTACTTTTAAAGCTTTTTTCAAAAATCTTTTTCTTCGGTATTGTAAAAAAGACTGAAAACTACCAGGAAGAAAACAGCTTTCTAAAGCAAAAGGAACAAAACGAATGTTTTTAGGCACAACAACTCTTAAAACTCGAACCCCTCACCCTCACGCTAGATTTGGATCATCAAGTTTGATGTAGAAAATTGTCCTTTTTAAGCCTTTCGTAGCCATATGTTTTTGAATCATCCTGTTGCATGGGTCGATCTGTTTCAACGTCACGTTGCTCACTTTAGGTGAAAAGCCGTACGAATGCGATGTGTGTTCCAAGGCTTTCCGGACTCGATCCGACATGACACGACATCTGTCTAGAGTTCATCAGGATCAGAAACACCACACCCTTGGTCACGCCCAACCCACCGAACAGAGACGTCCCACCCACGAGCGAAGCAAACGACTGATCGCCATATAATGGATCGCTTTAACAACCACTTATCACATACTGTTTACCTGTCAAACATGCTCTCTTTCGATTGTTTATGAAGGCATATATATTAGATTAGTTTTCCTCTACAATGACGGGATCTTGTTTCTTGCGCGCTGAAATTGGGCCCCATTGCTTTTCGTGACGCAAGATTATCCAATAGAGAACGATGCAAAATACCATGGTGACGCATTGGAGTGAAGCCGAAAGCAAGAAAGAGGCTCCGGGAAACGATTCCACCGTCTTTTGGTACAGCAAGCTCAAAGCCGAAGAGGTCAATAAACCCGCCACACTTGAGACCGTGTTGAACGCCGTGAACATCTGGCCAAACTCGTTGGGATCGACGCATTTGGTGGCCAAGGAATCCAGCGAAGTGATCATCATGGGACCCAAAATGGTCAGGACAGCGCCATAATAGAACATCCAACCTTCAGTGGAAAAACCCTGGAATAAACGTGGAGTGAGTCATCATGTAGAAGGAGATGAAAAGAGGCGTGAGTGAGTGAATGAGTGATACCTGCACCAAGGTAGTGCCCACGCCCACTAAGGCGCCGATAATGGCCAACATGGCGTCGTGCATGCCCAGAAGGTAACTGTAAACAGGCGTGGTAACAAAAGTCTTGACCACATAGAGGCCCATGAATACCGAGGTGAAAGTCGTGTATTGAACCACGTTCCAACCGAAAACCCGCTCGGTGAACAGAAGATAGTTTGTGTAGTTGGCACTCAGAGAGGCACTCACTCGGATCCCAATGATGAAAAGCAAAATCTTTCGCATGCCCTCATCTCGCTTCCGAAATGCCATTCTGAAAGCGAAGGTTCAAATGTTGAAAGACTTGAGGTCAATCTACTCAATCTTGAGCAAGATTACTTGCTGGCCCGCCAAACGAGTTGATTGCCGTGATTGAAGACGAACTTGATTTTTCCACCCAGACCCAGTTCTCTTAAATGGGCTTTCATGGCGTTGTCGTCGTCCAGAAAGGAACCATTGGTGTTTGGAGCATTTTCAGAGACCATTTCCTTACCCTGATGTTTCCTTTTGATCACACTCTCCGGTATGAAAATCACATAAACCACTCCAATAACGGAAAAGGCCAAAGATACTCCGTACACCACAAAATAGCCCCCAAATTTGAATAGTTGGCCACTAATGAGTTCGGCAAACGGAAATACGATGAATCCCAAACCAGCTAAAATGGCCATCAAAGTGGTCCTCTCCCTAAAAAATAAGCATTAAGATCAAAGAAAGGGATTCAATGGATCATGAAAGCAATCAAGATTCTTGATTCAAGAAGCCTCACTCGGGCAGAGTTAGGTCCGAGATATATCCATTGAGAGCGATATTTAGCACTTGATATCCGCCAAAGAGAACGTAAATATCAGCCAGAAACAACCATTCTGGAGCCGAAGTTTCCAATTGCCAGATATTCAAAAGATACACCACTCCAGAGACGATGTGACCAACAAATGGAGCGAATAACAGAGGCTTCCGTCCTTGATCAGACCACGGACCTACGGAAGAAAAGGGTGATGGAGATTTCTTTTCGATCAGTTGAAACTAACGAAAGCATATCCTGGAACCACCTAAATACAGTGTGATGATAATGCCCGGAATCTGAGCTATGTAACTTTCAATGATGGACAGAGTCACTTGGCGCTTTTGAACATCGGCCTCAATTTGCTCGTAAGCTGGATTGGTCAGATCCGTGCAAACGGTTTCGTTGTAGCCTTCGTCATAGCAGATCTTATCCAACCAGAGTTGTGTGGTCACAGAGCCTTGGACACAATATTGAATCCCATAGATGATGAGCACGGGTTTCACAGCCAAGAGTTTCCAGTAGCGAGATCGACGGTTGGATTGACCTTCATCGAGTAATCTCGATTCGTCGTTAAAATCTAGAGACAAAGAGGGCTCACAATCTTGGACCGTTTCCATATCCGATGTTAACACTCGAGCCGTTCTTAACCCAAGGATATCAACTTGTACTCATAGCCAATGAGTTCATCGTTAAGTTACAAGATTAAGTAATATCGACAATAGTGCTTCGGTCCATCGTTTGATTGGTAAACAATACATTTTTTCATCAGTGAAATTACATCAATCAAGTTTGAACTGTTGCTTCATTGGCCAATCGTAAATACGAGGGGCATGCCAACAAAGCCATCAAGCTTTTACTTAAAATCTGAAATTGTATTCAAACTACCCCTGATGCAGGTCATTAATTACAGACACCTGATGGTTTAATCTTATTTCTGAACTATTCATTATAACAATTAAGGTGTCACAGTAAACGGGTTTTAATCTAAATCAGCAAGGGATGTCGCTTCTGAAGAAAAAAATCGTTAGAACTCACGATCTTGCTATGGAGAGGAAAATATGTTAGACATGGCAATTGGTAAAAACGGAAGAAATAGACGAGTGAAAGTGTACCATCTCAAGTGAGTTGACTGACTTTGTGTCATGAAATAAATTAATAGGAGAAAAAAGAAACCCGGAAAGTTGTAGAATTAGGAATTGTAACATGACGCCATTAGAACAACGAGTGATTTTTTGAGCTTCTTTAAAAGACAGCAAATTCATTTAAGTTGCTTCTTAGAATATTCAGTAAAACACCATAAGCAAGTTTTAAATTTCCCATAGAACTTGAATAACAATGAAAACAAGACATTGGCGAGCAAGTTCTAACTAAAAAAATACTTTGTACCACAATTTGGACGGAATAAGAATGGATGAGAAACCTATTTTCCACTTTTTAGTTGGACATGCCCTCGTACGTATTTTTTAAGGAAAAAGTAAAGAGTCCATCTAACCGCAATAGTGGGCCGAAAAGAGATTTTCAATCAAACAAATATGGGCTGAAAACAAATCTACGGTAAATGGTCAATCGAAATCAGCCTTGTCCCGACACCAAATCGCATTAAGCAATTTCCAGACTTGCTCAAGTAATGAGTATCGGTAAATCGTCTTCTGCTTTCTGTTATCAATTGATGCATTGATATTTTGATGTCAAGCCTAAATATCGTTGACGGTCCACGGTGCGTATTTGAGGACAATAGATCATTTCCCAAATTCCAAAAAGTTTTTGAGACCACTTTTGAGGTGTAAATGCAATACGGCATATCTATTTGAATTCTGTTAATTAGGTCATGGGCAACCGTTAAAAGATCACTTTAAACAAGCTTAAAGACAATTGTTGAACATTTTCTTCAACTGTATTCTCACAAAGTGCCATGGGTGTGTTTACCAAAAATATTGTCGAAATTTACTCAGTCGTTTGTTTAAATTGATGCAATGACACTCTTGTTGGATACTTTGAGAATGCTGACCAAAAAGGCCGTTGAAAATAGATCCTCGAAATGGATTTCTAAATTATTCAAGAACAATACTGCTCTAAGTACATCCAAGACTTTCGTCAAAGTAAGTTTCAATTTTTTTGTTTTAAAGTGTGTTTAAGTAACATCTTAGAGTCTTTGCCCGTGACCTTCAAATATTTTTCCTGCATTGCATTCAGATCTCAAAAGTGGTCTCAAAGGCTTTTTGGAATTTGAAAATGACTTCTTGAGCTCAAATACACATTTGAACATGAAGGACTTGGAACGTCTCTTGGAAGAAAAAAAACTCACATTTGGTACATTCTGTTAATCCATAGATCAATCAAATATTGAGTATGGCTCTGACATTTGGATGCCAAGTTTGAGCGGTTTGCAAAAGATCGAAAAGGTTCAACGTTGTTTTGCTTAAATGATCAGAGGAATTTGAAACCTCCAAATATGGATTTAGGATTATATGAAAGACAATCATTACTACAAGAAAAGCCATTCATGGCATTTTTCCCATAGCACAATTGCCAAACAGTGAGAGCATACATCAAAATTTTGATGGATACAGTATGTTTAGTGAAGTGCTAGGAGATAATCAAACTTCGCTTGGTATCTAGCTTCTTCTCTGCAGAACTCTCTGTACTTGAATGTTCTCAATAGATTATCAATTAATCAGTTTCAAGGTATATTTTCACGAGTTTGATCAAGGTTGGCTCAAGCCAGGATGTTTTTCAAGATACAGCTCAATTCCAACATGTAAAATGACAATTCAACTATACAATACTTTTTTACGAAAATATCAAATTTTCTCTAATAATCGATTCCCAAGGTGTATTTTTGAAATCTGTCCTGGACCAGCTCTCCAAAGTAAACGGTGGGAAAATATGTGATTCCAGAAAAAAAAACATTTTGTTAGATCATTTTTCTACAACTCTCACTTTTCAATCTTTAGATTTACTTATTCCTGTCATTTTGGATGAGTTAATCCTGAAAAAAAGCAAAATTCATATCTTCATGAATAGCGGGCGGAAAAAACGTTGAAAAAATGTCGAAAAAAGAAGTTTTTAAGTTGGAGAGTATAGGCAGAAAAAGGTTATTTCACCATAAAACGGACAAAAAAAGTTTTGTTTTTCAGATACAAATGAACAAAATCAGCTGTTTCACAAAAATGACCTAAAAAGTTTTCTCTTCTCAATTTGTTTAGTTATGGGGCAAAATATATTTTGTCTGTTGTTTTTTTAGCCGGCAAGTTTTTTTGTTCTTGATTGTTAAGCAAAAATATTTTCGTCCTCGGTCTTAAAAAAATTGACGACCTTTTTTTAGGTCGGATTAAAATGTAAAAAAGTTTTTTTTGGGTCTGAAAATCGTGAAAAAAAGTTTTTTCTACTTTAAATTCCTACAACATGCTCTTTCTTACAACAATAGGTTCAAAATAAGGTCCAATCCAAAAAGTCCCAAAAAGTTTTTTTTTTAAGTTAAAACCTTTTATTCCTCGCTCTATTCATGAAGATTAGCTTGAGAAAAATATACAAACAAATATTATTTGTCTTGTTGTGGTGATTATTCAGACTTTGAAGTTCCTCATATCGGTCAGGAGAAGACCATCATTGAGCTTTCCATGTTTTCCTTCCCTTCTTGTGGTGCTTTCTATTGCTTAGCCTTGCCCATCACATCGTCCGGTATCAAAATGGTTCTCCGTTAACTAAAATACACTTAGAATAAGTACTTTTGGAAAAAGATGTCAGTTATTGAGACCTCACAAAGTTTGGATTTAATCAATCCACTAAAGAGGTGTGTCCGTATTTTGGATAAAATTGACTTTTCTCGGAGGGCAAAATCCAAAAATGGACAAATTGAAACATTTTGTATCTTTATAGAATTGCACAAAATAAGGATTCAGCACATAGCAATACATCTTTTTAATAGTTCAACTACGAAACTATTTATCGGAAATATGCATTTTAAGGGGTTTTAAGCAATAATAAATATCATTTTGAGCGTTTACGACAAAAACAAACAAAACAGAATAATCAAATTTCATTGTATGAGATTGAAAAACTAAATTATTTGCTTGGGAACTTGAAATGCCATAGACATAATTGACATTGAGCGTTTTTTACGCTTTGAGGGCCATGAATGGACCGCTTAAACTCAAATAACTCAGGAGGTGATTAAAATCATTTCAGTTAATTTCAATACAACAGGTCCGTCCATGTGTGAGCTCTAACCTTGCAAAAAGGTAAATGAGCTTGACTCTTGAAAAGCAACAACATTTAACCGAGTAAGGCTAATCGATCATTTTTTGTCTATTTATTCACTCATTAACGGTTAAATAAAACGCTCTTACATGGCATGACCCTTTGCTACCGCAACGAGTGGTTGAACTGAAGAATACTGATTTCAGTTATTGCTCAACGTTAACGGGCTTGATATTCTGGGGCTTTCCAATTGGACCCCAACGCTTTTCGTGTCGCAGAATTATGAAATAAAGAATCACGCAAAACACGGTTGTCACAGCCTGAAGTGAGGCCGACAGCAAGAAAGCGGCTCCCGGAAATGATTCCACGGTCTTTTGGTACAACAAGCTCATCGCCGAAGAGGTCAGCAAATTCGCTACACTCGAAACTGTGTTGAACACGGTGAACATTTGTCCGAACTCATTTGGATCAACGCATCTGGTTCCCAATGAATTCAACGACGTGAGCGTCATGGGGCCCAAGATAGTTAAGCCTGCACCGTAGTAGAACATCCAACCTTCAGTAGCAAACCCCTGGAAAGGGACAGACACCAACAACGAAAGTTAAAAAGGGTTATTTTTTCAACCTGACTCAAGGAAAGAGTTGCTGTACCTGGACAACACCAATCCCCACGCCCACAAAAGCTCCCATGCAGGCCAACATAGCGTCATGCATACCCAGAAGATAGCTGTAAAAAGGCGTGATGACAAAAGTCTTGACCACAAAAAGGCCCATGTACACGGAGGTGTACGTTGTGTACTGAACTACATCCCAACCAAAAACGCGCTCAGTGAACAGAAGCGTGCTCGAATGGTTTTGGCTGAACGATGAACCCAATCGGATCCCCACAATGAAGAGCAAAATCCTTCGGATCCCTTCGTCTCGCTTCTTGAAAACCATCCTGAAAGACATGGTATTACAAGTTACATGAACATGACCAAGACATGGGGTCCTTTAACATTACTTCATGGCACGCCAAACGAGTTTGTTCCCGTGGTTAAAGATGAATTTTAGTTTTCCACCAAAACCAAGCTGTTTTAATTGGGAATTCATGGCCTCCTTATCGTCCAAGAGAAGATCACTGGTCTGAGATATATCTGAAGAAGTCTCAATATCCAACTTCTGGTCCTCCCTTACCATTACACTCTCTGGTATAAATATCACATAAACCACTCCTATAATAGAAAAGACCAAAGAGACCCCATAAACCAAGTAATAACCTCCAAATTTGTATAATTGACCACTAATGAGCTCGGCAAATGGGAACACGATGAATCCCAGGCCAGCTAAAATAGCCATCAAGGTCGTTCTTTCCCTAAAAACAAAAACAAATTTCCACAAAACCAATAAATAATAATAATAAAGAAACTAAAAAATCAAATCTCACTCGGGTAGAGTCAAATCTGTGATATAGCCATTCAAAGCGACACTCAGCACTTGATAACCGCCAAAGAGAACGTAGATATCAGCCAAAAACAACCATTCCGGAGCCGACGTTTCTAGTTGCCAGATATTCATAAGGTACACAAATCCAGAGATGATGTGACCAATAAATGGAGCGAATAACAGAGGCTTCCGTCCTTGATCAGACCATGGGCCTAGGATGAAATATGATAATTGTTAAAAGGTTTAGATTTCTTGAAAAACGGCATACCACCAACCCAAGTAGAGTGTAATAAAAATGCCCGGAATCTGAGCTATGTAACTTTCAATGATGGACAGAGTCACTTGGCGCTTTTGAACATCGGCCTCAATTTGCTCGTAAGCTGGATTGGTCAGATCCGTGCAAACGGTTTCGTTGTAGCCTTCGTCATAGCAGATCTTATCCAACCAGAGTTGTGTAGTCACAGAGCCTTGGACACAATATTGAATCCCATAGATGATGAGCACGGGTTTCACAGCCAAGAGTTTCCAGTAACGAGATCGACGCTCAGCTTGGTCTTTGTCAACAAGATTGGACTTGTCGGTGCGATCTGGAGGAACAGAGGGCACATCAAGGATGTCCGAATCTGGAAAACTTTCCATTTATGCTGAATCGTGACCCTCAACCGTTCCTAAGCTGTGGCATCAACTTGTTGACATGACCGACTAATTGTTTTTTTTTCAGTCTGACAGTCAGGCAATACTGAATGTTGTTATTTGAGCAGTCGGTAGTGTTTTTTGGAGGGGAATTGCGTCAATCAAGGATGAATTGTTACTTCATCGGGCATTCCTCACTACGAGAGACATGTAAGCAAAGCAATTACTGGCCCTTTCTCAAGCTATGCAACATTTATTGGATTATTTTTGTGATAGCCGTGTTGGTCCTCAAATCAGGCATCAGGAATTGTTTGAATTTTAAGGGTTATTGAGATTGTTAAATCTCGCCTGCTTCACCATCGTTCACAAAGTTACTCACATGCTTTCAGGCATGAACCACCACTGGATTTGAGCCATCTGTTTCCAAGGTCAATGAGGAAAAATGATCGGTTTGAGTTTAATATGTTGCCTTACTCCAAATAGTTTGATTTCATATTGCAACAATCAAAACAAATTAGATTTTGAAAAATTAGATTGCCATGCCAGATGATTAAATGGGCATGTCAGCTTACTGAATAGTTTTCTGAAAGCAGATGACCTCGCTTAGGTCCCTAATACATCATCACAGAACGTCCATTTTCGTTTGGAATCGCTTAAATATGTGCAATTTTTAAAGAACGCTTGTGATCCCATCTAACCTCAAAGATTCCGGCAAACAAGAGATAACTTGATCGTTTGATTTTCATCCGCAATTTCGTGAATGTTGAAACTCAACATTCACACCCAAAGCAGGACCCCTATTCGTGGATTGACTTTGCATTAGCTGATTAAGTGACAGTATCAAAACAAAGAGAAAAACTGTTCAAGCAGCTTGCAAGAAATAAGGGTTCGCGTTTGCGGCTCTTGAAAAAACTACAGATGCTCATGACAAAGATACGACAACTTGACCCAAGTGACAAGTGGCTTTAACGTGAAGCTTCAAAAAAGCCCAACAAACCAGGAAGCGCAAGAGAAAAAATGCAGTCAATAGTAGACTTTGACCCCAAAAATATTGAAGCAATAGCTTGAGCACTTCATATTATGCAATATGACAACTGAATTGCTCGTTATTGGCACGATTTACTTAAACTGATCGCAAAATCGAATTTCGTTTTAACTTTTACTTCCTGGATTGATGGTGGCGAAATCAACGGCAAACACTTGAAGCTTTCAAAAAAGACCAATAACTCGACCTAGTTTATGTTTCTTTGTCATGAGCATCTTTAGAAAAAACTATGGATAAGTGTGGTCGCACAAAGTTAACTTAGGATTCTTGGGGCCAAAGGGCAAGAGGTAGGTCTTGCATGGCTCAAAAGTTTGGGTTTTGCTTCATAAGGGAAAAAATCTTAGTGGCTTGATCTCAGGTTGTTGACAAAACAAAAATATCAACGAAGACTTGAAGAGCAGGTCTGGGATCTGTCACATCCCTAGCCAATTGGCCCCAAGAATCCCTAGCTGAATTCGTCCGACCACACTTATCCCTTCGTTTCTTCCTTCTCTGGAATTCTAAAAAAGGCATTTTATGTAGTGAGACTATGCTTTTATTTTGAATATCTCACTTCATAATAACTCCTTATGGCCCAACATTTAACCAATGTGAGTTTCTAAGGGCGTTTGCAAGAAATCTTTAGAAAGCGAGAATTAGCTTAATATTAAGCATTTTGGGGTGTTCCTTCTTTTTAAACTCCCACGGCGCCCTGTCACACTACTTGTATTGCTCATAGAGGTCTATAGAGTTGAGATACTAAAGCAGGCCGGTCGTGAAATTTCATTGTGGGCAGCAAGGGCCGGTTTATGTCAGCGACTAGTTGAAACTTGCCCAAACAAACGTATTCGCGGAAGGCAATTTTTTGAAAAACTCATAGTTTTCGGCATGTGGCCTCCTGCTTACGGTTTGCTTCTCCCAAATTATACTAAGGTGCTCAATGAAGATGATAATTTGATTCCCAAGCATTAGTTCACGCAATTATAGGATTTGGCATTGAAAATACTTTGAAAATACCCCACTTTCATTTGTCCTATGATCTTCCCCTTGTTTGGGGCAAGTATTTCACGATATTCTTCGGAAACATTTGCCTTTTCACGCAACTTATTGGCAACTTTGGCCAGTTTCAGCTACAAACAAGGCAGACAAAATGACGACAATGGCCTCTCTATACTCCTCTAAGGTATTGCTTAGAATGTGTGTCAAGATACCTTTGACCAGTATTTGGACAAGTCAATGTCCTCGTCCTTGTTAACGTCCAGGCCTCGTTTCTCCATCCAGACATTATTCCTTTGGACTTTGCCCTGTAGAGATTTATAAAGATGAAGGCCTGAGCAAAGCCCAGACTGAGAAAAGACGACCTCATGGCCCACGTTGAGTCAGTGTTTTCTGACATCCCAAAAGAAGATCAATGCGAGCCATCTGCACAACAGTTCCAAGGCAACTGGAGGCTTTTGTCGTGGCCAAAGTTGGCCATGTCGAATGAAAATTAAATTGTCAAAAGTAGAGATGTTGCAGATGTCAATAAAACTATGAAATAGCCAGGTATAGCATTATTATACGGGTAATTTATAAATTACTGTATTTCAAATTTTGTCAGCCACCCTTTATTTTTCCATACTTACCATGTACTGATGGTAATCGAGTTCATTTTGAAAACGTAACTCGATGGTTCGACTCGGTTTTAGGGTCCTTCGTGCAACTCGAAGAAGTTCGATGCGAAGCCGCTGATTATCAGTGATGCTAAATTTTCAAAATTTTATCATTTTGTTTCTTTTATTCAAGTTACGAATTGGAGGGGTTTTATCGATCACAAGAGCTCGTTGAATGAAGAAAAAGTCCCCTTCTAAATTTTGACAAATATATCAGGGGCCCAAAAATTACCGTTTCAAACCATTAAACGGATCTGACTCATTCATCAAATGCAAATAGACTGTAACGGGCATCGCTGGCAGTTCAGGGTAGCTCTGAAACTGAGATGTCAAGATCTACAATTTAATTTCGAAAACATTGAGTTTAGTAATTTGACACTTATGGATAGCGGCAAATTAGAGAAACACTTTTTAATCACTTGTAGGAAAGAATTTGACCCATCAAATATTGCTTAAGATATACCCCTTACCCAATTGCTAATATTTTCGAGGCAGTCACATTCCAGCCTGTGTTATTATTAGAGACAGGAAGTTAAGACGAATAAAACTGTCAAATTAGACGAAAAAAGACGAATAAGATTACCTGATTAGACGAATAAAGACGAATAAAATTGCCCGATTAGACAAATAAAGACGAATAAAATTGCCCGATTAGACAAATAAAGACGAATAAAATTGCCCGATTAGACAAATAAAGACGAATAAAATTGCCCGATTAGACAAATAAAGACGAATAAAATTGCCCGATTAGGCAAAAAGACGAAAAAATCTGACAAATGCGACAAAAAAGACGAAAAAAACTGACTTACACGGCAAAAAAGACTAATGAATTGCTTGTAAAGAGGATTAAAACTGCTGCCCATAAAGTAGACAAAATGTGTGGCCCAATTTAGGGGAAACAGCTGCACCCTTGTGCAAAACAGCAAAATCTACAAAGTTAACAAACGGAAAAAGGCCAAATAAGCAAGAAATGGTCAGTGGAACACATAGATTTAAAAGTACCAAGAGCTCAAAACCGCCCTTTTTTTCAACGTTTTCAATAGAGCAATATTTAGAAGCAGATTTGCTGACATTAATTCTTCGAATAGTCAGATAGCCTTTTCAATTCAATTTTCTTTCTTTTTGTTAGGAAACTCTACAAGTTAAAATGTAAGTGTGGATCATATTTTGTTGCCCAAGTTTTGGCGTTGAACTTTTTTAAAAGTGTCTATTTGATTCCAAATTTGAGAACAAAGCTTCAAATCTAACAAAAGTTCCAATTTTTGACTAATAAGAAGAAAAAAAGTTGAGTGAAATTGCCGAATTAGACGAAAAAAGACGAATAAAATCCAAATTAGACGAATAAATTTGTCGCGACGAATAAGGGTAAAAAAGACGAATAAAGACGAAAAAAGACGAATAAGTTTATTCGTCTTAAGTTCCTGTCCCTAGTTATTATGATTCTTTTAACCGGAAAAAGCAGGGAACGCATCATTCCATCGCAGTGAGTAGAACGTACTACACAGAAGAGCCTCTTCCTCGGCCAACTAACCAACTACTAAATAATCCAAAGTCAGGGGTGATGGTGAAGTAAATCCACGGACGGATGGACGGACTGTTTGTTGACCACCGTCACTAGTGTGCCTTCACAAAGATTAGAAAGTATCCATGAAAACCTCCTCATCCCCACGATTCTGAGCCCATTCACCGACCAAGACAGACCAGAAATGGGATGATCATGATGAGGCACACGGAACGAGATCATCCTGTTGGTCAAATCTGAAAAACGTGTGGGTGACATACCTCAACACGGTGTTCCGAATGGCGTTTTAGGTTTGAATCAAAATACCCAAAGACACCATGGCACTTTTTGGACCCACAATTCAATGGGGAACAACTTTACTTTTATTGTATTATATAAGATTAGGTCCAGGGAAAAAGTTATATACCTAAAAACCTATTAAATATAACATTTTTCAACAAACTGTTTAATCCATATTTAGAGACCATTTAGTTACCTAATGAATTCAAATTGAATAAAAATTCATTCAGCAACAGCTGAATTATTTGACTTTGAATGGTCCATTTTTGACCCCAAAAGGCCGAAAAACGCTAGTTATATGAAAAAACAAATTCCCATATATTTCACATAGCTTTTCAATATTGCAAAAATAAATGTTTTTTTTTTTTACTTTTGGAACTTATGTCAAAATAGCTCAAAATAAGAAAAAATATCACTTAAAAGGTATTTAAAATACATTTTCCAATGAAAAACTTTTGCAGTATCAAAGACACTCAAAGTTGGGTAATAATTTAAAGTTTTGAAAAAATCGGTTAATGTTTCAAGTTTCGATTTTAGTCCATTTTGAACATGGTCCTTCAAGAAATCGTAATTTTGGATATGACTCTGTTAGACATTTTTATTTGTAATTTTGGCACAACACACATCATAGCGTACCCTAAATTCCAAAAATCTTATTTAAGTGCATTTTAAGTGATATTTTTTTTCATATTTTGAGCTATTTTGACATAAGTTCCAAAACTGAAAAAAATCATTTATTTTTGCGATATTGAAAAACTATGTGAAATCTTTGGGAATTTATTTTTTTATATAACTGTAGCGTTTTTCGGCTTTTTGGGGTCAAAAATGGACCATTCAAAGTCAAATAACTCAGCTGTTGCTGAATGAATTTTTATTCAATTTGAATTCATTAGGTAACTAAATGGTCTCTAAATATGGATTAAATAGTTTGTTGAAAAATGTTATATTTAATAGGTTTTTAGGTATATAACTTTTTCCCTGGACCCAATCTTATATAATACAATAAAAGTATAGCTATTTCTTTTACCCGGGTTACATTCTACCAGGGCCTGAGTAAGAGGAGAGGAGGAGAGAAAGTTGGTTGAGGGTAACTCGGAACCACTTAGTCAACCAGATTCTCTTC
>CM021322.1:6403148-6493598 GCA_010645155.1 Tigriopus japonicus
TAAAGCTTGTTGTCACTAATATTTTCCCGGTAGAAAATGCTACATTCTCCCAGGGGAGGGTAAGAATCCAGAACCAAAAGAAAGTACTGCTTATACCAGGGGGTTCCACTTTCCGTAACGGAAAAGTTGTTCCCCATTGAATTGTGATTCCAAAAACTGCCATGGTGTCTTTGGGTATTTTGATTCAAACCTAAAACGCCATTCGGAACACCGTGTCAACCAATCCAGCAACCTTTTTTTGAGGACATTCGTTCCTACTACAAACAAGACAAACGAGACTTGCCTCATATCCTTAGAAGAGCCTCTCTCAATGATGATTTCGAACGTTGACCCGTGCAAGAAGACGTCTTGGCCAATTCTTAGGCCCTCACTCATCTGGTCGTGTATGGATTTTGCCAAATTCAAATAATCTTAGTACACGTTCTCTCAAATGCAAACAAACTATCTTGGTAGATGTATTTCTTAAATAGAACCAAACCATCCTGGTACCCCTTTTACGGGTTTTTTCCTCAATTTTCAATTTTCAATTCACCTTACTAAAAAAAATCATGTCAAGTCTGCTGAGAAATTCCCAAACACTACGATAGATAATTCTGACCCAGAGAACCAAATGGAACAACTTTTACCTACTGCGTTTTTCAATATCAGGTCTAGATTAAAACCTAAAAACCTACAAAATTAACACCGCTTTGCAAAACTAGTCAACACTTTTTCAGAGCAGCCCAAGATTCCTTTTGAATTGAATTTAATTGAAAATAAGTCGGATCAGTTGGCAAGTTATTTAAGTTGTGTTAAGTCGAGTTATCGTTCCCAGTAAATAAAAACTCAAAATCCCAGAAACATAATATATATTCTCGATTTTATCAAACAGATTGAAAATTGTTCATTTTGGCTTTTTTGTCATGATTGGTCAAAATCACAATTAATGTTACTTAAATCATACAAAAAATACACATTTTTGAAAAAAAAATCTGATTATCTTGATTTCATTAGACACTCATTTGAAAATTTGAGGAAATCTACTGAACAGATATGCCTGTGGATTTCATGCAAAAGTGATATTTCTTGGAGAATCATTCTCAATTTGGACCAAAAGCGAATTTTTAAAATCCTTCAGAATTTCACTGAATTTGTATTGACAACGTGCCTACATGTCCTTTTTATTTGGTTCAAAAGTCCATATTAAAGAAAGTGTATATCAAGTGTGTTTTAGGTAACAACATATCATTTTGACCTGGGGTGATAAAACTTCCAAGAATGAAGATTTTTTTTTACTGTTGGTGCTAGGGTCGGAGGGTTGAGCCTCGCCCGGCCAGCGAGGCCAGCCATCACATCGTCCAAATCATTTCCGATAGGCAATTTCATGTCCGGTATCAGAATGGTTCTCAGTCTGTGGGTGTGGATTAACGTCTAAAAGTTTCCCTGGGAAAGGTCAGGTTTGAGAAAGATCGGAATTCTTGATATATTTTACAAGATTGAAAATCTACACCATTTTCATAGGTATTTGAGTTTTCATGTACCCCGGAACGATTTTTCGCTTTTTGAAGTAAAAAATGGGACAGTGAAACTTAAAAAGCTGAGCAATTAAATATGTATCTTAGGTAGATCTCAAAATGTACTTAATAAATTTTTCAAAAAATGATAATTTAGTAGGGTTTTGGTGTTCAACATTTAATCTAGACCTGATATTGAAACACGCAGTAAATAACAGTAATTCCTCTTGGTTTCCTCGGTCAGAAACATTTCTCATAGTGTTTGGGAATTTCCAAATCAACTTCATATTATATTTTCAGTGCCGTGAATCGGAAGCAACCCATCTTGGTACACACTAGAGCTGTGTATCGGATTCGTTCGGATTGACGGAAGAATTTTCGGATTCGGATTCGTTCAGATAGAGCATCAAATTTTCGGATTCGCATTCGTTCGGAGTGAGCATCGAATTTTCGGGTTCGGATTTAGCGGCAAATTTTCGGATTCGGATTCGTTCGGATTGAGAGGCAAAATTTCGGGTTCGGATTGAGCGCGGATTTGTTCGGATTGAGCGGCAAATTTTCGGATTCGGATTCGTTTGGATTGAGCGACAAATTTTCGGATTCGGATTCGTTTGGATTGAGCAACAAATTTTCGGATTCGTTTGGATTGAGCGACAAATTTTCGGATTTGGATTCGTTTTGACTATGAAAATTCAGTTCGGATTGGATTTGGAGGACCTTCCAGATCCAATGCACAGCTCTAGTACACACTTTTTTCAAATAGAAATCATTTTGGTGCAAGTCTTTCCTAATAAAAATCATCTTGATACACGTTTTTTGAATATCGTCGATTTCACGCCTTAGAGAGCACCGTGGAGCTCTGTGTTCCTACAATACTTGATCCACACTTCAAGACCACTTGCTTCCGTGATGATTCCAAAAGAGGCTTTGTTAGGATCAAGTAATGTTCCATTTATCCAAACGACAATAGCTCCACAACCTGCAAGTCAAAGACAAATTATTCCATCTAATTCCTCTTTGTGGGAATCCTCATCCAGTAAAAAATAATCTAGAAAAGGGGTCCGCAACCTTGATCAAGGCCACAAAATTTGGCAATTTGTTGTTAGGGGCCCACCACGTTGGTAGGTTCAGGAGCCCACAATCGGAAAAACGACATTTTGTTGTAGATAATTCAAGGCAAGATGTTCTTAGATTGTTCAAGTTGTGTTGAGAATGAGCGCAATGAAGCTCTCCGTTTTGGTCCGGGGGAGAATTTCCGCCAGAAAGTTGGTTCTTAATCCGTTTTTGAGAGGAATTTGCGTGTCTATGAAGGTCCATAGATCTTGAAAAATGAAAATTTGGTTGTAAGTGAATCATTGTTAATGAACCAGGAAACCATTCACATTGTGTGTTTCTGTACCGTTCGCCGTTTGTTCCGTTTATTAACTTGTGAGGCATTCTAATGTTTGTTTTTAGTAGCGTGGTTTGGGAGTGACCACTCTCTATATTCAAAAAAGTATATCTTTAGAATGTATCAAAATATGTTTTGAGTTTGAGAATTTGAAAAACGTTCTTAGGAGTAAAGGTTTATGTTTCCTCATGATCATCATTTTGTTCAAGAAATCCCATATCTCACTTACTACAGAGTAACATGCAATAAACACTTAAATTTTGGCTCTGAGCATTACAATTAAGTAATTTGCAGAATTTTACATCATTGGTATGCAGCAACTTTATTCATTTATCGGCAATTATTCGTAAACAAGATACATAACATTCTGCATGCAGCATTTTTCAAGAAAAACTAGTCTTCAATTCAGCTTTTATTATATTACAAGTTTTAACTGTTTTGAAAAGCAACCAAAAATGATTTTTTACAATTGCGAAAAATCCAAACTAATCAAAAGAAAAGGAGAACTAGAAAATCAAACGAATTGTGAGACAAAGATAACGATAGATATTTCTTGACCTGAACAAAACTTTGAGTCACCCTTCTGATGTGGACTATTTTGGACATAGAGCTATTAGTAGAAGGATAATAGAACCGATAGAGCGAGAAGACAAAATAGCACTTTCCCAACATACAAATGGGTTTCAAAATAATATGAAATGATATCTTGTTAAAATGAAATGATGTCATGTTCTTTCTATAAGAGCCAAGCTGACATTGTGGGATTGAAAGACGTCACAAAAATTCTATTATTATAACGCTTTTGGGACAGTGGCTGTCTTCCGGTTCGGTTTTGGACTCGGAGGTTCGGGGTGGTTCGGTTCGGTTTTAACTCGGTTCGGTCAACTCGAAACTCGAAAACTTGCTCGAAATCCATCAGTATTACCATGCAAAACAAACGAGTTTTCTTCAGCTAAGGCAGATTGTGTTTTTGCGATCATTTTTTCATTCTTTTCGGGATACTTGTTTACAAGGCACTCTTTCTTTTTTACTGACCTTCCTTTTGATGCTTTGTTCTGTTTTCCTTTTGTGAGGAGAATGGGAGCGAAATGAAGTAGTGAAGGCTGTCGCTTGAAACCCTAGAAATCAAAGATGAATTAATTGCAGATCTTTAAGTTTTGACCGCGCCCAAAAGCTCCCTCTGGATGGGATTACTCCGAGTTAATCTGCAATGCACTGCTTCATGATGTTATCTGTTGAGTACCTACATTAATGCTTCTTTTGATTTTATTGCCAAAGCTAACCAAACAAATGACTACTGAATGAAGATGGTGGATAAAACTACTGTCTTGGTTTGTTCTTGTTTGTGTTCAAAACTTTTGTAGCTACACAACACACACGGTAAATGACTTTGTTTGATCCTAAAAATGGTAATTCCTAAACACATTTTTACATTATATTAGTCTTTATGTCGGGAAATATCTGAGCCTTTGTCATAAAACTACCTTTCTTCATTCTAACCAGCAATAAACCTTATCAATAGCAAATGCGTTTTTCAGTCAGCGTGATTACGAGCAATGCCATTGAAATTGGATTCAAGAATGACTGAACTTTGTTTTGTGCCTTCTTCCACAAACAGTGTGCAATGAAGGATGGAGACAACCTTAGATCCACTTCAACCAGGCCATTTTAGCTAGTTATGAACTGAAGTGGATCTAAAGATGAATTATAAAATGGAAGAATCGACAAGTTTTCTGTAGATAGCTATAAATGCCATTTTATTAGATTTGACACGGTCCCAATTTCATTAAGTTGATCGGCGGGTACGCCACAACCGATGCTTTCATCAATTCAAACACGCGTTCTTTCAAGACGATTCAATGGCCACCTCAGTCAGATAAATGTCCGACCCGCTTATTATGGATAATAGGTTGATGGTGAACTGCAAACCGAACCGTTCATCATGATTTATTGGCATTCCAAGACGCGATTTTCCTGCCATAATATTTCGTCTGGATGTGCCTCATACTTTTGGAGTCTGCGTAGAGATAGCTAGATGCCATCGTACCATCTTCCCCCTTGATCTCCAGTTGTGAATCCATGTTCAAGATCATCATTACGATCTGGATTTGAAATCTTGCCAGCCACAACAACAACTGATAATCAAAATGTGCTTTCTGCATTTCGGTTTCATTCCTTCTACTTCAAAGAATGTTGGCTCACGGAGCACGTGCCATTTTTATTGACGACCTCAACCCAACCTGTATATGTAATCACAGCTTGGCAAGAACCAATCATGATGGATTGTTTCCGTGAAACAAAAGCAACAATGGTTGTCGACGAGCACAGAGTATTGATTCTCATAATATTTACGAAGGCAATTTCCATTCCATCAACCCAAACTTCGAATCGAGTTGGTCCTCATTTTGTAACTAATCTCGGTGTGGCGAGCTTCCCACTCGGCCAAACTGATCCTATGATGGGCCTTCATATGAGTGTCCAAGGTTTCCGTGTCGAACTCGCCCACCGAGACATCGAGGTGGCAAATATCACAACGATAACACAACTGAGCACTGGAAAACAAGCCTAAATCCATGACATCCCAATCGATGGTCTTGTCCTCCATCATGAGGTCGATGTCGGCGAAATCCTGGATCAAGTGACCCCGACTGTTGGCTCTTTGCGTGTACTGCACATACTCAATCCAATCCATTTGATGAACTCGAAAGAAATGCCGTTTCAAGGACTCGGACGTGTGGAGAACTGACATCTCACAAATGAGGCAAGTCACGTAGCAAACCATATTCATGGGTGATCCAATGTATCGGGCATACCAACTCACAGTTCGACCGTGTTCCCTTTGAATATGATCGTTGAACTCTTCAAAAGTGGACCCATCGTAGACGGCACAGATGTGGCAAATGTATTGACATCCCGAGAGAACAAAGCGTTCCACTTCGAGTTCCACTTTTCGGGACAAATGGGGCCGAATTGAGGTGCTGGGAAACGTGGACAGAACTCGAAAAGGTTGACTGGGACCGGTCAAGGATTGGAACGTGTTCATGATGCTCAAGAGCTGACGAAGGTTGAAAGTGAAGCCTTCGGTAAGGCACATGGTGATTATGGGTTTGTTTGGTCACGAAATTGGGAGACGAGGACGATTAGACTCGAAGAAAGGACAAATACAACTGAAATGGTAGAAGGAAAGGTTGACAAATTTTGGGACATCTAATTGGTTTTGATGAGCATGCCTGATGGAACGCGATTCGAGAGGGATCGATGTCAAGAAAATTGAGGGCAAATTAATGCGTTGGCTTGTAGAGACTGTCCCCGTTTTTACTTAGAATTGGTCACGTGATCACTAGAAATCACCTTTTTTTATCAATTGTGGAGTTGATGAAACTGGAACAAAGTTGTCCAAATTTTTCTGAAAATAGCAGATAATTTTGAAAAGGTTTGAATGGAAAAAGCTTAAATGGACCAATTAACGAAAAATTTATTTGTAGTACATGCCTTTAAGACTTCCCAGGTCGATTCAGTTCCCTCTTGGATTTGTTTTCTTTTATGAAAAGAGGAAAACATATTCATAGTCAGAATTAAATCACTTTCAACATATTTTTCGATTCCAACGAAGATCGCTCAAGATGTTCCTGAAAGTTTGCTTATGCATGCATGAACGAAGCAGCATTTGGTCCAATCAATTCTTTCTCAATGCCCTGAATAAGAAAATGTTGTTTGTTAAGAAGTCAGTACATCACTGATAGGAGGTGTTCCATGAAGGAATATTCCGGCTCCTTGCCACTTTTTAGTTGCCGATATTAGTAATGATTTGCAATCAAAGACGGTTCAACGCGAAGCTTTGACTTCAAAGATTTTAAGTAAGTTTAGAAGTTTAGAAGGCGTGAGCCATCCACACGTTAAACTGATGCAGTACACACTAGACCAAGCTTCACCCACTCCAAAAATAGAATGTTTGTAATATAGTCTTTAAAGTAGGATCTTGAAAAGAAGTAAAGCTTCTTCAGAAACAGGGAATAATTGTCACTCAACCTAGCATTTAATTCGATAAGGTGAGAAAATTACATATAGTAGTTCTTGGTGAAGTATGTACGTAGGTGTAAATGGGTATATAGTTTGCTTTTTCTTCATGCATTTTCTTAGTCCTCGAGCAAAGATTGTAACGAGAAATTAGTCGTTGCTAAATTCATTTTTTTTATATTTTCTGGATCTTTTCATAACTTGAAAGAGACTCGCCAAAAAAACTTGTTAAAGTAAGATTAAAACGTCTCCATAACACAAAACAGCTAATGCATTGATGGAAAACTCGTGAGAAGAGCTCTTTTACACATATGATAAAGAATCGAGATGAAAATAGAAAAAGTAACCTGGGAAAAAATTAAGAAGCCAGCCTACTCTCTCAATTACCAAAGATGCACACGAAATATTTTAATATTTTTTTTTGTTCCCAATATAGATTTGGACTTGATTAACGAAAATATCCACTAATGCAAGATTAAAAATACACGATGGGGTCCGCAAGAATCAAATTGTTCCATTGATTTTATTTTGACAGAGTTTTCAAAGCTCTTCATTCTGCAATCCATTCCGATTTTTTCTGGCTCAATCAATTGACTTCCTCACGAGCAATGTTTTTATGATGAATGTTTAGTGGTCAAAAAAGTGCCTTTAACTGAAGATTGTAAAGTAGATGTAGACATAAAAATTAACATCGAACTCAAAGTAAAATATACAACGATGTAAACAAAAGAAATCTTTAACAAAATTCAAGTTTAGACAGACTTAGTTGTTCTTCTTTGACGAGGTCGGGTGTGCGGAAAAAAGAGGGCAGGCCATTGAAAGGTGGGCATGCCCTAAAAAGCACGTAACATGGGGATTGCACTGTAATGGGGAATGCAGGGGGAGGTTTGAGTGATCTCTTCAAAAATCTTATCGCGGGCGGATGAAAGAAGAGAAAAGGCTTGTTCGTCAATGTAAGATTTTGGTCAGTGCAAGGATTTTCGCGTTTTACAGACCGCCCTTATGACTTAGATGCTACAAAAATTGTCGAATTGCCAGTTTGGACATTTTGACTCTTGGTTTTGTAAGAATTTGCAAAATTATTCTATTGATTAAAAAATGGCAAGCACTTAAAAAAGACCTTTGATATTGAAGAGAAACACGTACAAAAAACGGCATTTTGTTTGATACCATGATGGTTTTGGAGCTTTACAATACAAATCAGTGCTTATAACAGCACTTACACTTGTACTTACCCAAAAAAGTGGCCTTTTGTTGAGAATTTTCTCGTGCAAGAACGAGCAAATAAAGTGTGCATTTTTTTACAAAATCCTAACCAAAGGTGTTCAAACTTGCAATTCGACATTTTTCATGGCATCTAATTTGCAAGGGCGGTCTGTAAATTGCGAAAACCCTTAAACTGCCCAAATTCTCACGAGCCACCCACTGTTGCCAAACAAGCCTTTTCTCTTCTTTCATCCGCCCGCGATAAGATTTTTGAAGAGATCACTCAAACCTCCCCCTGCATCTCCCATTAGAACACTTCAAGTGAGGGTCCCCAAATGTCTAGGTTTCTCCCGGATCCTCCTATTATTGGTCATTCTTCCCCCCTATTCCTGGCTGACTGACATTCATCATGAATGTCCAAGGTGCAAGTTTGGACTCGATTAGGGGACCACGACCACAAATGGTCATTTGGGGGTGGGTCGTTCGGTGTTCATTTTTCGGGGCACGCTTTCTCCCGTTACTTAACTTCTATGTACAAACGAGCACCTTGGTGATACTCTATAGGGTAGTAAAGGCACGCCTCTTTCGCTAGAATTTCATGTTGCGATACGCCTCCTGTTGCTTCGCGACACCACGAAATTTCAAGTCCGTCATAAAAGGTTTGTTCGGAAAAAGGTCTCGGCAATGTCTCCGCCTCCCAAGAGCAATTTACGCGCAATTAGTCCCGTGTAATTAGAATAAAAGCCACCATCTAAAGATTTCCGAAAAGTCTGAGAGCGTACCCATGAAGGCAGTTTCGTCAATGTGGGGTGCACCCGGTTGCAATAAATCGACGATGCATAAGCGGGGTCATTTGAATAAAGTTTCTCAACTCGTTGAATACTCTTGGAGAGATAGCTGGCCACAATAAATTCCGACTCCGTTCAAAGGGGAGGATTTCACAATGAGATGTCA
This sequence comes from Tigriopus japonicus, assembly GCA_010645155.1. Taxonomy (NCBI): domain Eukaryota; kingdom Metazoa; phylum Arthropoda; class Copepoda; order Harpacticoida; family Harpacticidae; genus Tigriopus; species Tigriopus japonicus. The sequence continues at coordinate 6,412,209 of CM021322.1, forward strand.
AGTAAATCCATCTGTTTCGTGTCCGCCTCACTCGTGAACGGCAAATGCTCGACTGGATCGATCTTCCACGATGGTAGAAACTCGCTAATTAAAAACAATACACTTCTGACCAAATCACTCTGAATGATGTTGCGTTGATATCAAAATAAGACAAAATGAGCTAATCGATCGGTTAGTTGACTAGAATGTCTCGTCGTTGGATGGTGGCCATTAAGAGACATGCAGGAGTGCTTTTGGCGTTGATAAGCGCCTTGTTAATGAGTGTCTATTCGGAAATATTTCAAGTGGTCAAGCATCGGATCCAACGTTCCACCGTGCTGATCCTTCGGGGATCCATTCAATTTGCTCTACTTATTGTGGTGGCCTTAGCATGGCGTACTCCGTTCCGCCCACGAAATCTCAGGGATTCGACGTCGACCAAGATGATTTTGGCCTTGGTCGTGGTGGTTGGATCTGGCGGCCTTCGCTTGTTTTTCCTCTTCTTGGGCCTCCAGTGCATCCCGGCAGCCACAGTTCTAACCATATTGAACGGATCACCGGCCTTGGTCTTGATTATTTCTCATCTGGCCCTCAAGAACCAGGACCAAATCACGACCAAGAAGGTCCTCTGTGCCATTGTACTGATCATTGGAGTGGCCTTGAATTTTCAAATCTACGAGTGGCACCAGAACTTTGTAAGTCTTCTGTGTTCGTAGGCTAAATATATACAGTATGTTATGTTTTGAAACCGTTTGTAGAGCAAAACGAGCTTGATTGGCTTGTCAGCCAGCGTGATTGCCTTGATATTCTCGTCCTTGGGGTCCGTGTACAGCAAGGTCGCCGGGAAGGCCTTTGACAAAAAGCACCTCTCTGCTTATATTGGATTATCCGTGATGGTGGTTGGTGTATTTTCCATTGTCGTGGATCCCCTCATTATCCATTGGGCAGCCAAAGACGAAGATGCTTCCCAGTTACTAGAAGACATACCATTTCTCCCCGATGATTTGACAGTAATCTCCATTACTTTACTGGTGGCAATTCTTGGAAGCATTCAACAGTTTTGCAATATAGGTAAGGACAAAGAAACTTTTCTTTTGTCTTCGAGATCCTTGTTACCCACGATTCTCTTTTTAGCTGCGTTGCAATTGGAGACCCCATCGAAGGTGTCGATGATTCGAGCCCTGAACATCCCCTTTTCGTTCGCTCTGGATTTGGGGCTCATGGGAGTGCCGGTGAATGGGATTCAGATTTTTGGGGCCATCCTCGTGTTTTTGGCCATCCTAGTGTCCAATCTAAATGACAACATTATTTGCCAACGTCATATTGGCAGCCCACTATCTCAATCGAATGAGGTCTCTTCCTTGTCTTCTTCCCAATTGGATGACAATGACGAACTCGATAAACGAGAAGGTCCGACACTTGATGGAGAAGAAGCCCACAACAGTTCGGATTTCAATTACAATCTCAAGATCATCAACACGGATTGAGAAAAGATCATCTGTTAAACGACTTCGAATTATTCTTGTATAGTTATCGCATAACTTGAGATTGAAATGGTTGATGTTCTATTGATGCCGAATAGATAGAAAGAGTCTTCCCTGGATTTTCATTCATCCTGATTCTCCGTTACTAATGGTTATGGATGGGTGTTATTGAGAGGAGGTGGCAAAGTAGGGCGTGTCCGGGGATTGGCGAGATTCTCTCAACGGGTCATAATTATCGAGAAATTGCCGATTGCTCTCTTGCTCACTCTTTCTCTTTTTTTTCTCTTCACCCGACCATGGAAGCAATTCCATCGTCTACTAGTAGTGTGCAAAGGTGCTTGTTCATGAGAGGCAAAGCAATATGGTGTTCTTCAAGGGAACATGGTTGCTCGCGTTTCCAATGGAACGACCTGTAATTAGAGAACGGGGAGTTTTCTCGAGTTTCAGTTGATCTCTCATTGATAATTGTACCTTGTATCGAACAACAGGAAAACAGGGTCAGGATATTTAGATTTATTATCACAATTAGAAACTAATGAAATAGGTACACCTTGCACTCTTAACAAAATCATATTTTTGGCCAAAGAATCAAAGACCATCACTCGATGACGATTGACGATGATTGCTGGAATTATGTTGCTTCAATTTCCGGGCTCTAAAATCATTAAAAGTTTGATGATCCTGTGGCTTGGTGTTTTGTGAGATTTGACCATGGGTTTCTCGGGTTTGGATGGTGAAAGAGATATGATGATTAATCAATCAAAAACATTCGCCCGTCCGTTCATCCATCCATCTGGCCAAGAAGCACTGGAATCATGGAGTGGGAGGCTAGCAATGAGAATAATGATTTCCAGTAAGAACAATTCAATTACGTTCTTCTGCAAAAGAGACCTTGCATATGTTGACAAGAATACGTATTTCAATTTTCAGCTCAATCGAACGTCGGAGACAAAAGTTATGCTCACTCAAAGTTCAGTGCAAATCCTACCGAGAATGAATAACCCTTTTGTGGTAATCGTTTTACCACAAAAGAGCGAGTTCGATCATTCTTTGCTCTCTTCAGTACATAAGTTTGAGAAGGCATAACTTTTCACTCCAGCATTCGATTGGGCTGAAAATTTAAAATACGTGTTCTTCTCAATGCAAGCCAGGTCTCATTTGCACAAGAACGCAAATGGTTCGTTTCTGCTGGAAATCATAATTCTCATTGATAGCCTCCCACTCCATGATTTCCGTGCTTCTTGATCTGGCCAAGTAAATTCGACAATAAGTGACCGGAAAACCGCGATCCTTGTTTTTCGTCATCTTATTTCTTGCCAACTAGAAACGAAAAGAATAACGAGAAAAACGGCTGAGGGATAATGTTTTATTTCATAATTCCATCTTTCGAGGGCTGAAGACTCTGGAATCCAGATCAAATGTCAGATGTTGCGCTCTCTGAAGATGCCTTTGAACTTTTTGGTTTTGGTGCAGAGAAAGAGGAGAAGAACCCTGCAATTAAACTGTCTCATTGGACAACAACAACATCAGACACTGAATTCAACGAACATGGCTAAACCCCAAACGATTTTGAATGTTCTGAAGCCAAATCTTTCCTTCTAATTTTCATTATTTTGCTTTGAAGATATGTACTCCAGCTTCAAAGTTTCTCGCAATCGATGAGATTTCCAATGATCAAATGGAGGATGCGATGGATTAGAATGATGAGATCGGAGACCATTTGTCGGCATGCCATTTGAAAACGCGGCCAAATCGAGAACTCAAGAATGTTCGTGGTACCCATGCACACTTACTTACAAATGCTGGTGGTGGTGTTGGTCTGTGTATCTGCGTTCTCATTCCGGACAAGTCATTCCGATCAAAAGGGTCGGCTTGTTTCCAAACAAAGATTTACAATTAAGAGCAAATCATCCTTGGAATTGGAGATGAATTGGATGACGAGCCAAGAATCTCTCGTGTCTCGAGTAGTTTGAGTCTCTTCTCCATGTCGAATGCTGAGCCGCAAATAATAACAGACCCGTTTCGTCATGATAAATAAATGATCTTTCTTTTGACGGCATTCAATTCTCCTCGCTAAAAAAGAGGGCATAATCACTGATTGTACAATTTTTTTCTTCGTTTTACCAATTTTTCTTTTGTGCATAAATATCGTGTGTTGGGCTTGTACACCAACATACGTCTTAGATAAGTACCAATAGATGAGGAATTACTACGATTATTTATCCTTTGAACAAAATGCATTAGCTTGCAAGCAACTTTTCAAATTGTGAAAAAGTGTCAAGTAATGAACAAATGTGATTCTTAATCAAGATCAAGAGACTTTGAAAAAAGTGTAGGAAAGAACAAGCATAATTTTGATTGCTTAGTATTTTTACAAGATCCGACACGTTTCCATTTTTTGAGCAAAACATGAGCTGGAGAAGCCTACAAGCCCATTGAAATCCTCGCCAACTTCTGCAAAACGCACTTTTCTTGGCGTGCCTAGCCAAAACACTTATTGATGAGAATATTTTTCAACTTCAAGCTTCATTTTATTTCAATGCCTGATATAGTTCTTGCTTTTGTTTCAAACTGTTATTCAACTCCTAAAATTTGTAATGAAAGTCATTGTTCAAATATGCAAGCATATCCGTATGAGCCCACCTTGGGCCTAAAGGGGAATTTTGGCGATGATGGGGCAAAATGCTCGTGGGTCCACAGTTTGGGATCGACTGCTTGTGGATTCTTATAGCTTTTGTTTGGTGGGCCATGGATATAAATATATAGATTGGCCCTCAATTACACAAAACCAGATTTGATGGGCCCTTACCCGAAAGCTGATGCAGACGTAAGGACTGTAACCACCGACTGTTTCACTTCGAGAAAATGGGTCGCATTTGACGGAACTACGTAGAATATTTTCTTTATTTCGACTGCAAAAGGAACCTACTGCGTAGAGTTGCTAATGCTTTTGATGACGGCAACAACATATTGAAACCATCTTTGAAATATAATATTGGTAGAAAACTTGGTTCTGAAGATGTCCATACGAGGCATGAAGCAAAACTTTAATGTATACATGAGTATAAATGATGCATGCAACAAGTTTCTGATACTTGCCAATTGTGAATTTGTTGCATATTGTTACAACCAACCGTATTCGCAGTCCTTTTGGAACTTACCTTATGTCGAATACAGTGGAGTAAGTCTAGATAGATGTTTTCCATTTTGATCATGACGTTGAAAACCTACAAATTGATGATCAAAACTGCCAATTCAAGGTTTTTCACTCCCTTTGTGTCCCTTTCTGAACCTTTCTCTTTTACTTACACACACGATATTCGCTTTTTTTCTTTACAAGAACATCAATAGGACCACTTTGGGCTCTAAAAAGATTCGAAGCAAAAGAATTGAAAACGGCATGGTTGATTCATTATCTTCAACACCACTCTCATAGTTAATCGTTGTTAGATCGTTCACGTGTCTATGATTTTCTTTTATTTGAGATTTCCAGCATTTCAATTTTGCTGCAACACAATGACGTGAAACTTAAACGTATTCAAAATTTGTTTTCTCTCTTGATCGTTCCAAAAAGAAACACCAATGAGAGGGTTCAAACCATTGATCAAACAAATTTAATACATTTCAAACAAAGACCAATAAACCCGACAAATGACTGCCATCTGTCGTTTTGGAATGTAACACTCTAGGCCAGATCTGTACATGGTTCGAAATTTTGCTAATTTCCACCAACTCCATCGACAACAATCAAAAGCATTTAACAATTTTGAGCGGATCCGTTCAGAGATCACCCCCAATATTGAAGACAGAAAAATGGAATCGGTGTGCATAATAGATACTACAGAGTGATGGCTGGCTTTTGCGGTTGCTTGCTTACTTACTTGCTTGTGGGCAAGTCAGACCGAGAACTGTTGTTTGGTGAAATCCAAAGTGGGTGGTGAGGGATGATTATAATTGAGATAATGGTCTTGATGATGTTCGCTTTTGTTTGACTCGGAACAATAGAAGAAACGCATGGTTGTTTTCATGTTTGTTTGGCATAGAATTCAATGAACAGGAACAAAGAAGAGCCCACGCATTCCTTGAAATCCTGTCTGTGGCCATTTGATAATCTAATCCTTTCTTTTGAGTGACTATGATGAGACTGTCTGTGCATCAAATCACACTTCTCTTTCCATGGCGAGAAATCCACGAAACCCCGTTTAAAGCTTGTTCATTGACCGACAAACAAGTCCGGCAATTGATCTTGTGGGCAATCCCGCCTGGAATTCAACCAACGTAGAGGGCCGGATTGAACAAAATGGACGTGTACCCTGTAATTTGGAATGACAAGTGGGGATGCCTGCCTCATGGCCATAACAAAGAAGGGGACAGCAATCAGGATGGATTCACCCATCAACGTCAGATGGTTGGGCTTTGACCAGTCACAACACCGATCGAATGGCCACGAGACAGAATGGGTATCTATCGACCTCCCAAAGAAGAGGTCAAGGGCCATGCCAAGCAGAGCATGAGCCCCGAAGGAAAGGTACCTAGTCTGATTTGGCGGTTAAAGAGGGGTGTTTTCTCGTTCTGTCGTATTTTGATTGGATTTCTTTGATTTCGGGGAAATTGGTGGTCATTGCCCGACGACGTCTGTCAAAGTTGTTGCTCAAGCCAAGCTTTGGGTATCCCTGGGTCCGTCGACTCATTACCCATTGAAGGCAGGCGAGCCCAGAGGTCAAAAGCTCGGATGGAGCGAAAACGAGATCCTCTGGATGATTTCGGGGCTCAAGCGTGCAATTACATTGAAATGAGTGGAAATCCAATCCCATCTCGAGAGCAAGAAATGCTCTTTTTTTCTTCTTCTGTAACTAGGCAGAACGGCGTTGGCTCTGGTGACTTGATTTATTCAATTTCAATCCCAACCTATGCCGTTAACGCCATTCCCATCTTGAATTGCATAATGGAGAAAGAAGGAAACCTTTAGGATAGGGCAAATGCCCGTCAGGTTTAAAAACCTTCTCGAAACGGAATGAAGCAAGTTGGTTGGAATGCAGAACGCCGCCCCAAAAAAAGAACCGGGCACACGTACGTTCTCTCGCTCGACAATAAAGTACCGGAGTTACAATACGTTCACAGACAGTCTAATTTCTAGGTCCAATTGAGGATCTCTCTCTTTCTCTCTCATTCTTAGCAATTCTATCATGTTCTTCTTGCCAAGTCATCATTGATTCTTCACTTGAAAGGAACCAAATATTTCATTATTGACAGTGCCGTCATGCCCAAGACTACATACACGCACGAACCAACTGAGGAACCAGCGAATGTGTGTCGTTAAAAGCTCTCTACACTTTGTACATACTTACAATCATATGAGGGAATCACACTCGCCAAAAAGGTCCAGTTTAGTTGTGAGCAAATATCTATGCAAGTGAATCGTACAAAACAGTTCAACTGGAAGCTCTTTTTGTATTATCTACGTAGGAGACAATGTGAAGAAGGCGGGTGGGTTCATCACACTCGAGAATCAAAATAAAAGTAGGAAAGAACGGAGAATGACTGTTGTTCTTGAAGTTGTCTCGTGCGGATTGTTAAGAGAACGAGCTGATCCAAGAGAACGATAATAACCCAGGACGAAAATGAGGAAACAATAGTCCTATTGAGTCGTCATCACTCCTCATCATATTACATCCTACAATCAGCTCCAGCATCGCCCACCTCCTTCGCTTCACAAATGAAGATGAGAATCCAAACTGGGCGATCATTCCAATGGGATTTCAAAAGGCACCAACCACACACACACACACTATCTAGCGATGACAGTCTGACAGCTTGGAATTCAACAACTTCAGACCCTACAAATCGACCAAACAATCTGGCATCAAACTAAACTTTCATTTCATGAAACCTCGATTGCATATCCTAAATCAATGGATCATTGGTCTTATGTAATAGAATGCCAAAAAAAGTAAGCAAAAACATGATCACGTTGGATGTTTTTTGACTTTGACGAGATTCGGAAGATGTCATTCTGAGACATCTCTGAAACGAGGGTGTTGTGGGGTTGCGCCCAAAGAATGGGTGGACGGAGAGAAATGGGTGTCGAGAAGGAATGACCTTATCTCCGTTCCCATTTACCCACAAAAGTTGTGACATGAGCAACAGGCATATTGCTCTGACTAAACGAGAATTTGTAACTTGAACAAGAAGAGATTTTGATTTCTTTCCCAAATCCGGGTTCCCATTTCCAATTCATTTGATGTATTCGCACTCACTTTGCGCCTTTTTGGTGTTTTTGCTAGAGGTGAGGATTCGAGCGAGTTCTTTGGATCTTGGAGAGCAATGCCATCCATGATTGTCTTCAGTAATAGATGCATTGCTGAACGTCATTTCCTTGTTGTTTTTGTCAAGGGAGAGGGAAAACTGGAGTATGACATGAAGATGACACAATCCCAAAGTGGAAATGACTTCAGATAAGATTCTCTCGGTCTCACATGGTGAGTGAATCACTGAGAGCGGGAGAGAAATGTCATAATCAAGCCAAAGAGAGAGAGAGAGGCGAAGATATTTTTGTGGGTGCTCCTAACCTCGAATGTGACAGCCATGAAGACAAGAGCACATCACCATTATGATTATCATTAGCCTCAAGCTCCACAAATACAGACGAAGCCCGGCCATTTTTATCCGTCCAGACATGAGAACCCAAATCAAAGTCAGACCGCATGCACAATGAGAAGAAAAAACGCGGAACGAGAAATAGAAAGACGGAGAAAACCTGCCACAAAAATGCATACAACATAAGTTAGTGTGGGAAGGATAATAAGAACATCTTCATTCGAAGAGCACCACGTTCATGTATGTCTTTCTTTCGTGAAATGTGAGTCCATTTAGTGACCCCAGCGAGAACAGAGAGAGACCTAGCAAGCAAGCAAGCATTTCAACAATGTCGACACTAATTTGTATTTGTCGACTGACTCAACGCCAACCAAGTGAAAAACAATCTACCACTGTGTTCATTTCAAAATGCTTTTCGTCAGTCATCATCACTGAAGCAGCCTTTCTTTTCAACCCAAACCGTCGCCTTTTTTTTATTTCTTATCGAAGACTGGCTTTGGAATGGCAATAAATAAACTCGGGGGAAAGAAAATAAGGATCGCCATCCATGGACGAGGAAACCAACGTTTATTAGAGTCGATAAAAACGGGCAAAGACGAGAGAAATTCCATGCCTTCTTTTACTCGTGCACAATTGTTGTTGTTGAAGATCCTGTCCGGTAATGATCGGGGTGAAAATGGCTGGTTGATGGTCAAGCCAAGCAGGTCTCCATTCTGCCCAATGGTGGTTCTCCTTCAGGGAGAGAGAGAAAGAGTTGGTTGGGCATTCCGCTTGTCCATCGTCCATAGTAGTGGGGATGGATGGATGGATGGATGGATGGATGAAAATGATTGCCACAGCCATTCACTCACTCACTCACTCGCTTACTTGACTGCCATGCCATGCCATCCCTGCACGCTGGTTGTCTTTTCTTGGGGTTGGTGATGTCAATAAAAATTCCTTGTCCAAATGAATGACTCCACGTATGATGATCGTGGTTTTAGTAGGAGCGACTGACTCACTGACTCACTCACTCACTCACTGAATGACTTACTGAGTGACGGGGGTCGGGCCAACAGCAATCCTCATGCCACTTGAAATGGCTTTCTTGCTGCCTTGACTGCCTGCCTGTCTGTCTTCGTCCATTTTCGTCTCTTTCTATGAAATTAAGGGCATCATAAATTCTAGCACTCACTTATTGAGGATCGTCCACGGGAAATAAAAGTGCCTCCTCGCCTGGCTTCGCCTCCATTTGGTTGAGAAACCACCCTGAATAAACTGGCTGCCCACGTGCCTGGATTAGAACCTGGATTCTTCTTGATTGCATGATTTCCGGTGACAAAAATGACCGAGAACGATCGAATTGAGTCAACGAGATAGAAGATGACTCTTTTTTTTCTTTCTCATTCTTAGCCCTCGAGTCCAAGGAAGAAAGGGGATGATGATGATGAGGGTTAAAGTGGCCATTTTCACGGCTTTGCTCTGCTTTGAGTTTGGAAGCAACCCTCTCTCCAAGAAAAGAATTGAGGCGATTTGGACTCCGACAATGAACAACCAACCCATTGTTGTAAGTACTACGAGGACGACTATTATTATCATGGTCGTCATGAGACTGGTTGAACAACCCAGAAAGACTCGCGTCAATTGATCACCAGGAATGTTAACCATTACCATTTTGAAGGGATTTTCAGCTCATCATGAGGAATGGATTTGAATCTATTAAGGCTTAAAAAAATGGAAGAACGAGAAAGAATCGAGAGAAGAAAAAAGGAAAGAAACGCGCATTCTTTCTTTGCCTTGGAAACCTTCAATTCCACGGAAGACCATTAATTAGGATCTCTCTTTCTCTCTGGCTTTCTCGTGACGTGCTTGGCATTCCCAGAAACAAAAGCAAATCGAACTTTTGCCCCTGAGTTTTCTACCTATTTCTTTTTTTCTGTCTTTCTTTGTTGGCATTTTATTGCAGTTCTCAATCGGACATTCCAATCAAAAATGAGACCGAATCTTGCTTGGAATGGCATTTCTCTTGGGAGCAAGTAAATAATGAAGGAAGGAAGGAACTCAGCAAATAGATTCCATCTCGATTTCTGATGACATTCTCAATCGAGTACTTGGCTCGGTTAATTTGTAGATCCAGAATTTGGGATCAACCACAAAGATAGAAGTCTGGTAAAAAACGACAGAAACTCGGAAAGATTAACGAGAGAGTAAAAAACGGTCGTTCGTTTTCCCCTTATTCTCCAACAATTCAATCCCATCCATCCAATAGACGATATATCTGAATGAATCTGCCCCAAAACGAGGTCGGAATGACACACGAAATGGAGAAAAAAGTACGGTTCTCAAGTTTCAATTGTGGATGACTATTGAATCTAATCACACCCTTGGCCTCTCTCCTTCTGCCAATATTTACTGTATTGTACGTAGTAGTGCATAAAGTCTCTTGTCAGTATCGGCAGAAAAGGTTGGACAGAATCAAGTGTGAATAAAAACCGAACTGTCCCAAAAATGTTTTAGGATGTCTGCAATTCGAGTAAATGGAGACGATCAGATTTCCTCCTGAATATTAATATAAGTCACTACTATTCCCAATCATCACCAAAGTAGTCCAACGTCTCTAAAGCGAAGCATTTTCCACAACAGAGCTGTTTTATGACGAAATGCTTACTCAGAAGTCGGTTGGTTATCTGGGCTGGTTTTCCAATTTTGGGGCGTTTTGTTACGTTTTTTTGCTGGATACGCCAGAAGTGGTTGGTGCGCAAAGATCAGATGGAAAAAGGAATTCGAAAACTCACGACAATCATCAAAAATATCTCCAGCAAAAAATCCTTTGGGGCAAAAAATCCTCCCCCCATTCTCGCCCTACCTTCAACCAAGCAAACAGCAGTCAACCAACACCATACGTACAGTACAACAGAGATTGCAAGAGAGTACAACAGTATCACAGAGAACGAACGAACGAACGAACTAGCGGGCTAAATGGAGAGAAATGTCACTCCCATGAGCAAGGGTTTTGTTATGAACACAGTTTGCTGTTTCTCTGCTTCCCCAGTCATGGCGCCAAATTCAAAAATACGACAATAACCTCATGTGCTTGTGCTTTCAATCGAAATGCAAAAAGGGTTCCAAGCTCCATCAATGAGTTGGACTCAGTTCAAGAAATGTACTTGCAACTCAACCAACATGACTATGGGTCAAATTATTAAAAATCAGAAAATAATGTGTACCCAGAGGGTACATTCAAATATCAATTCAAGAGTACCAATCAAAACTTTCTAATCGTTTGACATTTAGGACTCGTGCATCATTTGGTCAACCTGGCCCGCTGTCCAGTTGTATTTCAAAGCATAGATATGCATAGATAGGACAGGCTCAGCCAACTCTCCCTATGATTTGTCGGATGATTCTGGGGTTAACTCCCTCCAGGAAAGAATGGTCACCTTTTGCAATCACCCGCCAACTTGGGCTTAAGTGTAAACGACGACAAAGAACGTTAAGACAGTCAAGAGAAGAAAAAGCTTCAAATTGCGTGTTATCTCATCTAAAAACCCAATTGCAGTGGGTAGGAATATCTGTGTTTTCAGATGCCACAATTATGACATTAATTCAAAGGCTCTAAAGAACTTTTTGAGCCAAGCTTGCTTTTCAATAGTGCTCATAATCCCCCATGCTCTGGCTTTGAACATTGATTTGGATGTTTGGCCAATAGTATTTGTGAGTGCCAAAGCAATTTTGGTGTCTGAGGCATATCAAAGAGTGGTTTTGAAACAGTGGTTTCATTTGTGTTGGAAAAGAGCTCCTGAACTGAGGATTCAATGATCAAGACCAAGAATCATTTAAGCAATGGTGCAATGCCATCAGTTTGTCAAGAAACTGTTTGTCAATGCCCAGTGTTCTCTAACTTTTGATAATTAATACATCAATATTCCTTTGAAACTTTGGGCGCATTAACAAAACCATTTTCCACCTATTGTCCCACAAAAATGAAAATGTCATATCTATCCATATCTATGTTACGAAGTCGGAGTGTTTAACTACGAAAAGAATAATCTCAGGATAACACAACCTCTCAATCATAACATTTCTGACATTCTCAAATTCGAGTTTGACCAACGTATTTCATGTTTGAGTGTGCTTTGGGTGTTGGGATGACAATGGGCTTGGATACTAATCGTAAAAGAAGTTATTTTTGTGACCCGTTTGTCTACAATATCAGCTCAAAAATTGACAAATTTCTGCCTGGGCAGTCGAGCCACTCTTCTTTTTAGAGCACTTTGAGGTGCTCTGCCCAACTCCAGGCTACCAAAGCCAAAGCAATTTACCACGCAAGCGGCTGAGTGGGAGTGTCTCTTCTCTCCATTTAGCCCTCTATTAGCCCTCTAGAACGAACGAACGCTCTCTCTGTCAAAGTCCATCTGCTTCAGTTTACCGGTACAGAACGTACATCCGCAGTATGTATGTATATCTGCTGATCTACTGAGTGTGTATCGTATGTATCGTATTCAAGCAAGCAAGCAAACCATTAACGATGGCTTCAGATGACGAAAATGATCTAGCACAAGTTTTGGACACCATTATGTTTCAGAAGACGGCCAAAGATATTTCATAAAATTACCTAAACCTCAAGGGGTTTGAAAGTATGTGTACTTTTTGTCTTTTAGAAGCGCAGGTTCTCCTAAAAGTATCAATGTTTCTAAAAATCAAAAATCATATTTTTTTCAAATGTCACTTGCCATTTCATATTGCCCTTGTAAGAATTCTTAAGACTCTGTTTTGATACCTGAAAGAAAAAATAACTATGGGCCTTGACCTTATCAATTGCAAGGCAATGTTTTACTCAAATAATAAGGATTCTTTATCAAAATATACAAACAGTGATTGTTGCAAAATTTCAAAATATTTTTGGATGAAATCAGATGTATTTGGACACATTGAATTGACGTCAACCGTACCAGAAAGTTCTCAAGCTCCATTTCTCTTTCCCCTTTCCCTGGGGACTCCAATTTGAGATCATCCCTAACGTCATCAGCAACATCAGCATCATCAACCTCATCATCCCCATGATGATCATGATCATCGTGTTCCATGTCGTCATTCTACCCATTCTCAAGCACGAAGTACTAGCCAACAAAGGAACAAAAGGGGAAAGAAGAATGGGGACACTTTGACCGACTGTCGGGCGTGATTTCAAATCGGCTTTAAAATCGTAAATCGTTCGTCTCGCGACAAAACGACACCTTTTCCAGAGGGAACCCCACCACCCGAATCAGTCCCCCCAAAGGCAAGTGCCCGGCTGCTCTCGTCCATCCATTGTTCCCATTACTACATTTACCGAGAGGTCCATTGGACCCTGTGTGTTTGGACGAGGTGAACCCTCCTCTGGGAAAGGACACACTTTTTGAAGTGAAAAATCTCGTGCCTCATGTCAACAGAACCAACCCATTCAGGGTTGGTCATTCACTTACTCACTCAACTCACTTTGGGGGGGCTTTCAATGGGGGTTGATGCTCAACACCACAATAAAGGGTTAAGAGGAAAATGGGGATTATTACAATGGGAATACAGATTAGTTGACTCTTTGGTGTCATTTCGACTCGGAGCGGGAATCGAGTGTTGAAGTTGCCACTTTCGACAATTGCATTTTAGACACTAATCTGTTGATTGTCTAGCACAGGGGTCAGCAACAACATTATGCAGTGAGAGGCCCTCCAAGCAGATATTGGCAGGTTCAAGGGCCTACACATCTTTCAAAGAGCTCTGGGCTAATGAGTACGAGCCCAGTACTATGGATGCTCTCGGGCCCACTATTTTGGACTTTTTCCATAGCTCCTTGGACCACTATTTAGGACTTTTTCCATAGCTCCTTGGACCACTATTTAGGACTTTTTCCATAGCTCCTTGGACCACTATTTAGGACTTTTTCCATAGCTCCTTGGCCCAACCAAAACCACCCTTGCTTTGGCCCACATGTAGGCATGGCCCTTGCTCTAACGTCTCATCGAGGAACCTGAGCCATCGACAATTATCTACGATCAGAAGTAGCTTGAACAGACTGCAAAAGAGCGAAATTAAGAGAATCAGACATGCTGCACTCACCAAATAACCATTTCATTATTTCCCGATTCCGACGTATTTTGCATGCAGGTTTTCGCTTTGAATTTGGATCAATTAAGCTTTGGAATATTGTTATTTTGAAGAATCATGATCGCTCAGTAACAGTACAATGAATGGGAAGCGCGAATAATCAATGGATTGAGTGATGATCTTCATTAAGAAATAAAAGTTAAAGCATTGCACCAAAACCTAAAATTAAAAGAACAGGCGATTGATTATAGTTCTTCGTTAACCATATGCAAATACAATTGGTTAAGGCTGTTGGCAATAGACCCTAATCTGAAGTTTGGTTGTCATATTTTGGGTATCGCTTGATATAAGTTTTTACCTGGAGGACATTGTTTTCTCTTTGAAGATTTGAGAAATCGTTTGCACCTTCTACCAACTTTACTTGAAACCTTCTACTTCAACGGTAGTCGTAATTCCTGGTCAAAATCAAGTGATATCACTAGTGATGGACCGAAAGGGCTCATAACCGAAACCGAAAGTTTCGGCCGAAAGAGGGCTTAACCGAAACCGAAACCGAAAGCAATGTTCACTGTTTACAAAATTGTTCAAATGCAAAATCCGCCTTAAAAATTAGAATGTGTTCGATGTTGGGTAGTCGCAAATTTTGAAAAATCTTAAAACTGAAATTTCAGAGGTTTTTGGACCAATTTTTTTTTTCGATTTTGTTGTCAAACTCCATTTTACATAGTGCTTGTCTGCTTTCGGTTTTGGTAGGCATAACCGAAACCGAAACCGAAATTTTGGCCGAAATTTCGGCCGTAATTTCGGCCGAAAGCGCTTTCGGTCCATCACTAGATATCACCCATTCCGTTTGAAAAATGGCTCAAATGTAACCCAATTTACAAGCTTGCTTCAGAGCAAGAAAGTGATTAATTACTTCTAACATCTCCATTTCTGCCCAGATCTGAATTGTCCAAAATGTGGCTCTGTATTTGCTTTCGGATCTCCTGGGTTCAATGGCTCTGTTCTTTGCCTGGGTTTTCCGTTTTCCGAACAAAAAACTTGTGCCAAATCCTGTCATTTCATTCCCTGTTCTGAATGACTGCTCATCATCACGACATTCGTCGTCGGCATCCGTGTTTTCATCGCCATCGTCGGCATCGCCATCGTGCTCATTGTGGCGTCGTTTTCGGCATTTCCGTGGTTCCATAGTACCAAAGTAGTGAGTGGGGCCGGGGCTTTACTTTATTTCTCTGTTGAAAACACCCCAATAACATCAACAACCATATAGTAGAGCTGAACTGCTCAGCCATCCATCCATCCAACCATCCATTGGTAGGTAACAGACGAGCGAAAGATTAACGGCCAAACACGCAACATTAGCAATGAAGAGCAAAGCGAACGAGCGCCGAATAAACGTGTCCTCAACGTGATCTGAGCAATCCTCCATCCATACGTACGACATCCAATGGACACCAAAGAGAGACCAAAGAGCCATGCCAATCAGCAGCTGGAAGATCACGATCCAAACTCAGTCCGAATGGTCATGATTT
This sequence comes from Tigriopus japonicus, assembly GCA_010645155.1. Classification (NCBI taxonomy): domain Eukaryota; kingdom Metazoa; phylum Arthropoda; class Copepoda; order Harpacticoida; family Harpacticidae; genus Tigriopus; species Tigriopus japonicus. The sequence goes on from CM021322.1 coordinate 6,427,864, forward strand.
TTTGCATGCGCCCACGTTTTTTGCTCCCGATTTTTCCGACTAGAAATGGGGACAAAAGTGCAAAATTGCATCTCATTCACCAAGTTTTTTTTACCCCCTAGATTCTGAATGAACGTGCTAGAGTAGTAGTTATAGTGGTAGTGGTTGCTGAGTATGTGGGACTGTGTGCCCGTTACGAATTCCCTCTGAACTCGTAAGAAAGCCATCTGCTGGAATGAAGAGAACGCGATTCTGAAGGTAATAACTAGAAATCAAAGCAAATCATGCGCCCTCAACGGATTTTCGCCCGAGGAATCGTATTCAAATCAGAGAAATGGGGAAAAAACTCTTGCCTTTTAAAGATCCATATCCCATTCATTGTGCGACTCTGGGATTTAAAGGACCAAAAAAGAGGCAACACTTTGGAAATCAATCACATTCATTTACATAAATCCGTTTCCTCTAAATGTGACCGTTAAAGGCAAAAAAAACAATGTAGAAAAAGGGAAATCTAAAAACCAAATAAGTCAACACAGATCAGATGACCCCAAAAGTAAACTATGGTAAGTAACCGTTTCCAGCATAAAGTCGTCGAGGACTTTATTTTTTTCTCGCTGAGATTGAGATCGCTTGAGCTCTAATTTTCCTCGATTAGAATTAGAGTCCATCTCAAGAGGCACCTGTTGACAATAAAACGGGTAGCTCTTTTACCGTCGTTTATGGTTTTCAACCACTCTGGCCCTCTTTTCTTTTTTTCACTCTCCCGGATTTTTTTGCCCCCATCAAATTGAAATGTCGTGAATTTATTGGCCGGCTTGAACGGGTTGAATTGGAGTTGAACAAGTCGAAGTGTTCCTTTTTTTCTTTCTTTTTTTTTCCTGGCCTGATCTTCGCCTGATTTCAGGATAATCCCTTCAATGAGAATCGCCCCTTCAAATCACGATTGCCAGCCATGTCATCGGTGAACAACGAGTCCTAAGTATGCTTGTGCTGGTAATGGATTCCCCCCCCCCCCCAAAAAACGGGTTAACAACGCTTTTTTGTTGCGGTTGAGTTTGGTGGATGGCTTGACTGGATTCTCCTTCAAATTGGCTTATCAGATAGTAAGGGGATAAGTAGATGAGGAAAGGCCTTTTCGAGGGCAATAAAAGTCACCACCTTCTTCTTCTTCCTGGTTCTTTCTTTCTTCTTTTTCAGGGCAATTGGTATTTTGGTTTCATTTCGTTCGTCCGAAGTCGCCGGATCAGATCGTCTTTCCAAGCAGTTGGTGGAAGAATCGAAAAATTTCCATATTAATTGGCTTTGGGTCCTGAATGGTGGTTTGGTTGGTTTTGATTCTTGGCGTTTTCTGGAGCTGGAGTGGCTCTGAAATGAGACCAAACGTCAGTCCAATCATCACTTTGAGGTAAAGCTAAAGGTGGTTTTTGGTTTGGTTTGGTCAGTCAGTCAGTCAGTGGCTTGAATTGTTTCTTGGTTTTGGAGTGGGTGTGGTACTACGAGAAAGGGCAGATTTAAAATTAGATCAAAGCTCGAGAAAATTGGAAATGCCTGGAAATTACAGGTCTTCAGGATAGAAAGAACATGGAAACGCGAGGAAGAGAGAGAAAGAGAGCCTTCTTCAAAAGGGACGCCGATGAAATGGTATTAGTTCTAGATAAATTTCCCCGTTGGCGCCAAAATCCTTGACGGTCTCATTTCGATTTCGTGAAATTAATCGCCTTGGGTTGTCGGAGAACCAGAAAGACAGGAACGAAAGAAAAAAGAAAGAAAAGGAACAGACCACAAACCATTATTGGCCATTGGTTGTGGCTTTACTTGTGGCGAACTCACTCACTCGTCGTCGTCGTCGGAATCGTAATCGAAGAAGCGGATCTCAATCTTGAAACAACGGACGAGGTTGGGACAGCACTCCAGGAGGTCTCCAAAGGATATTACTACAATCCATGTGAGCAACTCATCCAGATTACTACTCACTTCAATTCTTGAGGCCAGGTGCTTTGCCACAATCTCGTGCTTTTTGGCCCCAGAGACAACGCACCGACACTTGGTGCTCTTTTTTTGATGGGGCCGAATTGGCAATCTTCACCCTTGACTGGTTTTTCAGGAAGAAAACAGTCGGACAAACGACGGCAGGGAAATTTTTAGCATGATATCAAGTCCGGCTGATAAAAGTGCAACCCAAAGGAGGGAAAAGAGTTATTTACCATTTGAAGCCAATGATTTAAGGTAGCCCCGGTATCTTCCATTCGCAGACGAGCACTCGGATGATCATTGCCTCATGTCTCTGGGACTGACAAATGGGAAGATAGAGAGTCAGAGAGAGCCTATCATGCCCCCTGCTGTGCAAATACAGATCTAATGACCTTCTTTGAGGAAAGTGGTCAAAACTCGTGTTTTTTGTGTTCTGGTTTCGTATTTAACCACTCATGTGCGGATCCCATTTGTCTTGTGGGTCCATCCATCCGTTGCTCGGTCAGCCAAGCTGATACAGTACCGTTCACTACATACGGTACATACAATGGACACTTCGTTGTCCTCTGTACAAAACACGGAGAGCCAAGAGTAAGAGCAAGATGGAGCAATTTCCTTCAAACAATTGAACAGTTCAAGCGGGTAAAGACTTATGGGTTGGTTTTTCATGATGTTGGTTGATTCCAGTGGGTTGGAGCATTCCAACGAATATAACGGACTAGATCGTTTATTGGTAGTGAATGACAAATTCCTCGAGAGTCTAGATTTAATCTGAGCTCGGCCTAAGCCGACCTAGCCTTGTACAGAGAAGAGTGAGTCGTCTTCTTTTTTATCTGTTTACTACTTAAGTTGAGTCCTGACTAGACACAAAGTGACTTGGTATGTAGAACAGCTTTGTAGATATATATTAAGGCAAGCGACGGCACCGCCAACACCAACAATAACCATTCGAAAAGTAGCCATTTTATTGGACCTTCTTCTTCTCTTTGAGTTGAGCGTGTCCCTTCTGTACTTGAGACGTAACAACAACTGCCAAACCAGAGAGGACCTATATTTGGTTGGTTGGTTGGTTGGCTTGCTGGCCTGTATTTCAGTTTACAGGAAAACTAGCATTTGTTGCTTCTGCTGCCTTCGTTTCTTGGCTTCTTTTTTTATTCTTCAAGCTAGAGTGGTTTATGGTCCCCTCTTCAATCCATGTTACACGCTTTGGACAGAGTGAGGCTTTCAAATACCAGAGTATGAAGTTTTTCCAAAACTTGACCTCCTTCAACAGGGGTTGTTTTGGGTGCAGAACTAGTAGTATTAATAGTAGTAGTTCATTTTTCTTTTCCTTCTTTCGATTGGACTAATGAGTTGCCAGGCACTCTTTGAGTCTGGCCCAAAGGTCGCTGGATTCTGACAGGAACGGATGGGGTTCGTGGACGCGCGTGTGCGTGTGTGTCTAGTGGTATGATTCTTTTCTTCCTCTTCTTTCAATTACATATAAATCTTCTTTTGTTCCCCTTTATGGTCCAGACAAATGGTGGATGGGATGGACCTAGGGTGAACTGAGTGAGTGAGTGAGTGGGGAACAATCTGGCAGTGCATTCGATTCCACATTCGAAGTTACCACTCACCCTCGGTTCCTCCATTTCTCTCGCTTCCTCGCCTATTTCCTGAACAGTAAGGAGGATATACATACATACAGAGGATTCCAGTCTACTACATTCATGCGACTCCATGCGTTTCCTCGTGGGTTGTTGGAGTAGTTTGTATGAGTTTTTTTCCGCCCCTTTTTATTGTGTGTTAACATGTGAACTTACTTTATGAACCCTCGGCCATTTCTTTTTTCAAGAACCCTTCGATCCTTCCCGAGCAACACACCCCGGACAAACCCCCAACTTGCTTGCCAGCTAGCTATTAAAGATGTGTGGCCGTCCACACTCAAACTCACTCACAGTCTCACACCCCATCAAATGAACGAACAAACATCGTTCCATTCCAATCCTACCTTGTTCCTGGAGACCATTCCGGAAGGCTGGCTTCTTTTTCATGGAGCACTATTGGAAATGTGCCTTGACCGTTTCTTTTGGCCGATGAGTTATGGCGTTCGATCTCTCATGTGGAAGAAGACAACACCGAGATTGGCAGAGGAGCACTCACCACGAAATGAATTGATTTTGATTATCGGCTGGCCTCTGTTCTGCCATCTTCCTTAAACTGGCAGGATTGGATATCACTACTTTGGTCTCGTTCCAGAGCCTGCCTGCGTCGTCAGTTGGATCGGGCACACACTTTTGAGCGGGTAATGGAAAGAGGGGCAAAATCAACATGAAGTCACTTAATTTATGGCAATGATCTGTCAGATCGCCGCAGCCACAGTAATGGTCTGTTACTAACTCTCTCTGTGTCTTTACTTCTTGAAACCAATTACGAAAACTATCTCTTGGCTATTGATACACACCAAAGAGATCCAAGGTCCAATCTTGGGCCGAGCTCAATCAAGCCAGCGCCCAAGTTTTAGAGAAAGAGTATTTATTGGAAACAGTTCACGAGAGGGCAACTTTTATAGCCCTTGGGGAGTAGGGAAACCGTGAGAGAAGTGAAAACAGGCTCTGCCAGGGCTTTGAAATGGCTCTCCTGTCTAATGTCAAGAAAAGTGCCAATCGAAGAAGGCTGCAACTAAAAAAAACGAAAACTCCCGTTTTTTTCTTTCATTTTGCCAACGACCTTCGTCTTGTGGCGGCAAAACTACCCGATCAAGAACGCGCTCATCATGTCGTTCGTGGTGGTTGAAGCGTCGCCTGAGGCCATGAATGATGTTTGAGCTAATATTATTAAGTCATAGGAAATGAAAATGGTTGCCATACGTTCTCGACTCTTGTTCACGAGCTGGCTTCCCCCTTCCTTCTTTCTTTCTTTCTGCATATTCGGCATGGCAAAAACACTGTTGGGTTTCGATCGGCTCTGGTTGAGCCCGATGGTATTGAGCTTGAAGACTCGAAACCATGTCGTGGTTTTGGCCAGTGGCCAAAGAAGTTAAACGCTTTGATCCCCTGGGATGTTTTATTTGATTTATTCTCGAAATTCGATGAGGATGTTCCTCCCGGAGGGAGGCCAAATCATCACGACGAACCGTGTTTTCGTAGCCAAGCAATGAACAGTTCATTGCCGAACCAACTCCCAGATATTACGAGCAATAAAAACCATAAATCCACAACCCACAACCATCTTGGGCTCCAGGCTAGCTATTTAGTATTGGCATTGGCAATGATTATATTCATCATGTCTCACTGGAATGTCTTGCTCTTCGAAGCCAATCTCTGTAAAGTGCACGTCTGAATTAGACATCATGGAGAGGGTTCATCATCTACGCGAAATCCTCGTTTTTTTCAAAGGGTGATGAAATTGATTTGAATTTGTTCTTGTGGATATGATTGGATGATTGAGGTTTGGTGCCAAAGAAAGATGACGACTCAACGTGCACGTTCGCATCATGCCGAGTATGTAAATGAAATGCTTTCCATTTCATGAATAATAATCAGAGACTCGATCGATTTATGTACAAAGAGAAATACACACGGTGAGAGAGAGAGAGAACCCCCTTCTTTTAAATCTAATTCTTTTGCACCAACAACCAACTGTTGTTGGCGCTCTGTATTAAACACGTATATGCCATTGCAAATTATTGGCCATAAAAAGCAACAGGATACATAAGATTATCTCTAGGTATTTGAATCTAAAAATGTTTGGACCGCAATTTTCATAACTCCTCCAAATCAAAGTTTGTAAAATTGTTTCGTCTAACATTTACTATTTTGGCCTTCCATTGATTCAGATATGTAATTATTCCCTTGTTATGAATGTAGCCTTTGAGGACGAGTGTTTTGGGGGTGGCTGGGAACAAGAGACGCTTTAGATACATTTGTTTTCACTTTCATTTCGCGTGGTCCGTCTCCAGGGGATCGAGATCAAAGGTAGTTTCCGCAAATTGATTTTTCCCCTTGGAGGCCATTCATTCGTCTCCTGTTTCTGGGTTTTAATTCACATATCAGATTGGCTTTAATCTGGGCGCTCCATTATTGGAACTGTTGATATCACTAATCGCCGTATGTCGCGTCATTATTCGAATTGAAGACCAGCGCCATCCTGCTCTTATTCTACTCGGTCGCCTCGATCAGTTTCAAATGTTCCCACAATGAACTCACTCAAAGATATGTGGCGTTCGTACACCTTTGAAGGCCAACAAATGAGACCTATGAATTCCAAATCAAGCTTCCTCAGCTTTGATGTACTGTAGTGCGTCAGTGGTTTGGCCCCATTTGGAGCGCTCTTCTGGCTCTCTCGTTGCGTGAGTCGAGTGAGTGCGGTCAAAGGTGTGATCAGATAGGTTTCATGGGTCCCGTTCTTGTTCTACCAATCCCATTCGCTCTCGTTTCCAACTCATCAATAGAAACAAAGACAACCCACCGAGATGAAAGCTCGAACACCGCTACTGAAGATCTTCAATCGGAACGCTTCCTTCGAGTCCATACACGACATCATACTGCAGGGTACAGGGTTGTCACGAAAAAGAGCTCGAAATCATTGATGGAAAGAATATTTTTACAATGCAAATCAAAAAACGATATTCATTGATGACGTCACCATCCAAGCCACACATTCTCGTTCTTAGAAACGTTCTCATTTTGAAAATGAAAGGGCTAGTTTTTATTGAAGGTTAAAATGCTAGATTAATGGGATGTTCATAAGCTTCATCTGCTTCTTTGTCCTACTTTACTTTTGAAGTTTAGAATACGATAATTCAACACAACTCTGTGTTTGAGTCCCATAAGAGCCTCGAAATTTTCAAAATCCTCTTTGAACAACCGTGTACATGCGAGGATGTTAATGGAAGAAAGGTACTTTCTATTCATATTTTTTCCCACTTTTAGTTCTTAACCTCTTTATCTGCAACTAAGATAACTGAGTGAACAAAATAACAATCATTCCTGAAGTAAAAATCATCATCATCAACACCATCATCATTAGTATCTGTGAACTTTCGCCCACTGGTCTATCTTAATTTTCAAAGAGTTCTCAATATTTTTCTTACTGTAGATGATGTACATAACGAGGGGGGTGAATTATTTGGCGCTCTTTTTAACGGCCTCCCTGTAAACCGTTCCACTGCTGAGTGAGTGAGTAAATGAAGAGAAACAAATCGGCTTTAAATCGCTATCTGCCCTTGTGGATCGTGTTGCCCGATGAACCGCAGGAAGGCGATCGAGAGACAAGATATCCTGGTGAGGGACTCGGGGTTCATCCGTTTAACTCGCCCCCTGAAACAAAAACCGATTAGAACTTGGTCAGAAATCCCACTGCGAGCCAACACATGATCCCAATGACCTCGAACCAGATCTTGCCAATCCCACCAACACACATGCACAACCAATACAAAAGATCATCCCAAACCAGCTTTGACTCTTATGCAATTATGATAAAACCTCGAATGAGAGCGTTTTGTTTGGGGGCCATTTTAGTTCGGGAGAACAGGTTTAGGCGGTCTTTCTTTCCCATTTGAGTTGGCTTGATGTGTGAAGTTACACGAGAAAACTCAAATTACAAGTCATGTTTCCTGGGTTTCCCGGGAGGTTTTTGGGTTGGTCGACTTATCTACTACGTAGTGTATTATGTACGTATGCATGTCTTCAGGCCAGATGGAGTTTAAGATAAGTGTGCTCCGCGGTACTCATCGCCACCGCCGCCACCATACCATTGCCATCTTTATCCTAATCATCATCATTCTCATCTTATTCTTATTCGTCTTGTTTTCTAGGTTGGAACTCGTCCCCTCACCCTCGAATGAATATTCGGGCCATTTCATTTCGCACTAAGCGACAACATCGTCATGATCATCCATCTCTTCAGCAAACCATCGAGATAAGTCGTCCAAGAGTACGTATGTAATGAAAATGCCATGTGTGCTCTTTCGCCTTGGTTCAAGTGATGAGGATGCTAATTATGAAGTGGAGTTTCGTTTGATATCTATCTCCACATCTCTCAAGTCCTCTTGAACCTCCTTTCAGTCTCGAGGACTCAATTTACGCTTGTAAGAGGTGCTCTTTGTTCTACTAGAAGCAAGTTTGCGCTTGTAAAAAGAGTCCATCCCGATAAACAGGAGAAAGCATGAAGAACAAGGTAGAAGATCAGATGAGCCTCAAGAACATTTATTTGAAGCAGGAACGCCTTAAGGCATGGTAATATCAACCAAGAGACGACGAGTTGGAGTCACTTCTAATTCGATGCGTGGAGTTTCTCCCCTTTTGCCATAACTTTAAACATACATAAGTACATACATGAAGTAAGTGGCTAAATATTGTGCGATTCAGACGGGTGCATTCAAATGCATAAGAAATCCCATCTCACCCATATACAGAGGCATATTAGTTTTTTTACCCTCTTTGAAGGTCTTTCCATAATTTTTAGCCACCAGAATAGAGGCTGAGACCATAGTAATGTTAGACAACCATGTTATGCAAAACCTCCAGAGTCTATAAATAATTGCTTTGAGGTCGCATTCTGTCATATATTGACTTTTGTGTTAGTAGTGAGAGTTGTGTTCATTCATGGCATTCTTCCTAAATTTAAGTACCCACTTGACCATTAAGCCAACTAAGCAAACTTTTGAATGATCTTCTTTATTCCAATGATTTAACCCTTGGAAAAAAAAATCAACGAATAAAATTTGATTCGTTGAGGTACCATAGACCAGGGGCCGGCAACCGGTGGGCCCAAGGGTGGTCGTTGGTGGGCCTAGGAGCTATGGAGAAAGTCCAAAATAGTGGGCCCGAGAGCCATCCATAGTACTATACTTTTGGGCCCAATGCTCTTTGACCGCTAATTTGTGGGCCCCTGAACCTACCACTGCCTGCCTGGTGGGCCCCAGACAACACGAATCAAATTTCGTGGGCCTTGACCCAAAAATGGTTGCCGACCCCTGCCATAGACAAAGGATCAAGTAACTACCGGACCTTTAGTAGCTAACTGATTTTTTCTTACTCAAACCGTTGCTTAACGTAAATGGTCAAATTTCCCTATGTATTTTGGAGCTTCCCTTCTTCTACTCAACTTGCCTCATCGTCCTATTGGGGCTTTCTGGCCGTCACAACCCCAAAATAAGATGACATGGAATATACAATAAAGTCCTTTTTTTGTTCATGTTTTGTTCCAATTTAGTTTATCTTGTGCTTTTTGCGCTTGGTGGCCTCAAGCTCATTTCTGTAAAAGTTCATTAATCGGGCAAATTTCAAGTGCCAATGGAGCTCGGCAGCTGACAACTCATCAAGGTAGTTGGTTGGTTGGTTGTCAATGGTTTTCCTCCAAGTAATGAGAGGAAATGCAAAGTCAAAGTCGAATTCGAGCCAATGCCTTTGGGCGCCAATCATCTATTCATCCGTCCATCCATCCATCCAACCAACCAACCATCGATCTTGGTAAGTCACAGTGGTATCAGAGTGGTTTGTGGGTGACGACCACATAACAAGCCAATCAAGCGCGAGTTGTTTTCGTTCGAATCGCCCGTTCATAATTAGTCGAATTACGGGAATTAACGACTCGATCGCTGTGGGCGTGAAAACCAGGCAGGCCTCATGGTGTACTATTGTTGGTATGGCAAGGACCAAATGCCATGTGAATGTGCTTCTTCCATGATAAATAATCAAGTTAAGTCCACTTGCAAACCCAGACAAATCACCTCTATTCTGTCGATAGAGGACTAAAACTTGGTCGCTGTACAATGAGCACACTCTTTGATTCCCAATTTCCACATGATTGACCCTCGAGCGAGCAAAAACCATGGAACCAAGTAGTGACGAGCTGACTATACGACTAACGAAGATGATTGAATATGCGAATGATAATAAGACAATAGTTTGGAAGTGCCTTTGGTGGGGTTTTCTTCGTGCCACCCACGTTGCGCAAATATTACTAAGTAATGAGTATGCCTTCCAGTAGGATTCGAAAAGAACGGGCAACATGCAGTAGGTACTTTTACTTATTGTTGACTTGGTCTTATGACGGATGAGTCAGTCCGTGAATGAACTCATTGGTAAATGAGTGCTCGGCCCATGTACCGTGCATATCTATATTCCAAGTCATCGTCGAGTCCTCCATTGACGAATGAATGCCCAGATCATTTTGGACAGATCCGAGTCATCATGCAATTTTCCAATTACTTCGTAGGTAAACTCTCGAGAAGAGCCATTCGTTCGAACCACGGCCAGGAAGCCATCATTACAATCATTTACCTCGCTCTCTTTCTCCAAGTTTTGTGATGGTATTGGTTGGCAAAAATGCCTACCAACTCTGCTAGAACATACTCGAGAGGTAGCAGTTCTTCCAAGCAAAGGCCACCGTGAACACCCGATTACCATGTCATGTTGGTCTTATTATGACTGATCCTCGGAAAACGGTTCGAGTTCATTACGACCATCATCATTACAGACAGAAAACACACACCGACATTCATTTTTTCCAACTACCTGGATCTCGAACACACACATATTGAATATTGGAATGAGCGAGTCTTGTGTGTATTCATGAGACAGATTGTTGAGCTGGATCCAAGTCCAAATTCTGAAGGCTTGATGAGCTGATCTTAAGCCGAGATTCTGTCACTGAATCTGACACGACAACCCACACTTGGCAATTTTTATCAATGAGGATTGTTCAAGAATGTTCCAACCGTTCACAGACACGTTTTCTTTTTCAAGTGTCGAAACCAAGGTTGGTGAGTATTCTAGTTAAAGACATAACTCATCTCTAGAGCCCGGAAGTGTTCAAAAGATTTCTCTTTTTGAAACTTTTTAAACTGACCGTTACAAGTTTGGGGCATGTTTTATCCCATTCATAATACCCGTAGCAGTTTCATTTTATTCAGGTTTCGTCCTTTTGGTTTGTTTTATCCATCGTCCTTTCATCAATATGACCTTTGGAGTTAGCTTATGACTGTAGATTCAGAAAATGACCACAAGTGGCGCTGCTCAGAGAGTAAGAAGAACCCTCCTCATCGTTCATAGCACCATTACTACATAACCTACACATCAGTCACTCTCAAGATTAGTCATTTCTGGTTACAAAAACGAATCACTCAAAATCCGGCCTCTAATCTAATTTTGTCCTTGGCTTGCCCGGCAAACCAGTTGGTTGTGTCATTTTGGCGGCTAAAAGCGACCAAAGGGGTGAAGATGAGCTTGGAAGGATTTTTCAATCAGATTTCATAACCTCAAGACCGAGTGTGGCGAATGCAAATCACCGTCCTCGTCGACGTCAGTGTCTTGGTTGGTGGGCTAGCTGCCTCTTGTCTGTCTGTCATCCAAGATTGGGATTGGCGATAGTATTGGCCAATCTCTCGTTCGTTTATCAGGGCTCCTTCTCGTCGATTTCTTTCTTCACGAACATCTCTCTTTCTTTCTCTCTCTTGGCCTCTCCAGCTCTTGTTGGATGGTCGTGGGTTGTTGGTTTGTGCGGTTGGTTCCTCGTTCGTTCGGGAGCTTGGTTTTCATTGTCATGGGCTGAGCCTGTCAGCGTTGGATCATCATCCTCATCACCGTCATCGGTCTGGAGATCTGGTTCTCGTCGATTTTCTTTCTTTTCTATTTCATTGATATCAGATCAGCATCTTTGATGAATTCGCTGCTTGATGATCATGAGGAGGAGAATGATGAGGATCATGATGATGATGATGGGTAGCGAAGAATGAAGAAGATCCTCAAAGCCGACAAGTGCTCGAGTGAAACTTGAGGCGGACCCAATCTCCAAGAAACGACCTTTTCAAATTCCATGATTTTTTTCGCCCGTTGAGTTTTACGTTTCTTTCTTTTGGCCGTCTGTCTAAAGCGAACCACAAGGACGAATAACTTAGAGAAGAAGAACTTTTCTTTCTTTTAAGCTTCAAAAAATGGTATTAGGTAGGTAAACGTTTGAGAAGAGTGAAAATTTCCGTACACGCGTACTTTCCTTAAACTCTGGAACAACTGATTTGTTAGTAAGGTGGCTAAGCTAAGAAATCAAACACTTCATTGTCCTCCACTATACATTTTAAACAACCCTTTAAAGCGACGCTCCTGTAAGTTCGGATGCTTCTGGACTCGTCAGTTTTCGAGCTCTTCTTGTTCGCCTCCCAAGTTGAGACACGAGACGATCTCTGTAGACAAAGTGTCGTCAGTCAAGACAACGAAGAGCGAAGAGAACAATTAGGATGCCTGCTTGTCCCTTCTCAGCAACTCAACTTGTTCAAACATCATTTGAGTTGGATCTTGGACTGCGAGATCTTGTACGTACGAGTAGAAGGAGCTACCATGAGTGAGTGAGCGAGTCGTTTCGAGTCCAATTGAGAAGAAAACCAAGGTGCCAGAGGCGACGACAACTTGTCTGCCAATCATCCCATCCATCCAGGGAAGCCCCTTTCCAATTCTAACCAACTCCACAGAGCCAGTTATACCATTACAAACCGAAACATAAGAAAACGCAAACGTGATATCCCGGCTCTCTCTGAGAGTATTTTCATGTCAGTTTTCATTGGCAAAACGTGTCATCTGGGAATGACATAATTATGGGCCCGGTTATGGTGTTGCCCACAAATGGAGCACAATGGCGGGTGGGCTTTTTGTGGGTCGGTGGTTAGAGGTCGCGTATTACACCGACGTATTTCTATTCCATATCGAGCCCGAAAGAATTTTGCGGAGAAGACGTCCGTCCAAAGCGAACAAAGACTCGAATGGATTCCTGCGGGACAAGAGAGAAGGTGTCAAAACGCACCTTGATGATGATTGAAATGACCCGGAGGCCAACCAGAGAACTACATACTAGGTACTAGCTAGGATCACTACAAGGATGGTGCTTCTGGCATTATGTAAACCTACAGTGTGTACGTACAGGACTTACCCACAGACAGACCCACATCAGACATGGAGAGTGATGAAGCAGAACAAGGCTGAGAAGTGTTCACCCATGACAGACGAAATTACACACCCGGATCACGGATTGTTTTGCATGTGACAGGTCGGAATTTTTTCCAACTCGATCCACGGTGGGAAAATGGCAAAGTGACTCACTTCTTTGCCTTTGTTGTCCACTCATCTCCTCTTGAGTTTTCATTTTGGACAAGGTCAAACCGAGTTGTTGTGTCTTTAAATATCTCCAACTCACGAGAACCAACCAACTAGTCCCGAAACAAATGAATGCACGCGGTTTTTTGTGGCAAAGTACCGCAAAAATCTGGGTTCATTCTAAGAGCTCTCTTTCTTTCTTCATCTTCTTCTCTTTTTATGCGTGGAAGCTTGCTTTTTTTGCTCGTTTCCAAGTGCAATGCCAGCTCTTAGACTCCAAAATTTTGCTCCAACTTCAAGTCATGGTATTCCTGTCGTCTTCGTCAGGAGTGTAATAATCATTTGAACGTTAAAATGCCACTGTAATTGTCCAAGAGCCATCATTAGCCTCGTTGCTGTTGTTGTTATTATTAGTCACTCGTACGCAGTCCGAAATTTTGCTACTACTACTATTATTACTATTAGTCTTCGCCAAGTGGCCATGTTGCAATTCAAACTTCTTTCTCGGATTTGGCCAGTGGGACTCGTCGGCTGGAAAAGCTCGCAAAAACGACAAAAACCGAGTTTTCTCTCTGCTTATTTTTTGCATTGAATCGCGAGTGCCTATTAGCGGACTCTGTCTCTCCATGTGAGTGACTGTTTTTGCACCCTCTTGAGGATTGGCTTCACATTCCTCAACCACAGACTTTTCTGCACAATCACCCTTATTCTGATTGAATTAGTGGCTAGATAGACGCTCAGATATTAAGAGATTCTCTTCTGTCCGCATGAATCATAAACTTCCTATTCAAACGTTCCCTTTATGAGTATTGCACAACGGAGAATGACCCTCTGAATATGAATCTGGATCTGTGGTCCAGTGAGTCCCCAGTTCAGACCCATTTAATGAAAGGTTTTCGCTCGCGGACTTGTCTCTGACTTGGTTGGACTGAATGGGAGCCCATTGCCAAAGGCTCTGTCATAAATTCTCGGATCTTTTCCCTTTGTTCAATTGTGTGTGGACTTGCATTTTTCAAGTTTTCTTTTCTCTTGGCCCGTGTGCTCAGTAAAGGCTAAACTAAATGGGACCAAACCATCAACTGAGACACTTCGGTGTCGAAACTTGCCTTTTGATCGTTTTGGTCTAAAATTTGACTTAAAATAGTGTAACATGCGTGTGTTGCCTGGCATATTTGGTTTGGTGTTCACTTTGCAGATGACATCCTAGCGTGGTCAAAAATGTTTTGCAAAAAAGGATAAGTTTTAAGAGAGAACACTTTTTTCATTCCCCACACCCCACTTTAATGAGTCAAGTCTAATACAATATATATTTCTTTGAGGCATTGTACCTCTTCAAAACTTTGATTATATTATAGCTTAGAGTGAATTAGATAAGTTGTGAAAAACATGTTGGGCTAGTTGATTAAATTGTCTTTAAAAAAATATTAAAGCCCTCTATTTTTTTGGTTGTGATATTTTAGCGTCGCTACAAGGAATGGGATTCCCTGTAAATAATGTGACAAAGTCTTTTAGTATAACCTTGCAATGACAAATTTCAAAACATATCTACCTAATAAAAGTTTCTCCAATCTTTAGTGCAACTTTTCGATACCCTCAAAAATTTCACGCTATAAAAAGTGTTTTTCTGCACTTGCATTTGATAGGCTATTTGTTGATTAGCTTAAAAACGAATGAAAGAGAAAGATCCTTCGCCATTTTGTCCTGTTATGAAGATCCTACCGCTCGCCAACTCTTTTGGAACCTTCTATTTTGAGTGTTTGTGAATGGCCATCCCAGTCTAGGTACCTATATTTAAGTGTTTTGACGAGATCCCTGCAAAAAGAAGACTCCTTTTTGGCTGGAAACCTCAGACATCTTGACGGCGACTGCAAAAAAACAGTCCAAGATTTGCTGGGTGTGTGTAGTGTGTGTAGGCACCTTTGTGCGAGCTAAATACGAGTTTTGAAAAACCTCATGTGCCTGTGCTCCTCTTCTGTCTAGCTCAGTTTCTCAAGCTATCCATCCAGTACACACTCATTTCCATTACTCCAAGCCATATTTTTGAACCCATCAGGAGTGCTCATAACTGTGACTGCGTCTGTCAGTCTGTTCAGGTTCAAGAGCTCCAAGGATCTGGGAACTTCTTGGCTTCAGTTCTGTAGGCTTATTTGTCTTCAGTGAGAAGTCATAATTACTCCATGGCTAGGATTCATCTGCTGCTTTAACCCAATTGGAGCTGAGCTGTGTACCGACAGATTCAATTGGCATTTCCCTTGGTTCTTTTTCACTCTCTAATCGGGAAAGGTTGTTATTTGTGAAACATTCTTTCTTCTTGACTTCAAGAGTTCAAACAAGTCCACTGTAGGAAAAATAATCGTAATAACCATGGAGATAATCATAATAACAAGAGAGAAGCTGAGAGGTCTGTATTCGTACGTGAATAGATGCCATCTTGTGGGGACTTGAAATGGAACTGGGTGAAAACACGGCGAATGTTGAACATTAGCATAATGGTCCCATTCCCCAAACTGAGGAGGAAACAAAAACACTCACTGATCCTCCTCAGGAAATATGTAATTGGCAAAAAATGGCATCCTCAGACCATACAAATGCCAAAAAGGCAACAGCACTCACTTGTTTCTGGACAACCCCCTAGCAAAACAAGTGGCGTGGTGTTTTTTTTGCATGTTGTCGTTGTTATCATTATTTTCGTTCTCATTATTGTCTCTGTTCGCTACGGCTTTTTAGCTCTGCCTCTGGCCATATTCCAACTGTTTTAAGTCAATGTGTTTAGCCATATTCATATTTCATGGCCCGGATAACAAATTATACTTGGAGTTTGAACCTTATTTTTTGAAGAGAAATGGAACCTGGAAGTGAGCTTCAAATTTGCTCTCCAATGAAAAAAGCCCATTGGGCTTCGTCAGAGTTTGCCAGGTATGACGAAAAAGCAATTTAAGACAAAATAAACGTTGAACCTTCTTCTGGCATTTTATTTTCAAATGATTGTTATGGCTCCTGCCTTTTTGCGATCGTGAGCTGAGAAACAAGGCAATTAATTTTGGGACGTGACCAACCAAATGACTTGTTGTTATGAGTGTCTAACGAATGTGGTTGCCGGCTTTTTTTTTGAAATGTTTTCTTTATTTATATAACAATTATCAAGTGTATAATAGTCTTAATGAATGATGGTGTCCATGATAATCATAAGGATGTGAACGATATTGTTATGGTAGCAATGAGTGAAGTTTTGTTCATACAAGTATGGTAAGGGGTAGTTCAAACTAGAGCTCTAAGGATTAGCTTGGCCAGGAATAAATACTTGTTGCGATCGATCAGTTTGGGATGGGTGTGGACAAATGCAATCGAATTCTATGGAAAATATCTAAAGATGGATTGAATTGACTAAGTGCACCAACGACCACGCCCCAATTTCTGAAATCGGCCATGCTTTTGAGGAGCTCAAGCCATCATGCTTACTTGGTTGCTTGGAAACCGAAATCGAAACTGTGACACCTACCTACGTTCATAAGATTCGTAGATCGAAATCGAACTAAGAGCCGAGTGAAGTAAGGAGGAAAACAACGAAGGAAGCGATCTGGATCTAACGCTGAATGCGTGAGCTTCAGATCCAGCTTGACTGACGTCTCGGGCCTCTGAGCGCATTAAAAGGGCTTCTTCGTTTGGGGAGCTAATGGTTTATTTCAAGACCGGATCATTCAAATCAAAACGAGGTTTGGCCTTCTCGGGGGTTAATTCGATTGGCAAAAACACGAGCAGAACTAAAAGAACAAGGAGGAGGAGGAGGAGGAGCTGTTCTTCATCTCATTATGTAACAACACTTGAAAGTTGAAGGGATTGGATTTAGATTGGCTAGTCTACAGTGAGAACTGTTCATAGTATTTAATTAGGAGAATTCGAGGAGTAGCGGTGAATGACGAGGCTAACAATGATAATCGTGGTAAAGCATTTGGGACAATAGCAGTAGTAGTAATAGTAGTAGTAGTAGTAGTAGTAGTAGTAGTAGTAGTCATCATAGATTCATTTGGGTTGGTTGGTTTGGTAATGGCATCAATAATGAAGATCAGGAGGAGTGTGTTTTCATGCTGCTTTTGCGGGAATCGTGTGTATGTATTTGTGTGTGTGGATGGGAATCTACGTGATGAGTGAAGGGGTTAAGTACGTCAATAGGATTTGTTTGTCTTCACTGGTTGGAGCGGTGATACTTGCTTTGGGTCGATCCAGTCAGTGCAGTTCTTGGTGTAGTTTAAAGTGGTATTATTATGGCACAAATCATTGGAGGAGGAAGAGAGGGGGAGAAGAATAAGACAGAAATGCATCCCAAATGACGACGACGACGATGATGATGATTGCGAATCAGATTTCTTCTAGGGTTTCCTTTGCCCAGCACTCAGGGGGCGTCGATTGTGGCATTTGTGCATCAAAGAACTCATTTTGGGCTTCACAAGCAAACACCAACACGCTAACTAGAGCGTGTTGTTGTTTCGAGTCCGTTTGTAGTTTGAAATACTTGGATGCGCGAGCTCGAGAGCAAAACCAAGTAGTGGCTTATGGATGGATGTATGTAGAACTACGTACTACATTCGTCTGCGGGTCCACAAGAGCGAGTTGCGAGATTGGGCTCGTTCAGCTTTCGTCTGAATCCTTGAATTAATTAGCACTGCCGAACAAAGAGGAACCATTGAAGGGAAATAAATTCTTGGCAAATCCAATGGTTGGCGCGTCTGCAAAACAAAGAACCCTTCGTTTATGATTCATTATATATAGAGAGAGAGACTCCACGTAAGGCCAGCACAAGCTAGTTGTGAGTGAGGAAGATTCTACCTCACGTCTGGGTTGATATGGGATTCAAATGTTTATTTTATGATTGCCCGCCCGCTAGACCCAAGATTCATCGAACCCCCAACCAATGCCATTGGGCCACCATATCAAGTTATAGCATTACATGCATGTACGTATACGTGTGTGTGTGTGGCAAATCAAGAGAAAGGTAAGTGAACCTGGGCAGCTTCAAGTCAGAGTAACAACAACACCATCATCATCGTCATAATAATCAAGTATCTCTCTCTAGTACATTTGCTACCTCACCAGCAGCAAGAACTCTGAGCCACCGTTCCAACCTCAACCGTCGTCGGTCCTACCTTGAGCCGAAATAATGGAGGACCATATCTGCATCTATCTGTCAAGTAGGTGCCTACCAATTATCATTACAAAGTCTCTCGAATCAACCTACCACCACCACCACCACCACCACCACCACCACTACCATCCGTGGACTCGGCAGCTGGGCAAATGATTCAAGTAAGTCTCTCATTCCCTTTGAAGCCTCAGTACCTCTCGTCTCTACCGAAAACAACCGGGCACGTTCGAGCAATGGCAGAACTGCGTTGTATTCCCTGATCGTTATCATACATACACGGTAGTATTGGTAGCAATGGTTCTCTTTCTCGAATGACTGTACTGATAAACTTCTACCAAGACCAACTAGCCTAAAGTGATGGTTGTTGTTCGTTGGTTCTCTCTCATTTGGTTCGCACATGCGCCATCCCGCTGGCTACCTCCACCATCTTCCAGCCATTCACAAGAGGCAGGTAAACACATACGTACATCTATCCGTGTGTTATCTCTCTTTCGCTGGCTCAGGCACCCATACGTACTCCGCACACGCACACACACACTCATAGTGCATGAGCCCCTTAACCCCCGCACACCACAGTCAAACCACTCAGAAGGAATGTACACCCAGATTCAAGCCATAGAAGTTGATTGCCGTGGCAGACCAAAGGTAGCTAACTACGTATTGTACTCCAAGTATGGATTGTTTTGGCTTACCTCTGGGAGGGGTGGAAGATCCGCCAACATTGGGATTGCCGCCTCCAATGGCGGCACCAGCGTTGCCGCCACGACTGCTGCCGTTCTTGCCGTTGTCGCTGGTGCTACTGACTTTGGCGTTGTATTGCGGGTGGAGTGACGACGACGAGGATTTGTTCAAGCCGTTGTTGTCCTCGTCGTCCTCGTCCTCCTCACCTACACTCGAGCCATCGTGGCTTTTGGGCGTGGAAGGTAACCCCGGCGAGTCATCGCCCGCCCCTCGTTGTCCCAAAGAGTCTCGTCGGGATTGTCCGTAATTGGAACCTCGACCCCCCTCGAGGGAGTCCGACGAGTCTTTTCGAATATCGGTTGACTCGTTCATCTGCTTGTCCTCCATCTCTTTCTGCAGGGACTCGGTGATCCGCTTGAGAGTCTCGGCACTCGTCATCTTCAAGGCCTCCTCCATTTGCACCCGTCGCTTGGTTTCTAGTTCCAATTGCTCTTGGAGTTTGCGGCGATAGCGTTTCTCCTTCTTGAATCGCTTCAGATAGATCTGGCTGTTCTTCTTCATTTCTTCCAACTCCTCGTGAATTGAGCCACTGGGGGTTGTTCTTGACACTGGGGCCTTGTTCGGTTGTCCCTTGCTCAGGCCAATATCAGTCTTAGGGTCAGCTGGAAGCAATAAAGAATATAAGATAGTTTCTTAGGGACACTGCTCATATTTTCTCAAGTTCAAACTTACATTTGGTAATGGTGGGACTCTCGTCCTTTTTGGCGTTCTCGACAGCCATCTTGAGAAGGGCTTGAATGTTGCCTATGAGGCCGTACACGGAGTTCAATTGACCATCGCCACCGCCAGTTTGCCCGCTAGCCGCAGCCATGGCGGCCATGTTCTCTACGAGATTACTCGGGAAACCCGGAATGGAGGTGGGGTTGACGGGCCCTTTGCCGTTGGCTAGGATGTCTCGATTGTTGTTCTCCTTGTCCTCTTTCTTATCTGACACGGGAGCAATATCATCGTCGGAGACGACGTCCTCCTCCTCCTCGACATCGCCCAGGCGGTGATGTCCCGGTTCGGATATGGGAGATTCACTGCCCGAGGGTTTTGACAGATTCAAGACTGGGCTGCCGCCCCCATCGCGGTGCTGCTGCTGCTGTTGTTGCTGTTGATGGTGATGCGGGTGATCGGAGTGATTCCGGTGGAGGCTGCTCCGCTCCAAACTGTCGCGTCGGGCATCATGATGCATACGGGAAGAGCGGTCCTTCTCCTCTGACGACGATAAACCATCCGAATGTCTTCGGTCTCGTTTGTCTTGATCGGCTGCAGCGGCAGCTGCGGCTGCGGCAGCAGCAGCTGCGGCACGTTCTTGCTGATCCTGAAGCGTTCTTTGGCCTTCCCTCATTCTGTGGGACGAAAGGAAAAGACGAGAATCAGTCTCAAGATCCTTGACCCAGTGACCCTTATTCCCAACTCGATCGGAGGATATATGACCAATAACCACTTACACCACCATCCATCCCCTCCTCGGGCGAGGACTCAATTTCCTGTGGTTTTAACCTTCTCTTAATCAAATTTTCTCCTCTTCACACCCCAGGGGGGATCCCTTTCTCTCCGTGTCTACCCTATCTGCTGTCTTTCCTCACTTCCCTCCCCCTCGTTCCTCCTCCTCCTCCTCTTCCTCCTCCTCATTCTGTTCCTATTCCTGCCAGCATCTCCTTGGTCGTGACCATATCTTTAGGGTTGGATGCCCATTAAAGCGGAGGCAAAGAAGAGAACCAGTGAGATGGGATTTGACGATGAGTGAGTTGTGGTCTTCAAATCGAATGTTCCACTTTGAATGCTTATATCCTGTCTGCGCACACTGAGGAGAATTGCGTGGACGAACTAGCGTATTTTCCCCCTGAGCACCCCGCCAGAGATCAAGAATCAGGTTTTCTCTGCAGTGTCCTGAGGCAACGTGTCGATTGGAAAGCGTAGCCAAGCTGCCTGGGTGGGTGGGTCTGTTACGTGAAACAGGGGAATACTAAGCAGATAACGGGTGGTACAAGAGTAAGCAAGGAGGCATAGTGGACGTCGGAAAATAATCCGTTGTGTGCTGTCTCCAGGTCAGCAGGCCAGCCAAGTTCCTCCGCGTGAAAAAGAAGCCTCCTGCCTTGGTTCGAAATTACTTTTGGTCCCAACAGCCAGCCCGCTTAAGCGGTTCCAAACCCAGCCATTACCCCATTTTGGCACGTGTCAGGATAAAAAAGCGAAAAAAATGAAATAACCAATATCGGTGTGACCGGGGTGATTAATAATCCCATTCCTCTTTCCCAACAGAACTACGAAGCTCGCCATCTTCTCTCTCTCTCTCTTTCCCTCCCTCCATTTTAGCGTGGAGGATTCCAACAGCCATTCTATCTGTACTGAACGGTTCCCTTTTTATCTTTTTCTCATATTCATGGACCCACGAAACTGATATCAAGCTGGAATTTGAGACCAGTCGGTGATGACTGATGATGAATCTGGTTCTGACTCGGTCCGTTTCATTAGTGTGCAAATCTCCAAACGTCCTTTTTGTGAGCTTACAATGGCGTGTCATTTGAATCAAACCCAATCCTCTGTATTTTCTTGGAGGGTGAGTTCAAGGAGCTATGGGAAAAGTGCTGGATGATGAGGTTCCACCGAGGGAAAAAGACATTTGGGTGGTTCAATTCTTTCTTACGACTCGTCTCCCTTCGTTTTCATTGAATGTGATTCTAAACGAGCCATTATTAGCTACCTTCGTGAATCGCACAAAGCAAGGGAGCCAACCAGGAGTCAATGACTGCCAGTACTGAACCATTGGTGGTACAAGGTACACAAACGGTTGTTAGGGTTAACGTCAAGGAAATGTGAAATTTGTTTTCACTCCCCCCTTCCCGTCCCACTAAAATAGCATACGAATATGGTACTTAATCCACCGTGATGAACTGTGCAAGCAAGTACTGCAACTCTACTGTATGTATGTACAACATCAAAGCCTCAGTAACTACGGCATTATTGCTACCGATTACCTTCAGGGTGGTGGTGTTTGTAGTTTGAATGGCACTATATATTTCAATTTGAGTCAAGAGAGAAGAAACCGAGGAGTAAAAGAAGATCACAGAAACCAAATCGATGAGTTTTGCCAGCATTAGTGCTTGGTTGTCAACCAAGGTCTAAAGATAGTTTATCAGAGATCAGTTGGCATAATTAAGTTGGAAATTGAAGCCATGTTTTGAATCGACGTCAATTTAAGCTTGAATTTGAAATAAGTTGGCTGGCTCGTTGACGATTGAGTTGATCTCGCGTCAAAAGCAGGTGCTTCGTTGGCTCGATCGTCGTTTACATAACGATTATTTCCACTCGAGGATGGTTTGAAACTCTTATGAACTTGAGGCTTTCATATGCTGAATGCAGATATGATGTACGTAAGCGTAAAAGGTCTCTCCTTCAAAAATGTTGCTTTCCATGAAAGCGGACTTCGTGTGAACACGTTTCGGTCGTTCATTACGTAACCATAAATTGAAAATGATTCTTCTCTCGAAAGCAACTGACTAAGAGCCTGAACAGCATGAGGATCATTTGACAAGACCAGAATTGGTGTGGCTTGTACTCAAGACTATCTCTGTACATGATGGTAAATCTCGCTCTGAATGAGAATCAGAAAAAAAGGAAATGTTGAGAAGCGAAAACAGGGACTTTTTATGTGGATGCCAAGGAAGCTGTGAGGATTTGCTCCCAATCTCAGTGGGTGCCTCCCTCCCACAATATTCGTTTTGGGGCTTAACCTGAAGGGAAGAAATCTAATTTAGGATTCAATTTCTTTCCAAACAACATATTGCCACCGATGTTGTTCCCATCATTGACTTCCCCTCTCGTCGAGGAAAAAGGCGATCACACAAAGACAATTTCCATTCAATCTATTCTTTGGTGTTCCTTTTTTTCTGGGTGTGGTCGGCCTCAAGACATGAACAGTCATTTTTGGTTGAGGTCCTAAAGATAGGCAATGTATTTTTCTTCTTCTTGTCCTCCCGATAAAGAACGAAGAAGCCCACGTATGAATTGAATCTGAGCTCTTTACTGCCCCATTACTATAACTATTATCAACCCATATGGAGAGAAAGAGAGAGAGAGAAATTCCCCAGGGAGCTTCCTCTTTTTCCCCCTCCCTTCGGACAATGACCAGTAAACGTTGAAAGCCCCTTCAAATCTCAGCAGGAGATCCACATTCATCGAGTCCCTCACCAACCCTAGAGTGCCCCATGAAAGACAGACACGCTACCAGAGAAACCCGTGAATAGTTCCTATATGATGGGTCGGTGGTGGCTATGGGGAATTTGGCACTCATCAACGAGAGAGATTCCTCCTCAGGGGATCCAACCCTGAGAGAAACACGCCCACTTTATGTCCCACTTCTTTCCAAGGTAAATCCTTGACGCCATAAACTATGATTCCAAGGCAGACCGACCGCAAGTAGCATGAGAGCCAAATGGAAAATGGAATGAAAGACTTACCGCTCGAGATAGGCAGCTCCAAAGAGGCCACTCCTGAAAAGATGAACGAACACAAGTACATTAGCATCTCGGCGTGTCAGAACGAAAGGGGGCTCGTAGTGAGTGTGACTTCTTACCTCTGCAGGGCTTCCAAGGATGAGAATCCGGGATTCTTCATAAAATTCTGTGGCTCGGGTCGACCCGGAATACTCGGACTAGAGGTCACGACCGGTAGGCCTCCAAAAGGTGGCAACCCTGGGCCTCCTCCACCTCCACCCGCGGCCGAATGCGATAGGAATGCGGCTTGAGCCGCTTGGGCCGCGGCCGGATGGTTGAGGGCCATGAACTGGGCCGCCATCGGGTTCAGACCCGGATGGCCGTGGGGGCCAAAACCATTCCCGAAGGGATTCTTGTCCAATCTGGGTTCTGAAATGAACGACTCGTAGGGTTCAAAATACGTTCTATCATGGTTCAAGTTTGTTGAGACGAGTGAATGAATGAATGGTCGAGGGGCATTCCTCTCTCTGTCTGGCATCAATAAGAAACGAGGGGGTCAAATTTGAATTCTCGCTTTCATGCCGAAGGAATGTCCATCCTCGTGTTGTGAATAATGTCGAATATACTCGGTCCAATATCTGCGCACTCACGTCTGTTGTTCGTTGGTTCCTAGGTAGGTAAGATACCCACTACGTACATCTTCTAGCTACTATAGTGAAGTCAACCGGGGATGAATAAAGGCGAAGACATCGAGCATGGTCCAACAGCCCGCTTTTTCTATTCAAAATTGAATTTCCAGTGGAAAATATTTTCAATAATGGCCGGCCCTTGAGGACACCCAAAACCAGGAGACGACTTCTTACATCCTCTGCCACCCTGGATATACATATGTGACTGATACGGCTCAAGTTGACCCCCAGGCAACAACAACAGCAACAACAGCAATAGCAACACCACTTGAGAGCTGTCAAAGGGACAAGCGAAAAAAAGCAGAAGAGACCCGACCGACCAACCGTGGTTGATTCCTCTGACTGAGTGAGTGAGTGAGTGAGTAAGTAGTGTGTTTGGAACTCGCCATTGCTCGGTGGTTCTTGGGTTCTCTATTGCTATGATTGTACGGATGGAACGGACGAGTGAAGTATGTTGTTGCCAGACTTTTGCCCACTGGCCATTGTCGACATCAATTTTGTTGAATTCATTGAAGTTCAATATGCGTGTGCGTGCTGCTTTCTGCTCCGAAAATATTTGAACATGAAATAGATGGATGGAAATTTTCCATTTAGCTCAAAGGGGGTCAGAAATTGAGAAATCGAGTCAGGAGAGTGAAAGAAAGAGAAAAAAGAAAGGGAAGGGGGAAAAGAGCTCAAGGCGAGATCATACATGAATACGTACGTATATGACTTTTGCGTTAAAAAAAGAAAGATAATTTTTGCCTTAGCCGATTTTGACTCAACCATGCCCTTTTCTCTCTGTTTCAAAACTGAAGCTCGATTGTTTCATAATTGAATTTTAGGACCAACGATTCGGCTAAGGTTTTACAGTTGGCTCAAGTACAAATAATAGGAATCCGGTCCATCATTACTGCAGTCGGCATGCACACGTGTGAGTATGTTTCTGTCAAATCAGACAAGATCGATGAAGGTTTATTCCTTGGCAAGCACGAGGGGGATTTTTATGAATTTTGATACCATCACGACGCAGATGGAAGATTGAGAAATGAAATGAAAAAAAGGGAACGTCTTTCTTTCGCTGCAGTTTCATCATCAAACAACCCACCCACCCACCCTACTCAGAAAGGAAAAGAAGGTATGAAGAAGAAGGAGAAGCAACTCGACCAATTGTTCCAGCCAAGCTCTCAGAGTGGAACATATTGAAATTAGAATCCCCTCGTCTCTCTTCAAATCCTCTCACGAACTAGCCAAGTTGGTGTCTCGAGCTTCATTTCTTCTTTCAAAATTGAAAGATGGATGGGGAATTGAGCCACTTCTTTCGGTATTTGTCTGGGTTGTTCCCTTTCTTCTTTCTTCTTCTTCTTCTTCAGATTGCTGTTAAGTACACCAATCCTCATTTGATCAAAGTTCCTCCATTTCGAGTGGGGCAAAATGTGCCAGTACAAATAAACATATTCTACACAAAAGCCTGGACAATCTGAGCTGGGCCCCCATAAAATGAGTTTTTAGTTCATTCTCACTGTCATGCGGATGTCAAATGGCTCCAACACGCCTTCCTTCAGATCTGCAGGAGCTTGTTTGCTTGCCTGAGCAGTTTTCATCATTGTTTAATTCTTTGTTTCCTGTTGGCATGTTTCATCGTCTTGAGTTTTCTCTCCATTCGATGGCCATTTGTAGTACGTCCAGGCGAGATGAGTATCATCATAATCTTCTTCTTCATTATGATTATGTTCAGATCAAGATCATGGACCAAAAGAAAGGTGTCGGAGTACTACTACTGTAGTTCATTACTCACCTCACCTCTCATGGAAACAAACGGAGAGCACGACGAGCTCGGATGGAAATTTGAAATTTGACGTCGTCGCTCCTGCTAGACTACGTACTGGTTGTACTGTATGTTATCTTTCCACTACACACATGGAGTCTATGTTTGTAGTATGTCGTGGGCTGTCATTCAGAGATCTCCGTGTTTTATCCACTGGGGATGGACTCTAAACGGTGCTTACAAACTACGTTCCGTTGTACTATACGAGTACACTACTGGAGATGGAACGATTGAGCTCGGAGTGAGTGAGCTGCATATCTAAATCAGAGATCGACAAATTGCTGATGTTTAGGAGCTTTTCATTTGATACCTCGCCAACTTGTGTGTCTGGGAGTGTTTGTAGTAGTAGTACATGTTTCATTTGGCAGTGTCCCTTGGATGATCATCTATGATTACAAAACAGTCGACTGTTGGGCTAAAAGCGTCGTCCTTTTGTTCCATTTTGGGCACATGGTTATGAGTGACATTCTAATTGAGTTTCAACGAATGAATGCACGGTTTTCCCGAAACAACTTGGCACACGCAGATCGGATCAAAGGCTCAAAATCGCTCACATTAGAACTGGGCATTGGCTCAATTTGTGTGATGGGGTCATCATCATTTACACTATCATCATAATAATAATAATAATCTTCACCATCCGTCTGGCCTATCATGAGTGGCTTCAATCAGAATTCCACTGTTGTGGAATTGAGAATTCGAGGATTGAGGGTGGTTGGTTGATGGTTGTGCTGAATCACGCTCGACGCGACGGAATATATCGACATTTGGACAGAAATAGTGTTCCTTCCTTCTATCCATCCACTCAAGTAGTGCACACACTACATCAACCAGACCGTTCGAATACATACATGGACGTACACCACTCATGGACAGACGGGTTCTCTTTTGAGTTAAACACATGCATTGAAATGAACGATTGAAATGGAAAATTCTCCTTCTCTCTCTCTCTCTTTCGATTCCTTTTTGTCGGCAAACTAATGTGAGGATTCGTGTTATGAGTGAATGGTTTTCATGGTTTGTCGGATTCGAACCTCCCTGAAAGACAGTCCAAGGAAATGGATGGATGCACCAGGACCATTTTTCGGAGGTTCCAAGTCCGTTCATTTGCCACAAAGTGTTGACGAGTCACGATCTTGCCCAGCTTGGGATTATTACCCAGTTATCCGTTCTGGCATTGAGCACGCGAATCTCCTTCGACAACTCTATGTACTTACAGGGCTATGAACTGACTATGGGGCTATTTGAGCACTCAAAAGAAGGTTTCCGACCCACCCAGACTCAAGCGAACTTTGGGCGGTTCGGTTCGGGTCCAATGGATTGCCGAGTGAGTCCGACAATATTCGTCATCTTCTTCATTGAGTTTTGAACAACGCCAAGTGATCGATGAGACGAAGTCATGATTCGGCAAAATATAAATGAATAAAAAAAAGCTGCTCTTAAAAAAGACCCTCTCTCGCTCTCTTCCAATATGAATTCAACCATTCCATCCATCCATCCATCCATCCGTTTATCGGACTGTCATGGCATACAAATATTCGCCGTATTCATTTCAATTCGGCATTGAGTTACATACGTTCTTCTCACTCCTCTCACTATAGTTGAACACCAAGTTTAGTTCCTAACCAAAAAAACGATTCTATGATTCGCCTTTGCATCTTTATAACAACACATCTATCTGCGGTTCTCGGCTCTGATTGCATGGCAATTAAAGGCTTTTGACTTTTTGCTCGCCAATTTTAGCTGCTCCCACACTCGAAATTAACCCCCCCGAGAATGGCAACTCTGACAGAGCCAGCCATATGCATATGATCCGTGACATTGTTGCACTGATGCCAAAGGGAGCTTCAATAATAACTACGACAATGGCCTCGAGCAAAGATGGCTCCACTAACCACGGAGGAACCCCATTTCTACTGAAGGCATACCAGCAGGATTTGGGTGACTGATGTCCTGAACCACTTCATTGAAACCCATGAGAACGGGCGAGGATTTTAGCATTTTGCTTGGTATTCAATCATGCTTTGAGTCCGCATGTTTTTGCATCATCCCAAATGTACATACAACAATAGTACGGCATCGCATCAGAGCAATACATAATCATAGCCAAAGGGCGGGGGTTCAGTGGGAGTGAAGCAGGCTGTCAAGTCGCTTTTGAAGCCAGTCTCAGTCTCGTTTGACTTTGATATTCAATGCAACTCTTAACCCACCGAAAACGAAACCAACGAACGGGTCGAGTCGATTGATTCAGAGCGCTCAATAAACTAATGAGCTCTCTGTTGCTCCTCTCACTTTCTTACCTTTGGGATAAGGTCCATCCTTGTAGGGGTCCCCTCCGTTGTGAATGGATTTCAAGTGGAGCATGGCATCTTGGGGCGACATGGGGGGAAACGGCACGCCTCTTTTGGGCGGTCTTCCGGGCCTGGAGCTACGGAATGAGAACAAGTCATTCTTTATTAGAAAATGGATTAGGGTTAGTAGAGAAAGATTGAGTGAGTGAGTAAGCGTAAATAAGTAGGTGAGTCAGATAGAGAGAGAGACAGAAAGACAGATAAACAGAGAGATAGATGTAGATTGAGAGAAAGAAGAGATTGGTTTCATCGAGGGCAATGCTTCCAAAATCCCGGACTTCTTCCGGATGTTTGGAAGCATTGAAAAAGACGTGTCTGGAATAAAGGATTCATTCTAATGGATCTCTTATGCCAGCCATGAGAATCAAATCGATGTGATGTTAGTGTGCCAGGCACCAACGAGTTTGAAGTTGAATGTAAGAGAGAAAGGTAGGAGAATTAAGAAGATGGGCATTGAGAATCGAGAACACAACAACAAAAGAATATCATGAGCATTAACGGAGGTAGTCGTCGGAGGCGCAGCCTCTTGAGGAGGATGAAAGTTTCCTTCATCTTGGATTTAAATTGGATAGTTTTGGAAGAAAAAACTTTACCAAGTTTCTCCTGGCAAAGCCCCCCTTTTACCGATTTTCCCCTTGCCTCTCAACAGCATTTGTCTACGGGGAATGAATCGCCAGTTGTTCCCTGGATGAGAATCTCATCTCATGGGTAGAGCAAATCAGCTCGGTGGAGAAGTCTTCGAATGAGTGAATAAACAAGGCAGCCATCCATCCATCTGAACCGTGTAACGCGATGAAATCATAAAACGACAACGACGACGACTACATCGTGCTAATTTTCAATCAAAACAAAGGCGGCATACATTCATTGTAAAGGAGTAGCAGGACGCACGTATTATTGCTCCATTCACTTTGGTTGGATTGAGAGCGAGGAAATGAGAAGCACAGAAAGACCGAGCAAAAGAAGGAGGAGGAGGAGGAGGGGTGCCTTTTTGGCTTCCTGCGGGAGAAGAAATTGCCGAGACGATGATGCACCAGGCACTAAATTAATAACCTTTTCCGAGCCAAAGTGGTTTCCTTAGCGGGTAATCAAGGTGAAAAATCTAAATCTAATTTACAGCGCCACAATGAGAAAGAAGTCCGTCCACCTTGAGAGGGGGATGAACTCCACCCCTCTTTCTTTCTTTCTTTCCTCCACTCTCTGTTCTCTTTTAATGCTCATTTCTCCTGGCATCGCCACCTTTTGTTTGTATTGGAAATGGAGATTGAATTTATGAACTCATCCACAAAGGGAACAACCACCAACCCCCTCGTAGCCTAAACCAAGAGGATGAAGACCCTCTAACGAACCCTCCATGGCAAAGGGGCGAAAGAAAGAAAGAATGAGAGAATGAGCGACTACAAATATCTGAAATCCCCAAAGTAAATGTTCCCACATTCATTGAATTGATTCATCTTGGCTCCACTCCCCAGTCCCCACTAGTCATAGATATACGCAAGTATTGTGGGGCACAAGCCCTGGGACAAAACACACACACACCCATTCACCGAGGGGAAATGGGCCGAACTTGTCAACTTCACCCAAAACTAAGAATCTCCGAAACGAGAGCCAAAGAGAGACATCACGCCGGATTCGGCTTGAAATGGTGACTGACTGGCTGTTGAAATTCCTGTGAACTTTTCCCACCTCGGGTGAGTTTTTGTTCGGCCAACAAAAGCCACCATTCTTCGGATTGGATGTGTCACCCTTTCCGCTCCGTCTCTTTATAGGGTACTGTATCTATGTGTTCATCTATTGTGCAAGAAGTACACATGTACATAGTGTATAGTAGTATTGTGGTGGTGGTGGTGGGGTGGCCCTCTCGAGGATTCTGACTTGACAGTGGTTGGCTCCTTTTTTCACACCTTTTGAACACACTCTCTCACATCAAACGCGGAATCCGAACCCTTTTCATGTTCTGCCTTCCTTCTTTTCCCTGTCTGTTCCATTGTCGTTAGTTTTTACCGTGAATTGACAATCCCACGGGCACGAGTCTCCTTCCAAATCCAATTTAACAGTGTTTAACTTTATTTCATCCACCCTGACGCATCAAAACCAGGCAAGGAATGGCACCAAAAGAAAGAGGAGGAGGAAAAATGGAAAATAGCCCTTTCTTCTTGGGGTTTATTGAGTGCCTTGGAGTCGAAACGGAGAACATTCCAACTGAAGGGTGAGTACATTGTTGTTGTTGTGTTTCATAATATGACTATAAAGTTGGGTTCGTCATATTTCCATCCGGACAATAAACGAACAGGGAGGAGGAAATGCCAAAACAGTTGGAACACTCGGAACTCGAATCGAAAAGAGGGGAGCCAAAGTACTACTACCTACCTACGAACGTACGTACTAAAATTGGAACAGGGCTGGCTACGAAGTTGAGTAATAAAAATGCCAGACAAAATGAGAAGAGGGAAACGTGATGGTGGAATGTGTTCCCAATATGTTATGCTTCAGAGAGAACTGACTTTCTTTGCGTTCCATTTCGTGACCAGTGACCTCCTTAGAGCCACATGGTGTTCCAAGAGTGACAAATACTACTTTTACTTGATAAGGAACGGCTTTGACCAAAAGAGTTCTCAAGTCACATTGATCAATAAACTAGGCCAATCATTCTAAGACAAGCAGGCTCAATTGATCGAACATAGGGACACAAACAAATTGGCCATACTAATCCCGCCTGATTGTTTGTTGTTTGGAGTTGCAATCTCGTGGTTCAATAAAAAGAAATGCTGGCTGGCATTTATACGATTTTATTGCTTGGCCCCGTCTCCTTCTTCTGCTGCTGCTGGGACTGCTATTATCATTATTACTTTTTTATATGCTCCTACACTATGTCCGTAGTAGCGGAGTGGCTGCTGTCGTTGTGCCGCCACGAGCGCCACTTTCAAATACACAAATCTCAATATTGAGTGAGTGAGTGAGTGTACGCATGAAGGTCGCCGTCGACCGAGTGTGATTTACTAGAGGGCGATGATAGGATTTGAGTCGTATTTGTTTTCCACGACTAAATGCATTTAACTCGTTTACATGTGTTCAACGCGTCTCGTTCTGTCATGCTGCCCGAGCTGATAAAGACAGAGAAAAGGACTTCTCATCGATCAAGGTGATTAAATGGGATTGTAAATCAAAGGCAAACACAAATTCTCAGGATTACTCTGATTGCCACGGCATCACCATGACCACGAAACGTCCTAAAACTTCGACTTCTGTTTATCCCTCGTTCTTTTGCTCTTGATGGTAAATCAAATGTCCTTGGATCAAATACGGAGCCATTGGCCACCGAAACTACGCTATTTGCATCAAGATTAAGCACCATGGAATTCAATGCTCATGACATCCAGGAAACAAGAATGCGAAGGCAGAAGGGGAAATGAAACCACTAACCCAACTAATCCAAATTCAAAAACTTAACAACATAAAAAACGACACATATTTCTTGGAATCTTTAAAAGAAAAGATCGGAACCGTCACACATTACCTTGATGTGGTGCAATCCTTGTAGAGGGTGTCGAAATCCGTGTCGGCTAAGAGCTTGCAGCGGTTCACTCCGGGTTGAATAGCGCCCAAACCGCGGAGGATTCGCACTTGCTCCACATTACAGACAATCGGCGTGATCTCGAGCCGTTTCAGCTTGGTGTACACAGTGTGAAGGCCACCCACTAAATGCTTGAGGAACAGTTCAAAGGCTTGAGGCAGACACAACATGGTTTTGCCGGCGATGGTGAAGGCTGCGAGTTTCTCACCGCGATACTCCACAATCTTGCACTCGTTGGCCGTGGGATCATTGGTGGGCACCGACGGAGGAGGCGGGCTATCGCCAAACGATCGGTCCATGAACTTGTGCATGCTCGAGGCAAAGTCATCGATCCCGTGATTCCGGCCACCCAAGTCCCGTGGGTAGCCCATGGAGAACAGTGAGGGTGGCATGCCCCCGGGATGTCCCAACATGGACGCCATGGACACCATGGACATGGCACTTGGCACTAGAGTGGGCGGGGGACTGGCCCCGCCACTGCCACGCAGAGGTGGCGAGATCCCACCCCCACGATGATGATGGTGGTGGTGGTGATTGGAGTGGTGATTATTGGGTGGCGGCGATCCCCGACCCAAAGATGAGGGCGGGGAGCTCCGAGCGGGGTATTCTGGTGTGGGTGTGGCACTCGAGTTGCCCGAGGTGGGCGTGAGTTTGGCGGTTTCCATGATGGATGACGCAGATGAGGCTCCGTTAGCGTTATTGTGGTGGTGGGTGTGGGTGGTACTGGACGACGACGACGACTCAGACGCGAGTTTAGTTAAGCACATTGCCATACGACGGGAGGCAAAGGCATCACTCTTTCGATCTCTGATTATCTTCTACTCGCACAAGCACATTACATGAAGAGGGCTACCACAAAAACAACAAAGTATTTTGAATCACTGGTCCAACAATCCTTGGGGGACCTTGGGATTGAGCGTGTTGATCTTCAACCAAGTCCCCTCCTTGCTCGGTAGAAACAGTAGTAGTTGTGGTTGCTCTTGCAGAAATATCCAACTCTGACACTTGGTAACTTTTCTCCCGTGAAACCCGGGAACTTCTTCAATGGATCAGATCGGTTCTGATTTTCGACAAGTCCAGAAGTCACTCTTCGACTGGCACAAACAAGTCCCGGGTTATTGAACGGCGGGTGTCTCCTTGAATAGAGTGTGTGCAGGTGGTGTCTATCTGGGCTGAGAGTCGAAATGGAAATGCGAGTTTTGGGTCTTGATATCACAATCGGACTTGCAGACCGCAAAACTCTTGGTAACGTGGAGCAGAGAGAAGAAGGAGGAGGAGGAGAAGAAGAAGAAGAACACGAAGGAGGAGGAGGTGGTGGTGGAAGAAGAAGGAGAGAAATAGGAGCAATGAGGTTGGTTCTCTGGTCGTGGGGTTCGGGAGCTCTAGGTCCAGAGCCCGAGAGAAAGGCAGTGGGGGTTAGAACGAGAAAAGTTTGCCTATCCAACTGAAAGATGTGCGAGATGCCCCTGGCTTTGAGCTTTGTTGAAGCTTCTTCTCCAAGTTCGTCTCTTCCTGCGATTCCAAGTGATCGGGAGCGGTCCAGTGGCTCCTCCATGGAAGAATAATGCTCCTCGAACTTGCCGCACCAGTTCCTCGAGATGCTGCTGCTGCTGCGGGATACAAAAGGCGCGGTTTTCTACACACTCAGGACGTCTGCATTTCGTCTCTGAATGCTACTTCTATCACTGCTCTCTCTCTCTCTCTTTCTTTCTTTCTCTCGCTCAGGCTCACTCACAGACAGACAGAGTAAGAGGCAATTCGGGTGTCAGTGTCCGCTTGGGCTTTGCGGCATCCGAGTTTACTCGAGTGAAGTCCGCTCCGCTCTCTCTCTCTCTATGTATGCTCTTCATCGTGCGAGTTCCAAGCCTCCTTCCTACACGTGCATGCCGCTACCAAACTGGCTAGCTTACCTCCTAGCTACCAGATCATCGGCTGCTACAGCACAATTGTTCTCGCTTTGGATTGTCATCAGTTGTACTGGGACGATCCTCTCTCTCTCTTTCCGTGGCCTCTTTCCGAATCGCACTCAGTTTCTCTATTTCCAAGCCGGACTTTGCCCGTCATTTGCCGGCTTGAATGTCAGTGGTAGCGCATCTCTCACTCTCCACATGGTGTGCAATGTGTGTGTGTGTGTGTGGCTTTGCCTCCTCTGCTCCGCTCATGCCTGGCTTACTTGCCTGCCTTGATCGTGTTCCGCGCCTTCTCCCTTTTCTTTCTCTCTCTCTCTCTCTCTCTCTCTCTCTCTCTCTCTCTCTCTCTCTCTCTCTCTTTTCTTTCTTTCAACTCGCTTTACGGCGAGGTCGGTTCGTCGGTCGGCACTCTCGCACTCACGGCAAGAGATTCTTGGTCTGCTGACAATTGTGTCTCTGCCCTCTCGATCCAGCTCCAGCCTCATAACCACCATCACCCCTGAGCCGCCATTTGAAAAGGAAAAACCGTTTCCAAATGCCGCCACCAAACAATCTGCGTCGTTATCGCACGACTTTTTCCTCTCTCTCTCTCTTTCTCTGACTCGGTTCTCTCGGTTACGACGATTCCATTTCATCTGGGAGTGTCCGTCTCTTATTGTGCCTTTTGCCTTTGGCCCTTCTTCGTCTGTCTCCTTCTCTTCTTCTTGCTCTTCGTTCGGCCTTGTGCGTGAATTCGGTGGCCCGGGCGCTCTGCCAAGCATCCCTCGTTTCCACCCTCAAATGATCACGTCAGAACCGGGCGAACTTTGAATTCTGGCCTGCTGCTAGTCCGACGTAGACTGCTCGGTTCAAACCTGCTTTGCTTGCGCGGAGGCACGCTTGCATCAGCGTTTGACTGGGCGGTGGGCCGTTTGACGCTTCATGAGCAGAGCTTGAGAAATACACTGAAGAAGAAACAGCTTTCAAGCGTGAAAGATAAGATGCTCTAAACCAAATTCCAAATATACTTTCTTCTAAATGAACGATTATTCTTAAAAGAAATTATTTTTTTTTCTATATCCCTCAAAAGATTTAAGAGGAAATGAAGCACTGCCTCTGATTTTATTCAATTTCCTTTTCCTGGAAAGCAAACAAAGCCCTGTATCTATGTAGATTCTACTGGCTCTCTTTTGACGGTATTCCAAGTTGATCCGTTTGATTAGAGCCCACCTCTTGTATTATGTGTGTGTGTGTGATAGTTCAAATGAATTTCAAAGGTCAGCCATTCGATCCAGTTGTCTGAAAATAGTAGTGGGAGATTGATTGGTGCACAGCAAACCGCAGCTGTCTCCCGAGCATTCAATGTCTGTCGAGGGCTCTTTTTTGAACCTTTGAACATTAAGCTTGGTGCTTTGTCGGATGAATTTCATATTTGAAGCCACCATTTTCGTGGAGTTCTTGACTGATAGTGAACAAAGGGGGGATTTGGGAAGTAGTTGGAGTTTCGGTTGCGGTTCTCTTCACTCCAATTTAGACCGATATCTATCTCTACAGTAATTGACGAGGAGTATAAAGACGAAAGAAATCTTTCTCCGCTTTGGAAGTTGACCCCAATTCAATTTGAAGTCGACACCGTCGTTGTCCGTTGAAGAAGGAGTGCTCATAAAAGCACTAGTCAAGATGCCAAATACCAAAAACTAAGCAGGCCAGAAAGCAAGCTGGCCAACCAGAGAAAAACGAACGTCCTGATGACCAATGGCCTCTCGGCAATGAACCACTACTACTTGCAAGCAAGATGAGAAAGAGAGAGGGATGTCGAAAACAACAAGAGCATCCGAAACAAACTAGAAAAAGTTGACAGGAGAAAAAAGAGCTCTTTTTCCCATCTTCGTCCCTCAGTCGCAAGCAAAAATGTTCATCTCCGCACACACACAAACATTTACTCCAGAAAGGTTATTGGTGTTGTTGATGCTTTGTCGGTTCCTAGACTCCCCTCGCTCTTCCCTCGAAACCAAAGGGAACCAGAAAATGGGAACCAGGCATATAAATATGCTTCTCTTTTTTTCTCTTTCTCTCTCAACCACTTTGGAAGTTCGTATTCAGTCGAGGAGGAGTCTGTTGGAAGTTGGTCGGTCGGTGGCAGGATTGCCCAAACATTTTGGCAGACCATTGTTTGTGAGCCGAGTCAGTCGTCTTGGAGGCACCTCCATGAAGACTACTGCCTGGGTCTCTTTTCCTATCTTGCTGTTAGCTCGATCGAGTCTTCAACAACGACTCCAGCAAGTCCTATCCAACCTACATGCATGCATACGTACATACACACATACATACGACAAACGAAGCTTCAACTCTAGGCAGCCTTGGCCACTGAGTAAGAGAGTGAGGAAGGAAGGAACTCAACCAAGAGGAGAACCATTCGGGCTAGGCCGTCTACCAAACTTATACCAATGTACATGCAAACACACGCACCATCGTAGAAGATATGGTAGTCGAATAGGCCCTCTTCTATATAGCAACAACAACTGCGGCAGCAATAGGAGCTCTAAAGCAAGCAAAGCTTCTGATCTCCTCGGTCGTCTTAGAGCCAAGTCCTAATCCCTTGGCAGTACATGTGCATATACACAACCATTGGAGATTCATAGAGGCTGGCCATCATGCGTGCTGCTTGCTTCTGGAGACGTTGTTCGTCCATCCGCAGATTGATACACACATAGTGTGCACGTATTCACACTCCTAGTACTATTCGAGCATCAATAACAGCAAAAGTAACGACCAGACCGACGATCCGGCCATGATGTGCCTTCCTCACACTTCGAGTTGACACGAACCTGCGGAATCTTAGGCCTGCTGGGCATCATCATGATCATGATCATCACTGCTATCATGCGAGTAGAAGAGTCGAAGAATGTGGGGCGAGAACGAATTTCCCCCTCCCGTCTTTCCCTCCCATTTCGTTTTCAGGCCAGAAAGTCTTTGCAGCTCCAGGTTTGAGTCGCAGAAAGAGAAAGAATCCCACATGAAAGGGAAGGCCATTCTGGGCCGACTTTTCAGCCTCGACCTAAGTGACGACTTCCACAACTTTGTCCAACACCGTGGACTTGGTGGCGGTGAACAGCGACGGTGTCGTGCCGGTTGGCGGCCCCATTTCCCCTCTCTTTGCCTTTCCAAGACGTTCGTTTCGTTTCTTTTTTTCTTTTCTTGATCTTGGCTCCTTCCTTCTTTCTTTCTTTCTTTCTCTCTTTCTTTCTTGGGTTCGGTCCTTCACCGATCTGAACCGCCAGCTGCGGGGCTCGAAGCCAGTCCACGAAGTTCCATCGTGGCCTGAGTATGTGTGTCTGGGTGTGTGTGTGGGTGTTTGGGTGCCTAAGTATGGAGGCATCCATTTCTTCGAACGTTTCTCGTGGAGTAATCGGAGCAGCTGCTCAGACAGAGAGCGATTCAAAGAAAGACCCTCACTCCGTGACTCGTTCGAGGAGGAGCGTCCGTGATTCCGTGCGTGCCTGGATCTCCGTTTCAAGGGGGAGAACCGGCCAAAACCTAGGAACGAGCTCGAGAAAAAGAGGAGAAGGCATAAACAGAGAAAGAGAGAGGAGAGTCGTAATATCTAGATCTCTCATTGGTTCTGTCCATTTCGACTGTGGGCTTTGTGGTGTCACCACCAGTGCAGCACCCAGCAATGCCACAGCTGCTGCTCATGCCATGCCTGAGGGATCCGCTCTCTTTGGGCTGAAGCACTCTTTGGGATTGGAGCCAATGGGATGGAGAGAAAAGTAGGACTGTTTGTGATTGGATCCACATTCGAAATGGAATGGCAGTCCGAGAAAGGGAGGAGTCCAATGAACGAGAACGCAAGCAGCTACTACTTGCACACACTAAAAAAGTGTGCTTTGGAGGAGTCACAAACGCATAACTAGGCGGAAGTGAATAATTAAATGCACGACTCAATTGGCTTGCATGTGTCAAAATAAATGTCATTTCTCGCCCGAGTCCAGTCCGTTAATCAGATCTAAAAATCCTGGACAGATCGCCATCTCAAAATGCAAGTTTGACCCAACCAACCGTATCCAATGAATAAATAGTTGGCCACTCAGGCGGAACTGTCCAGTTTCAAGATCTCAAGTTGCATTGAATCAGCATTTTCCCAGAGGCCTTTCCTGTTGTACTGTACATTTGCAGCAGCCTTTTTCCTTATATTCATATTATCAACCCAAGCCATTGAACGTAATCATAGCGTCGATTTGTGATTCAAACATGTTCAAATCTACCCGGGATACGTTGGTAGAAATCAGATTTGAGTTCGAAAATGGTTGAGCTTGAACTTGGATTTCCCTCCCACACATCGTAGAAACAGTACAGTACTGTGCTCATTGCCCAGCTGGGCTTTGGATCAGCTTGACGGGGTCAGCATTACTGAGCGATTCCCAAATGCCTGGGTATCAAGTCACATGGGACGGAAACAACAGCAACACGTTTTAATTCTCGTCGTATTAGTGGGGATAGTTGAATAAGTAGCGCACACAATATGGCAAATGAACGGACGAGACACGGAAGGAAGCAAGGAGGCTGAAACTGAGAGAGCTCCATACAAACACGTTTGAGTGGGGCTTGAGAATTTCCCCGGATCACAAATGAACAGTTGACATGGCACTTAATAGGATTAGAACTTCTTATTAGTTTTGGATTTCATTGGAAAGATTTGGAGAGCTTGTACCATCAGCTAGCCAACCAACTGGCTGCGAGAATTAGTTCTGCTAGGTTTCCTCCAAAACAGAAGACGAGTAACAGCATAAATTCTCAAGCTGATTCCATCAACGTACACTACATGAGTATACATCGTTCAGTCAAGGGAAACATTCTTTTACGACTACTTAGGCAGTGAGTCAGAAGATTGCCACAAAGACACAAAGGCCTTCAATTGGAAAAAAGTGCAACAGACTTGATGATCCGACTTTATTGGAGACTCCTACCTAATCCCCACCAATAAAATGATTTTTGAGCGAGGAGTCTAGCCAAGATCTTGGACTGATATATACAAATCTGCAATTGATTAATTTATTGTTCTGTTGACGTCAGACGAATCAAACGAATCCGACCTTGAGTTGATGTTCGTAATCCGTCGTTTTACGATTCATTTTGGTCGTTTCTTTGCGAGTCGAAGTTCGTGTCGTTTCCTGAAGCATGATCATTTAGAAACAAAATGCTCGATTTTGCCATTTCATGAGCCATTTGATCTGACAGAGCAATCATTAAACGGGAATCGCCCTGTTATCAATCCCACGAAACCCTCTAGGTACACCACGCACACCACCAAATCCCAGTACGTTCGGTATTTTGTACGTACATTGTATACCTTCAACAAAGAGACTACTTATTGTACTCAACTCCAAGTGATCCACTCCAGACCCAGAACATCTCTGAATGGGGATCTTTGTCAGGACACGCCATGTCTCGCAATGATCAAAATGCAAAGTACATTGAGTTTCGAAATGAAGTGCCAAGTCCCTGATTTTGAAAAGTAGTCTCTGCTGGATTTGGGATCGTTGTCAGTGGTCAAGCTGTTCCTCAGACAGAGTGGCAGCAATTTTTTTCCGGCCAAGCAGGACGTGAAGTAAAGTGAGGAGGAAAACTAGGGATTCGATGGATCAATGCTTGAGTTGCCATCCGGTTGACTTTGGCATTCCAATTTGAGGAAAGGATTCGAGTCACTGTTCTCGATTTTGAAAATCTACTACAATGATTCATTCCCCAGGGCGATCGAACAACGGTCTCAACGGGCTAATGAGAACAGGATATGTACATTTTATCGACATAAAAGAGCTTTAAGGAGGCTATCCTGAATCTCCGTCTGTGAGATCCGATCTCGTTCATGCAGTCAATGATCGAACATAATCGGTGAGCACTCAAGGAGAGATCATATGAGTGAGTTAGAGTCTGTGTGAACAAGCTCGGGGTAGTCTTGATTCTAAGTGCTACCTGAACCCCCAGATCCCATGCTACAACGAACGAGTCATTACGCACACCAACCAACCAACTGTCGTTTTATTCCTCAATGATGAGAGAGAATCAATTTGGAAGGGATTGTTGAATGCGCGAGTCTCTCGAACCAATGAAACCCGTCGGCATCAGCATCATCATCATCGTCGTCGGTATCAGCTCCAGCATCCTGGGCATGATTATCCCAACAATCGTCTGATCAAGATCGTCAATGGTTGGGCGATCGAGCATTCACTTCTACCAAATGGAAGGATTCTGGTTTCAAGCCTTTTTTTATGGCCGGTATCAATAGTGATCGTCGGTCATTCACCAGATGCCGCTTGCTAGCTCCTCAATGGCCTCAAAAATGGTGTCCTCCTCACCGGGAGTTCTCAAGTAATTAAGGAATTACTCCTTTGTTGGGCTTGGTCAAATCAACCCACCAAGTAACTAACCACTTCAGCTGGCTTCCCCGCCACTTCCAATGAACTAACAACCGCCAAATCAACAACACTAATGATGATTCATCAGGCTCAATATCCTGTCCCTTCCCTAGTTGGCAGTTTGACTTCGATCCACGATCAAACACAAGCAATTCATGATCATTGATAATCCAGTCACCACAAACGACAACCACCCTCAGTTTCCCTAATGATGATGATTTAATAGCCTGAAATGGGAAACCACAATCCAGGCAGCAGAATTCTTGCGGCCAATTATCATCCTCTTTCTTGTCAACACTCACTCATCTTGAAAGCGACAAGCGACAATCCTGAGGTTTCCTGGATTTCTTCCCATTTGGATGACTCGAAGTAACCCCCCAGGAGCATAGTCATCCATCCATCCATCCATCCACTCGAATACGACGATGAGCTGAGCCAGCTCGAAAGGTTGGGCTCCTTGGAAATCAATGAGAACGAAGGGATGGGAAATTAATGGTTCTGTCTCCGTGTTCGCTTGCCAATAAATGATTCGATTCGTGGCCCATGAAAATGTTGTGTTATTCATCTGATGTTTGGAATGTTCACGAAATGTTCAAGTCGAGGTCAAAACCCCATAATTTTCATTCCTCGTCGACCTGTCATCATGATGATCATGATCTCGGCGGTCTTGGATTGTTCTCCTTCTCTCGTTCTCTCCTGAAAGAGCAGCAATGCCAAGCAAGGGAGGGTGCTTTGCTTGCCTTTGAGCAACTTGGTACTCGGTGCTTTGGCAGTATTAGCCAGCAATCGTGGTGGTGGTGTTTCTGGAAGGACTTGAACCAGACCCCCTTTCTTTGGCCCCGTGCATTAGGAACTTGTGAAGGTTGAACAAAAGGTGACAGCTCTTGACACAACACCAACAACAGCAGCAGCAACATCTGGTCGGTCCAATGTGGATGACTACTGGACAAACGGACGAGCGAGAGACAGAGGGTTTTTACACTTAATGAAATTCAGCCTAACCACTAGAATGCTCTTAAAAATCATCGTGATAAAAAGTGACACCGTAATGGGCCCTTCCTCCTTGGCTTTGAAATGAGTCCAAGAACAACGTCTTTCGACTGACTGACTGACTGACTCAAAGACGAACGAAACGGGCGAAAATGTCCAGGAATTTGTGTTGAATCTCCGTCATTCATTAGGCCAATGTTGTGATAGCCTTTTGAGCGAATCGAAGTACGAACACATTGCATGAAGGGGTCTCGAAAGCAAAGGCCAAGAAAGTACATGCATACACACACGAGGCGCAAGCGACTAATCCAAACACAACTGTCACCGATCGTGTCCGGATTAAGTACAGGACAAACTCAAACTTTGGGAGTCTCTCCTCTTTCTCTTGTTCCTTTGTCCATCAAATGCCAAGTGGAGCCGAGATGACAGACGAATCTGCATTCGTCCCTGTCCATCCGAGGAGGCAGGACTTCAACAACAAACTTTGCAAAGTTTCCACTTCTGTTGGTCATTTATGAGTCGTGATGTCACATCATTCTGAGACCGTTCAAGGATTTGGCAGCTCGTCTAGATACGAAAGAATCAGGGTCTTTCTAGACTCGTTCCCCCGACTCATCAAACCGTTCTAGAGTGGCCCAAGGAAATATCCCTGATTGGACCAAATGACACCCATGGGATATGGTGGAAAGGATGGATGGTTAGATGGATGGCACGCTTGTTGTACCTTGTAATTATGAAAGTTTTGGAATTCCCGAAACTTTCTTTCCATTTCAGGTGGACCCACGACAACTTGAATTGAGGACCAACAACAGGAACCCACCCACCCAACAGTGGGTGCACTGACTTCTCCTACTGAAAGTAAGTTCTAGTTAAGGCGAATGGAATGGGAGGGAAAGTGGCATTCGAATTTGAAGTGGATGCAAGGCGCTCAAAGCTTTCGGAATCCAATGTCCCTCCTTGATGTGATGTGTCGGCGACCAACTATGTACTCTTGACTCGACTACGTACATTGACGGACTTCATGGGGACGAAAACTCTCAGAACAGAACTACTACTACTACTACAAACGTACATGGAAGGGTTCTGGAACGAGTGGTGATGTTGATGATAGCATTCTCAAAAAAGTTTTCCAACAACTAAAAGTTTCATTCCAGACCAAACAATCTCGGCTCAAGCGTGGCTCGAGCATTCACCCACCGAAGGAGGCATTCAAGTTTCCATTCTTCCATCCCAGTGTGTTGTGGTGGTTGAACACTGTCTTGATGTAGTTGTCGCTCCTATTGTGCCAATGAGAAATAATATTCCTCTTTACTAGTTGCTCTTGACTCATCAGAGAGCAGAGTGTGTAATGGAAAAAATGGTGCAACTTTGGCGTCAATCTGATTTCTCGTCTCGTTTGCGGCGCTTGGAATGCGAAGTCATTGGCTTTGTCTTCGTATTCATGGATCTCTTTTCAACCCGACGGACTATCACATTCTCTCTCTCTCTCTTTCTCTCTTTCTTCTCATTTGAGCCATTCTCTGGATGGGATTTGCTTTGAAGTGAGAGAGAGAGAGACGAAAGAAATCCTCATTTCCATCGGCGGGTCTGTCTTTCAACTTTTTTCCACCGTACGTTTTACCTTTCACCAGGCTTTAAAACAAGCCCAGAATTGGCTCCTCTACTCATTGCGTAAAACGGCTGGAAAACGGTCCCAAAGCCAATTCCACAGTTTGAGGTCCTTTGAAACGATGAAATTCTTTCCATAATAGCAAGGAGACGGGAAAAAAATCCAGTTGAATAGCCGTTCCTTGGCCGGCTGGATTCTCAGATCAAAAACTTGCTTCGAATGAAGAGTAGGAGTCCATTACACCTTATTATCATATTCAGCCCGAGGAATCTGAAACTTTTTTCTCTTCTTCTTCTTGTCGAGAACTTCTCGAGCTCCTTCTTTTCCCCACTTTTTGCTCATTTCGTCTTGGAGTCCGTCTCCTTTTAAATATTCTGACTTCGTTTGAAGTTTAATCCAAGTCCAATTTGCATTCGCCCATCCCCGGGTGTCCTCCGTGTTCCCTCAATGTCCCTGGCTGGATTCACTCCCAACACCAGTTCCACCAACACTGCCAATACCCTTCAGGCCATTGGATCCCACTTTCGGTCCCTTTCGCTGT
This sequence comes from Tigriopus japonicus, assembly GCA_010645155.1. NCBI lineage: Eukaryota > Metazoa > Arthropoda > Copepoda > Harpacticoida > Harpacticidae > Tigriopus > Tigriopus japonicus. The sequence goes on from CM021322.1 coordinate 6,471,054, forward strand.
CTCCTGTCTCGTTACATCGTTTTTAAGGAACCATCAAAATCGTTCCATTTGAGTCCATCTCATTTCCAAGTGACTTTACATATGCTTTGCTTTAGGGACCACGTTCTCCTTTCTGGTTGGCACAAAGACATATCATCACCATCATCATCACCACCATCATCTCTTCCGTTGTCACCAGATCCGATTTGGCTCGGGTTTTTGCACATCTTTTCACCGGACATGACCAAAACCACATCACTGAAGATGATACTAGTTTCGTGGAGCAATCAGACGAGCACGTACTGGATGGAGTACGTACATGGAATGCATAGATGGGCGCGATGGTGACGAACGAGACGTGGAATGATGATCTTTCCTCGTTCTCAAGCTCTCAGATCTCGTCGAGTTATTGATGAGAGCCCACTTTGTCCAAATCACTTTGGAATGGTGTTCAAGGCAGCACAGAAAAATACGACACGGATTATAATTGTGCTGAGGAGGTCACAAGTACTGTAAGAAACACACACGTACGTTCCAACTCCTTCTCCAATCTACTAAGGTGAAAGAGAGCGAGAAGGAATGATTAATTCTGATCATCACATCGTTTCTTTTCACACATATTGTTGGTTGGCTTCACCACTATTGGACCTTTGGGAAAGAGAACGAACGACCCTACCAAAATCTCAAGCAGCCGAGGGATTCCATAACCTTTTTTTTGTGTGTGGGCCCGATTGAGATCCGAGCCCAGCATATTCAAATGCGTAATTCTTGAATAGGCTTGTACTAGATGGCATGAAGCACAAGCAAGCCTCATTAGAGCTACGATTTATGATCAAATCAGGCAAGCTGTCGATGGGATTGCAAAAGCAAAACCTCAGTAGCTGGGCCATTAATTCATTCAGCCATTGCTTAGCGCAGGTGCCGGTTTTAAACAATGATTTAAGCGCTATTAGTGGAATGCTTTGACCAAAAGACACATGCGCTTCATAAATAGATTAATTGCCAAGCCTCAAAGCTGCTGTAGAAACTGTTCATTGATGTAATGACACAGAAATCTCTCGTCTTTGTCCAGTTGTCCAGTTGGAACATTCTTTCGATCATCGATGGGAGATTATTGAGGAAGAAACAGAGAGAGAGAGAGAGTACTGCAGTATGATTAATTCTGTCCATTACACAGTTTCTTTTCACACATATTGTTGGCTTCAAGACGCCAACCATCATTGGACCATTGGGAAGGAGAACGACCGACCGACCAACCAAATGTCGAAAGACGAACCCAACCACCATCGAAGAATGGTTCCAAAACACACAGGCACCAAATTCTATTCAACAATCGACGAGATCTTTTACTTGGTGCTCGGGCATTCAAAGGTGAGCTTTCAATAGGCAAGTACAACCATTACACTCATTACATTCACATACACACCAATCTAGCCAGCCTCATGTTACCAACGCAGAATGATCAAAACTTTCAAGGCAAAACCAAGGTCTGCTTGGTCTGATCATTAATCTATTAATCCATTTATCGAAGCAGGTGCTAATTTAGATATTGTTAATGGGATGTTTTGGTCAAATAAAATTAGCCAGGATCTATCGAAATAATCAGCTCAGTCCGTCTCAAAACCGCAGCAACTGACTTTCATCAGAGAATGATTTTTTGGATCAGTGGAAGATTGACCGGGATTTTGGCTGGGCAAGTGTGAATGGTTTTGACTGGTTGGCTTTGGGTTGCTCATGGTTGAAAAGCAAAAGAGGTAATATGAAAAATGACTTTATGCAAATGGATATCAGATCATAATCCATGATTTCAAAACCTCCCTTTGGATTTAGGACGCGGAGACGAAGATGAAGAAGAGGAGGAGGATAGGATAGGATAAGAGAAACCAGGAAAGTGAGTGAGGATGGAAAGAAGAAGAAGAAGAAGAAGATGGTGCTCTTATGACGACGACGACGACGATGATGATGATGATGATGTTCCTGGCCATTTTGGCGACCCTATCGCCAGCATTGCCTCGTTTGATGCTCCGTATCTTGCCAAAGATGAATCATGGTGAAGAAAAGACGATGATATCCCTTCTCAGAACGACACAGACATAAAGAACGAACACAGACCAAGGGACACACACACAGATAAAGAGAGAGAGAGTGTGCCAAACCACGACGAATCCAGTGGCCATATATCACATTCACACGCACACTTCACACACCGCGACCACCAAAACGAAAGACATGGTTTCACTTTTCCGTGTGGTCAATTCCAAAAAATGACCGTTGTTCCATGGAGAATCTCTACCTATCTTGACCATCCAGTCCCATCTCGAACGATGGCAGAAGTCATGCATTCCAGATGGATCCCAGGGACCCAGGTCACCAGGGTACGTAATGGTATTTATTGCCACATGGTCATATTCATATGCAAAGAGACCGATCATGTTGATCCTTCTTTTCTCCTCCAAACACATGCAATCCAAGGATTTATTCGCCGACTCTGGCTGAGCAAGCTGGCTTCAGCCAATTTATACAGGAGAAGAAGACGAAAAAAAGAGTTCAATAGCCATTCCAAACCTGACATCAGAGGATGATGGTGATGATGGCAGTGGTAGTAGTGATGATTATTCCAATCAAAGGCGTTTTTGCATACGATATGAGGCCAGATTTGAATTGAGGGGGAGCTAGCTCGGAAACAGCGTAGTGGAATTTCAAATTGGCTTTTAACAGACATTAAACCTCAAATAAGGCGACAACGAATGAGATCCACGAGCGATAACAGACTCGAATACTACCCTCGGAAAAAAACGCTGTAATAACGCTTGAGCCCTCTTTTTTCCAAATCAACCAGTCAATCCCCAAAAACCTTCTGCCAACACGATTTGAACTCTAAGTACATGAGCTTGCGGAGACGGGCATTTCTAGCAAGAAGAAATCATCTAAAAAGGTTTGTTTGTTGACGTAATTTTTTAGGCCTAAATCAATCAATGTTCTAGTAACAAAATGGCCGGGAGTGAATTTAGATCTGCGTATTTTGATCGGTGCTCAATCCTTAATCCTGAAATGGGCCAGAGAGGCATTAAATATACACTTACATCGGGCTAATTGGATGTGCATTCGTTCTCCTCCTTCTCGCCAAGGCCCAAGGAAAACGAAACAACGTAATGGACATTGGTCACGAAATCGAAAACGTGGAGATTGACCAAGTTTCACAACTATCATCATCATCATTTAAGACCGGGTGAGAATGCCTTGTTTTCAAAAAAGAACAATTTCATTTGAGAGCGGATCTCGAATCTCTCCAAACACCCAATATGCAAGTAAGTAGTACCCTAGAGAGGCTAGATAAGGTCGGATTTCAATCCAGACTCAAATATTTCCTCCTCTCAACCCCTTTTTTAGGGGAATGAGCTAGAAACAAGTTAATAAGGTGAACTCGGCGGTGCAAGTTGGCCCACGAATAACGGACTGAGTGACTGACTGAGTGAGTGAGTGAGTGAGTGAGTGAATGATGTGAGAGGTAAACATGACATTTGGATTCAGAGCACGTTGAGTTCACAAAACTTCAATTTTCTCAAAACGATTTTTTGACATATGATTTTTTATGAGCTCTTCAAAGAGAGGAAAGACGACGACGACGACGACGACCGAGGAAAGAGCATTGCTCTCCTTGTGACTTCCCCCTTTCTTTCTGTCTTTCTTGGCTCACTCATTCTCTCACCAAATGGCCAAATGTGAGTGAGTGCGATGGAAATGCAAGTTCACATGTACACACGAGTGCGTACGGAGGCCATACGACATTCCCTGTAGTATTATACACTGCTCACTGGGAAAATTCTACCAACCACATTGGGACTCGAGGATCGTCCTGGTACAAAGATTCCGTTGTTTTGATCAGTGGCTCACTCGAAAGTAGAGGCTTGATGCATGATTGCCAAGACGAAAAGAAGAAGAGCGAATCCAATATGGAGGTCCTCGAACCCAACCAAGCCAAGGAAAAAAAAATGAGCAGTCCGTCGGAAATGCACTCACTTCACATGGAGGGCAGAATTTTCCTACCTTCTACAATATTGACTGCCTACCAATTAGGGATAGGTCCGACCTGGATTTTTCGGCTCCGGGTTTGCGCCATATCAAGGACCATGACAACCCCGCTCAAACGAGTTCCTAACCGAACCAAATCTTTGAAAAGGGGATCAGATGGACCGCGTTGGGTCTCTTAAAACACTTTTCCCCTGCGAAAACTTGGTTTTAAAATCAGCAACCAATTCAAAAATTGCAAAATAAAGATTTCACCAATATTTTCATTCACGATATTTTGTCGAGGAGGTAATTCTTTCACACTGGATATTGTCCAATTTTCTTCTTTGATATGGTTTCCAGAATTTTTGGATCCCAATCATATCGAGTCGGTTTCAGAACCGGACCGGTGTTGATCCGGAGCCATCCCTAGTTCTCTTCTTATACAACATCTAACAATGGAGCAAAAGAGGAGGAAGAGGCACAAAAATCGAAGCTCTCAAATTTCTTCACTCTTTTATTAGTTTGTTCTGAGATGCACAGGTACACTCACCCACATTCATTCCAGGCCATGCCCGTTGAATACAATTTCACGATTACCCCAAAGCTGAGCGACAATGTCCGTACGTACATGGAGCAGCTCAATCTACTACTTTGTCGACAATCCAAAGATGTTGAATATTGGGCAAAGTGAAATCGAAACTCGATTTTTTTTCCTCTCTCCACTACTCACACTACTAAAGCAATATACAGTATGTAAGCTTCTGACTGTCCCAGCCATTGGTCGGTGGTGGTGGCGGAGGATCATCCTTTGAATTGGAAATATTATCATGACAATAAGAATGGATTGAATACATCCAGTCTTGCTTCTTTGAGTCAAGCCTTCTCCGAAACTTTGAGTCGAGTACTCATCTCACGTCAGTCTGGCCATGATTGGGGAAGAATTGGAGTCTCTCTTCCAAGGATAATAGTTTGTGGATGGGCATTATGAAATCCAATTGAATTGAGTGAAAAAAGACGGACGTCATTTCCATCAAAAGAGGATCCATTCTCCACCGAATTCGAAAATCACAATCAACTAATATCCCCATCATCAAACTTTGAGTTAAGTAATGAGAAAGAGTTTAAAGGTTGTTGAATCAAAGTGGAGCAACCAAGTTGTCGCGAAACACGCATGGGCAATAACACATATAAATAATGAATCAATTCCTTCCACCGAAATTTGAACTATAGTACACAACTAACTAGGAAAACCTACACTCCAACGAGCCTTGAAACGGCTGGAAAGCGAAAACAGTCCTAGTTTGTGCGTATGTAGCAAGAAAATGTTGGTGAGAGAGGAGGTGAGAAGGCGGATAAGACTTAGCTTGCAAGCTAGCATCCATTCAGTTAGGAGCCTGGGATAAGAATCCCAAGAAGAAAGAGGAGAAGAAGAAGAAGAATAATGGGTGGAAGACTCAAGGAAGGCTGGATCGAGACACGGCCTTGCTCGAGAAGGATTTGGGCAGTCAAGGCATGAGCCGTTTTGAGGCCAAATCGGTGAAGCAGAAAGCTCACTCACATCATCACTTGCTTCGTTCGCTGAGATCGGGGGAGAAGGACCGAGGAAAAGGCACAAGAGAATGGATGCCTATTATTGCCTCACCTAGCCGACACAGAAGCAGTCCATATAAATGGGTTTGCTGTAGCGGATTCTACAGAGAACACCGACACAAAATCGAGTGCCAACGGGAATGAAGGAACGAACGAGACGCAGAAAGTCGGGGGGATCTGGTTCACATCAAGGCAACTGGATCAGGCTTTAAAGCCTTTATTCTCTAAATCTCTGGCTGTATTTTGTTGTGGCGGTTTGCTTTCTATTTCGGGTAAACCGAGACTTCTTGAGAAGAGCTCTCTGTCGTCGTCGTCGTCGTTGTTGGTTGACTCCCTCTTGCTCTTGGCTTCTTTCTGGTTGGGCTTTGGCACCCAGATCCTACCCATCAATGGGGAAAGATATGACGATGATGTTGGAAGAAAAGGGTTTGAGCCTTTCAAAAAGGAAAAAAATCAATTGAGAAAAAGCCCCCAGACTTCGGGACATTTACCCATATTGACGTCAACCCTAGTGAAGAATCGAATCCCAATCCAAACGTGTGAAGACGACGTCTGTAATGCGGTCGACCCCAACCAATTGCTCTTCCACTCTCACTTCCAACCACTGCACTGTTCTCAATTGTCAGGCCACAAATCATAGTTACCATATTCTATGGGGAATGGGAGTTAGTATCTCCTCGACTCGGGGTAATCTCGTTTTCTCCCTTCGTTATCTCGTAATTTATTCCAGGTCTCTTCTTTTGTCTTCAATTGACTCATAATACATATGCGATAATAATATTGCTCTTTCTCGAGCAGCTTCTCGCAGCATCTTTTGTCAGCGAGGAAAAAGGTCGAAAGAAAAAAAAATGAGAGAGAGGGAACTCGTCTCGGATGTACAATATTCTACTTCCTTGGAACACACTTACTACTGGTGGTGCGAAAAGGGAAGCTCAATGAATTTACGAGCTCAAGAAGAAAGATCCTGCTCCAAATGAATGTGTAATGGCGAGCTCACACGGCAAATGAGACCAGAACTATTTCGAACCTGGCCAAGTACATACATGTAGAAGTTCGTCGACTAGTCAAAGTAGCCCTGCCACCATTCATCCATCTATCTATCCATCCATCCGGATGTGTTCCCTCCCGTTTCCATCCATCTTGCCAAGAATGCCACTTCGCCCACCTCGAATGATTATCATTTGAGGGCTGGTTTGACCCAAACCCAAACTGGCAAGAGGGCTGCCAATTCACTCCAATCTCCATGAGATGAGTGAGTGAGTGAGTGAGTAAACGAACGAAGGGACTTCGCCCTCGACAAATATGCATAATTACCGGTCATAACCTCCTGACCACGACCCGAACCGGGGAAGACGAGTTCATGAGATCCCAGTGGTATTCCAACATTCTACTAGTGCTATGCATGGATGCAATGCAGTAAGTAGTACCAGTAGGAGTAGCGCTCGGACAATCCAATGTTGTTGCCCACACTCAAACCTTAATATTCAGTCGTGAACGTACTCAAGGCAGTTGGTTACACTACTCCAACTACTACTACTACTACTACTACTACTACTCGAATTATTATTATTCCACTTTGAATTCTGCTGGGGGATGGTTGGTTCTCAGGCTCCTGAAGCCGAACGAAGAGCTCTTGGTTAATGAGGGCCAAATGGTGGTGCTGCCACTTATCCACTACTATGGTGGATAGATACATGTGGAAGTATGTATCTCCTGCAATTCTAGGCTACTGAATAAACGTGGGATGGAGGTGGAATTTGACCCTCTTCAAATCCAAAAGACAGCCAGGGTTTTGGGCTTCAACCAAGGTGCAGTCCTTTTCATTCCTCCAGCTATGAACCACGGTCAATGGGGTTGAATTATCATAAGGGGGAAATGAGCTAGAGGACATCATCCCAAGCACTCTCAAAAAGAGACAAAAACTCACATACTTCCTTCGTTATTCACGACAAGAGATGAATGAATGAATGAATGAACCCAGAGAGCCCATACCTGACGGTTCTGGGATTCACGATTCGCTCAAATCGAGTTCCGATTTTCCGTCTTATGACGGTCTGTGGCCCTGCCAGATGATCTCCCCACGTTTGGAAGATGAAAGAATCCTAATAATGATAACCAATACAAAGAGCATCGTTCATTAGAAATGAAGAGAGCTCGTTGGGCCAGTCTCGTCTGCAGGTTCTCGCACTCGAAAATAGAGAGTAGTAAATTCTCCACACCAAATTTAATGGCTTACCTTTGACCTTGTTCTGGGGAAGATTCAGCCAGGCAGGCCCGACTAGTCCAAATGAACCAACCAACTAACCAACCATCCAACCATCCATAGAAAGTGCTTTGGGCCCTTATTTATTTGACTTGTTCTTTGAGCGAGTGAACGAACGAACGAGAAAACAATGAGAACCGAATCCGAGTTCGCATTAAAGAAATTGACGCCAAATCAACTCGACTTATTTTCTCTCCGCTCCCTTCCCATCCACTTTTTTTCACAAAGAATTGCAATTAGTTCCCATGCGTTTTTTTAAAGATTTGCCCTCGATTGGAATGTGTGGAGAAATCCATTCGAAAACTTTAAGCTATCTACAGATCTGTCGAAGGAAGAATAGCAATTATTTCTTCCAATGGTTGTTGCAAGCTCCCAGGAAAAGTCTATACAGATCATTAAGGGAAGGAAACTTGCGAGAATTAATTTGGCCTTCCGAGTACTTCCGTCGAAAATACAACGCTTTATTCAATGAGTTTGCCTAGATTACTGTTCCATATTTCAGGCCTGCTATTCTTGGATGTCTTCGCCCGAGTGATCAACTGATCATCATCATCATCATCGTCTTCGTCGTCGCCCGAACTAATCAACCCCAAGTAAGTTCATTTCGGACGCAGTGGCTGCTTCACCGATAAACAATTATGGATCTCACAAATGGTTCCTAAATCGGGGTTCACTTGGTTTGAAATGATATCAATTAACGATTTTCATTTTATGATTTACGAACTTCCTCGCCACGATCATCGAACTAGGGATCAGACTCAAACCCGCATGCACGAGTCAGTCGGGATTAGAGCTACATTCAGAAGGTCGTATGAAATTAGTCCCTAACGACATCCACAATGTTAAAGCCTATTGAGTTAACCGAAATGACAGATATCTTCTTAAGGGTTGGAGGAGAAGAAACGTATTAACTGAATTGTACATTTGATTGTATTCAAAAAAGTCTTCTGCATTTAAGAGCCCAGAACTATGATTCCAATTTTTAGAAAAATATAACGTGGATAATAAGTTCGATGGCTTCATTCTCACCAAGAAGAACCACGAAACCAATAAAGAAAGACGACTTTACTTTCGTTTGACTCTTTTACAGATAGGGTCTCGGTCCATCCCTAGTTTTCCCTGGGCTCTGCGAATGTTCTGTGCTATTCAGGAACGTCGCACAATTTGGGAGGCGATTTCTGTTTTCAGGCCCAAAACTATAATTTAGTTTGAGTGCACAACATCCTCCTCCTGTTCGTTGTTTAGTCATTAATCAAGACCATCGTGCGGAGCCACTACTTTTCTCGGGACCAACCCCGATTACCATTCACGGACCACGTGGACTTGAATCATCTCCGAGGGCCAATATTTCCATGACATATGGAAGTCTCGGCCAACGTTGGTTCGACGATCAGTGGATGGACTTAATGGGGTGAGAGCTCATTCCAATGGACGTGCCAAACGGTAGGATTGATTTCCCCCTGTGATGTTTTCACACCCATTTCAAATTCCTATTTGTTCGCCACACTAACTTCTTTTCAAGCTCGACAAGATTGCGCGTGTTCCAGGGAGATAAGTGTTCCCGAGCTCCACCGAGCAAACACCATTAGGTTTGCATCATTTCACCACAAATCTTGTTTTCCAGTGGCTGTTTTGTCCCCTTGGCCCTTTTCCCCCTTTTCCAATTCACATTTCCTCTGAACTCGGCTGAAACTCAAAAGAACAAAAAGAGTTCCCCTTTAAGAAGAGTGACCCAGAATCCCAGATCAACTCATCTGAAGGGAGGAAACAAAGCCCAAACAACCTGGTCAAGGATCTTGTCCATAGAAACGTCAATTAAGAACAGCAACAACAACAACAACAACGGCATGCGTTTATGAATGTTCGAACCGAAACGACCCGAATTGAAATGGAATGAAAGACAAATGATGGGGTTCCGTCTTCGATGAACAGAATCGACTCTCACCATGGAGTGAGAACGAGCTTGTTCATAACTGGACATTGGTACGGCACAGTGAATTTCAAGAATTTCTTCCATCCTCTTGAATTCCCACACAACGGATGGAATGCTCGCATTGCACTCGACACTACCTACTTCTTGGATATTGGTGAACTACGTACGTATGCCGAGAGAAATAATAATCATTCAAGACATTTTTCTCGGCCCTCTAAGAACGTCGAACGTACCTCAAGGTGAGACAAGATAACGAGAATGGATGGAGGGGGAATCCAAATGAACTCGTAGTACATAAGCCCGCAGTCCTCGTGGATGGTTCTTGGAACGAGACTCATCTCTCTAAATGTACAAACACCACAGCCAAAACTGAGCATTCTCTAATTTTCGTGGAGCTCGCGTCCCGTAAATCAATGTGCGAAACTACTTTAGCCACTCCATGTCCATGTTCGTTCGTTCGTTTGTTCTCCCTACCGAACTACTTACTGTACCTACCATCAGTGAGTGACTGAGCAGACACAAATCATGCAATGCCACGGTGGCAGATTAATAGACTCACTCTTCATTTTGCTTGTGGTTCTGTGGTGAATTCGCCGGAATTGATCCAACTCCAAAGAACAACGCCAAGAATCCCGAGTGGGGGTAATCAAACTCGAAGCAACTTTTCTGGCTTCCATCCAGAGTGCTTGCTTGGTTGGTTGGTTATCTTCGATATTATGTATGAAATCTATGTATGGATGGTGGGTTCCATGTGAAGGGCTCATCAGAGCATCCAAAATGCTATACGTAGCATCCCAGTCAGGTTTTCGATTCTCTTCTCCAAACGAAAGACAGAGAAGCATGTGAATCAGGAATTCGTGAGAATTTCTCGGGTTGTTGGGTACAGGAGAATGAGAGAGAGAGAGACGATGAAAAAAGAAAGAAAAAAATGAATGGGATTTCGAATTCGCTTTATTAAGCTTTATCTGACTCGAGATCAACCTGGGAGCCAAAGGTCATTGCTTGTTAAAGCCAGGTCATAAAAGATAACAACAACATCCCGAACAATTCTTGGCCAGATGCGATCTTGAAAATGGCTCGGTTACGAATCGACTTTGAGATGAAAAAAACAACGAGGAAAACGCCAGTATTTGGCATCCTCAAATAAAAGCCAAAAAGCACCTGCAATTTTCAGAAGCTACCTCACGCTTACATATCTCCTTAATGCTGCTAAACCATTGATGAATTTAGATTTCGGAATGTGCCTTGCCCTGGATATGTTAACTGAGAATCACCCTACTTCAACATCGAAAGCCGAAATTTGTTAGATTGAACGACGATGATCTTGGAAAATGTTCCACTAGGTGTAAAAAAGCTTCCAATAAATTCAACCTCAAATTACCAAATTGTCCCAAGAATCCAAGCAAGGGCCAAGTGAGAAATCGTTTATACCCCTTCTGCAGTAATCCAGTGGTGCAATTGGATGGATGCCCTTGATAATGCCTCCACGATCAAAGTCAGTTTGAGAACGGGTGCCAAGCAATCGAGGTCAGACCTCGTTTTATGGTTCTACGAAGGCTAGAATAAGAAAGGATTGCTATTCAGATGCCAAGCTACCTGTAGCCAGTTTCTTTCTGGGTTTTTCGTTCACTTGTTGGTTCATTTGAACGTGAAATGGGCGGATGACGAGACACATGAAACGGGCCAGAGAAGGCAAATAACAGCTTCAATTTTGGGAATTAGCTCGAGAAGGAGGTTTGCCAATTGCAGGATCGCCATCTCACAACGGTCAGCCAACAACGACAAGAACTAGAAGAACACCAGCCAAGTAAATAAGAGGCCTTCGTGGCAAAGAAAGGGTTGCAAAACGTTTATCCACAGTCCAACATCGGCCTCAATCAAATCTCGGCTCGTTTGAAAATTGGACAGTTTTGACCCATGTTTAAAAAGAGAGTCCATTAGTCGAGCCTGAATATTAAGCCTCATTGCAAAGCCAAAATTGATTGGATTGCCTCAATGCAGGCCAGTTTTGGAATGGATGACGGTGTGTGTTGGGCTCTTGGATTTCTACCAATTTGGACGGGTCAAGATGAAACCCAAATCTCGAGCTCTTTCAAATGAGAAGAACGTCGTGGAATCATGTTATGGGTTCACACTCACCTGAAGCGAGTTGAACCATCCAACCATCCACTGGCTAACCCAGCCTCATCACCGATTGTGAAGTGCAAGGAGACACCTTAATTTGAGGCTCTTACGAGGCAAGACGAGTTCTACGTACTTCAAGTTCGACGAGTGAGAGGGGCCAAATTACATTTAAACAAAAACCTTTGCTCGGATTGGTTGAAGTTGTGGTCGTTGCATGGCTCATGGTTGATGTTTGATGCCCCAGAGCCAAGTCGGTGGCTCTTAATGCCATCCATCCATCCGTCTTGCGATGGCAATGGCTTCAATTGTGGTTTTGAGGGGTGCTTCAGGGTGAGCCCCTCGCTCCTGCACGCACGAAATTGAGTTGGAATTCTTTCTGCAATTGTTGTCTGAGCTCACTAGACATTTGGGCGACAAAAATTGGGGACCTCAAGCAAGCACTGAGTGAGTGAGTGAGTGAGTGAGTGAGTGAGTGCTATTAGGTTGATTCCTTCAAAGAAGAGTGCCGAAAAACACACTCACACGGAATTGGTAGACAGACAGACGGACGGACGGACGGATAGACTCCAAATTGCAGGGATTTCCTGGCTTCAATCTTTGAACTTGCAAGGTGAATAGACCAGAAAAGAAAGAAAGAAAGAAAGATTTCGGGCTCCGTTTGAATGAGCAAAGACTACTTTGAGATGAATTCCTTTTCGAGAGGGTTCTCACGGAGCCTCACAATTGAAGTGGAATCGGAGCAAATTTCGTTGTGCTATCATTTCATCCCGAGTGCCCGTTTTCCTCTTCCTGAGTGAGGGTGTGAAACTAGGAATAGGTTTAAAAAAAAAGACTATTATTGCCCAGTTTGTACCTTGACCTTTTGTCTGGTTATTAACCTCTTTCAATTCGTTTTTCCATATCCCACTCACTAGTTTCGTCGTTCACTTGACTTGGCGTTCACCCAAATGAGCCACCCACCATGAAGTGCTGTTCTTGGCTAGGCATTATTACTCAATTATAGTTCAAGACCCGGCCATTCCAACGATCTGACGAATTGGAGGCTTTTCTTCGACTGCTCAATTTGTTTTAGACCGAGTGATGTTTTCAAGGGCACGCCAAGAAGTGGGAAACGGGGTTCCACAATTATCATGAGCACTACTACTACGTACATACATACAGGCTGAAGTGAATGAATTTGCGGTGAGCAAGGAATTCGTTTAAGCAAATGATGCGGTCTCACACATTGCTTTGCTCGAAACTTCGCACTGACAAAAATTCTGAAGCCTTTCCGTCGACTTTGGTTGGTGAAAGGTCAAAAACCCATTCCCATTTCAGACAGTGATCGTGTATGGTCCGAGTCTGAAGTATATTACTTTTGTGGTGGAAACTCACTCACTCACTCCTCCATTTCTGTGTTTAAAAGGGCGTAAAATCTCCACTTTGAGGTTAAAATAGGTGGTGTATTTCATGGACAAACGCACTAACCACCTCTCAACTCACTCATTCTCCTAGTTAGTTCAAGTGGCAATTCAAGGTGAACTGACCAAAGTTGGAATTACCACTGCGTTCTTCCCAGGCTTCTTCTTCCAATGGGTGTGTTTTGCCTGTAATCTCCCACAATCGAAACAAGTGCAAGAAGGCGACTTTTTTGGGTGTACGGAATCATCTTCATCTTCATCAAACGTCGTCATTCCATAGCATCACTTGTGGGTTGATATCTGAATGTAGAGTACACCACACATCAAAGGGTTGAGCCACAACGACGAGACATTTTTTGACTGATTGAGCAGGGAACCAAGCAAGACTCAAGTTCCATACGGAAGAAGAAACTTCTCTCCCCACCTTCACCATTACTATCATATGTAATCATGGAATAAAAAAGGAAGAGGGTGAGGAAGCGCAAAATGATCTCCATTTTGAGTGTTCCTTTTGCCAAGAAACGGATCTCTCGAGCAGTCACTGGATCTTGGAAAACATCATGGCGTTCTGTGCGATTTTAGACATCCAAATTATAAGATGGGTCCTGGGCGTGAATGGTCCAATTACAAGAATTGCCCAAGACCACAACCACCCAACCCAACGTGAAAGGGAACCGAGAAAGTATGCAAAACCCACTTTCGAGTATGATCCATATCCACCGATTCTGTTCCAAAACGTGTGATTGTTTCGGGATTGAGTCTCGTCTCAAGAAGGCTGGGATGGAAAAGAATCGAGTCGGATCTCACTTGACGCATAATCGGTGGAAGTGATGAGCTCCAAATTGGGTTTGAGAAAATAATGATAATGGCAATGATCAGGGACACTTTTTCTTTTTTCTCTGGGGAGGAATTCGTTCCTTTGTCAGTCATTGGGGAATGGGAAAACACAGGGAGGACCAATTGGTGTAATAGGAATCGTAGGGGTGCTAGTTAGTCAGAGCAAATGACGTGGAAACTGGAAGGCTGAAAAGTAAACAGTTGTGAAGCATTTGTTCACAATGCAATCTTGTGCACCAACAACTCTTCCCATTGTAGCCATGAAGTATGAGTCCGAGAAGTGGACTGATGAATCTGCCAAGTTTTTGAACGTAATTAGGGGTGTCTAACACCTGGTCATGGTCGATTTGAAGGCTCAGAGAGAGCCAGTGAAAGAAAGAGAGAGAGAGAGAAAGAAAGACAGAAAGAGTCTTGGCAAAGGAGGAGGAGAAAAGATCTCGGCGAGTGCCTCAGCAGTACGTACAACCTCGAGGACCTGAACTTCAGAGACCAGTAAATTGGAGCGAAAAAGAAGAGCCATTCAGAAAAGAGAAAAAAATGGTATTCGGTTTTTTTTTCTCGAGCTCAGTTCAACTGGATCCGGGCCAAACAAACGGATGGATGGATGGTAGAAGAAGTGAGCTTCAATGGATGGATGGTGACGAACGAGAACAACTAAAGACAGACAGATAGACAGACAAACCGTCTTCTCAAAAGGAATTGCCGCCTTGGCAAATTAGCCTCGTAAGTAAGTAGCCCTCACAAGTGACGCCTTTGTCACCCGTTTTCAAATGAGACGACAACCAACATCCCAAGGTAACAACACAGTAGAATTAGTCTTAGCAATGGTACAGATCGGATTCACTGCCAATGTTCTCGTCCAAAGTTGGACTGTTTCTCGCTAAAACCTGGATTACTCGTCTCCCATTGCATTTTGTCAGGGGAGGGTGAGCATCGAATGCCAGTCATTGTCACTAGATAATGAGCCACTAATTGTTATAAACCCATGAGAACTGGAACTGCCAAACAGAAAAGGAGGAATTCAATCCAATCCAACGTGCCGATTCCGGGGCTCTTTGAGTCGATTTTGGGGGAGAAAGTGTGGGTTTTCGATGCCCTGAAATGGTCTCAATCACGCAGTCAGCCATATTGTAAGTGCATGACGGAAGAGTTATGAATTCCATTTCCACCTTCATAGAAATCTGAGTGGGAATGTAATCCATAATGGGGACCGTATCAGACGGAGGCACATTTCTTTCCTTTTATGCCCGTTTCGTCTAGTAGGTTCGTACTTACGTACGTAGAGCAAGCACGTCGTCGTCGTCGGAGGCTCTTTCATTTCCCATTGCCATTTGGTAGAAGATAGCTCTGAAATTTGCTCATTTGATATGGATTATTTAGACACGCACGTACGTAGTAGAGTAGATGGGACTGACTGAGTCAGTCCGCCAAAGGGTAGGCAAAAACTAGCTCGCACCTTCTCTTCCATTCGGTCCACCGTCTTACCCCCACAGCACTCAACAACCAAAGTACCTCCCAAGTAACCCGAGGTGTACTCTGACGACTAGATAGAACTATCTCGTTTTTCCAAAGACCAAGTGAAGCTCTTTGATCTCACGTTTAGACTCAGAGCAACCAAGTCTCCCAACTCACGTCCTACAGACTAATACGTACGTACTTGTCTACATGTATGGGGTTCGATCGACAACCTTCATCTCTAATGAATTGGCCAATTGTCCCTCCACATACATTCATACATTGCTACTCCATCCATGGTACGTAAGGAGTATCGAGAAAAGCGGCCCTTTGAGACCGAGAATAGCCAAGACGGGGACAAAAAATGGCGGCGAGCATTTTTGCACACATCTTATCCGTCTCATGGAGGTCCATCGAGATTAGGCTTAATATCTGTTCGTCGAAGCTCAAGCTTATCGCCAACAATGTCCTCAAATATGCATTCCTTCCCAGCCAAACCAATGACCTCTAAATCAATCTAAGTGGTTAGGGAGTGTGCTTAGATATGGCAAATCCAATTCTGCTTTTGTCTTCAACCATCCTGCGACGTGTGTGCGTGCGTGTGAAGTGGTTGACTCGTCCACACACACACATGTGTGTGTGTGTGTGTGTGTATTATTTACTCGCCTCAATGGATGGTTGGCAATGCCATTGAATAGAAAAGGTCCCTTTGCTTTGGTAACCTCGATCTATTTCGCGTCTCATAGCCCGCTTGAATCGCCATCATCTTGGAACCAAAGAACTCTCTCTCTCACCTCAATGCCAATCACACTAGCTGTATAGGTAGAATGGCGAGTTTCGGGGAGTTGAAAGAGAGCTAGTCAGACCTTGTTTGTGTCTCTCAACAACCAGTCTGAGCCACCAATGAAATGTCAGCTCAGATCCCTCAGGTTCAGGTGAGAAATGTGCTGGAGCCACAAATGGAATCACACACAGAGAGAGATCATCGTGGAGTTCGTTGTGAGAGGAAATGGGAATGGCAAGCCTCGCCAAAAAATACACCTCTTTCCTTCCCCTTTTCCAGCGTGCTTACCTCACCAAAGGCGAGTTGTTTGATTTGCCAATCCCACTGAGGTTCTCTCTCCATCATTGTAGTTATTTGCCATTTCTGGCTGCCGTTTGCCTTTTCCTCCTCGCCCCTTGTTTCCCCCTTCCAGTTCTGTCTGTCTCTCGCTTTGTCTCACCAAGTTCGTTTGGTCCCATTGGCAAACGAATGGATGATGATGATGGTTGGCCAAAATTGGCAAGTTCAACCAAGACAGACAAACAGACACAGGTAGCAATGCAATACCTACGTAGCCATTGCATATGGTATTGTACTGTAGAAGACGATGGCGACTGTGTTGGAGTGCTACGTGCCTGCCAATCGTGATTGCACTCACTGAGTCAGTGCTCAAGCTAAAAATGACAGACATGGGCGTGATTCTCAACATCCCGCTCGTGATTTGGTTTGATCGTTAAAACCAACTTACTACACACACGACAACCAATGGGCTCTTTGAGCCAGTTTATTGATGTCAATCCGTCCAGTGTTCAAGTGGGACCGACATCAGAAATGAAATCGTGTCCCCGAGAAGCCCAGACCCGTTAGTTTTTGACTAAAAGCGAGGATTGATTATCCCTGAGAAGCAGCACTTTGAAATATGTGCCTGACATGGGAACCTGAGATAAAGATAATGATGATGAGAATCAAAAGAATGATAATAATAGTCCGAGCCTTATGCATAGGAATGACACACATGGGACGGGTTTTCTCATTATGGCCAATGACTGGCACAAAAGCCACCGTGGGACATGCTTTCACATGACCTGACCAGCTTTTTCACTCTTTTGGCCTCTGTTATTATGATCATTTCAATTGTAAACACGAGCTGGTTGGTTCGCTCACTCATGATTTTCAATTGCTTAATGGAAAGGAACGGAAAAAAGGCGACACGTGACCCTCTCATTGGGAATTGAAAGTGTGCCTTATCTTCGAAATCCAACCGCAGCACATCCCAACTCACTGTTTACACTCACTCGCTCACAAATGGAGCGGTTTTTTTCTTCTTCCAGGGGTGTTCGTTCACAGAGGAACAAGTGCGATGTTCATAAATTTCTATAAATATGCTTTTCCTCTCATCATCATCATCGTGGTGGTGGTGGTGCTTCTACTTCTACTTCGTCTTCCCCAGTGCTTCATTCTCATCATCACCGCGATCATCGTGAAAAATGAGTCATGGTTGCTTAATTCCCGCACCCTCTTCGCCGCAGAGATCCACAAACTATGGCAATGAATTTCCATCCATGGTGGCTAAGGGAAAAGAAACCACGTGTCATCATGGACCGCATTGTAATTGTTAAAAAGCTTTCCATTCCCGATCCTGTTCCATTGTGCCCGAATGGGATGGATCCGCTCCACCCTGCTTTCTGGTACTATTTCGAGCTATTTTAGGAAGCCAAGGTTCCTTATGGGATTCATTCATGAACGGTGAAGAATGGTGGAACCTCACCTAAGAATAGATATTCTGGTATTATTTAACGAAGTCTCTTTTCAAGCTCAATGGCAAGAATCAGGCAAACCGAACTCAGGAGTTCAGGATCCAATAATTCGGGATCTGGGCTTGTTCCAACCGTGGAACCAGGTTCGGTGGTTTGGGTGGGGAAAATGCCGTCTCATCACCATTAATATCACTCCTATCATTCTCATCAGCACCATTGAAGCGTTCATTAGGATTGTCTTGGGGCGTACAGTGCTACTCCCAACAGACCCAGATAGATCCAATACATACTGCACATTCTAGTTCCTTTCCTGGCTTCAATGAAGCCTACGTACGTACAGGACATACGTTCGTTTCTACTGAGTTCAGAAGGATGAAATGAATCCATAAAGACTTGAATGAAACCCGGTTTTGTCTCGAGACTGAATGGCCCGCACAAATGAACGAACGAATGGGACATGGAATATCGACAAAGCTTATGAAAAGACGAAACTCGAAGATTAATGAGGCTAATCAGTCATTTTAAGCTGTATTAAATGTGTCCGTGTATTCGTTCGCCCAGGTTTGTTTCGGCTTCCGTCTCTCTACCTTTGATGTATGATCACATTCCCAGATCAAGCTAATTGGTCATCAAATGTGTAGCGCAGTTTTTACTTTTTATCTCCAAGTCAATAACGAAAATATTTCAGATGAATAAGGGACATCGGTTTTAAGCTTGCCAAACAACATGTGTGTATGTATTCATGGAAAATGAGCGAAAAAGAGAGACAGGGAAAGACGAGCACGAAACATGCTTTTTTTCTTCTTTGCTCTGCTCTACTCTATGTGAGTTCGTTTTCGTTTTTGGCTTTGACATGCACGCGGGGTTGTATTCAAATTTTACAAAAATGTGTCGACACAATAATCCAGGGATATGGTTGGCATTCAACCAGTCACGAGCACACCCGATCGGAATGAGGGAGCTTCTGTCTGATCTTCTTTGAAGAGACCAAGTGAATAAGCGTTCTTCGGACTTCCAAACGGACCGACGTTCCGTTGGAAATCACGACGCTTTCTCGTGGATGACATTTGTGAATTTTGTCGAGGCCCACGCAAATATCGGCCAACTTGATTTGCACATGTATGGTTCAGGCCAAGAAGAAGGGGAGTTTGATGTAAATTGATCCTTATTTAGTAAACGTAATCCCCTCTCCATGATTAGTTTCTGGCTCCGTGCACGAGTAGAAGAATACTTTGCTCTGGCACCAGCATTGAAGTGGATGCAGGAGAAGAGGCTGGAGGCAATCCAGCATTGGACAGCGATGATCATCCTGATCATCCTGATCCATCCCAATGATGAGATGCACCACGTTCAAATCCCAACAAAATTGACTTCAACTCTCGAAAAAAGCAAAAGAACCAGATATGAGATGATGCTCTTCGTGGACGCTTTGCAGCTGTTGCTGGACTTTGGCTGGCTTCAATGAGAGCTAATCCAAACTTGTCTCGTTATGGATTGAACGGAGGTGATTTCCAAAACAAACTCGATAATCGTGAGGTTCATCTTGGATAAAGTACGTATGGATCACCGAACGATTCTTCATTAGTTGGCCTCGTCATGACAAGAAGAGGAACAGCGGTAAAAACAACACGCTAATCGCATTTCAGTCACAACCAATCAACGGAACGGGCACCGATTTTGCTGTCTTCGTCGTGGTTTGATGGTTGAGCCAAGACGACAAACAAACAATGCACTAGATTTGGCTTACTAAATAAATCGTGTGGAGCCGATTGGCCTGATTCCTAAAGCGTCGCTCGCTACACACACACAAACTCTACTATACCTACATACAGTTCAACCAAAACAGTGAGAGAGAGCGAGAGAGGATGACTCCCTGTGGTTTGAAAGTTAATGAGCCATAATGATCGGTAATTTTATTGGTTCGACGTTATTACTCGGTGGTTGTGTGGTGGATCTTTGGAATGGTTTCAATCGGCGGGGACTTTTTCAATATAACTATACATTCAATTGGGAAGAGAAATTTCGGGGCGTGATTCCACTGTGACAATATATTGCTGCCTGGAAACAGAAGCCCCTTTCTTGAATTTGAGGGCAAGACTTTGATTGTCACTCCAATATCGTTGCTAATTCCCGAATCCCGAAAGTGCTTTCGTCATCCATTATTCATACCCATGACGTTGAGATCCATGATGTGGAAGACGAACCCGAGAAAGAAGTCGAAGAAGGTTGTCGTTTTTGTGTGTGAGGCTGATTTAATTGGATTTTGCTTGAAAAACCTCCTCTTTCTTTCGTCTTCTCGTTTGGCTTTGTCGCCGTCTTGGCTTTGAAACCAATCATTGCCAAGCAAAAACCAATGATGCACTTCCATTTCAAAGCACTCAAACCATTGAGAAGACCATCACACAAGCCAAAAAAAACGCCAAAAAGAGCACGCACCCTGCATGGATGGAAGGCCGCTGGTGAAATGAGTGAGTGAGTGAGTGCGTAACCCTTTACCTTTGGATGTACTTCGTACTACATCCATCTAAGAAGTCCGTGGACTGAGGTTACTTACTCTTCAAGCTCCTTCTTTTGAAAACCTCGAGTTTGATTGGTTTCACTTCAAGTTCTACATACACGTCCACATGAGTATGTGTGCGAATATCAAGTCATCGCGGACGAACCCTCCAATCTTCGATCCGGAATGCAACTCATAGCATGACTCGAGGATTATTTACTAGTCTCTTGTCAACCCACCAACGAAAGATCTACCTAGCTAAGCTTCGAATGGGTTCGACGGTGGATATTAGAATTGTGTGATTCAACTTTTTAAGATTGTTCAGCCCCAACGAACCTCGGATGAAACTGAAGCACAAGATGATAGGGAAGACTTCGACGGGCTCCCTCAGAGCTTGCTAAACAATTGGATACGTCAAGCATGAATGAGTTCAGAACTCGCAGAATCTAATCAACCAAACCAAACGAGCTGTGACAGTCGGTAATTCAACAGAAAACCAACCACACTAACCTTCTGCATGACTACAGTCCCTGTGAAACCAGTCCTCCTGAGAGTTTTCCAAACCCCTCAAACCACCCACCCACCCATTTCAATTCCAAGTCTTCCAACATAGTTTGAGTCCACTCCCACTGGTCCAAGTAAACCCACCTAAATGATCCAACGCACTCCTCATCGCCGTCATTGTCAGAGTGTGCGTGTCTTTTTTCCAAGTATGTGATGGTGTGTGAGGCCAGGTTTGGGGCCGATTGTGGCCAATGAGAATCAGAGAACAAGAAAAGAAACGCATCTTCCGTCTCCAAGTCACTTTGTGAAGGAACGACACACCGAGGGACGAATGAAAGACCGACCGACCGCGTTCGTTTGATCCGCCTCGTCAGTGTCGAGTTGTTCGTTTTCGAAACGATCGGCTTGCTTGGCTTCAAGAAAAGTGGGAACGACCCTCTCACGCCATCTTCTCCATTTGTACGAGTGTGGCAAAGCAAGGCAAGGCAAAGCAAAGCAATCATCCATCCATTGTGGTTGAGTCAGAGCAAGAGGGAGGAGGCCTTTTCTCGCATTGCCTGCCTTTCCTTGGTCTCTTTCTTGCTTTGAATCGAGCAGGGTTGGCGTTCACGGAAAAAGACACGAGGAGCCAAAAGAAGAGATGCTTTCGGGAATGAAACCGGTGGAATCCAGACGAGCGAGCATCGATTGGAGGAAAAGGGGTGGCTTGTCTTGATCCAAGGGCGCTGACTGACTGGTCTTTATCAGACTAAATAAATGAGCAACCAGCCACCACTTTCATCGTCACAAAAAAGCTCCGAGTCAATCACGCTTTTTGTGACCAGACAGAGACTAGATGCATCTAGTTTGATATCTTCTGACGGCATTCACTCTATGAACATAGACTTCTGACAGTATATACTGTCATTGGTCGGTGGAGCAGTATGTACTATTAGTGGTCCTCAATGCCAGCTAGCTAAATATGTAAGCACATTGTATCTGATTTTGATATCTCGGCGAACCCAGACCAACACTCGGAAAAATATGCATTTATGGTTATCTATTCAAACCTCTAAAAGACATCAAACGGAAAATCGTTTCCCCAGACACCACTTAAACTAAAGGTAACCTAGGAAAGAAAACGGATCCTTTAATCCCTAAACAGCCAGGAATCATTTCAGTCAGTGTTGGTTCGAGTCAGGCCAGCCAATTCGTCCCTTAAATTCGTAGATTTTGGCTTGGCTTTTGAATCTGGTATGACAGGTATTCGAAACTGTTCAGCCTGTCTCGATGCTGTGAATCCAAAAGGAGAACGGACTGAGTTTATTTACCTCGTTAGACACAGCTCACAAAATCGCTTTCAAATTTGGCACCAACAACATTGTATGTCCCAATAAAAGTACCGCCTCCTCGAGTTATTGGACGAAAGACTGATTCGTTTCCAGACAATTGA
>CM021322.1:6494507-6511252 GCA_010645155.1 Tigriopus japonicus
AGGAGAGGCGTCTCAAGCAGCTGCAATCCGATTTGGGCTTCCCAATACTCGATATATTCGTTCATGCTTTTGCCTCAACTGCTTTGAATACATTGGCGAGTGCACAAATTGGCGTGTCACTTCTTAGGGAGAGTCACATCTCCCTATACACACTGTACGTACACTGTTCGCCTCAAATCAAAGAGGGACAGATTTCATCCACCATCGACAGGATGTGATGTAGTACAATGTAATATATGTAATCATATGTCAGCATATTTTGGAATAACTGACGGACTGTGTTCAATATTGATGCCCAATGAATTCTCAGAGGAATGAGAAGACTGAATTGGGATCGATGAACGATTAATCCGTCGGTCGGACTTATCGCACACCAATGAGCAAAAACCTTGGTTGGGGGATCCGTGTTTTTTTGGCCAACAACCACGACAACGCTTCTTAATCTCAATTTGGGGCATTCTCCTCCGTTTGGGCTCAAAAGTTTCGACTGTCTTCACGGTGGATCCCGAAACGCATTCAACGACAACAACAGCCATGTCTCTCGTTATGTCATTGAATCTAGTTGAACAGATCCAACAGGAATCCTTGATTGTCAAGTCGAAAAAGTTCGTTGGGAGAGCTCAATGAAGCGAAGGAGCACTTCGAGGAGTCATCATTCAAAAAAATGCTTGCCTGCCAATCCAACCACGATCAGCAAGCATATCGTCCCACTACAGACAGAACATAAGGTACCTAAGTCAGTAGACGGGCAGGTAGACTACATACGTATGTACGTACCATACTAGTATTATTGCATTGTGGCCAATGGAATGAATGCACTCACTCACTCACTCACAATCTACGCAGTGATGGATCCGCTTTCTCGTGGAGGCGGTTTCCCACATTAGCTCGGATCGTTTCAGAGTAGACAAAAGGCAAATCATCCTTCAAATACGATTAGACACCCACCTGGGCGACTGCACAGATTGCACAGATCCTCCTCCTCCTCCTTGTGCTCTGTTCAATGTGCAGTCATTTGGTCGGTTCTTTTCTGTTTGAGTCACCGAAGATCAATTTCAAATGTATTGTTTTATTTCGGCGGAAGATGATCTTGGCGATCACCAGCGTTCAATCGGGATGGATGGTTGTTGGTTGGTTGGTGTGTTTCGAGAAGGGAAGGTAGGCAGAGGAAAGAAAAAAAGTTTGCACGCTTTAAAATGACTTTGGAGCACTATTGATTTCCATGGCAAGCTTCTAAACACACCACCGGAGGCGACATCTTGGTCGTCCACGAAATCGGCGGATTGAGCGTCTTTCTTGGCTCAGTTAACAGCAATGAAGGCACGAGAATCCCGGATGATGTGGCCTTAATATCAAGGGAAGCTCAGAGTGGATTTTCTTGAACGTGAGGAGGAGAATCAGAAGCAGCAGCAGCAGCAGCAGCACTGACTGCTTTTTCTGGTTGACTTTCGTCACGGAAAAATCAAATATTAACAAGTCATTAAGAATCAATTTCCCAAACACAAAGCCACCTCCAAAGCACACAAGTGAAGTGAACGCACCACATGATCTGTGAATGCGAACGAACACTTTGTGAACATGAACCTTTCTTGCAGTTAAAAGAAAGACCAAGGCCAAAGGCCGATTGAGATGGACCACTTCGTACTTCATAAATCAAGACAGCGAGCGTTTCAAAAAGATCCCCATGAATCATGAGTCTAACCAGTAACGTTGCCTGAAACGTGGAGTGCTGGCCCCAAAACATGTGGTAAAGAAGCTTGGCGAAGTAGCAGCCCTTTTGTTCTAAAATATGTGAAAATAATCATACACACATGTGTGTGTGCCACACGTAACACTACGAACGACGACTACTTGACTTCTTCGAGACATGAGTGAGTGAATGAGTGAGGTAGCTGTGATAAATGTCTCCTCATTTTTAGTCGACTCTGGGAGGAAAAACGAAGAAGAAATCCACGTTTCATTTCACAGCCATTTTCTTGGACAACCCGGGAAATGATCGTGATTCATGTTTCAACATGGTCAGCATTGATCGCCTTTCTCCCATGTGTAAAGGAATGTTCGAGTATTCGATGGCAATGGTTGACCAGCATTTGGGTGATTAAATGCTCTGAATTTCGAAATGTGGTCAAGAATTCCACTTATGTCGGAAATTACAGGTGCCAGACTCCTTTTGCTCCTGCGGTCCATTTTCGACCAAAGCGCTTCCTTGACCAAGTGTACGGTACATACCAACTATGTACTACGTACACCACACAATCATTGGCACTTCCATCTATTTATCTGGATAGCTCCATAGTAAGACACACTCACACGTGTTAGGCGATGGTACCTTAATACTAGTACACTGAACAAAAAAGCACCTCTTTCAAAATGTTTCTTCTTTAATTGACTATTTCCAACCTTTTTTCTGAGGTTTGGATTGCCTTTTTACTACAGTGGCCAAGAGAGTTGTGAGGTATGGTATTAGGAAAAATGATAATGAAACCTAAAAAAAGGAGTCGGAATTCGTGCTGGAAACCAGCTCTTGTTTTATTGAGCTCTTTATGTCAGCTGCGCCGAGGTTGGAAATTATTGGATCAAAAGTGTGGCCTGGAATTGGGAGTCTGTCATGGCGGTAGCAATTTGCAATAACTCTCTTTCTTCTCCAGTTTCCACTCACTCAGTGTTCTGGCCATGAGCCACTGCAATTCCCCCGAAAGAGAGGCAAAAATAAAGTCTCAAAATGAGGATCTTGCTGCCTTTCTACTGTTTTTGGGTTATTTGGCCGCCTAGAAGAGGAATGCCACTGCCAATGAATTGGAATGAAATACAAAGAAGCACGTTTCGTTCGTGGAATTCCTCAAAACTACATAGTGGACGAACCCGTCTTTGACTTTTTGACGTGCCCTGCTTTTAATGGAACTCATTAGACTTTGGTTTTAATGTGTGGATGCCTTCCAGGGATTGCTGGAAGAAGCCCTCCCAAAGCCAAAGTCAATGGAAGAGAAGATCATCCTCGTTGGGGGATGGGGATTTCTGTTAGGTCGGATTCCCATGGATTCCAATGGCCATGCTAAAGAATCGCATTGAATAATAAAACCGCGTGTTTTCATCATTCCTCAGGCAAGTTCAGAGCAATGGAGAGACACACAGACTGCCTGAGACAGACACCGAAAAATGTCCTCCAGATATAGATTCTATTCATTCACTAAGGCACCTGATTATCGCTCAAAGCACGGCTTGAAATAGCTGTCCGAGATGTCGTGACCCCGCTGTTCTCAAAAATAACTTTTCCAATGATTCCTGGATGAAAGACAATGGATTATATATAACCTGGCTAATCAACAAGTACAGCGAAATCGACCTTCACTCTTAACAGATTTCACTACAGTGCATTATTATTCCTTGGCCCCCACCATCCCCAGGAAAAGTGGTGAAGGTGAAGCGGGTGTTGAGTACGAATACAATAGAGGAATAAAGCACGTACGATGTACGTATGGCCTGTAGGAATTTGTTTAATGACACCCTTTTTCTCCCTTCTTGGTCAGTCACTCAGTCAGAAACGAATAATGCCCAATAAGAAAGTTTAACGCGTCCAGAAGTGAGTCTGGCTCCTGAAGGCTCGAATTTCTGGATCCAGAAATTGACCCAGACAAGGTCAATTTCCAACGCAGAGAGAAGGGAAATGGTCTGATTCTTGTTGCAACCAAGAATTAAGTGAGTGGTTTAGAAAAACCTGAGCAAATTATGCTTCACATTATGACATTTGTAAAACTACGCTTTGTAATCCAAAAAATCTTAAAACCTCTTGGCGGAACCTCAGTCATTTTTAGCTGAGTGTTGTAGAATTCTTGCTCTCATTATCAGACAAGCAACGACCTCGAAATCTAATTTCAGTTTGAGGCCGTTTTGATCTAAATATTGCACCTGGAAAACGTTTGCCATTGGCTCTTGTGAAATTCAATGACTCCTTTAGGTTAGTTGATGCATTCAAAACATGTTTAGAAAGTGGTTTACACACAAAAGGCAATAGTGAATGTAATGAAGATCCACTTGATTCACTGGATCTTGGAAGCAAATGATGTAAACAGTGTGGATAGTCGACGCTCCAGCAACCCTCTATAATAAGCCGGTTGACAAAATCTACAAAAGGGATTACGTTCAATGGTGTATTTCTACCCCTGTTCAAAAATCGCTGTCGTCTCAAATTTCCGTGGTTCATTCACCGTGACTGTTGGGCGAATAACTGAGAGTTTTGGGTGGAGTGAGGAGGATCAAGGAAACCCCCAAATTAATTCCGCTCAAGCCTTTGAGAGCACCAACGAACGAGTCAGTCGTCTTCGATGAAGACGATGATGATGATGATCTTTGCCAATCGTAGCAATCCAACCAACAAGTGAATCGCTCCTCGGGGCTACAAAGATGAAGAAAAAATTCCAAACATCGAGTTCATGTGTAAATTGTATCATTAGTATGTCAAATGCCCGCCAAAAGCCACAAAAATTATGACCCTCTCACTACTGGCAGCTCGCTCGCTTCACGAGAAAATTCCATTCCAATCCCGGCCCAACCAAGAAACCACGGAGAGAAAAACAATAAATTGATCCCTCTCCAAGAATCCACGGTTGTGCCCAACAAGCTCAATGAGTAGTACTATCTATCTACTTATGGACGTGCTCTATGGTCTCTATCCAATGAAATGATATTCCTCTTGAAAATGCTGAATGGATAAACGCGAAAGATTCCAAAACCACGCACCTAAAGGCAGGGTTAGGTTCCATTTGGACCTGAAAGCCGCGCGGGGGCAATGATTTGTAGGATTAATTTCCTGCTCTCATTCATTCATTTCAGGAGGCCAAAACCAATGCCTGCTGTCCAACTAACCAAGCAACCCTTTTGAAAACACTCCATTTGTCGTCCTCCACGTGGTAGTCTTTGGCACACTGGGGAAAGAACCCAAGGCTGTGGGAACACTTGGCTCCACTGGGATCACCTTCACAGTCCCAGAGGATATTCTCCACAGTGCTCAAGGGTTCCTAGTCTTTTGTGAGTTCCATTTCGGGAATGTGGCGCGTGTACCGAACACAATTTGTTCCCATCCAACAAAGCCAGAGGTGTACACGTTCGTTGTTTCGTTATGTAGCGAGCAATCCCAGTCGTCCCTCTTCTTCTTCGGGTCTTTGGAACGAAGTGTGGTGTCATGATTTATAACTTAATTCTCTTTGCTACCTTTTCAATCAAGGGAAAACTCTACCTTCGCTCTTTGCCTTTCTCTCTCTTTCTCGCTCTCTGTGAGAGGGAGTTCTGTATTATGTAGCAATACTACTGTACGGTGGAAGTGGAAGGTGTGCTATGCCTGGGTCTTTCATTCCGGTTCCCTGTTCCATTACCAAAGAATCAGGCAACCAAATGGAACCTCGTGAGTCGGTTCTCAACGCCGGATTCGTCTTCGTTTTCTTCTGGCCTCTCTTTGGATCGGCCTCCCTGACTGTGTCTAATATAATAAAAGCCTGTCATAAAGTCCCATTAGGTTTGTGGTGTGGCTGACGGCCTGATTTCCCACTCTAAATATGGAATCAGGCAATTTCACTTCATGCCATTTCCACGATTTCAAAGACTTTTGATTTCTTTTTCGAATCTCGAAGTATTTTGACCGCAAGAGTGCATTTTCTAACACGTGATGCAATCTTCAACAACGTAATGCAAATTGTCTACTCGGGAGCAACGCTTTTTTATCATCCTACAATAATAAATGATGATGATTTAATCACCTTCACTAACAGGTAATGTTTATTGCGACAGTTGGCATCCATGGACAAAATTCGTAAATTCAAAGTATCAATTGGAATTTGGATATCGACCACCTAGCACAACGGATCTCACTTTATTCCTTGTCTTAAAATAGCGTCACAAGGAAATTCTGTTCGTTGACATAAGTTAAAATACATTTTTTTGGCTCTCACAAACTTCACGGACAAGACATTCCTTTTTCCCCCTGGGGAAACAATTCCAACAACCCCTTTGAGCTGGCTCGTCATTTGTGAATTGGACGAGAAACGGAAGCGTGTGTCAAGTTCGAGTTAAGAATGAAATCATCCTGGAGAAACATTGCCAACCCAGGTCAGGACTGTCGAAGCAAGCCATCGTGGCCCAAGTGGCTCTCGTGTCAGCATTTGCTTTCGATTATAGGGGTCTAAGCCTTTTTTCCACTTGTTCCAATTTTGCATGACAAGCTCCGATAAAGGAACAAACCCAGAGTTGTTCTTCTATTCGGCCTCCTCTTCTTTCTCTTTCTCTTTCTTTAGTATGTACGTAGCTCTGGTTGTTTGTTGCCTTTGCTCTTCTTTTGGAACAGAGTCCGACGTTCCACATCGAGACACAAGCAATACGGACGTACATACAGAGGTCGCTTATTCCGTGAGTTTACTTTCCTCCTCCTCAACAACAACAACGATGATGACGACGAGTGCAGGATCCAGGTTGTGGTAGGTGGTCCAAGGAACCAACGTGGTTGTGTTCCATTTCTTTCCTCAACCAAATAGCATGGCCAAACCACTCAAAGACGTGCTGCTGAACCTCACTGAAAGGATTTGCTCGTTCCACAACAACTTTTTTTTCTTCGCTCTTCCTTTCTCTCATCTCCTGGGTACTTTTCAAAAGAGTCAGCCAGCCCATCGATTCCTCTCCTCGCAGATTCAAAATATACAAAATAGGCACACAAACATCCGGAATTTCCACATCCCACCGAAAACTTCCATTCAACATTGAGCTTCGTTCCGTCAGCAGATTGAAGTTACTGGCAATAATCGTGGTTCATTCAATGAAGTCACTACTCAACTTTGAAAGATTCATCAATCCCGATTAATGGCGATTAACATTACATTACCGGAGCTAAAAGTTAAACTTACAATCTCAGCAAATCAAAATAAACTTGCCACTCTATTGATGACACCACTATTGAAACCACAAAAAGTACTATTTAATCCTTAAAACAAAAATCAAATGCTTTCTAGGATGCCTGCTGTCTTATTGGAGTGGTTGCCACCACGCCCAATGTGTGTGACAGTAATGCTATTCAAGCGCGAGGTTTGCATTCAACTTTTGTAATGTTGATGGTCCAAGCTCCAGAAAGGGATGGATCCTCGCCCATTGTGAGTGAAAATTCTTTCCTTTTGAAAAGGCCTATTCTAGGCTGTTCGGCCTCGACAGCCCTGACAGGCCTAACAGGCAGGATCCAAGGTTTTGGCTTTGGAACTGCCAATGGCTGTTTTGTTGTTGTTGTTGTTCGTCGAACTGTTATTGTGAAAAGCATTGAATTCGTTCGGTGTGCGTACTTGTACGTTCACTGCTGGCGTGTATGTACCGTATGTATATGTCGGATAAGATGGTGGAGCTTTCTGCTTCGAACCTAGTTGTTCTTTGGGGTTGCTTTGCAATTTTCCTATTGAAAAGAGGCACAGAGAAAGAGAGAGAGAGAGAGCAAGAAGACCAGAGTTGGAGGAGAAAGCTTTTTTTTCTCTCGAGAAAATGGATATTTCGCCAAAGCTAGCTCGGCAGCCATTGGGTCGATGTGAACAGGCAGTCGTACCCAAGAACAGTCACAAAGAAACTTGTTGGGATGGAGGCCATTCAAAGCCGAAACATGGTACAGAACCAAGCATGACGTTGCCGCCGACGACGACGACGACCATTCCAACCAAAGAAGGGACCCCATCGTCGTCACAAGACGAAACGACTGGATTAGGTAGCTAATGCAAATATTGGCCCAAAGAGTACTACGAACGTAATGTCCTGATGGAACAAGCCTCAACTTGGTTTCGGGAGTGAACAGAACAAACTTGGCCCACTCTAGGACCACTAAAAGCCACGGAACGGAATTGGGAGCTTGAAAAACACACTGCCTTTTACCATTCCGATTTTATCCAAACCGATCATAAACGGTAAATGCAAAAATTTGGTTATGGAACTGACGGAAAAAGCAACATATATTGCCGTTAGATGGCGCTGCGTGTTATTATGCAATTTCCTGAGGTGTGTCAATTCATGAAAAACAGTATTTCTGTTAAACAGACTCGCATGACACACACACGGCAGGCCATTTACGTGTAAATGAAAATCGTGTCAAACAGGCGTTCAAAAAAAAAAGCTCTATATTCTTAGTTCCATTTCAGATGTGTTTTTTCCCCTCTCAGTGCTGAAGTTATCAAGTTATTTGGCTGGCATTTCTACAAAACCTGTCCGGTTTTCATTGCTCGCATTTTTCCCCGTAAAAAAGTCGGGGCTCAAACACCTGAAATATGGCTGATACCAACATCTGAGCCAAATCTGATCTAGTATATTCGTTGGTTCATAAATGTGATCGGAAAATGGAGATAGTCTCTGGTGTGTTCCTTGGTTGTTCCACACGAAATCTTCTTCTTTCTCAACGGGAACAACACGTACTGTATGTAGTATGGAAGTGCTGAGCTCTGGTCTGTCCGCCGCCAGCGGGGCCAAGTTCACTTTTGCCAATTTCCTGTTGGTGAAAAATGACATTTTCTTCTGGTTCGCTGTCCCTGGAACTAGCGTACGTAGCTTTCTAGCTTAGTTCCCTCTCCCTAGGGTTGGGTTTACTCGGTTACAAGTCCGCTCAATGCCCATCTCCCGATCCAATTCACATTCATTCACCCACTCCCTGAGATCGTCTTTCTGGTAGGATCCAAGTTGACTGACGACTCGAGGACCATCTTGGGGAACATATGAAATTGGAAGGGGGCTCGTAAGACCTGGAAACGGGGAAAGTATAACTAACATGTGAAGGAGGAGGAAGAAGAAGAAGAAGAAGAAGAAGAGGAAAGGTGGGTTAGGTGGCAGACCATCCTGGAAGCCAAAACGAGTTCCAAATTGGTCTCTAAATGTCGGAAAGAAATCAACTCTAATTGCCGTTATTGCTTGTTCCACCGAGGGGGAACAGTGAGGAAGGAGGCTTAGAAGGGACGACGAGCTCGTCTTGGTTTTGTGCCTTTCCGTGTTCCCACCAAAGCGAGAAAGAGAAAGAGAGAGGAAAAAAACTTGTGGAACACTTGCCTCCATTTTACGCCATCGTCTCAGAGGGTGGTAAAACAAGCTCAACCGTGTTCAGGTGTAGTTATTGCTGTAAAACTACCTCGATCCTCATTCATTTCAATTGTTCCATCTCGGCCAGACTTGTTAATCCCGAAGTTCCAGGCCATAAATGCTAGATGATTCAAAACCCGACAGGCTCAAGCTACCATTAGAAAGTGTTCCTCCATCTCTTCAGCAAAGTGCACCGTATGCACACCTTTGTTGTGGTTTGGTGTTCTTATATATGTCCTTTCAATATCTGGTCGGACTTTTGGTGGTTCAGTACACAATAAAGTGAATTCTGTCATGGAATGTGAGACTCCCAGTGGCAGCCAGGTTCAAGACGAGGCTTATTAGTTGCTAGCGGGGGATATTTCGGCTTCAAATGGGAGTCGTATAATTGGATACGGAAATTGTTCCCAAACATAATTGGCCTTAAACGGCGACTTCGAGTGAATGAGCCTCTCAAGGAGCCAGTTACCAAATCAAAGTTCCAGAACAAGAGGATCCTCGAAACCAAAGAGACGTCGTTCTTGGGGAACGAACATTGGCCGAGTGGTGAATAATGCCATTCTGTGGTGGAACCATGATGGATTATCTTACTGAATCCAATAATATTATCCTTGAGGGGGGTTGGCAAGCATGCAAGCCAGCCAGCAAGCCAGCAGACTTGCTGGTTTCCTTTGGCATTGTCAGCTCTGAAGACTATCTGGAAATGACAGCAGCATGGTCTTGCATTTGGTTGAGCCCGGCACCTACGTACAGCAGCACATCGTCCTGACACTCACTCACTCAACGAGAGACCAAAGAAAACCCCTAAAATTAATTATAGCCATGACGATGCACATATTTTCTGGGGCTACGGTGTGCATGTGTGTGATACGGACATACAGTAACAGTGTAACAGTGCCACAACAGAACCGGCCATTTCTCCATCTTTCAGACTCGTCGTTTCCGCTTTCTTTTTTCCGCCACTTTCGTTTCAAGTCGGAACCTCAATGGTCGTCTTGAGATTATTGGAATCTGGCCCAGAGAATTCAAACAGTTAGACTGAAATTGATGGTTTGCGTCTTGCAGGCTCGTCGTTTTTTGCATGACTTTCCGGACTGAAGCCACCACAACGTCAATGTGGAAGCCAACACTGCTTCCACAAGCTCGTCCAAATCATTGAACAATGAGAGCAGAAAGCTGCCAAGAGAGGGTGAGACATTTCGCTCAGTGTTTTTTGGTTTGGCGATATGCGAAGAATTAGATATCAAGTATTCCGTGAAGGGAATGCATTGGGTGACAGGGCAGAATTCTCTCTTTCTCATCTGCCTTCGCCAACAATTTTTCTTGCGCTCGAGTCTTCTCTCTTTCTTTCTTTCTTCTTCCTTGGTTGGTTTTCTTTGAGAACCAACAATCCACCAACTATTCTGAGATCACATCAAGTCTGATGCTCGGCGAACAACACATGTGCTAATGCATGGCCATTGAATCAAACTTGAACTTTTTGTGAGGAGGGTATATACGAGTATAGAACGTATATTGTCCAAGCTCAGAGCACTACTTTTTTGATCCATTTTTCTCCGTCACTCACTCGCATCTTCCCACATGAAATTCAATGCCTAATCTCCATATTGAAGCACTTTCGCGAGCTAGCCCCACATATATAGAATCGTCCTAAGTTGGTTTGGATTCCCGATGAGCGATGCTCGCTCAAGAAGCTTCCATCCATGTTATGGACGCTCTCAGTTGGAGACCGACTTGTTGGATGAGTCGCATTTCGAAATGAGTTTCCGGCTTGACCGTGATCTCTCTCCGTCTTTCTCTTCTCATCACTCTGACTTCACGGTGACCATCATATTAACAATGTGCTCTGGAATGCATTGCATTGATCTCATCAAATGTAGAACGACAGATCCGCTCCGAAGCAGAACAGGGTCTTGGTCTCATCGTGTTTTTAGTGTTACAGGTCTGGCTAGCCTTTCCATTTTTTTCAAGTTAGCATTTTAGCACTTGTGGGACGAGTGACCATGATGAAATGTGTCCCGTCACACCAAAACAAACTCAGCTGATATAAGGTGCATGCTTCGGAAGTACTGGTCTCATTCCAATCTTGACTCATCCCTAGAAAGATCCCTGGGCTGACTGGAAGCGAGCTTGGTCAGTCATTTGTTTTGAAAACATGAGAAAGAAAAGTGATAGAGATGGATTGTAGGAACTAAACGAAGAATAAAAGCAATAATAACACACTCACTCAAGCGACGAGGCCAGGCTGGCCCTGAGATAAAGATGCCGCCACAGCGACCTCTCACTGTGTGCGAAGCGCCCCGCTGCGAATTTCTTATATCACATCATCATCATCATCGTCATCATCGTCGTCAAGAGTGTTATTATTCTCATGACCCGTATCCATGTACGAGTCCCAATCCTCCTCATCAATACGTGTACCTCAGCACTTCTATCCGACTTGCTCCAGATTGAACACTCCGAACAATAGAAAATGGGATTCATTGACAAGTTCCTTGCCAAGGTGACCCTATTGCGAGATTTTAAATGGAACATGTCCGTTCCCAATTGAACGTGGAAGCCAGATTAAGCGAAGCTCATTGAGCAATTGATCCCGGGATTTGGTCTCATTGTTTTAATCCCTCTAAAAGGTGATCCCAAGTGAGTGCGTCGCTCGCTCTGATTTCGTGCTTTTCCCCAGTTTAAGACCCAATGGCCTCCCACAGAGTCAGATTGAGACAAATCGCCAGAGCAACACCAACCAACCAACCAACCAAACCACCAAGAGTCCACATACATAGTGCGTGCGTGGGTTGCACCACCATCGGGGACTCCCCAACTCAATAGTGGTTCATGGTACGTACATGCAGTCGTAGTAACTTTAGGGCAATAATAAGATCCCGCAAATTGGAGGACCAGCAATGACCAAGGGCAGTAAACCAGAAGAAAAGTAAGTAAGCCCACAACAACAGTCAATGAGGAATAAAGAAGGAGCGAGTATTTGGCTCTGGCTTTGGGGTGGCGAAGTCGCAAAAACTCGCTGGATTTTAGCTTTGGATGGTTCTTGGGTTGTTGTTAGCTCACCAACTCCGAGGATTACTAACAGAGAAGGCAGGCTCTGTCTGCACTATTTTTAGGGTGCCACAAACAATGCTGAAGAAGATCCAGAGAAAGAATGAGAACGGAGGAAGACGGAGGATAAAAGAAAAGGAAATGCTTTATAATTACATAGTCGGTGAAAAATGTCTCTTACTTCCCTGCGACACAAAGATCAATGAAGATTTATTCTGTGCCGCCGTTGCCTTTTCCACGGCAAGAAAAGCCAACACGAGTTCTGAACGCTTTTTTTATTAGCATGAGATGAATGATAATAGTAATAATGATGATGAAAATGTATAATAAAAGAGATGCGGATGTCCAGGACACCCTCAAATTGATAGGGAATGTACCCAACGTCCTTAAAATGGGTGCCAGGCGACAACAACGCATCGTGCAATTTGGTCCATCTTTTTTTCGATCGTCCCTTAAAAATTGTCAAAGAACGAGTGAACGAGCAAACCCGTGAAGAGGAGGGTCATTTAGATTATCAATAGAGCTGGATCCAGCACGCTTGGACAAATATGGACCTACTGTCATCCATCGCCAGTATTTGTGAAACTATATTTTAAGGGCCCTTGTCCGGTTCGAGGTGCTCTTAATAATGGTCGAGCCGGCGAGACTACTTCACGGCATCTGTTCTATTTGGAGGTGATCTGCCTTGCTTAGTGCCCTTGCCAGGCAACGATCCAACGATGGATCGGCAGATTTCTCTATTGATTAGGTCCGGCAAAAAACGTGTGCGACCAATTGTTCATTTTTCCACGAATACGGACGAACGAAATTCGGCAAAAAATGTCCCTCAATGACCCAAAAGAACGGAGTGCTGCCAACGAACAAGCGGCTTTGTCGTCGTGTAGAGATCATTCTCAACTAGGGATGACACGATCCACCCTCGGAACCGGTCTTCATAAATAAATTTTCATATTCATGAAGATCTTAGGGGAATCTTAGGAAACGTCCTTTGAAAAACCATGTAATTCTTAGCGTTTGCTAAGGTTGTCACGGTTTTATGGGTTTTCTAATTCTTGGAACCACGAAACAATGAGGAACCACGTCATCTTTTCAAATGAGGGTCTCTCAAATCCCGAATTCGAGAGTGTCGGTTGAACCCTAAAGTAGTTGTTACATACACATAGTAGTACATGCAGATGATCAATACATTTAGAGGTGTAAGATCAGACCAACCGTCGAAAGTAACACTGATGATATGGGTGGATATTCTCATTTGGAGGATCATCCAATGGCCATGATTTATGACTCTCTTTTTTACGTTGCACGTAGAAAAGTACACCAAAGTAATAATGATAATAATAATAATAATAATAATAGGATTGAAAAAAAGCCATAGCACCGCAACCTACGATTAAGTCATCGATAATGTGGCTTCTTGTGGTGGCATTGTTAATGATCCTTGACGACTTTTTGGATGAACGTCTCCCATGATCAGAGAAATCACTTTCAAACCGAACCAATGACTCCAAAAACACCTTGTCGCATTCGCACTTTCACCGATTTTTTCTGTTTTCTTTTTGCAATACAAATCTTTAGTAGTGACACTAATAGGAAAGAAAAGAGCCTTCAAAGTCTTAAAATCAAATTCGAGATTGTGATTGTGGTTGGTTGGCTCCGAGTTCTTTCGGGAATGGAGCGTAATTTCCTGTAAAGATGTGGCACTAATGCAATGTTTTGGCGGATTATGGTGGAGAAAAATGTGTGATAATTATCGGTTCACTTGCTTGAAAACACGGGAAATGTATCAATCAAGGGATCAATAAGGAGGCACTGGGATCCACAACCGAATTGTGTTACGGATGTTTGGGGGCCGGGGAAATCAGATTCACCCTGTCTTCAAAAGCATATAATTACTACTTACTCGAGTACAGAGAGTGGGTTTCAAACCAGTCTTTCCTCGGCAATCAGTAATTAGCAATATAGCTTCTCATCACTCCAATTGTCGTCCACTTCCCCCTTTTTTCCTTTGCTGAAATGTCCAACGAATAAAGACGACCGAAAAAAAAATAATCCACTGTTCATGCCCCCAATGAGAATCGAACTCATGACCCCTAGTTTACGAGACTAGTGCTCTGCCTCTGAGCTATAGGGGCTGACGCTCAAAGAGGAAAAATCTTTCTGTATCTATAGAGTAAAGACAGGTGAAATGTACCGGTTTGTGGAGAGTTCCGAGACTTCTGAACGTTGGATGGACCGCTGTTTTGTCCACGGAACTGAGCGAGCAAGAGAGCGAATGTTCACAAGAAACCCACGAGCACACGCAATCGCAATTCAGTCGTAGAAACTCACTCGAGAACAGCTTCGATTATGTAGTAAGTACATTTGAGGGCCAGCTGTGGAAACGGCGATAACTGGAGCTGTTTTTTGAGAGAGACAACAGGTTTGCAGCGCAGAGATTGCGTCATCAGCAGACTATTTCACAACATGTGACTTGAACATTTCTTGGGGTTGCCAGAGCCCTCATAGTTTATGGTTTAGTTAATATAAGGATTTATTATAGTATTCCATTTTATGGTCTGTGCTCAGCACTTGCAAACTCGAATTCTGTCGCATATCTTTACTTTGTGTTTTAGTGGCAAATGCTTGAGTGCAATGCAAACAATTCAACTGAAAAAAGTTTTAAAAAAATTGTCATATTATAAACACCAATAATGCAATGATGGAGACTGTTACATGTTGATGCACGCATGTTTTTAGAGTCTAACAAAATCAAGTCAAATTACCAATCCTCAAGTATACTCTCTAGTGATCAGTTGTTTTTGTTGGCCGCATGTTAACACAGGTAAGATTTATCTTAAAGTATAGTAAAATCAAGTCAGAATAACGTTCGTCGAGTAATTCCTCGTCCCAGCAGCTGCATTTCAAAGTGAGTAGCTGATGTGAATATGTACTTAACACCCGTTAATCTAACTTGATTTTGACATAATCTGAAATAAATCTTTCATCCGTTAACATGCGACCCCGAAACGCAGCAGATAGTGCGAGTATTTATTCGAGGATCGTTAATCTGACTTGATTTTGTTATACTCTAAAAAGTTCTTATTTGCGTTAACACACGACCCCAAATTTCGACAAAGAAAATGTTACCCATTTGCGTCCTCTTTCTTTCGATTGTCAGAAAAACGATATGAAACAGGCCCATTTCAACCATTCCTTAACTCAAAATTTTAACACATGAATAGACCTTTTGCTTTTTGATCTCTTCAACGTACAAAATTTCTGATCAGACCAATCCCGACATGGCCTAAAAGTTTTTAGTCATATCATTAGTTTTGTAAGCTGACTATTAACTAACATTAAGAAGTAAGACATCGTCAAAAAAGTTAGCGTCAGAGTAATTTCTCACCCTCTCCCATTTCTTTCCGATTTGTTCACCCATAAAAAATCCAGAGTGCACTTGCACACAATCTCAATAAACATTTACTTGATTTGTGAAACATTTTGAAAGAAGTCCTTTCATGGTGGCATCCAAAATTATCGCGTTTTTTGGCCTTTTGGGCACATTCTTAAATAACAAATCGGACGCTTAATTATCCACAAATCTTGG
The DNA here is from genome assembly GCA_010645155.1 of Tigriopus japonicus. Classification (NCBI taxonomy): domain Eukaryota; kingdom Metazoa; phylum Arthropoda; class Copepoda; order Harpacticoida; family Harpacticidae; genus Tigriopus; species Tigriopus japonicus. The sequence goes on from CM021322.1 coordinate 6,510,220, forward strand.
AACACGGATGGAGAGCTGCACAAAATTCCATTATGATTTAATGAGCGGTTGTATTGGGGTAAAAAAGGAATACTGAAATCCCCCCTTCGACTTTGATGGTGGACGGGACTGACACAAGAGGAGCTTTCTCAGTCATTATTTATGCAAATGACAGGTGAGCTTTGGGATGTTGAGCATTGGAAGTGGCGGATGCTCCATGCATGCATGCAGGCAGGCAGGCAATCACCCTCCAACTACTAAATATATACAAATAGTAACTCACTCAAATCCCTCTCCATCACTCTGCCTCATTTTGTCCGACTCCCAACCAAAGAGCAAGTATTCCATTAAAGGCCAGGAGTTATGGAAGATCAAATTCTTGCTTTGCTTTAGTTCGCTTTGTTGGCTATGTAATCTTGGAAATAGAGCTTAGTAAGCGAAATCGGGTTACTTGTTCACGTTACGAAGTTATGGTTTATTCTCTCTAACCTTTAAGACTGACAGGACTAAGAGACAAGGAGTAGTATACTACTACTACTAATAATAATAATTGAGGAATAGAAATAAGAATAACGTCGTTCTATTATGCGATGAGTTGGTCGTGAGAATATGGTCATTTTTAGTGACAGAAAAGTTCCCCCAACAAGCGAACTTTCAAGGATCTTGAAGAGCTCAAATCGTTGACACATTGTGATTAGGGTTCCATCGCCTCATGATGATCCCATTGACCAGATGACTCTATCCAAGAATATTAATACTAATAATCTTGATGAAGGAGACACCGAATTTGACTAGGCTCATCTTAATCATCCGTATTGAATTTGACTCATTTGGCGTTTGCAACGGTTTTTATTTCAAAGCATTCCCAATCTCATTTTGGTGCAAAAAATGAATTGGATTTGACTGTAATTACATCTCTCATTTTCATGACATGGACACGGAATCGTGGATTTAATTGCCGCTTGTTGTGTGTGTGTGTGATGTGCCTCACCGATAGAGAAAACGAACGTATTTTTGCAGTTCCATGATATTTGCCTGTCAAGCCCACTCACTC
>CM021322.1:6511351-6529460 GCA_010645155.1 Tigriopus japonicus
TGTAATTACATCTCTCATTTTCATGACATGGACACGGAATCGTGGATTTAATTGCCGCTTGTTGTGTGTGTGTGATGTGTCTCACCGATAGAGAAAACGAACGTATTTTTGCAGTTCCATGATATTTGCCTGTCAAGCCCACTCACTCAAGCAGCCCAAATCGAGCCGAACCAAAGAACAATTCTTGAAGCCCAATTCCAGCACTAGGTGGAAATTGGCCGAGGTAAGACCTTTGGCTCATTTTACAGGCACTTAATGCAATGAAACTCTCCATGAAGAAGATTATACCTACAGAAGCTCATGGGAAAGAAGCGTCATCAGAACACTGCCGACAGTGGCTTTAACTTAATGATTGGAAAAGGCTAAATAAGCCAAGAGATGCAAGAGAAAAAATGCAACAAAAAGAAGCCTTTGACTAAAAAACATCCATGTAAGGCTTGACGACATTTAATTTTGTGATACTTTGACTGGATCAGTTGTCATAGGCATAATCTATGTAAATTAATGGCAAAATCGAACTTCGTTTCAATTTGAGCTTCCTGATTGATGGTGGCGACAACAACGGCAAACATTTGAAGCTTAAAAAAAATGTGACCGAGTTGACGCTTCTTTTCCATGAGTTTCTTTGGTTAATGTTATTAAGAGGCCTAGCTCAAGCACAATCAAGCACTTGAACATAACATACTCTTTCTATATAAGGAAGCTCTTTGGGTCAAAATTATTGCTTGCCCAATTATGCTTTGAATGATTACAAGAGATATTTTAAGACTTTCATCAACGATGCATTGACAATTTAGACCGATTTGAATCAGTTTCATTCGAAATTTGAAATTTTAATGAGGACTAACTAGAAAAGTCTCATTCAAAGCCTCCAATTGAGGTTAGATCTAAAGAGGCCTACTTTTGTTCTAAAATGAGGCACATTAACAACTATGTGGGATTTGGTGGTTCATGAATACATGAAGTTTTCCGTTTTAATCCTCCAGTTTTGTTGAGCTTGACAAAGACCAATTGACCTAATCAATGATGGTTCTGGATTGTACAGTACTAACGAACAATTGATAAAATAAGTAAGACTCTCAATTATTTCTTAACGAGCCCTAGAGCGTCTTTGTACTCTCGCGTTAAAATGTGTGATGAAAACATTCAAGAGACCTTAATAGGTAAAACATTTATCCATTTCCACTATTCAGTGTAAGGTCACGACTACATGAACTATTAAATACATGCAGGCATGCCAGGTTGATTATGGAGTTAATCCATAGCACGCTTCGACTGGAAATTCCGAGGGTTCAAATCTCAAAACTAGGAATGCTACTTCATCCATATCAGTAGTGTTCAACCCGAGTTCCTTCTCGAGTATTCCGTGTCAAGATCAGCCAAGTTGTTTCGTGAGGCTGCTACTTACTACAACTGAGAACCTACGTACTGTACTTCTGACTTCCCCGTAAGTTAGTCAAGAAGAATGATTTGAACAAAGGTATTCTTCCCTCTTGTCCTCACTTTGTCCAATGCTCGAGAACAGACGACATGCCATCCATCCATCCATCCATCCATTCAGGCAGTCCTTCTCGACTGCATACATACACATCATACGATGGCCAGATGACAGAGCTCTAATCTTAAGTACCTCTCTGAAATTCGAGATCATCGTACACTGTCATGTCTGCACTAGTTACGTGGAAGAAGGACCTTTGGGAATCTGACACAAAGGTTAGCTTTCCATATTCCTCCAAGTTCAATTAATACGGTGGGATGTGGTACTACAATCCCAACAGGACTTGAAAGTTGGCCTGAATTTTTGCCAGTGATATTTGGGACCGTCTTTTGGGTGGAAATGTAGACATAAGGGAGCCTGATTGTTGGTCGTCTGGAATGAAAAGAATGGGACCTAAAGCAAAGGGCTATTATCCTTCCCGCTCGGTGTGCTCTACCTACATTGAGTTTTGGGTGGTGACGGTGATGTGTGTGTAGGTTTGGGTTTGGGCTGAACCTTAGACCCGCGATGGGGACAACGAGCTCGTGCCCTTCAAATCTTTTACACACAGAGGCAACAAAAGGAACACACTTTAACCCATTCAATTGGTAGAAAACACCTCATTTAGTCCCACGGACAGCTGGACGTTTTTTCCTTGGTTCTTTCGTGTTTTGGAGATGATTGGAATGGAATCCTGGAGCTCAGTACAATACAAAAATGAGCGAGTGCTTGAGTAAGAAAGAAAGACAGATACATCCACAGAATGAGCGTGACACGGAGCAATTGGTGTTTTTCGCACTTTGATCTTGATCTCTCGGCGCCCTTTCTTGAACTATTGTCAGTCTGTCAGTGTGTCGTTTCTTCCGAGATAATAATGCGAGATGGTCGGAGGGGAGTCTCGAACCCTGCTGATGATGGGCTCTGGAGCTGTTATGTGTGGTGGAGCGAGTAGGATCGCACCTCCTCTGCTCTTACTCCTCCTTTGGCCCTGATGACCTCAATTTGACAGACAATTACAAGTTGTTTCTCCACATGCAGTCCGATCCACATCTATTCCATCAATTCGGACAATCGCACCCTCTCCTCACTTCTCACTGACGAGAATGCGGAAGCGTCAACTATCCGACAATTCTATTCCAATTATCCAAACACGGTTTTTCTTTTGGAAACGCTTTGCAGTAAGGCTGTCCTTAAAGGCCAGAGGTTCATGATAAAACCCTTGGGTTGTTCTTTGTTCTTTGACTGTTTTTCTCCTCAGTGAATTCAGTGTTAGTTATGAACTAGTTCCAAATGGATCTGCTACCACTTGATCTTAATCGCAGAAAGTCTCGCTTGGGGTTCTATTGTCAAAGGCAGAAATGCAGTTCAGAGCGAAGACCTTCACATCAGAATAACTACATGGTACCTAGAGTATTATTTGACTTATTGAGTTGAACAACACCTTCTCACACTTGACTTTATTACCGGTTCGTGTTTTTATGATACATTCATTCTGTGCTCGTCGGTCTGATTCAGCGCGAGTGTTGTTGGCCAAGGAGTGTCTGCACGTGATGCCAATCCCAAGTTCAATCTGTCGAATTGGATTTTGAAATCTCTTTTGATACGAGATCCAAATCTACAAATGAGATCTCTGACGATAGATCCAGAAACACCAAGGGAGGGAGACCTAGCTAAAGGCTAGCTAGGCTCTCTGAAGAGCCTAAAGTCTACCTTGACTTGGACGTTCGACTCGACTATGTACCACTGGGAACTGACTGACTACACATGCTCCTGGAGATAGATAGATCGTAGTAGGAGTAGTAGTCTTATATTGTGCCGTTCTTTCTCTTCTCGCCCCCTACGGAGTTATTATGACAGATCATGACCGAAATGATAATTGGATCGGCGGCGGTGGCGTGAGTGTCTTGGCTTACGAGTCCTAGTAGGTAGAGGATTGGGCTTTTGATTGAGGCACTTTCGACGATGTAATACTACTTACTACTATGTCGACAACTGCGGTTGGATCCCGGGGTGGCAAACGAATCAAAACATGTATGTAGCATTAAACACTTGAGCACCTTTCTTCCGCCCAGAATGACTACTTATGATAGAAACTGCTGTCATTGGATCGGAAAGGTAGACGACAAATAAGGGTCAAATGCCGGTGATTGAGGGTTTCTATTGTCAAAGGCGGACCGTGTGGACCAAGAATAGATAAACGGTGAATATTCGAGAATATTGAAATCAGTGGAAGAGTGGATAGAGAAATCAATCGATTGGTGGATGATTCACGGCTCTTTGGCCAGTTTATGTTTCAGATGTGATATGATAGTAACCATCCATCCATCCATTCCCTTTGGCCTCGTCTCCCTCGCTTTTCGCCATTCCATTTCAAGCTGAGATATTTTTATGAGATGAAAGATTTTTTGAAGTTTATGAGATTTTATTCCATCTTGGTGGGGACGAGTCAATTTGAAATAAAACACCATGACATACTCCGATGGAATTGAGGGAGTGAGTGAGTGGCATTGCTTACTAGACAGACTGACGCAAATAGGAATCGAGTACCGAGGTCGGCGGAATAGTCGCGAAGTTTAAAATGAAAATAAAAATCAACCATACTTTTGCAATACAAAACCTTTAAATCCAGACGGTTTCCAATTTATTAAGCGTGGTCAATTTTCCCTGGATATTGTTGTACGCACGTTTTCCTCATATTGGGTACCCGAATAAATAGGTTTGACTATCCTTTGTGAAGGTCAAATAATGAACTGCATAATGCAAACGCTTCATTTCCTACATAGAAACGATGTTCCAAATGTTTGAGTCGATTCGGATAAATGATCTTTTTTGTCCTTTGGAGATGAGTTCTTCTTCGGTGTTATTGCCCCTTCTCGAGATTTTTCTCGGTCTCTCCTACCCCAAGGAGACCTTCTGCATTTAGTACTCTCACTGAGAGACGACCATTCAATGCGATAAGGATAAGCCGTGAAAAATTTTACGACCTGAAACGTATGAAAATCACGAGTCAGCGACACCAACCATCAAAAGATACTCACCAACCCAACCCAAAACCAAATAAACCAAAGAGTGGCAACTGCCAATCATTGCCAAGGAGTAACCAACCTTTTTCAGTTTGACTTGCTGTTTCTTGAAGTCTTTTCCGGCGTTTGGACATTCTTAGGTCCTTGATGATTCCTTCCTCATTTTCTCCAACTTGTCCTGTCCTCTGGATGGAACTAACTTGTAATAGTTCCATTTAAGCATGTACCAACCTACTTCTTTGATCGAAATGGTCGCTTTCTTCTTTTGAAGAGGAGTACCAGCTGAAAAAGACGAGAAACTTGAAGAGGCTAGCTTGATCGTCAGTCGTCGCGTTAGTCATAACTAAGATTAAGCTTAATTGCTCTTCCCCAGAGACTTTTTCCCCACCCACCGCTTGTTCCGTCTGTCTTGGCTCCACCAAGATCCACCCGAGAAGATAAGACTCTGAGGAAAGACAATTTAAATATGAATGAACCTGGAACCACCACCACCCTCACCCTCACGATGATGATATCAGTCACAGAATTACAGAACTCCAACGGTAATTGGACAACTATGTTCCGTGTTCTCTACCCGGACTACATAGTACAACAATAGATTGGGAAGCCAGTCAAGAATGTGGAGGCAGTTCATTTTTATGGTGATGCTATTCAGGATTTCCCTCCCTCACCTCGGTTTCTTTTTTCTCTCCCAGTGGCTGTCAAATATTTCTCTTTCGAACAAGAATGTCATTACCCATGGAATCCCATCTGACGTTCAGCAGTTCCACGTCTAGTTCTACGACTTTAGGATTGTTCCAGGTACGGATGAAGTGGAGGTCTTCCCAGACTTTGGACGTGAACGGGATTGGTGCCAACTTGTCCAACCTTCCCACTGACTGACTCAGCCCACTTTGGGGGGAGCTGTCACTCATAAAAGAAGAGAGAGAGAGAGAAAACTTTCAAAACGAGTATAAGTGACTCGGATCAATTCAAATTTGTCGCTTCTCTTTCCCCCTTTTTCGTTATAGAGTTTGTCTCCGTTTCGATGACACACTGAAATGCTCGAGGTCGCTTGCGAAGCTCGTCTCGTGGAACGATTGATCCAACTGGCTGACTCGAATTTGGGCGAGGGAAAACGGAAAAAAAGGGGAAGCAAAGCCCAGTGGAGAACAAATGTCATTTAAAAAATTACTTTTTTCCAGTCTTGTTCTTCATTTCATGAGCTTCAAGCGGTTGACTTCGTGAGCCTACATTCGCGTCGTTCCAACTGGCCTTCTAGGATAAAAACAGACGCTAAGGACAAAGTGTGAGAATGAGACCAGGATCTCGGCAGAACGTCGACAGTTACGTGTAAATATGAGTAAATGGAACAAGCCTTCCTCACACTCACTGGAGCCATTTTCCTTTGAAGAACTTGGGAGACCAGAGAGCTCGAAAAACTCGTTGGCTGAAATTAGATTTCAACCATTTTTCCGCTATTTGGGTTTCAGATGAGCTTGACGATCCTCGTTTCGTTCGTTCGCGTTCTTTTCACTCCAAAGACACTCTGACTGTGGACGACCAGATTTGAGGAAAAAACGTTCTGAGACAGAAATGGAAAAGACCTGATCCAGCTCAAATACCAAATTGATCCGTTGTCTCTTTATTGAGTTTTGCCGATAGGAAAATGAACGAACAGATAAGAAGGATGGATGAATTGATTGAAATCTGAAATGCGCTGGCTCTTTGCAAATAATTACCAAAGGCTCATGGAGCTGATCAAAAGATACAGTTTGGTTGAAACAGACTAATAATCACAACACCACCTTTTATATGAGAAGTTAAAGTAAGAAGTATGGGAGCACAATGGTTTTTCCAATGATCTTATTTTGGTCATTTTGAAGTCGCCATATATCTTTCACCCACTGCCCGAAATTGTGGCCAAATTGGACCCAAACAAAGCTGGTTGATTTCCAACTCCCATTTCGAAGTCAATCAATTAATCAGGCTCTGGATCCCCCTTGAATTGAACATTAAGATAGAGGTAGACATGAACAGGTTTCTGTCAGTGAGCACTTGATTAGATCGATGGCTTTCAGATAGACCACACGGCCAATTGGATGGAAGGTCGGAGGAATCTATCTCTTTTCTTGGTATCTGTGATCGGCATCTCGAGTCAATTGATAACCAACCACATTCTCGATTATATAGTGCACCACTACGCACTAGTAGACCTTATGGGGGGCGAAAGAGGTACGGTTCCCCGTGTTCGTTCGCCTTTCATGCCACATGAATTATTGGCCAGCTTCTTGGTCTTTTTCTCCGTGTGGATGGATGGATCTTCATCCGATCTCATCCATCGGCGTTCCTCACCATAAAGGAAGAGGAGAAAAAGATAAAAACCCGGTGAAATGATTGGAGGATAAAGAAAGAAATAGGAGGAGGACGAGAACAACCACTACGAACGTACATAGAAAGAAAGAAAGAAAGAGGGTTATAAGATCCGTGGGAACTCGATAGAGCCTCTCGATTGTTGTGCATTCTTTCAGGCAGGCCTGTTAGGGATACAAGCCAAACTCGGTTGATTGATTGAATACAAGCAATTTTGAGTGGTGGAATTGCACTTTCCTTTCCAAAGGCAATTTGTACCACTATTGGTTTTTCAAACGAATTCACCACGAATTGCTGGCCTGATGTGGTGTGGATAGCAGCAAATCTCCCCCATGAAATCGGAATTCGAAATCTTGCTGCTCCAAATGAATGAATGAATGCTTGCGTATGTGTGTGCTCGCTCGAGGGGATTCATTTGTTCGTCAACAATCCTTTATCCATTTCCCCTGTGATGACGGACAAGGCTGAAAAAGTGCGGCCAGGCTTTTCAGCCTTTCCCTCTTTGAGACTTTTGATTTCCATTCCATTTTCTCATTCTCTCTCTTTGTTTATTTCGCCTTTCGTTCTTGTTTTATCCTAATCTGAGCCTTGTACATACACATGTGAGTGTGTGTGTGTGTGTGTGTGTGTCGGTCGGTCGGTGTTCATTAAATCATTAATGATTCAACTTGTTCCGGAAAGAATGAGTCTGGAATGGAATCCATCCGAATGAGTAGGCGCTCCCTTCTTCGGGTTCTTCTTCTTCTCCCTCCCTCACTTACTTACTTCGTTACTCACGCCCTAATAGAATATCCTCCAATCCATTTTGCTCCAATAAACAATGCTAGGTAGAAGAAACAATTCATTATTAGCTGTGGAAACTTGGAACGCTTTGTCGATCGAGCTTCAAGCACCTCCACCAAACAAATGCTCCTCGCTCTCTTGATTCCTTGTTCTTCTCGTGGAAGAGGAACAGACTCATCCTCGGAATTGGAGGCCAGTTAATTAATTTTCCACACAAATCTCGGTTGTTATGAGTGGAAATAGAATCGAAGAGAGAACGGAGAGGGATGGTTAGACAAGACGAGAAAGGGCAGTCGAGCCAATGAATCGCTCCCTGGTCTTTCTTCACTTGCAGGAAATTGGTCCAAGTGGGGGAACTCGAAGTTATGATGACACGATCAGTTTGTCTCTTCATTTCATAGTTGCTTCCGCTTTGGAATTTCGTGCATATTGGAGACACAACTTGGTCCGAGTCCGAGTTCCATTGTTGTGACAAATTTCCAAATCCAATGCCAGAGGTAAAATCTGATACCACTTGAGTGATGAGGAACCAACCAACCAACGCTGGAGAAGGATTGAAATCCAATTTGGAACAGAACTGGAACAACTATGTGTTCCACTTCAAGTGCTTGCTTTCCAACACACAAAAGGGGAACGCGAGAGCTACAGATGTGAAAAAGATATTTCGTTTCCGAAAGTTATGTTTACAAGCTAAGAATCTCAATAACATTACCTATCATGAAGGCGACCTTCAAGGTGGTACTGAAGGACCAAAATCTTTAGTATCAAAGGGTCAACCCAATTAAGAGCGTTCCATTTTTTCACATCTGTGAAGTTGAAATCCCACTCTTGTTTCAAAATTGGAAAACAAAGAATCAGAAAGGAGATATGAAAATCGACAGATGGAACGTCAAAACTTTGGAAGCTCTTCATTTTCCACTTTGGAACGTGAAACTGAGTTCCCCTTTTTGTGCGTTCTCAATCCTTTCACCGTGAATCAACATCACGAAGAAATGAACACATTCCATTTTTTCTTCTTCTTACTTTCCCAATTGGAGCACGGCTCCAATTTCGTTTGGGAACCAAAACCAGAGTGACTCTCAAAACTCAGTGTGCTCTAGGGACAGAAATTGATATCAATTGATCCACGATTGGATCAAAATTGTTTTCTCCGAACCCGAGGGAAATAAGGTTGCTACGTTGGGTTGTTGGCCTAGGAGGTTGATTGGTTGGTCAGGGAGGCCGACTTGACGATTGGAACAAGATGAAGGAGAAGTAGATTAATTGATCTTGGAAAATTGGACATGGGACACAATCTTTCGGACCTGAAAGATTTATGACTTTCTCTACTGGCCAAGCAGAAACATAATAAGGTCAGTAGTTCCCGAGAACCGAAGACCAAGGAGAAGAAAAGAAGGGGGAAAAAATTCCCAACTTCATTTGCTCTCTATTTCCCCTTAATCCACTGGCAGCTCCTTTGTGATCCGCAAGGCAATGCTTTTTAAAGGCAAAAAAGGCTCCTGTGTAATTGATTATCCCTCATTTTCATTGCCACCAAGATGCAAGAGAGCCTATCTGTGTTTGATTTGCTGGGCTCGAGGCAAAAATATCCAGCAACACTTGCAATAATAGGCGCAGTAATTCTCTTGAGTTATTACGTTTGAGTACAACCTGTCATTCACACAATGAGCAAACAATAATACGTATGGAAGCCAGGCCAAGTGGTCCAGGTTGAGGTTGAGTGGGTAGCTGTTCAGTACATATTGCCGGATAATTACTCTTTTTGGGAGACAAATGATCAATATTCTGTGTCAACAAGGCTTAATTAAATACACCTTAGGTGGCATAGTAGTCGACAAGGCTTATCACTCGTCGCCGCCACTGATATGGAACAACCCAGGCAACAACAATACTACTTTGCACCCTGAAAAGGAACTCAAATAGAAGTCTTGACAGGCTCTTAAATTACCGCCACATTGTTAACAATGATCCAGGGTTGCCATTCAATCTCGTTCATCAACGAGATAAAGCTTCCAAATAAACAAATATTCTCGCATTGTTTTCAATAGCTCGTTACAAACTCCCAAATCAGTAAGTTTATGGTAAGGCAACCCTGATTGGATATCGAGTTAGCTGTACGAGTAATATTGTAATGTATGTGTGTGTGTATATATATGAGGGCTTGTGCTTGTGTGTCTTTGCTTTCTTTTATTGCTCATTTGCTTAGGGAAGGCCTGCCAAGCTTGACTAATCATACAGACAAAATGCAAAGCCATTGATTGACTGAGCGAGTGAGTGGTGAACTGATGAGGAGGTGTTACTTTTGGATATGCCGCCATAGCTCGATCCAATGTGAGCCAGCTTCGGATATTAATTATGAGGCCATTACCAATCCGCAGCTAGAGCATATGACACGTGATAATGGTTTGAAATATTGTCTTTCAGTTTGTTAATCAGCTCCCATTTGTCTCATCCGTTCATGCATATCCTTCGTCCCCTAGTTACACAGGCTTCTTGTCAAACTCTTTGTCAAACCCTTAGATCAACAATAATATTCCACTGTGTTCCCTTCGGCCATTTTATTGGCTTCAATCCGCCGTCTCGGAGTCAAAATGCATCCTCCTCCATGAACATTGGTTGAGCACACAGATGTTCCAACATGATGGCAAGAGCAACAACGAGATGGAACACGAATGAGAATGCCACAATGTTCTGTACACTCTATGGATAAACACATCCACGTTGCTGGCTGGCTGGCTGGCTCTTGTTGGAACATTGGATCCACCTTTGGAAATAAAATTGGAAAACCACTTCAAAAATATGCAATAGTTCTTCCACTACAACTACACTCACACACGACTGCAAGACACAACTGGTCCACTTGAATTTCCTGTCAGGGTTCCCATATGAAATGATCAATTCTAACTTTGTCTTAGATGTAGAAAAGTCCTACTTAATTACGGTTCCACGTGATGAGCAAACAAGGGGATATTTTGATCCCCAAAAACGTTCAAATAGAGTCTCAAAAGGCGGATAAAACGTTCGTGTCAGGAGGTGAAACATCAAGATTTGGTCGTAGATCGTCATGGCATCCCTGGCATGAATTGACGACGAGTTCTTCTCTTTCTTGTGAAGTGGAAAGGGGCAAAAATCCTTTTTACATACAAAGTGGTTCTCTCTGAATATACAAAATGGAAATTGAATGGAACATCACAAAGGGCTTCTGCTCCTTAGCCGTTCAAATTCGGTTTTCTAACTTATACTATAAGCGAGGTTGAACTTCAAGCCCAGCTTTGTCCGTACGAGAGAGTCCGAACTACTACGTTGGGCTCCTCTTTCCGAATTGTCCAATAACGTCAAAAGAGGTTTCGGTTTTAGATGATGATGATGGTGGTCCAATTCTCTGGATTTCCTCCTCCTCCTTTTTCCCTGCCCAATTTTCCCTTGTTCCAATTGTTTGCCGAGTGCTCTCGGATTTCGCAAATACGCCTCCTTTCAGAGTGGGATCCACAGAGAAAGAGAGAGAGAGAGAAAGAAAGAAAAGAAGACATGAGTCAATTGGCATGCCAATCATCGAGCATAATTGCCTTTTACCCACTGTGGACCTCCATTCCATGCCACTCGCATGTTCCGGATGTTTGGTCAGACGAGTGGCGCCCATGTATGTGCATGAATTCATGCACAATTGCAAAAAAATGCAAAAAGGTCCGGTTAAGAAAGGACTTTAAGGGGCCCGATCGTCAAGCTTCATTTTTATGGACCAAGTCTCTGATAGCGCGGCTTGCTTTTTTAAAAGCATGGAAACTAACCATGAACAATGCAATTGGATTGGTTTGATGTTGTTCTTCTTTGAGTAAAGCCTCTATCAGTCTTTTGTTATCTGACACCTCAGTCAATATCGAATGATGGCAAGTCAGTCGCCGACTTCTCTATACAATATATATGTGTATGTATATAGTGCTATCAACAATCTGCTCCTCGATCCATTTATCTCATCAAAACCAAGGATAATGTTACACTTGTAATGGGCCATAGAAGTACGTGGAAGAGAAGCATCGTGGCAACTCAAAAAAGAAACAGCTCCAAAAGCTGTGGAAAGCTTCTTCAATTTTGATTCTTTTGTTCCAAATCCTCTTTTTGTTCCATTCAAAACCTAAAATTGAATCTCCGTATGTAGCTCCCTTATGTGCTCTACTTTGTCTGTGCCATATATTTATGAATCAGTGTGGGACATGCCATGTTTAACAATGACGTTTTTAATACAAGTGTAAAAGCAAATGCTACCAAGGCCAAACAAAGCGATAGAGAGACAAAATGACGAAATACTCGTACATAAGTTAATATTGACATTGGGACCGCTGAGCATAGAGAGAGAGAGAAAATGGAGGGAATGAGGGAGGGTTTGCCAATGGGACCGACCACACAAGGGACACAAAAAGACAGAGTGACTGACTGAGTGAGTGAGTGGACCACAATACCAACAAATGGAAATGGAGCAATACCCAATTCCCAGAATCCAATGGGAACACCCGCGGAAAGTGTACGGAACAAAAATCTAGATTGTGCGATCACTATCGTGCCACCTTTTTTCAGGATTTGTTTAACCAGCCATTACGATCGGGACCGCAAACTAGATGGAAAAGAAAACGGGCGCCATTTTGTGCTCCAGGAGGATATTCATTCATTCTCCTCTGATGATTGTAGATTGTTGGACTTCCCAAGCAAGGATAAGGCCAAGCCAGCTAGCTCCCTCCCTCTGTTCTCATCCAATCTTCCTTTCTTCTTTTGGAGCTGGATCTTGTCTGCATGCTCATTGTGCCAATGTTCCATTTGATGAATTAGAATCCTCATTCAATTTCGGAACAATCCATCACCCTCCACAAAAGGCGTCTCAGAACTATGCATAGAGTGAATAGTCCCTAGTGAGAGATAGATACCCTCACCACCAACCAGTCAGTCAGTTAGGCCACGCAATTGGGTGATGTACCCACAAAAGGCACACTCTCAACTTGAATGTACCGTATGTAGTGCATGCATGCAGATCGGCAGTCAGTCAGTCAGTTTCCCTTGTTAATGCTAAGGTCCAAAACAACAGAGATCCATATCACGGATCTCTTCATCGCGTTGTTGTCGGCCTAAACTGGCACACAGATAACGAAGGCAAGGTGAATGGAGATTGCCAGCAAGGCCAAATCGAAGGTCGAACCATGATGCCAGATCATATTTCATTGAATGGCGATGCCCTCTATGTACTCAATCATCGGCTCATTGAGTGAGTGATTCAAAAGTGCGAACGAGTTTCGCTTGACTAGAGGATACGTACTATGTGAACGGACGGTAATCGGTGTGTACGGATAATAGGGTGTGAGAGCAATAAAGAGGACTGTGTCTCCACAAGTTTCAAGGGCCTCGTTGTTCATTTTGGAGTGAAATCGTATATTGGATGATGCTTCACCATCGAGAATTCGAGTGAGCTTGAATGGGAAGCCAGCCATCCAGTCAAGATCTCATCGATCTTGTGGTTGACTGGGAATTTCTATAGCTGCTCATTTGAAACTTGACGTAGCTTCCGAAAAGCCAGGCGACGAAGAAAATGAGAGTGAAAGAGAGGCTTCGTCGTGAAATTAAATCGTTGAAAAATAACGGATCCGGAAATGCTCCTTCTTCACGACTTGAATACGTACTACAAGACGGAGATGGAGGAGAGTGGTCCTCATTCAAAATCAGAATCCACATGTTCTCGCTCTCAATCAAGTGTGCCAGTGAGTAACGCTCCAAATGGAAATTCACGTTGGTTGGTCCGTCTCAGTACGTACTCGTTCGTATTCCTATTTTGAAACTGCTCCATCATTTGGCCCTCATTTTTCTGAACTTGCCTTTCAAACACAAACAATACCAATCTGATCAGCCACCACTTACCATTTGAAGCCGTGCCATCCATCAGAAATGGAATAAATTGAAAGCTAGCCAACCACTCCAAAGCTCAATATCCATCCACCCATCCACCCATCCATCCATCCATTCAGCAGTTGAGCACTTCAAATCCCCAAATCCGGAGCTGACTGTTGTGTCTCTCTCCTCGTCACTTTCCCCGTCTCAATCAAACACCTCGAAAGATTTTGAGACGACAATGATGGCAAATTACGTAGAAGTCGACCCTTGGAAATGATTGCTCGGATCTGAAGATGGTAAAAATACATTTTGGCATTGTTTTTGAGGATAGCTTTTCTCTCGTAGGTGGAAAGAGGAAAGGAGCTCCGAGCAGAGTAACAAAAACTGCCGCCGAAGGATATCACAATGAGTGAATGAGTGAGTGAGTGAGTGAGTGAGTGAGCGACAGTGAGGCGTGAAATGAGTTTGGAATAACGAGCCCAGCAGAAGATCGGAGGGCTGATGAGAAAAATGAACTGAATTGATGCAATTGTCATCTTGAACCATTCATCAAAAATCTTGTCAGCTGATCTCCCTCGGAGGCAAAAAGAAAGAACCAACGACGGAACGAAATCCGCCTGAATGTTTACATACATACAGTGTACAGTATATTATTGTACACATGCAGTCTCCAAGGATCGAGTCCTCCTATTCTTCTTTGAACGACATCAAACGACGATGATGATCGCTCTTGTCAAAACCACTCAAAGACATCTCTGATAGAAAGTTAGTACCCAATTGGAATTCGAACTGTTCAAACCATCGAGATAGTATCAGTTCAAAATCGTTCAAGATAGTGTAGTTCCATTCCTGCCCTTCTTTCTTTCTCAAGTGGATTTCGTGTGTATTGATCAAATTTGAGAAGGAGAGTGCTTTTCGGGATTTTTGTCTTGGAGGCTTTCATTTAGTCAAAGTGGCTCTTTAGCATGATAAATTCTTAATTAAGGCTCGTTAAAGAGGGATTTCGACTTGGGTTCTTTGGCTCGTCGCCACCACGTTTTTTTTCTCCTTCAGGGAGGACAGAGAGTTGAAACAAAAAGAAAAGTTCCACTCATTCACTCGAACCAAACGGCAGAGTAAAAGAAGCAGAAGGAGAAGAAGAAGAAGAGGCAACCCAGGGACCCTTGTCTCCACGAATTTCGTCAACAACCACTGTCGTCGTCGTCTCATTACCTTGTCCTCTTCTTGGTCTCCTTATCATCCAAGTCTTGATCGGTTGGTTGACTTTTGAATGATCCTCACTCGAGCATTCCTCGTTTTTTTTCCATCGAGCGGGATCCTCGGGAACACTTCGTTAGCTATTCTCAGTGAGACCAAATCGACTCATCCTGTTCAAGATCCAGCAGCCTCATTACGCCCACCAGATCCTCGTCAAAATGTCCGAGGGTCACGGACAGCTATGCTTCTAACTAGTCCATTTCATGATCAGAATTCGGTGGGAACTTTGTTCAAGTGGAAATCAAGGAGAGTCGCCTTTTTTTACGTACCAGAGTGAACACGAAAGTACATCGAGTAGTAGTTTGGGTTCTGATACTAGGGATGCAGGACGATGATTCAAGGAGAGAATCCGTGTCTTTGGGATGAAGAAGGGTCCTTGATTATGTTGTCAGTCGGAGTCCTGTGCATGGCTGTCAAGTGAAAAAAGGACCAAGATCAACTTTGGTTCATCATACTCAACCCCTCTTGAAATACTCTTGATCATCACCATGCATGCATGCATGCGTCGTCTCTTTAGAACTCGACAAACTTAATATTAAGCAAGCAGGCCAGCGAGCATGAAGGAATGAACGGTTGGTTGGTTGGTTGGATCTTCAATGTATCCGAGTTTGATCGGTTAGATTGGTATCAACATGCCTGAAGAGCATCATCAACCGACTCCTCGAACAAACATTTTTGTTCCAACTTTGATTGCCCCGTGGAACTTTTGTTTCGGATGGAAATGGAACTTTGTTTCTGTGTGTGCGTCTCATTTCGCACCTCCTGTGAGTGCATGACGTCTTTCGGAGTCGGTTTCTAATCCATGGTCTCGCCCAATCCTTGTACTTTGAGCATCCATAGCAGCCGAACTGAGTTCATCTCAGTCAGTCCATTCCATAGCATGAATCTAAACGAGTGTGGGTGTTTGTTCGGATTATATCGGATTTTCATGGGCAATTTCTCTTGTTTGGTGCACATCGATCCCGGAATTCGTCCACGTGGTGGTGGGTCGAGAGATTTCGGGTGGAGCCGCACAGATTGGATTTAATCGCAGGAGAAATTGGTTTCCCCCTCACCACCCAAAACCTGCCCAAAACACGGCCTGCCATGACATCCTTCCGTCCATTTGTATGGATGCATGTATGTACAGTAGATACAGGAGATGCCAACTAGCTTACTTGCTCGGCGGAAAGCAATTAATCGTTTTAATTCCTCTCTCTTTCTCTTCAATGAACGCAAGAGACAAGAGGCCAAACGGCATCATTGTCTTTCTATCCATGTCTTTTTGTAATTCATCCACCCACCCACCTACCCATTCCATTCACCATTTTTTTCTCCCTACCCACCTTCATGATTGGCGTCATCTCTCAAGCCAGCAAAGGGCACCACCACCACCTTCTTCATTATGGGTCTGAATGGGAAAATGAAACGTTCAATTCCATCCAAGGATCATCTGAATTGTATGACCTTTGCCAGCGCTTTTCTTATTTAAAGTGTGCAATGGTCCATTTATAAACATTTTCGGTAAACAAAAGCCGACAAACCGTGTCGTTTTGGGGGGGAGCGAAAGAGAGCGAGAAAGAAAGACAGAAGCAGAGGGCGCAATTTTGGTGGGAGCGCCTCTGGAAGTCTTTATGGGACTTAATGAACTGAGTAAACAAAACCAGGCGAGAGCAATTAAAACGGATTGCCAACCAGCCCACGAAGACCACGACGACGATTAGAAGTTCAACCATTACGACAAGATTGCCACCACTGAGACCATTCTCGGACACAGCCACAAAAAAGGAATCCCATCTGACACATCGTCGGCCAGACCAAGATTGGAATTATTAGTGCGATCAAAGCATAATGAATCAAGATCAGCTTGTCTTTTCCAGCCTGTGTTTGGTTTCCAATCCAATTAAAGGCAATCCAGCCCATGATGATATTAATAATATTATGAGTGCTACTAAAGAGCGAGCCGCCAACCGAGAAATGAAATGAAGAAGTAGTCAAAGATCGGAGGGACTGACTACTTAGTGGATAGTGGCTCAAAAGTAATGGAAATCATCATTAGCCACTAAGTTGATCAAACCCGCCTTCAAAAATGAAGAAGGCAAACGAATCAAGCCGAGCCAATCCCCTCTCAAAGCAATTATTACTGTAGATTTAGTGAAATTGGAAATGGGAAGCCAGTTCCAATCGACATTCCCGTCCAAGCCATGATAACTATTCTGACTTAACTCTGCTATAAAACATCTTGGAAACGAGAATATTGACTCGTCTAGTAAGTACTAAATCGAGAAGGAGATAAAAGAATCATTACTCCTATTAGAAGAACACGGCAAACTCATGCCCAAAAGCGGATAACTCGAGTCTTGGACCGCTTTCAATCTCACTCGGGATTAGCCCTCAAATCGATTCCACTTCTAATGATTCCTGAGAGATCATGTATAGGTAGGTTTCTAGACAAATAGGTCGTGGGAAGCCTTTCACATATCAGGTCCAACGCGGTAGAGGTCCCAATGGCCGGGTTAAAATATAGCTCTGCTCGTTTTGGAGTGGTGCTTCTAGCTCTTAAGTGAAGAAGGAACTTAATGAATCTTGAACTCAAACAAAGCTCTGCCCTAATGAACAAATGAATTGTGGCCAATGAAGTGAAGACCACGACGACGAAGACAAGCAAGAGAAGTTTCAGGAGAAGGTGAAACAACAATCACCACCCATACATGTACATATTAGAGAACGACCGACCTGTAGTACGTTTATGGAAGTCGGCAGCCAACCGCAGAAAGATGGATAAAGACCAGATAAGCCAGGGAGGGGGTTTGCTTCCATTCCCAAGGCGTGGGAAAGTCAAAACCGGTGGAATTCCAAAACCCAACCCAATCGAACCTCAATAATACGTGTAATAACATTGGCACATTTTCTTGCCTTTTCGATAAACTTGTCGTTTGTGAGTTCCTCAGGAAGAAGAAAATAGCTTGTTGGGAAGAGAGTCTCGCATTCTTGACCCAAGCAAGCTGGCTAATGATTATTTTGTTCCCCGAGATATTCTCTCTGACACATTTCTGACCTCAAACAAAAAGGATATTCTCAAGCACTAATGATAATTGCAGACCCGGTGGACAGACGAGACATATTTTGATCCTCCTCGAGTTCCCATACGCCCCAAACAGACACGCCCAGGGTCGCTTCTAGCTCTATTGTGATACTCTCTTAAGGGCACTTGAAGAACCCACGGCAACCCTGAGTGACTTTATTTCTAGCAGGTTGCACTGTAATTAGTGAAAAGAGGAAATGATTTGTCGATTAAAGGATTTATTCGCCCGAGGACTGACAAAAAAATCGTTGGGCCGACGACCGATTGCGTTGTGTGTTGTAT
>CM021322.1:6529565-6563371 GCA_010645155.1 Tigriopus japonicus
CATACGCCCCAAACAGACGCGCCCAGGGTCGCTTCTAGCTCTATTGTGATACTCTCATAAGGGCACCTGAGGAACCCACGGCAACCCTGAGTGACTTTATTTCTAGCAGGTTGCACTGTAATTAGTGAAAAGAGGAAATGATTTGTCGATTAAAGGATTTATTCGCCCGAGGACTGACAAAAAAAATCGTTGGGCCGACGACCGATTGCGCTGTGTGTTGTATCGTTCATTGTCCTGTACGTAGTACTACAAACCCTGGAAGTGAGTCAGGCTAATTTTTTTTCTTCTCTCGTTTTTGACCGGTGGATTAATCGAGGATTTTGGGGTGGACCCGCGGCAACTTCAAAGCAATCACCATGGTCGTCATCTTTGGCTTTGATTCCAAGAATGATAAGGAAACGCTCGCATCCATCCGTGCTGAATGAATACAAGATACGTGCACTACGGACAACGGGAAAGACAGAGAGAGAGAATTGTCCAATCCTGGAATGAGTCCTTGAAACCTTGAGAGGAAGAAGGCATCTTATTCGCTTAAAGCCACTCACTTTTAGTCAACATTTGCTGTCTTTTGAAAATTGGCTCGTTGTTGTTTATTGGATGGACTTGGACAGAGAGAAAGATTGGAGGGAGTGCATTGGTGGCATTGGCGGATTGTTTTGGAATCACGTTTTTAGGGGCACTTTGTCTGTTAATTCGTCTCCCCAAGACATTTATTGGGTCCATTTTCAGACAAATTCAAAGTAGGTGGCTTTCTTAACGGCTGGGTCAAGAGTAATTGAATATTCCAACCTACAGTTCACCATCCGCAAAAATGATCTGATTGCCGAAATTCAGTAAAAGCAAGTAAGCAAGAAGCTTCATAAAATTTCAAGGTGCAGGATTTTTATCTTACTATCCTTTGATGATTGTTAAATTGTCCTGCTTTTATTTGTTGGAAAAGTCGGTTCCAGGACAACTGGATGCATCGAAAAAACTGGGACCCGTTCCTGGATCTGAAAACTTTCCAAGAAGCAAAGTCACCTTGCCAAATGGACTTTCTTTTGGAGTAAGCATCCGTCTCTTCTGGTCCGATGTTGGTCTGTAGTTGGTGTTGAGGCCATTTCCATCCTATCAAGGACTTGCTTCGATATTTGGGTGGCAAGAACTCCTACTACTACTACTATTTCTTCTTGGCCATTGAAGTGACGGACGCCATCGATCGATAGACGGAAGAACAACGACGACGAAGAAGAAGAAGTGGTTGGTGGTGATTTACTATCTTTCTTTTTATTGCATTTGCCACTCGTAAAATCCGTTGTCCATCCCAAGTGAATTGCATGGAATAATCCAGAGCATTTAGCATTTTGACCCCCCTCCTACCTCCCTTCCACAAAAGCGACTTGACCAACGGCAACCACCGTTTCCAAAGCGTTTCTAGAAATCCAGGCTCAAATTGAAGGCCAACCAGATGAGCACGTTGTAAAATTAGCCTGTTCATCCATTGCCCAACCTACCACAGAGCTTCTCAATGCTCAAGTCATTCCAAACTCATAATGCCAAAGATGTAATTTTGGCAACAGAAACAGTGGTTCCATCATCGCCCCCCTTACTACCGTTTGTCTCGAACTTTAATGAGCGCAATCTGTGACACTACAGTACCCTAATATTTTTCTTCTGTTCCTTCTTTGTCTGTCCCCTTCGTTCCCTCTTCTGGAAATGGAGACAAAGTCCGCTTTTCTTTTTACTCGTTCAGAGGTCAGACGGGTATTTGTATATGGGATTTCAGTATTCCACCAACGTGCCAACTTTTTTGAACCACAACAAGAACAGACAGCCATCAACCAACCGACCTGGTAGGACCTAGCTGAGGCTCCCAAGGGCTCCCAGCCAACCAACATGGTGACGATTTGACTAACGATCCCAACGACATGTCCTGATTTGACAAGCGACCATTTCAGTTCCAAGAAAACACAAAGGAGCGAGCATCTGGTCCATGGATGGAACCACGAGTCAAGATGGGTGGTCCAAGCTCGAGAAAAAAACAGCTAGCTGTACGTACGGACAGTACTGGGTCGAGATCAAGATGTTCAACAACGTTTTAAGTAGTCTGACGAGGGTTTACATTTGACCAAAAGTGGCCGATCGACTGACTTCTCAATTGGAGGATGGATTTTGATCGACCTGCTCGTCGACTCTTGACAGATTTGGCTCGGAGATGACAAATTTGATGATTACAAGTCAAAACCAAATATTTGAGGGGCGGTTAAGTTGATAGAGCCTGATGGTCAGGTGAGCCAAGTTGCTCTGTGTCCCATTGGGTGGTGGTGGTGGCGGCATTGATGTCGGAAAAAGTCCTTTTGGGGAACGAAGAATGAATCGAATTGAATCCACTTTTGGAGGATCGAGGAAGACTCCATTCGAGGGGAAAATCTGAATGTCATTGTTCTTGAACTCAATCAGTAGAACATGCTGTAAAAAAAAGATCAATCCAGAGCCCACCATAAATGATTGAAGATCTTGAAGCTCGGGATAGCGATATCGATGGACGACCATTAGCAAAATGGACAATCCATGGATCTTCCTTCCATTGGGCAAAATTTGGTTATTGGAATGTGAGTGCGTCCGTCTGTCCGGCTAAAAAAACGCCAAATCAGACAATAAATCTGGTATTTTTTGTGCTCTTTTGATAACGCAGAAGAGGAATTCTTATCTCGAGCCCCGAAAATGAAGATCAATTGGAAGTGGTAGTACACCTCAATGACTCAATGACTCAATGACTCGAAGACGAAGAAGAAAGAAGGCTTCAAAAATTCCTCTTACCAACGGCAACAGCTTTGGCTTGGAAAAAAATCAGAGAAAACGTCTCAATTGTCCATCGACGTTGCCAAAAAGCGCTAGTTGGCGTGAATCCTTTCAGAGCAAGCCGAGTGCCAAGCAAGGGTTGACATCTCCATTCCCTGAACTCATTTAAAGCCAGTTAGTTACCCTCGTTGGTTCGTCCTTTTGAAGCGTTCAAATTGGAGGCACATTCCCAGAGCAATCATAAAAGAAAGGAAGAAAAGAAACAAGTCCAATTTGGCACGTGAACTCGGTTTGGAAGAGGCTAAGAGGCACTCCACGAGAAAAGACAGAAAAGAGACTCAAGTACTGCTGGCTTGGAGATTGGTGGCCATGCCATTGTAAAACCAGTGACAACCATCACTTCACTGTTTTTTCTCCCCCACGACCGGACAAGTATGTACATATACTATGCTGATGTTCACTCACCTTTTGAGTTCGAATGCTCCGATTCAACGATAATGTGCTAACTTTAGGTTTCTTATGTGAGACCCTCTCACAAGCTGCTTTGATTAAAAGAAATAGCTATTCTTTTTGGGTTAGGACACGATGGTCAGATTTCATTCATTATACGTAGAAAAGAGAATACTACATAAAACAGGAAAATGTTCATTCATTTTAGTAAATGTCGAAAAAGGTATTATTATGTGTTAGAGCGCTAAAAAGGAGGAATCGTGCTAGCTAATAATGAGACAAAATATCTAAGCTACGTATTGTTTAGTAAAGAATCCTAAAAAATCAACCTGGGTTCACTCAAATTTTAACATACCATTCCAGATAAAGTCGATTTCAAAAGCTTTTTCCCGTCTACCAACTCGTATTGTCTTGTATGTAAATGCTCCAGGATCAATCAGATTTTACAATTTGAAGGGTCGCTAAAAATGAATCCCCTCGAAACACGAGTAAGGCTGGATTGTTGAAATTTCAAGTTTAAAATGTCTGGTTTGGTGGGCGACAAAGTGAGCGAGCGAGTGACGTGGGTAATTGTCGGTCACAATTTTATTTGTCAGCGAGTCGTTCGTGCCTTAACGACTCCGACACAATTGTAAAATACCCGAAAGAGGATCTAAAAAAGAGCCTCTTGGCCGACTTTGTGTGGACGTGAGCTCGTCCAGAGGATGGACAACATCTGAGTACAAAAAAAGTCGTCAAAGTGGGGAATAAACCAAGACGACGCGTGGTGTTTTTGTTGTCACTCGCCATCTATCTGGCCATGTTTTTGAATGAAGTCAGATTACTTTGGCTGACCGTTTGATGATCGTCCAGAGCATTGACATATTATTTATCGCAAGAAACCTTTCAGGTCGGAACTTTCCTATTTGCTTAAATTGGCACATCGTGGGAGACATGTAAAACTAATTTTCGGTGGCAAAAAATATCCACAAGAAGAAAGGGTGATTGATTGATTTGACCGGGAGAGACCTGGGACCAAACCCGAGACCCCGAGCAGAGCGTAGTCGCGCTTCAACCAGTCCTCCTTCGTTCAGATCAGCTCAGATGTTGAGTGCACTTATTCAAATGGCTCGAGTACAAGTATACCAAAGTATTGGATAGTATACGTAGCCATCCGTGAGTATAGGGTGAATACATAAGCTGCCTTTTAAACGAAAGGTCATGTACATTAACCATACTCGAGCATGGTTATTAAAACTATTCTTTGGTTTGTTTGAGCCATTTGAATCATGCACTTAACATTCGAGCTATTATTGCTATCGTCATCTATGGAACGGCGAGTCTTCTTAAATGGAAGCCATAATGTTCGTAAAGTAGTTTTATTGGGAAGACCAATCCAATCAAAAATTGACTCCCTCGGTATCTATGAAGTCTGTCTTTGTATGTCGCTTCGGCTGAAAAATAATACTCTGTTCTACACCTTTGTGCAGCAGGTCTACATAGAGGAGACGAGAAAAATACATACGGTAGAATACGTCGACAAGGGAAATGCGCTTGAGGCGCCAGTTGCTTGACGCCTTGGACAAATAAAGAGGAAATTAATGTTCAAAACAATGCTGGTTCTGCCTCCTCATTCTCGGATCAACCAACTGCTTGTGTGCGTATTAGTCTTACTACTACTATTACAGCAACGAACGTCTACTTGCCTGCTTGGCTCACTCACTCATTCAATTTTTACGTCATTCAGTCAGTCACTCGGTGTGTAAATGCGTTTTCAAAAGAGGAGGCTTTCTCTCCGAAATGACTTCTATTCTTCCTCTCATTAAACCGACAATTTTTGATACCGGAGAAACCATCATCTCATCCTCCTTGACTATCCCGCATTCATAATTAGAGATCCGAAGGACCCTTCTCTCTTCCATGTACGTTCCATTGAACCTACAACCATACTCGTTCTGTTCTCACTTTTACTACTGATCCTGTTAGTGTCCAAACAAATCTTTCACCACTCTATTTTCGTGGCTGTATGGATATTTCGACTAATGCCTTGAAATTAGTACCAAAGTCCTCTCCTAGATACTACTATTTACAGAGCTCTGAGATGAATTCATCCGCCCGAAGTTAATCACCAATCAACCCACCACCCAAACCACCCATCAGTTCAGCGTGAGTGGATTGCGCGGAGAAACTGTTTGGAGATGTGAGGATGATTATTACCACCATCACTACCTCATGAGACCCCCGCATTCCTGCCCTGCATCACATGTGGACATATGAAGGTGCACCAAAGTCATTGTGCGACCACCACGGATTTCGTCATTATCATCATCGTCCCATGCCAACCGCCGTTGACTCTACAAAGTAAAGGTTGGAGAAGCTTCGGAGACCGCCAACAAACAACGGAACGCTTCGACCCCGGGTTGGGAATGATTGCCACCGGTATCACTGTCAAGTGACTTCACACCACACTCACTCACTCACTCACAAATGCACGTATCGACTCTTTAGGGCCACATACTGGGCAATGAGGGGATCCTCAGGGTTCATTAATCAGACCCCTCTCTGTCTCTCACTCTCTCGGGAAAAATAGTTTTCCTTCCCAACCGGTGAAGAACAAGACGAACCAGAAGGAGACGATGGAGAAGCTATTGTCTTTTAGCTTCAAACACTTATTAACGGCAATCCCTTTCCGATGCAATGGGGTGTCAGATCAGGCTTGCCAATTTGGCTGTTTCCCCAATTAACCGTTGGGATTACTAACTACTGAAAATTTTGAGAGCACTTCTGATGATCCACGCGTGTCTGTCAATTTGTCAAATTGAGCAAAGGTTCTTTTATTTGAAACGATTGAAAATGGCCCAAAATGGCATCACTGGGAGTCCCAAAAAGTTGAAGCGATTATTAGTTCATGCTTGATGGCCTCTGCCATTCAGAAAGACTTCTCTGTCGTCTTGTGAGGGCTTCCTTGATATGGTAAAACATGTCTACTACCATTGCCGCCATGGCCTAACCAGTCCAATCATTCCGTTCTGGCTTGGTTCCCCAAGTGGCTGGGTCTTCGTCTTTATCGGAGCCTCAATAAAAGCCGCGATTATGTCTCGAAAAGATATATCTTTCAGAAATTCGTCATCTTTTCGAAGGGAGATTGGCCGAGGGACAACATGACCAGGTGAGTTCGAGAGAAACGCAGGGAAGAAAGGAATCTTATTGAAGAGGGGTGGAAGTCCGTTCCGTACTATACATACATAAGCGCAAGCTGCTTTGCTGTTGTTTGATCATCGTTCTTTGGTATTCATGTCAGGGCCATTTGCGATTGGGGTGGACACTCACACACAGAAAATGAGACTCCGTGAAGCAAGCACTTCTTGGGGCAGCCCTGCATGTGAGAAACTGGGTTATGAAATTGGCTTTGTTTGGGGGAAGGGAATAAATAGAAAACTTTAAGTTTCCCAACTTCCCCCTCGTTGGAGGAGATCGTTCCATTTTGGGACAAATGGGCGACTACTATTTGGACATTCAAGCATATGCTTCATGACAACAATGTGCAAACGTGTTCTGTAGACACATTCACATAAAGCAATCTAAATCGGCCTCACCAAAGTGTATCTAATTTTTCGTTGGAATACCATGTTTGAATTACTCAAAGAGTGGGTTAAGTAACGGGGAATAAACTTGCCCTAGCATATCTGTTCATCACAGAAAAATGCCAGATTAATGTGTCCCCAATTTTTCGAACAATTTTTCGTCGGGAGTTTTGGGATATCAGGCTAAAATGTTTATTGCCTTGTTTCGTTTCATCTTCGTGTGTTTTGGCGAGCTCAACACGAGATCCATCCACCAACACCAGCCATCGCTTCTTCCATACATTTGACTTCACGCCAGAACGATGGCATCATACAGCGAGAGATGCTTTCATTCACTGAAAACAAGATCTTTTGAATGCCCCCATGAAACTGCAAACATTCCCCAAAACTAGGACGGCAACCTGAAAAACTGACATGAAACGGAAATGAGCCACCAATATACGCGCATATCTAGTCCCAGCTTCTCAAAACATACAATAAATAGTCTTCAAATCGAACCTAACGCGTTTTTTTGTTTGGAACTACATTTTTTTATTGCTTTTATTGCTGAAAAAAGAGGAAAACCCGAAAAGGAGATTCAAAATACCTTTAAAAATAGGATTTAAGTAATCTACGTTTTTCTAGAACAGCCCGTATGGCTCAGAGGCAGAGCACTAGTCTCGTAAACTAGGGGTCGTGAGTTCGATTCTCACTGTGGGCATGTGTTTTAGAGTTTGCTTACATTTTAGACATCTTTTTGTTTTGCCAGTTACGATTGACATCTTTTCTATTTTACTCTTGTCTCTTTTTAATCCCTTACTTATTGCTATCCTTTACCTTACCTATGTCTAGTAACTTGACCGTTGGGTTCGTTAATATGGACAAAACGATGGATGTCTTTACTCCATTATTTGTGTTACTTGAAGGTTTCATTTGACCTGCTATTATTGGCCCCAACATAAACCAGACATGGGTGGACAGTAATCTAAATTTTAGGATTTTTTTTCCTTATGGAATTTGGTTGCAACGGGTCATCTGGCGCGTTAAAACATTTTATAGGTTTAACTCTTGTCTCCCCTTACGTAGTCGGCCTTGTTGGTACGAGTAACGCGCAATTCGAGCAAAAAATAAAAACTCTGTTTACGTTAGTACTTGCTTAAAAATTAAAATCATTTTTAAAATCTATCCATGCTAAAGTTTAAGAATAAAAACTCAAGTTTTAATCGTACCATTTCGTGTGTATTTACCACATATTAAGCTCAAGACCATTCGACCAAGTTGAGCTAGAAGACCGAGACGTCAGTAGTTTAATATGTCGCTTCCAGATGTCAAATGGCGTCATTTTTATGGTTTGCTTTGACAATCAAAGCAAAAGAAAGTGTTAATGAACACAACAAATAACGTCCTCTATGAGCTTCCTCATGAAGCACTGCATTTCAGAATAACTTGAAGGTGCTGTTGGGCGCCGCCAAAAGTGAAATATCTGTAATTAATTCACCTATGGTATTAACCAAGTAGTAAATAGCCTATGAAATGAACCCATGTCTGCTGAAGCACTAACTTCTCGTTTGGCCACTCAGTGACTCGCTACTACGCACTGTGGACCCTTACTTCCTTTGAAATGGAGATGATCTAGTAGGCATCATTATTTGCCCACACTACTCTTTGGTTTGCAACTTGAAGAGCCAAAACACTGAGCAAAACTTACTCCGACCACCCTCAATATCCTAGTGCTTATCTTTGCGTTTCTACACACTAACTCACCTTCGAAATCAAACAAATTCGAAGATGACTCTGAGGGAGGATAATTCTATATCTAGTCCAGTGACATTTTTTAAAAGTTTCTTTGGATCGGAATTCTCCTCAGTTGGCGAAGTCAATCCAGTGGTCAGCGCTCAACAAGGTCTTCTTGGCTCATCTCACGACCAACTTCACTGTAGTAGTGTAGACTACTAGTAGCCAGCAATGGGGTTGTTCGAAGCTACATATACAGTATTAGTGAGTGCTTGAGATAAAGGTAGTTGAGCATGGAGGATCGATGTGGCTCTCTCTCTCTCTTTTTATATATGTTTATCTCTTCTCAAAACATAGATGCTCACCTGAACTCGTTTTGAAATAAAGAAAAAATGAGATGGCTTTCGTATGCTGAATTATTAACATGCTGTCCGGGGGAAATCATCAAGTGAAGTGGTGTGCATAGCCACCTCCGTTATAAAATCCACTATGAAAAAGATTGTCACTGTGCTCATCTCTTGGAGCTGGAAACATTTCTATATCCATCCATCCAGTTATGGAAAGATTCCAGAGCCCGGACCGAGTTGCTTTAGATGATAATGATGATAATAATGATGAAGAAAAGAAGAAGGTGATGTCTACACTCTAAACTCTTTCCCACGCTACCGACAACACTCGGCATTTACTCCATATTTCGTAGTCGTACAATTGAGTTCAGTCCAAAACTCATTTACGCAATGCAGATAACTAAGTGTTGGTCAAGAATGAGCTTCCGTCCATCCCTCACATTTGTTAGAGTATTTTTAACCGGTCTTCCGTGCGAGAATGCAAAATTCAGTCGGAAATGGGCCTGCAAAAATTCAGGTATTTGATGTTGGAAATTCTGAGAAAGTTTTGATGCTAGCGATCAAATAAGATTGTTCGGCTCATCAACTATCTAATACAAGAATAAGCCGCCACGAAGAGGAGTGCAGATACGCAGTTTGTGGATGTGGATTGTAGTACCTCCAATGCGAGTTGGTTGGGTCTTGGTTGGGTTGAAGATGCCCAAATGAGGAAGATTTCAAATTATCCATTGGAGGAAGAAGAAATGGTTGAAAGTCATGAAACGAAAGAACGAGAGAAAGGAAGACCAACTGTTGGGTTGGTTCTTGAGCATTCCATTGTTTGAAGCCGTCGTGGTCGTCCTCGTCCCAATGATGCACTCAAAAGGCATCAAAGTTGAATCTCATTCGAATCTTTACTACGTTTTGATGGTTGATAATGGGCATTCCCTTGCATCTCAAACACAGCAATTTGACGTGAACATAAATCAAATCCAATACATTACCCCACGTTGGCCGATTCCATTGAGCTTGAGAATCCCCGAAATAGTCAAAAAAATGAGTAAATCCAATCTCGACCGAGAGAATCTTCATTTTTTGTCTTCTTGGATGGTTGGTTAGTGTTCCATTTCCACTTGAGGATTGCATAAAGTACATTTCCCTCGAGGAGAATGGAACAACAAGCAAACACACTCGGGAACCAAGATGAAAGTCTGACTCTGAAAAATTGGAACATTAAAACTTCTTAAATTGCTCTCATTTGCATCCTGGCGTTAGGCAAGACGAGTGTTGTGGAACTTATGGAACCAACTACGTTCATTGTACAACTTCCACGAAGATGCTGAGTGCAACATGTACCATGGAGCATCTCAAACCACCTTCGAGGATCACCCCACTCACTGATCTAAATGTCGATAGATGCATTGAAAGTTCAAAAATTGTTGAATGTTTCAAGTAAGTTTAAAAAGTAAGCTAGGTTTTAATGACAGAGCCCCATATTTTTTCCGAAATATTTTAGGAGCCTGGCAAACCGAGACATTTTCAGGCAGTGCTTTGTCAGAGCTGTCATTGGAAACGAATATTAAGGACCTCATTGTGTGAGTGTAAGCGAATGGATGGAGTTGTGGCGGCATCTTGTTTAGGGCAAGCAAGATCCGCTTTTTCCCTCAAGGACTTGGCGACGAAATGGCACGTGGAACAAACCATTTCAACTTTCCACATTAGAACAAGAGAACGAGACGGTTTGGGTTCACCGATTCCTCGAGACATTTGGCTCCCAAATGTGTGCGTAATTGAACGCCTCACCCAAGAGGCTCTGTACTTGGCATTTATGCGTGTTTGTTTGAGTGTGTAGATGTAAGTAAGTCAGTTAGTTAATAGGTTGGTGGACAGACATGTGGGTGAGTGAGTGTCGTTGGATGGGTCGGTCGGAATCGGGATGCGAGGAGGTGATGGTGGTAATTGTCCTTTGGAATCCTGCTGTGATATCAGATCAGATCGCAGTGTGAGATCGCACAAGAGAATAAAATTGGTCATTTAACGCGGAGATGAGATTTCTCGCCGATGAAGAGGACCAGAGGACTCGAGATCGAATGGTTCCAATCAATCAGAATATGCATTAATCATGCGCTCTGGGGGAGACACGATGCTTCACAACTCTGACGACGACGACGATGAGAATGATGAGAAGCATCACCACCAAAGAGATCTACACGCAATGGTATCAGTTTCAGCTCAATCTCAAGGCAACGAGAGAGAGAGAAAGAGAGATCACCCCTCGAAAACTTTGAAAAGCAAAGGTTAATTAGTTGAGATTTGCCTTTTTGGCACCATTCTATGCATTTAAATGAAACATCAATTACCTTTTTCGGACGCACTCTTGTGATTCGGTTGGTTAGTGGCGGAATAATGCACTTTCTAAACTGTTCTTCCGCTTTCCTCGTTCAGATTCGAATTTACGCATAGTGAAGCTGTCTCCCACGATTGGCATTAGAAGTATCGGCTCTATCTATTCATATCATCTGGCTTTTTTTATTTAGCCGTCTCCATCATCATGAGCAGCAGGGACTGGAAGTCTGATTCAATTTCTTTGCTGCCCGCCGTTTTTTTCAGATGACACACACACACTGTGTGACAAGATATGATATGTCACTATTAAAAAACTGGACAGCCGTCAGGGTTGAAGGGTGGGATCTAGTACATAGACTAAGGAGCCGTGTTTTATCTGTCTCCGGTTAGACTGTGGATTGTTGTGGTTGTCGTAGAAGTCTTTTTCTTCCTCAACAACCGTCCGTTTTGTGGCAAGTGGTCATTTGTGCGTTTTTACTTTGCCTCTCCGCCTCATTTGCAAGTCTAATGGGACGTCACAAAATGGAGCTTGAACGTAAGGGATCCTCAGGTTTGCCAAAGTAGACCAAACTTGGACAAGCATAACTGGACAAGATATCTCCTTCAACCCTAGGTCGTTAAGTTTGATGTTTGTTGCTATTTCCTTAGTCTTTCGTGCATGAATCATTGAGAAAAGTATGACTCAATCCAATTAGCAATATCGAAGATCGATTCTCTGGTTCTCAACGAGAAATCTCTTGTTCTCTTAGCTCAGAAACTGAAAAACAAGAATTAAGATAAAGGGTTTACTTCGCTTGGCATTATAACAACAGAATTTTCCCTGACAGTATGAATGCCAAACCAACACCAAACACTGCATGCGTAATGTGTCAACTAACAAACAACTAGTTCCTTTTTTTCTTTCCAGAACCCGTCAACTGTTTTGGCAACACTTGCTTGAAGTGAACGAACCGAATATCTCGAAGGAAACCTCAAAGAGAAGTCAGTGACAGACCTCTGCACATAATTGACTGCTTGTTCGTTCAAGCCCAAATTGCCATTTCCAGTTTGATATGAGGAACACTTTGAATGAATACCATCATCCGTCCTCACAAACAAGGAACTGGACAACGAGGGAAAAAAATCATAAACTCGACGAACGGATAAAGAATGAGAGAACGAAAGAAAGATCACAAACGGGCACAATGACTGTATGACAATATGAGGCAGCCAGTTATGCAAATCATCGGGTTAAAGGGGAACGTTGTCCGCTGAATGCTCCATATCACATTTGCCACTTTATTCCGTTTCTTTGTTTATTCCTTGCAATCTGTGAACCATGCGTTCAATCCCTTTCATTTGGATCGCGTTTTGGGTAGCATATTTCTCAAACTCCAAATCATCCAGATATCCATACCAATTGAAACATCCAGAGTCGGACCCAAAGTCGGTCGAGATCGTCTGCCAAAAGAAATGACTCTTTTAAAGCAGCTTTGAGCCGGATAAATGTGGGAACAGATGAATTTGGGACCACTTACTTGAGGGAAGAGAATGATAATGTCGTTGATGGAGGCCGTCTGGCGGAATCCAGAGTGGTTGATAAAATCCACACCCACCCATTGGGCTTGCATGCCACATCCATGAAAATGAACGTGAAGTGGACAAGCATGCGTTCCATTTTGGCAACCCTGGGGTACGAAAACAAATCCCACCGGGCCCATATTTGCCTTGTATGCATCACTAGACTCAAAGAACTCATTCTGATCAAAGGCTAGAATCGTACCCGCTGACCGTTCCTCTTGCTGCGGATTAGATTCCAAGTCCTTGTACATGAAATCCAACATATGAAACACACTATGCAAAAATGTATGCAAGATAATATTTTCTGTCATGTTTTTGACATTGGACGTACATTTTACCTGTCATAGTGGCAGTTTTCAACATAGATGTACCCATTCAAACTGCCACACGCAGTTCCAAAGAAGTCCGATACAACTGCATGGTTTGCAGGTACATCAGTTTTGATCCTGAGTTGCACATTGGCATCACTGACAAATCTCTTATAGAAGTCGGAAACGGCCCCACTGGATTCTGGATTCACGATCTCATCTTTGGCACCATGGAATATGTACACCCTTCATAAAATTCACAATTACATTCCCGCCAAAAACTACGTGTATCTTTGCCATAACTCCATTCTTACGTGTGGTTCGTCAACGCTTGGAGGGGATCAATTTGTCCATTTTCTGCCAATTCTTGAGCTCGAGCCACCAGGTTCTCCGTGTCAATGAGTCCAGGTGAGTCCACACAAAACTCATCGATCCCACACAATGGAGGTCCTCCTGACCAAATCCCCACTCCTCTAACCAACTTGGAAAAGGCCACGTGGAACTGAGTGGCGAAATAAGCCCCAGCCGAAAACCCACTGACAGTGATGCCATTTGGATCAACGTTGAAGGAGGGAAGAATGCCATCTTGGGCAGAAACTGCTTGAATGAGCAGAAACGGTAGGAAGCACGTAGTAATTAACATTTTTAAAAGCCTTAAATGCTGCTGGACAGCTGTTATGAGGACTAATGTATGGGGAGATAAGAAGGATGACACACTAACCAAGCAGAGAGGGATGAATGAAATGAGAGAAAGTTTGTGGTGGTCAGATGAATTATCAAGTAAGACGGTGGCTCATTCGCCCTGGACATTAAATGTTTTTGCACCTTTGGAATGTATGAATGAGTACTTCAGGGCAAGGTCATTAAAACGCGCAGTTTGAAATTTGAAAATAAAAATTAAACTTTGCTCGAGTAACCCGGCCTGTCAAGTGAGAAAAAGAGAGTCCGCATTTCAACCTAAACAGCTCAAACTAAATAAACCGACTTTTATTGCTTTCAAGGAAATGACAATTCTGGGCTACACTGTAATAATGTATTTTGCTTCAATAATCAGTCACTCGTTGAAAAATAAGTCTGCTTGTGGTGTTTCATC
Organism: Tigriopus japonicus; assembly: GCA_010645155.1. Classification (NCBI taxonomy): domain Eukaryota; kingdom Metazoa; phylum Arthropoda; class Copepoda; order Harpacticoida; family Harpacticidae; genus Tigriopus; species Tigriopus japonicus. Next base: position 6,543,706 of record CM021322.1, read on the forward strand.
TCCCATAAATAAGATAAATGATCATGAAAATATGAGCTAACTCAGGATTGGTTTTCGTATATATTTTTTTCTTTTCCGACAGTGAATGACTTCTACAAGTTTATTGGTTTGTCAAAACGTCTCTGACAACTCGTCAAACACATTTCTTGTCATATCGATCGGCTTGAAGGGGGCCATAATTGGCTCGGATTTTATTGAATGTCCTCTCTCTTTCGTCCTAAACAGCACATTAAAGTCGAGAAATCATGATGTACTTACAAATCACCACGAAATATTCCGTCTTTGTTTACATGGAATCACACATTCTAGTGGAACAAGCCCATCATTGCCGACTGCTGCTATCTATCTGTCTGTCTGTCTGTCTGTCCACTTGACACGTTGAGATCTGTTGAGATCTTCAAGGCGAGAGATTATTCTGAAGAAGGAGTTCGCTTTTTAATGTTCAATCCTCACGGAAAAATCCAGAGATGGACGGAAGGAATGCCTTGGAATTCTCTGATTGATTGACAGAGAGACGGACACGTTTGATCACGAATCACGAATCCTGTCTTGGATTGGCTATGAGCACACATTGCCTTGATTTGAAATGTGCCAAAAGCTATTGAAGCTTATTTGGACAAAAATTGTAAAAGCCAAATTGAGTGAGCGCGGGCCAAAGATTTCGGGCTTTATTTGCTTCATTAGGGACATGGTCTTGGTTATCTAACATTAATTTGATCGTTTGAAGCGATATTATTAAGCCTGGAAAACTCCTTATATTCATTGATCTCGAAAAATGATGCAAAATAAAATATATTTGGAAGAGCGAGCTCTTCTGAAAAGCTGTTTCCCACCTAACATAAATCATAATTGATACTCCAAGGCCAAACAATGTTTCGTGTGGTGCCCTATTGACACCTATTTTTTTCAAACCACAACCTAATTTGCGAGGCTTTCTGTACATTGAAGATTATTCGACTGTCTTTACATAGAAGGATAGAAAGGGTCCAGCGATGTTCCACGCGTTGGATTTGCGGTATGGCTAATCTGAATTAATGGGAAAGGCTCCAAATTCTCAAAATGTATAGTGTACAACGTACTATTGATGTATTTCGAGTTAGGCGTGCCACTATTTTTGACTCGAAGTTTATTTCTGTTTAAAAGGGCAGGTTTTATTGAACTTTTCGAAAAGACCTAAACAGGGGCCAATTCGGCAACAGTCGAACTAGTGCCTGTTGAAAAGTTCAGCTGTGGTCAGATGTTTCACCCTAAAAACCAAAATGGCAAAACTCTACCAAAAATTCAACTCGAAACACATCAGTTTCCAGGACGTACGAGCGATAACTTATCACTAGGGACGGGCAAAAAGTGCAAATCAAAAGAAGCTTTTGGCTACCAAAAGTTGCACAATAATCAACCCAAAATCGCAAAATAAAGTGCAGAAAAAGGTAAAAAGCGCAAATAAAAACCAAAAAAGCGTAAATAAAATATAAAAAAATTGGAAAAATATGAAATTTCTGAAACTTAAAGCTTCAGATACTTTCTTGTTATCTGCTTGTTATTTTTCAATTTTTAAGATGAAAATATAGATATTGAAGTAATGGTAATCAATTCTATGCTAGCCTACGTGGGAGCCGTAAAGTCAGATTTAGTTTTCAAATTTGAAAAAATCTTCCAAAAGTAAATATTTTCAAAGAGGAAATAGCAAACTCTCAACAATTTGTTCATTTTAGGCCAAATTCGTAAAAAAATCGCGCAAAAAAAGGCGAAAAGTGCAAAAAGGCAAATAAATGGGTTTATGTTACCAAAAATCTTTTTACACTTTTTGCCCGTCCCTACTTATTACAGTTGGTCAAAGCTAGGGTTTAGACATATTTGGCGTTTGCGGAGGAAGTTAAAAAACCATTCAGTTATTCAAGACGTCCCCTAATGAATGACGAACTATCAAATTGCTCGCCCATTCAAAAAATTAGTTTTTTTACATTTGGTTTGTAGGGAGAATTTTTCATATCCCCAAAAAACTTGATTTTGATCTTCAATTTTGCAAGGATTGAATAACATCATGTCAAATTAGACGGAAAACTGTTATTTTTTAGTGAGAATAAAATGTGTTTCACTGCCGAGTTTGGAACTTTGGTTTATTGCCAAAAATATTTTCAAAACAAGGTTAATTGTTTGTGCATTTAAGCTGGTTTGTTTTAAGCTTTAAGGGCTTGGAATTATTTTGGCATGCTGTGCCACCTAAATTTATCAAATTAGGAGTCCCTTAAATGGCACTTGTACTTTATTAACACCATGTTATAAAACGTTTATTGTCGAGAACCTTGAAGTATTTAAAAGATTTGAACAGAATTTTCATGAAACTCTTTTGTTTTGTGCTCCGACATGATTAAATAGACGCTAACATTCATGACATTCATATGGCGTCACTTTAGAAACATGAGGACGTTCAAAACCAAAACTAGGGTGGAACTCAATTGATGAAGTATATTCAAGCATGCATGTCCAAACAAAAAACGAATAACCTGAAAATCCCACAAGAAACAAACCAATCTTCTGCCTTTTTAAGAAACGACGGTCTCAATCTCAATCCATTTTCAATCCATGTTGTTAATCCAAAAACTGGCATTACAGTACAGTAGTTGGTTAGAGGGGCCATTTTGACCGGGCAAATTGTCAATTGTTTGCAAACGATTTCAGTTGGTAAAAATCGAGATCCAAGACTAAATAAATAGCTACTACCTTTCCATATGTAAGTTGTAATATCATGTGTCTCTTTTCGCTTTTCTAAAAGGGGCAAAAACAATGCCCTTGAGGAGTTAATCATGACATTTACGTCTTTGCTCAATCTTTTGTTGTTTTGAGGACTTCCTAAAGAAATTCTCCACACGGATTGACAATAAAAAAAAATCCCTCTTTTCCACTGTTCTCCATTTTTTTCCAATTTCCCTTGGCTTGCATATCACTGTTTCCTTGACTCGAATCTTTGATTGATGGATATGGACGTGTTTCTCTATCCTGGCTTCTTGATACGTTCGTAGATCTCTCTGGACGTTTTTTTTTGCGATTGAAACGTGAAGTCAAAGTCTGTTTCCAATCAGATCTTCTTTGTGCAAACGAGAAATGTAAGTTGAAATGAAGGCTCTGCAATGGCGATGACATTGACGAATAGAACGAAAAAACTTTTTCCGGCAGTGGCGATGATATGAAACGAAAGTCTTCATTCATGAATCAGGATCATTGAATCGCGAAAAAGAAGGCTTATTTCCGTTTGACTGAAGGTGTGATAAATAATCATTTAGTTTGATTTGGTGGTGTCAGAATTGGGGCCAGATATGAACACAAGACATCTTGAGTGGTAAGAACCATAGAAGGAAAGCTTCAGTCTGATTCCCTTTGACAGACGTGGACTTTCTATTACTGAAATATACAGGAAGCAACTTTGGGTTAACTTTAGGTTTGATTAAGTTGCCTTTTCGCAGGAAAAATCTTAAATTCATTTCAAATATGCTGTCAACGTGTTGCAAATTATCGGGCCCCTACATTGTTCAATTTGGCGCCCATTAGTCTTCGTCAGGAATATGTAGGAGCTGATCCTTTGACACAGGGGTCAGCAACCGATGAATCTGGGCCCATATGTCGCCCAAGGGTGGTCGTTGGTGGGCCCAGGCGCTATGGGAAAAGTTTCCGTTTTCATAGAGTGTCTCTGACTTCTCATCGAAAATTAAGGAGTGTGCCTCTTCTTGGCTTATGCATTTTGGGGTCACGCATCCATCAATAAACTAGTTTATTGACCAGTTTATTTATTTAACCAGACGCGTATCTTGAAGCAGCGGGTGGAAACACTGTTTCGGGTGGATGAACGAAATCATGCTTGCTCCCACCCAAAAGTCTCTCCAGAGGCTTGAACTATGGAAGCGCTCTGGCAACTCAAAAAACCGGTTTTTAAGCATTGAGGAGGGTTACGTTTCTGTGCTGAGGGTGCAACACTTAGAATTTGTATGAGATAAATGGAGGCACTGTTTGTGTTTTAGATTGCACCCAAAGATGTCAAACCTCGACTTACTCGATTGATTATTGATAGCAGGTGGTTATTTGCACGAATTTTGTCTTGTCTTGTGTATTGTTGTACAGCGAGCTAAGATTATGTTCGATTATACTTCCCAGCAACTCACACAATATCTCACAACTAAAGGTTAGTTGTTGAGGTCAATAGCATTCATAGTCGTAGACCAAGCAAAGTATTACTGATGGTTGCTTCAAATTTTATCACCTTTGCGAAAAGGTAGAACGAATTCATTTTCCGCTTACGCTTGCCTCATACAATATTTAGTTTCGTTTCCAAATACTTCTAAATGCCTTATAAAACAAAGTAGAAGCAAAACTGATGTGTTTGATTATAACGTACATACAAAGAACAACAACAAACAATTGGTAATCGAGGTTGTGTGAGCTCGAATCTTCAACGTTTCGTTCGCTTCCTTTTCCAACTCCGGAGCTTGCAAAAGCATCAAACAAACATGTTCTTATAATAAATACTCTTAGATTTTTCATCTGTTTGATAAATGAAAACCCCATAAATCATAACCCAAAATATGAAATATGAGTGCCCTGAGCCTCTTTCTTTGACGAGCGGTCAAAATTAGTCTATGAGCCAACCCTTCAACCCAGCTAATCATAATTGGCAATATTCCAATTTATGTCACCCTCACTCTGAAAACACCTGGATGCCGTACTTTCGAAACGTACTTATGCCCATTCACAAACTCAAATCACCATAAGAAATCGAGCTAGCGTCTCTGTACTCGATTAGGGGGTCATTTTTCCGGAAATTAGGTGGATATTTTTTTCTCAGTGATTCCAAATGCTTTCTACAGGAGGTTGATGAGAACTTGGGGAGTGTAGCATCAAAGCTCTTCAGTCGGTTTTCTGTCTAAAAATGGACGAGGACGATCGCAATTTGATAGATACGGTTAAATTGAAAGAGGAACTCACCAATGCCATTGGCGAGGCCAAAGGTTACATCCACAATGCCTATCGTGAGTTCTGTATACAACATCCCGATTTGGTAAGCCTTTCTCTTGCTCTAACAAAACACCGGGAACATCAAATGATGAGCTCATCATGGATTGATTGATTGATCCAGGTCATTGCGGTGCAAGAGGGCCAAATCCAAGGAAACCGTGCCATTCTCAGAGAGATGTCCGGAAGACTTGGGACCATTTTTGAAGATTTCATGCGTTCCATCACCTCAGGGTTGACATCGACCAAGGATGCTAGTAAATCGGTCCAATTTCGGGATCAGGGAAACAAGGAGTACCAAGCCAAGCGGTTTTATTCGGCGTTAGATTGTTATACCAAGGCCATTTGCCAAGGTCCAAATGGATCCGAAACACTTGCTTTGGCATTGGCCAATCGTTCCGCTGTCATGTTCCATTTGAAAGAGTTCCAACACTGCATCCACGATTTGGACCTGGCTATCAAAGGGGATTATCCCAAGAAGACCTTGTTCAAATTGTACGAGAGAAAAATCAAATGCTTAGCCCAATTAAGCAATCTCGCCTCAGCTAAGACCAATTTGGATCAATTTTCCAAAGCATTGAATTTTGCGGACCTAGATCCCAGTAAGAAGCAAAAGTTGTACGGTGAGCTTGAAAAGCTCATTTCCAAAATCAAGGCCAAACCCCTAGATGAAAATCCATTGAAGAGCTTGGCTGATGAACTTCCTCGACTAAATTCTCAGAATGACAAGTTCCCAAGCTTTGCCAAATGCCTTTCGGTTCAATACAACGCCAAAAGAGGTCGCCACGTGGTTGCCAATCGTGACATTAAAGCCGGCGAAATGGTTTTGGTTGAAATGCCCACCTTGGTTGTGGTTCGTGATGAGTTCAAATCTTCGTTCTGTTCCAATTGTCTTCGCAAATCCTATGGATCTGTTCCCAGTCCGTTGAACTCAGTTGAGGTGTTTTGCTCGCAATTCTGCTTGGAACAGGGCCTCAATTCGTTTCATCGATGTGAGTCCAAGATTTTGGAACACATTCAACACAGTGGGTTAGGTAAAGCCGAATGGCGGTTGGCAATACGAGCCGTGACCCAAAAGTCTCTTGGATACTTCCAAAAGAATCGGGACAAGTTTCAGAATCATAACCCCAAATTTGGTCTGAATGATGGGGATCAATATGGTGCAGATGAATACCAAGCTCTGTTCAATTTAGTTGTCAATCGTCAAGCTTGGAATCTGGCCACTGATCTCTTCAAAGCCTTTGTCGCTTGCTTTTACACCCGATGTCTTCATCTCGGAGGATATTTTGACGAAGCAGAGAATAAGGAAAATGATCCATGGACCGGAACCTTATCCGAGGATCAAATGTTCATAAGTGAGTAGAATGGCAAGATTTGTTTGAGTCATTTTTGTCACGTTCCATTTCGACCTTTTTAGCCGAGTTCATGGTCCACATGATGGAAGCGGCTACTATGAACTCCCATGAGATCTCACATGTCACAGCTCCTGTAAATGCACCATGGTTCCATGGTCAACCTGGAAGAGTTGGACCCGTTTTGGATGTTTACGGATCATTGCTGAATCATTCGTGCGATCCCAACACATTTTGGATCAACCATGGCAAAGCTATCATCTCTTTCGCCTCCAAAGACATCAATATGGATGAAGAAGTAAGATTCTTAATTTAACGCAGTTGTCTGTTTCAAAATTTCTTTTTGATTTGATTTTCACTCTTAGATCACGAATTGCTACTTAACGGAGAGCTTAAAAATGCCCTTGGAGCAACGTCAATTTCATTTGAAGAACTTTTACAACTTCGTTTGCGGATGTGTTCCGTGTACAGAGCTATGGCCTCCAATGTCTCAATTTCCCACCGCTTTGGCCGATTTGAAAGCCAAACAGATGAAGATTCCCATCGAAGATGTGAACAGGATGAAGACACAATTGGCCAAGATCAACCAATTGGGCGTCAAGATCAATTTGGAACAAAAGAAGGAAAATTACAAGGATTGCTTAGCTCTCTGCATTGAATTTCTCCAATTGCTGGACCAAACCATACGGAGACCTCATCAGTTCTTCGATATGACCACGAGAACCATGTTCATGTCGCTCTGGACCCTGATGGGATCAAAATCTCGGATTGATCCCAAATGAACCTTTCCGAAACTTGAGAAAACGAAGTCTCGAAACCTCGACTTTTCTGAGCTGTCTCGTGCAATTTTTTATTTGACCTAGAGACATACTCTTTTGTTTTGATAGGAGAAACATCAAATTATTCTAATCTGTGCAATATGATATCCTTCAAAGTTAATTTAACATTTGACCGTGAAAAAAAAAACAATCCCATTATGCTAATTGCAATCCATTTGATTTGCCATTAAAGCGCATAAAAAATCAGAATCCCACATTAATCAAATACTTTTGGGGGATGGAAAACAGACCAGTCATACGCAAAGAACTCATCAGCAGCTCAGCACTCAATTAAAACAGTAAATAAAAAGGTCAATGAAGTCATGTCCAAGTTATGTGAGCCAAAAAATAGAAACAGCACTGTAGTTCAGGCTTTGTCAGAGCCGCGGACGGGTCAGAACCTTCAGGTATTTCTTCGGATGAGGTAATTCCAAATACTTGTTGGTTCAATACATCCATGTAATCACTACGGCCACCAGATAGATATAAATAGAGCGACCGAAAATATTTAATTAAGTAAAAAATATTTAATTTAAATATTTTGCGTTTTTGAGCAGTTTTTAAATATTTGGGCTTTGTCTTCTAAAATTAAAGGAAAATTCCCGTTTTTCATTGAAACATTCCAAGAATCTCCACAATTTCAGCAAATCTTTTGGAATTTTGACATAAAATCTGACCTTTCCAAAAACAACAGTGTCAAAATCTTACAATTTTTTAAACTTTTTGACTCTTTTTGATGGGAATAGGCAAACTAAAATGCAACATATGCGTGGGAAATAAAAACTTGGTCTGCTTGGCCTCAAAATTACATTAATGGATTTTAATCTTAAATCGAAAACCGTAACTCCAACAGGAAAGAAATACGGAAATTCTAGTTTGAATATTCAACAAAACCTTAGGCAGTAAAATGTATTAATTAAATGTAGGCTATAAATAAGGACTGCCAAGAATAACCAATTTTCATTGCCCGGTATGATTTTTTTCAGCACTAAAGATTTGTTTACTAATATTTCTGCCATTACCAATGTTCATCAAATATTTGGATTTTATAATCAAAATTTTCAAAAATACCAATTTATTGCTCCAAACTCCTCACAAATTTAAATATTTTTTGTAAATTATTGGTTGTAATTTAAACATTTTGATGGTTCTTCCTTAAATATTATTTAAATATTTGGCTTTCAAACTTAAATATTTTCGGCCGCTCTAGATATAAATAACATTTTACAATGTAACTACTAAAATCTTCCATTTTTGTCCGGAATTAGTATAAAAAGGGGAAAATCGCTTGTTCTCTTTAAAAAATCCTGAAAAGAGGGCAGTTCATCAGTTAAAGTCAAAGTTAGGAAACAAGCCGATATTTTATATTATAGTTACAATAATAATATTCAGTTTCCTCGAGGCTACCAGCTACTTGTAAATTATGTTTTAAATTACGACAAAATCTGCCTTTTTTTGTCCTACGTAAATTACAAAAGTGGGAAAATTTCAAATAAAAAATCTGGGGAAATTGCTTGTTCCCTTCAGAATGATCTGGAAAAAGGATGGCAAAATCAAAACTAGAAAGGATGTAGGGAGGATTTATTAAAGTTGTAAGTGTGTGTTTTTAGTTTTTCAGTTATTTCAAGGCATGAAGTAAGACCTACAGATGATGTGAGTACAGGAAAAGGCCAGTTTCTACAACAATTTTTGAGGAAAAACTACCAAAAAATCCGATTTCGTTACATTATTTCTCAAAATGATTACAAAAATAATACATTTTTTGACAATATAGTTTACAACTATTGATTAACAACCTGGTAATCACTAGGGTTGAATATCTTAGGTTTCACCTAAAAACCTAGGTTTTAACCTAAAACGCCTATTTTGAGCAATTTTTACCTAAAACTAAGTTTTCAACCTAATATTAACTTTTTTTCTCGCCTATTTTGGGCAATTTTTACCTAAAGCTAAGTTTTCAAGCAAATTTTAACTTTTTTATGTTATATTTTAGGGCGCAAATTTTCGATCTCTTTTTTAAGTCGAAAACATTTGATCTTTTTTTGGGTCGAAAATATCCGATCTCATTTTTGGGTCAAATATTTCTGAACTCCTATTTTAGGTCGACAATTTTCCATCTCGTTTTTTATTCAAATATTTTTTGGCCATTTTCTGCCACTTTACTTGCCCAATTGCTTTTACTCTTGCAAAGAGTAAAATGCTGGAAGACAATAAATAAAAGGCTAAAATTGGTCTGAAAAGCTTCTGAAAAAGGTGTAATTTATATAACCTAAAAAAACTAAAACGGAAGTTTCGGCAACCTAATGATGTCATAATTTGCCCAAAAAGTTAACCTAAAATAATAATGTTTATTGCGAGACAATGTCAATAATCTCATTGGATATGTACATTATATATATGATTGATATACATCATAGTCATGGGGTCCATTCTGGAGTTGGGAGGCGCCATTCGAGGCGAAATATCCACGATACAGAGGGGGGGGGAAGACCTGGGATCGAACCCATGAACCCGAGCATAGCTCGGTCGCGCGTTAACTAACTGCGCTAAACCATCTTCCCTTCAGCCCCCATATACCATATTCAGCCCCAGTAATTATCTTAGTTTATCCATTGCCTCTTGGAAAATGTAAGAAAATTTTGCATGCTGATTTATTGGAAAGGAATTCTCACAAAAGAACTTGATTGACATTCCCAGATAAAAAATTGAAGGACCTCATGAAGAGTAAAAATAATTGTGTTTTATGCTCCCTAAAAAAGGAGTTCTAGAGAGAAAAATGATGACATAATCTTTGAAAAATAATGTTTTTGTTACCTTACTTCGTTACGACTCCCTTGTTGAGTAAAGTCTCCTGTTGTGTGCCTTTTTATTTTGCCTCATAGTTCTTTCCAAAGGGAGTTCATATCAATCTTCTGTCATATTGGGAGAGACTCCAGAAGTTAGGATTGGACAGAATTCAGAGAAGATGTGGAAAAGTATCTGATGCAATATGGCTTCATGAGTATTCATGGGCTTTGTCCTAACCCACGATTTGAGATCAGTTGTAGCGATCGCAGAGGTTTTACGTGCGTTCTGAGAGTACCTCCAAATCCAAGGGAATCGAGACTAGTTCGATCAATGAAGTCCTCCTCTCTCACTTATCGGTCTCCTTCGTTGTTTAATTTGTTGACTATTAGCCTTCGTCGGGAATATTTAGGAGATGATCCTCAAACAGCTTTTAAAGCAGGGTTAGATAAATTCTGAAATACTATTCCTAATCAATCCACCAACAAGAGTTGGCCAGATCTGCCAACAGTAACTCGTTGACCGACCAAATTTCGTATAAATGTTTATTGTATAAATTATATCTTTGATCTATTTGTTTACAGGGAATCGTATTCTTTGTAGCAGTTGTAAAATATCCGCGACCAACCCCCCAGAAATGTGATTTCGAGATACATGTTTTATGAAGTGTTTTAGCCATTAGGTGTCCATAATTCTGATTGGAGTAAACAAACAGCACGTAAATTCACTTGATTATTGCGTCATACCCATAAGTAACTTCTCTTTAGCATCTACTTTTTTTGACAAGAATATTGATACTTGTGCACGAGTTTCAGTACTTCAGTATTGAAGTACTAAGCTTCAGTACTGCCTGCTCTTTGCAGATCCAACAAGTGAAACCAACAATTAAAAGAACAGGAGCATTTCCTAACCAAATAGTTTAAACCGAATCTCTTCAGGACGCCCTTCAATTGTCTTAAATGCAGCTCCATGCAAATGTTCAAATGTCGAAAAAAGGTGGTTCAAGTGGTTCAAAATTAAATTCCCGTTGGCGTCCAATCACCCAGAGGCTAGTGCACAAAAAGGATTCGAAGAGCCTTTAGGGTAAACTGCTCAGTTAGGATTTATACTTTTGACAATGGTGCCCAATCATTCAAGCATCTGACGGCAATGTCACATCAAAAATGCTCGACGGTCAAGCTTGAGGGATGAAATGACCCGTTCACACAGCTCCATCTTTTGAGGAGTCAGTTATTGTGATTCTAATTTCAAGTTTATTATAATATTAAAACAAAAAAATGCAGTAACAAGGTACGAACACCACCAAATGTTGGTTATTTCAAATACTCCGCTTCAGAGGTTGATCTCTGAGGTGGAATTGGCGCTGGGAAACACACTAAATGAGGGCCTGCTCTTGTTGCCGTTTGAGACGTCTGGGCTAGAATCCCAACGATGTCGCATACTGGACTTGATTCCTTGATGACTCTCTTGAATTTTGGGATGCACATTGATTGGCTGGGCATTGTCGTGGAGATTGCCACCCTGATGTTGTTGTTGTTGTTGGTGGTGCTGTTGCTGCTTCATCATCATGCGCTCGTGAATGTCTTTTTGTTTACTTTGAACAAACGCTTGGACTGAGAAGAATTTGGCGCAGTTCTTCATGTCCACACTGACAACATGTTGGAAACCGCACGGAAGTGAGATTTCCGCTTTGCTCGGTTTACGATACTTTTGTTTCTTCCGTTCCTTCATAGCTTTGTCACTGAACTCCTCGATCGTGCAATTGGGATATCTGGGTAAAGACACCGGTGTGAATGAGGGTCCTTTCAGGGCAATATTGGCGGGATCAGATGTGAGCATGAGGACCCAGGAATGGAATTGTTTGGCGGAATTGATGTGATCGAAACTGAGACCAACGCGGCACAGATGGTCATGCGAAAGGTGCATCACATGAAACATGGCGTCCTGACAAGTGTATTTACTCAAGTTGTCGATCACATCTCGCCAGAGTGTGAAGCACGTGCCTTTCTCGACTAGGAGGATTTGAATTTGGCGCTTTTGACGGGATTTGGTATTGCCCAGATCTAGCAATAACACCGGGATACCTGTAAACATCAGTGACCAGGACTGGGCTCCATCCAGGGCCTCAATTCGAGTAGAAGCCCGAGGGGCTGTGTAGAGATTAGCCAAGGCCGAACACACAAACACGCGGGTCTTATGGCCCCGGTAGCACCCTTCAATGGCACAAATATCGTCCTCAGACACTGTCAGTTCACTTGGGGTGCCAGGCTCATGCTGGATTGGGATGGGACGATGGGAGACCGGATGTGGGTCTGGTACATCGTCAATCCGATCATGACCAGGCTGGTCTTGATCGGAAATGCTGGGAATTAGTGACAATCGGGCAGGATGATTGAGCCGGGTGACCGACGCTGTCCGCTGGTGTCGGCTCACAATGGGTCGGGATGGAGAGCCATAGCTGGATGCATTCGAGGAAATGTCGTAGTGTGGGTCATTAGGGTGTCTCCGACGACCCCGATTTCCATTGGTACTACTACCCCCACTGAACTCACTGCCCGGAGAAGGGTAGTGAACCGACGAACTTCCTGTTGAGGACAGGTCATAATCGTCGCTATTGACACTGTTGGACTCGACACTGTGGTTCGAGCTCAAAGCTGGAGTGGATGCGTAATGGACACTCATAGCTAAATGGTGATCCGATGAATGGGAATTGTGGTGGAGATGCTGTCGCCGCGATTGTCGCATGATGACGAGCTTTTGTTTAGTTTGGACGGATCTTGTGGGGACAAACACAAACGATGAAGTGGGAAGGTGTTAAATGGCTTGTGAAGACACTGATTCACCCTTTTTTTCATCAGAATTGACAAGCAATTGCCAAATAGAATCGAGCTAGCTTGCACTTGTTCCGACACGGATCACTCGGCACTTGTCACTTCATTGCTTCAACTTCGACGACTCTTTTTTGTGGATTCAAGTGAAATCCTCTTTCTCCGCACATTTTGGTCATCCTCCACTCCTCTTGTTACTCATCCATGTGCAGAGTTGATGAATTCAAGACCAAATTTACCAATCGGATTTGGTCTTGTGTGCTCCTTCTGACTTCTGGTTTAACCTTGACCACTGGTTATCTTGTCTTTGGGGTATAGCGGTCCGTAACACTGCGTTCAATATTCAAGCGAAACCACTTTTGGGGCACTGACGCTCACTTGCAATCATCATGGTGCCGTAGGTCGATCCATCCAGGTTAAGATGGTTGTTTGCCTGTGTTATTGTGATAGTGAGTGTTGGGGAGTTGAAGTTCAACGTGTGACTAAAAAGACCTATTTCTCACATGCAGGCCAACCAATGCCTAGAAAGAAATAAGGCTCGCCCTCACCCTTCTTTGCTCAGAGATCTCATGGCCCAAATCATTTCGGCGTTGCACTTGGACAAGCCCAAGTATTCTCAGTTCTTCTTTGGGAGTAACTCGATTGAAGCACCTCAGGACTTGTTGGCAGTGAAGAAGTGCTCCAACCTATGGTGTGGAGCTGAATCACCTCACTGATGATGACTGTGCAAACGAAAGACATCATCCACCAAAAGCGAGGGGTTCTTCTAAGTAAGGAGTGGAGGGAGCGGAACCAAGAGAAGAAGACACAGCATACCAAGCAAGCTTGGGAGATCAACCATTGTATCCATACTTGCTCGCCGGAAAGGAAACTCACGCTCAGCACCAATCTTTACACTGATTACAGATTCAGTTTTCTTTGCCTTCTAGATTAAAACTTTGATTCATTTCCAAGCATAACGGAGACCAGAAGATTCCAGATTCAAAGCTTGTTGAGCAGCGCCCAGACTTTATAAATATGCGAATCTCTAGCCTGGACTTGCCAATCTATGGTTTCCAAGTGCTCAGAGCAATGTATTCCTGTGTCTTGTCATGGTATTGCTTTGGATGGTTGCTCGTTCGTGCATGGCACCTGTTTCTGGTCCGTCCGTCCGTAGCTCCAGATCTTGTGAGGCCGGCGCTCAAAGCCCCACCAACCAACCAACCAGTCAAAGTAACCTGGTTGGTTTCGATTCACCCACCCATCAGTGGCAGGTCTTTGGCACAGAGAAGTAATAACCCTCGGAGTGTCTTTCATGATTTGCCAGAGCTTGGTAGGTGGATTCAACTACAGCTAGCTAGCTGGTCGTTTCCCCCTCTTTGTCACTGATTTTTTGGAACCCTCTAACGAACCGAGAAACGAACCGACCAAAGCTAGAACGTCCATTGAAGTCGAAATAGAGCTCTTTACGCTACACTTACTCTGGAGAGACGCCTTAAGGAGGCAAATCGAAAAAAAATCAGATTCCGAATTTTGAACTATGCGTCTTAGCCAGAATCCAGAGGAAAGTAGTCACTTTCATCGCCGGGAGTTGCATGTCTGATGATGATGATGAATAGTGACCATCTTCATAGTTGGCTCGTAATAATGCCATAATGAACGGCAAGACAAAAGTTCTTTTCTTTTCCCCTTTTTCATTGGCCAAAAAGGGGAAGAAAACCGTGCAAGCATGCTGGATCTCAAACGGCCCGAAGACTTCTCTGAAGCTCTATTTAATCTTGGTTTCTTTTTTCCACTTTGAACGGCATTGCCCTCTCTCTCTCCCTTTTCTTTCTTTCTCTTTTTAAATCTCTAGTCATGAGCATGAAATCAAGGCTTTTAGGATTAATTCCCGACGTATCGTTACGAAAATCCGCTGTACATACGGACTTAGAAAAGGTGTTGAAGGAAGAAAACCTCTGGATCTGCAATTGATGCCAGAAGAAATCGAGCCTAATCTGGAAGAAGACGGCGTCATTTCCAGCACAATGGAATCCTCTTTTCTTCTTCAATGTAACTTTGAGTGAAGAGGTTGACACTGACTCAATTCCATTCGCCGTGAATCCCGAGATTGAGATGTTGTAAGCGTGAGAAAAGAAATCGCGCATGAGACATCCTCACAAAGTGAGCATCTGAACGAACGACAGTGACACAAAATTGAAGAAGGATGTCTGTGCGGGATCTTGAATTGAATTCCAATTTTATGGCGCTTTTCCAGATCTCCGAGACAAGATCACACACGTAAAAGCTCAATTTAGATAGATATTTAGTTGGGAAGGGTACTGAGTATTGAAGGGATTTTCTTAGGTTTTTGGGGTGGCCGATCATTCCTAAGGTGCCACATCGAGATTGTGGCCTTGGTTAAAGAGTTGGGGGAATGGTCCCTTGATGGTTTGCATTCTAACCCTGGAGCTGGAAATATTTGCCTATCACTGTCAAATTACTTGTAGAACAATTTCAGAAGGTCTCTTATGTCATCCTGCTGTAACCCTGCTTGATTTCTTCTTAATCAACCATTGCTCGATTTTTCTGAAATTGTCGAGAGTTTCATGTGGATCAAAATGGGCATCATTTCCAGAGATTGAACGGAACTAGAAATTAAACAGTCTATTCTCATGAACAACTTGCCACTTGCCATCGGAACTGAGCTCAAACTTGATGTATGTTCAAAATTGCGTTTTTCTGTATACCTTCGTTACTTATTTGGGAGTCTCTCAGGGACTTAAGAGAGGATTTTGGTAGATTCGTCATGGAAGAAATGCACAAATCCGTTGTTGACCCATGGCAAGAGTTTTGAACTTTGCGTGTTCATTCGTCATTTTGAAAAGCCATCAGCTTTTCAATTACCTAGGCATTACCCTCAAAGAACCTACTCAACGAACACCATCGTCAATAATTGGAGAAAATATGATGCTATGATGATCAAACCGCACTTTTTTGCATGAATTTCATTGTCCGCCACATACAATCATACAAGGACAAGTGTCAAGACAATTGTTTCGCAACGAACTTTCTGCTATTGAATTGGCCAGGAAAACGGAAATGTAGCAAGTGTGAGTCCGAAAAGGTACTTCGATTTTTTAACCAATAACTGCTGAATCGTTGACTCACTGGTTTTGTCCAAGAAATTCTCAAGAATCAATGGCCCCAAGGCCAAGCTCTTGAACGCAGCCAAATCTAGCCAAAATTTAAAAACACGTGTTTGCCGTCTGAACAGGGTTATCGCAAATTTCGAAGATATTTATTTCAATTCCCACTTTTAAATATATATTTTTTTAAACAAGATCTAAAATTGAACTCGATTGTTTCGTCTGACTTTCATTGAATTTGTTGTATTCGCTGACTTTTTGAGATTTGATCAGGCAGGTATGAAAAGGTTAGGTAAATCAAAATTGATCATTATATTTAAGCAAGTTTTTTCTAAACCAAAGAAACTGTTCTCATTTTGAACGATAAGCTCGACGTGGAAATTCAAGATGCTACTTCATCAGTCCAAAATTATTGCTATCTTTTAAAGTATAAAATGAAAGTTTCTTCTTTTGCCATGTTTTTTGGAGAGGTTTCCTTTTTTATTAAGGTAGGAAATGGTTGCTAACTTAAATCTTGAGAAGTTCAGAAAGGATATGGAATGTTTCTGTCATATTTTGAGGTGCGCATGAATGAATTATGATTAAGCGTAGTCTTAGGATCATTTTTTTCTTATTCAGTTTTAAATGAAATCTATTTTATTTATGGCCATGTCAAGGTATGCATATCAACCCTAATCAAGTCGGTTTTCAAGCTTTCTTTTTCTATCTGTAAGAATGCTCCTTGGAGCTCAGACACCAAAAAGAATAAAAATTATGACATTGCTTTCAATATGGCAAAAATGCTTGTCAACAACAAGGACCCTCAAGTTCAACTGGTAAATATGATAGACACGGTTCACAACAAGATTTGTGCCTGGAAACTTGACACCACCCCTGTATCGATGGAAAGGACTGTTTTCGAGACTCCTAATTTGGAACTACATGGAAATGACAGTGCGGAAGTGCCAAACGACTTCAATAGGCTCTTGTCTTGACGGCCAACACCTCTCTTACATTCACTCTGATGATCGCATTTCTCAGAGTCGTCTTCTTCAAGTTCAGTCTCGTCTGGCATCTCATTGAGTAGGCACTTGTATGTAAAAGATCACGGATTTATTTTGCAATCCCTAAGCTCCGACCAGAACATTCCTTCAAGATGCGGTGGGCCATGGCATCAATTGACAATTGATCAGATTGTCGATTAATGCGAGAGGGTGCTTGACTGAGCTGAGGATTTAGCCCCTTGTGGTCTGAGTTTGTTCAAGCCAACCGAGGATTAAGAGCTGCGATAAAACCAAAATCGGAGATAAAACGCCATCGCAAACAACATTCCAAAAGAGTCTTTATCGACCAGATTAGGACAAAATCGCTGGATGAATCGGATTGGAAGAGTTCACTACAACAAGACACGCTTCTTGAGCTTTTAGCAAATATTGCCTTCATCCACATCCATTTCAGAATTAACTAAGCATTTGTGGGTGCCCATTCAAAATTCAAGTGCTTTTGAAAAATGATAGTCCAGAATCATGTCCAAATCATGACTTATCAAGGTTAACTCGCTTTTGTTTCAGAATAAGGCTAATTAAATTGGCGACCTCACGCTAATGATACTTGTGATCTCGAACAAAAGTATAAAGCGCTTTGCCTCACAAAGAATTGGAAGCAATGGTCTCGAAAAACGACCGAGCATTCGGAAAACATAGTTCATACTTTAGTACTAACTGGTAGTATTTTTGATGTAACTGTTAGGATTAAAAGTTTAAAAATTCCAAAAATAGCTCGATTCATGACTTACTGAAAAAAATTGCAGAGTGGAATTTAATGTATTTTGTAGGAAAAATTGTTCTCTGAACATTTTTCAATGCAAAACGTGTATCCTTTATACCATAGTTACCCAAATCGGCCAACGGAACACAAAGGACTTGCCAGACTTTTAACACTATGGTGTTTTTTTTTCTAAAACATCATTTTCCATTATGGAGAGCTTTAATTGAACATTCCACCGTTATGAACGTCAAGCTTCCAGAGAAAATTGCTCGATTAAAGCGTGATGCTCGCAATGGGATGGATGATGATCTCTTTGTATAGACGGCTGAACTCTTGGAAAAAAGGAGTCTCTGAACTGCAAATTTGGCCAAGGTTGCTGGCATAATTCGAGAATGTTTAGAACAAAAGAGATGCTATCCCGAGAAAATCAACTATGCATCAGGCATTTCAGTCAGCCAGAGAAAATTGATTTCCCTTGACAAAAGAAGGCGTCGAGGACACATGCATATCCGTGCATGCGTTTCCTCGTCCCCGTCAAAAAAGTGACTCACTCCATTTTTTTTACCCACTTTCCATTAGGCAAATTTCCTTGGCTCACAAATCGAATCAACCGAGGCACTTCTACAAATCTGTTAATTTTCTTGTCAAGGATCATGGGAAAAATAAGGAGCAAATTGCCCAAAGCTTTCAAAGTTCAGGTGGTTTTGAGGTCATTCGAGCAAGAACTGAAGAACTGAGGGAGGGTGCTAACACGGCAATTATCTTCTTCAGGACGGAAGTTGAATTGGAGGATGAGCGGGAGGAACCGAGGAAGTTGGCATTAATTTCTAAATCAATTTAGCTTCGAGGATGTCAAACGTGGGCACAAGTGGGGAGGATAATCGAATTTTGATAGCCTAATGAACACCCCAGAGGCCAGCGATCGAAAAACTTACCCCTTGAAAGAGTCCCTCTGACCGAGGAAACAATCTCAGTTCTCAAAGAGGCTTTCAAAAAGCCACCTCTGTTCAAGATTTTGATTCCTTCACGGTTTGACTAGGTTTTACGACCTCAACAGTTAATAGTCTTGATATCGTAGTCTCACTTGAGTGAGTTTATGGTCCATTTCTCTTCTTTGAATTGTGTCGATAACAAACCAGATTCACAGATTCATCCAGTCCAACCAACATGTTGCTCATCGGAATCGTCCTCATTTGGATCGGTGTCCCTGGGATCACAGGGAAATGCATTCAATCCGATTGCATGCCCGGTGAGATTGGCCTTGTTGTTTTGAGAACATTCATTCAGTTTGTCAATGAATGCTTAAATCCAACTGCATTTTTCAGACACCGTTTGTATTGGTGATGAATGTGTGGTTGTGGTCTGCGAGAGCGATCAACAATGTCCCTACGGATTTCACGTAAATAGTCATGATCTCTGTTTATCAACTTCAGAGAGTTCTACGAGAAATCGAGCACAATCGCAATCGAGAGCTAACAATCCAAGTCCCTAAAATTAATTCTTTTAGATATCATTGTAAATAATTTCTTTAGTGCGCCCTTCTCTCAAGTGGGAGTCAGGATTTCCAGCAGGGTTTGGGAGAAAAGGTGTGTTCGCAAACCAATCCCGATCTCCGACGAATCAAATCCACCATGAGCTCGTTGTACCGATCCTGTTGTCGCGATTCCGAATGCAAACATGACGAGGCTTGTTATTTCCTTACCAATAGGTAAGTAAGTGAGTAAGTCTTTGCAGTTCACTGGTTGGAAGAATAATAGGCGTTGTGAGATCTCCACTTGATCACAATTGGGTGTCAAAAAACCGATTGGGGAAGAAGTGTCAGGGCAAATTTAAGCCACTTAATCTCGTTTGCACACAAAAATAAGCTCAAAACCAGGTTAAGAGATTCGTCACCCTCAAGAAAAATAATTTTCATTATACGTACGCTCATTTTTAGACATGATGTTTGTTTGTTTGTTTGTTTATTTCTTAAGTTGCGAGTGCACTTTTGTTCGCTAAGTAAATTATCTGGATTAAAAGGACGAAGACCA
>CM021322.1:6563451-6618022 GCA_010645155.1 Tigriopus japonicus
AACAGTTTTTAAGAACGATGAGACACCGTGCTTGTGTTACATAATATGCGTAGGACTATTTTTTTTTTTGCTTGCAGTGATCAAAAGGAGTGTCAAGCCAGATCAAAGGTGAGTGATTGAAACGGTTGGTTACATCTTTTGTCTGATTACCACAAATGCCAAAAACCACCAATACGGGAAATGTCTTACACACTTCCCAAATTCAATATGGATAGAAGCAAGATCCAACCTCAAACCAATAAGTTGATGGGAAAAAGATCGTCATCTTGAAATCAGAGTTATCCGGGTCTTTTGAACGTTGCTACTTATTATTTATTGTGTTTTGCTTCTTCATCCGTTGGTATTTAGAATCAATTGGGGGGCTACTGTCGAACGGTGTATCGTGTGTGTGACAGTCATTGTCACTGCAATAACATTGCTCATTGCTTCAAGATGTTGGATAAGCCCAAGGAGGCCAACGGCAATTGCTTCTGTAACACCATTGATGACAGGTGAGACCCAAATAAGCATCCAGAAGTCTCCCATCAAAAACATTGACAAGTACCCAAGGACTCTTATCCTAATTATCTTCAGAAGCTGTGGAGCTCATTGCAACACCACATCAGATTGCCGGAACGGGTGCGACGACTGTCAGAGTAATATCTGCTCAGTTTCACCACTCAAGGATCGATGCAATGAAGGTCTGAAATCCTGTGCCCGGAGCCAAGAATCTCTGTGCAAACTTCAACCACGACAAGAATGTTGCACAGACTGTGATTGCTACCGCCAATGCAAAGGCATCGAATGCTCATGTAACAAGCAATGTCGAGGTCCAGCCCCTTGGTTTTGCCCCGCAGATGGTGGACCTCTACCTGAAGAGCCTAAATTACCAGTCCAGGAACCAGCCAAACAATGTCCTCTGAAGCCGGACTGTATTCGACCCAGTAAATCAAAGAAAAGCAATCATTTTGACTTACTATCTAGGTACTTGATGTCTTACTATGTCTTGGTTTAGCCTGTTTCTATGCGTCCAAATTCACTGGTCAAGCTCTGGAATCGTTTGGCGAAATTGGCAGTGCTCGAGATTGCTGGGAGGAATGCCATTTGGATCAAGCATGTCTGGGGTTCACTTGGAGCTCCCAGGGCTACCAATGCACTCTTTTGGCCACTTTGGGTCGACCACAAGCCAGCTCAAGCCATATTTCTGGCTTTCGTTTGTGTCCAGATGTGAAAACTCCCAATGTCCTAAAGAACGCTCAAGTCCCTAACGGTTCGATGCAGGGTGACCAAATCGGGACGAATCTTTACAGTGGTGGACACGGTCAGAATCAGCACAATGAAAAGGTCAACTATTATGAGTACCATTACTATGGAGATCAGAAAGCCGATAGCCATCGTGGCCAATCAAATGGGCTCACAGGTAACGAGATGAAATCTAAATTTCCTCCCCAACAATTTTTGGAGCTCTGAAAAGCGGAAAGAAATCGTAGTATTTGGCCTAACCAAGTTGAAGGTTGCTGTTCTTTTATGGTTTGCAGATTCCAAGTCTTCATGTTTCCTCGAAAACACCTCCATTGACGGAGACCTGACTCTCAATGGCATTATCGATGTGGATAATGCGAGCAAATGTCAGGAACTCTGTCAAAAGGACCCGTCCTGTGAATATTTTACCATGGAGGTGCGAGTGTGTTATCTCATGAAAAATAAGCACGATTCTGAGCGATATGACGGAGCCACGTCAGGATCCAAGCGTTGTTGACACCTTCACCACGAACCAGAGGGAAAATACTTTGCCATGCCAGGCACAGAACACATGTACCATGATACAAGCAAGATACAAACACATACCATCAATGGTGATCTTGGCCAAAAATAAATGCCACCCTGAACGAGCGTCAGAGGGCTGAAATTTAACTGCACCAAAAAAGGACTTGAAGAATGATCGAGTCGTGACTTGCTTGGCAATTACTTGTAATGGTTTGCATATGACATTTGAATAAAGTTTGGAATCCGGGCCTTGTTGAGTCAGTGTTTTGTCGATTTCCAATCGATTGCTATCGTTTTATTACAAGGGTCTTTTAGCACGCACGAATTGCAATCCGGTTTTCAATGATAGTGGTCATTCTCGATGACTTATCGTGAAATCCATGAATCAGTCAACCAAAACATTGCGAGAGACCAGGATTCGTGGAATTCCATGTCACTTTTTGATCAGCAAATTTTTCAACTGTGAAGCATCCTCGTGGTTCTTAGCCATTTACTTTGAACTGAATTATTCATTAAATTACCAACGGTATTTCCGACAGGGACTGTTCGTCATGCTTTCTGTTATGCATTTCTAATTTTATGGGTGCACATGGTAAGGGGCAAAGTGTCCATATTCCATCATTAGAATCGTTCGATTTCCAGTCAATCTAGGGATCATTGACAAATCCATTATGCCTCCCACATGTCACAGCCCATGGCAATTCGAATCACCTCAAGGTTAAATCAGGACCCCTTGAGGAACATAAGTCTAAGTTACGTTATGTGTGGTATGACGGGATAAGGTCGTCAGAATTCCCTTTTATTGCCATTCTCCTCCTCTTCAAACGAGCTTGACGCGATGATGTTCTTCAGGGCTGAATTATATCACCCTTTTGTCCGTGACGATATCACTTCAATCGTCGAACACGACATCGGATTTCAGTGCAATCATGGAGCCCCTCCTTACCATGGTGATCTGTCTTTTTCAACTTGCTCGTGCTTTCGGTAAACAAGTGCACTGGCAATTTTCTGACGATTGAATACAATCTTCAGTCACAAACATTCGGTTTTTGCGGTTTTAGGCAATGATGTCAATACCACTCAAGAAAATCTCTTTCGCTTTGCGCGTAGAGCCCCGGAACTTTGTCCGAAAAGCTGTCCCTTCCAAGGTAAGTGGAACGTCTTATTGCTCCTCAAATAACAGTTTTTTTGTGTATTTATGTGTGTGGTCCAGGTGGTTTTTATAGCTTGGCATTCAATGGCGAGCAATTGAGTTCCTTGGTGGATTTTCATTCCGCATCGACATGTCAAAGTGAATGTCAGCAAAATGCGGCTTGCGTTGGGTTCTCATTTTACAACCAGCGATGTGTAATGTTCGGGACAATCACTTCCTATCTTATGGTCCGGAAGTGCATTTCCGGATTTAACTCCTGGTCTTCCATTGACGTCGAGAATGGCTTAAGCCAACGGATCTCCCACCCGAGTAAGTGATTTGCGAGAATGACAAGATTAGCGACATAAATGTCGTCTTTAACAAATTGCAAATTACGTATCAGATTGCATGCTCCGAGGCACAAGCTACCGAGGAACAATTTTACCCGGAGGGGTGCTCCACCAAAACCGAGATGACATTGAAACTGCCTTTGAATGCCAATGGGAGTGCCAGAAAAAGGCCGATTGTTGGTATTTCACCAAAGATGCCAACTACTGCTATTTGATGTCCAACCAAGGTAGCGTCTCCAATACCATGGGATCCCGATCAGGACCCAAATTTTGCGGTAAAAAAATAAATACAAAATACAAAAAAGACATTACAACTTCGACCTAATCTTTCATTTCCTTAGGACAAGCACCCCCGACCATCCCTATAACCTTGCCTCCTGCAACCATGCCAATGGTCCCCATCACGGTTGAACCCAAACCCATTGTAGTTGTTACTACACAGGCACCTGCTCGGCAAAGTTCCATTCCATGGCGATTGAGGGCCGCTCAAATCAATGGAGGGACTAATTGGCAAGAAAAAGTCAGACAAATGCCCTGGGAATGGTGATTGAGATGGAAAAAGGATTGTCTTGACCATTCTTCTTGTCGTTTAAACCTTTTCTGTTCATGTATTTTTCGACTGGCAAATTTGTCAAGCCTTCAAAATTGGCAAGATGATTTCTGGACTCACACGATTGTCCATTAAACCTCGACATAGTGGTGATTTGTCTCCCATTCTGTTCTATCAGAGGATGCGCTAAATGCTATTCTTGAGAGTTGCAACCAACGGATGTGATCAATGTTTTTGGACTGAAATTTCTCAGACTTGATCCATTAGGCTGGAAAAATGCTAGAGTTTCTATCTTTTCTCGGTTGTGAACGGTATGACTTTTTTTGCTTTTGTTTTGCCAAGAATTCCTTTGCCATCTGGTTGGTTCTACCTTGAATTTCGTGTGCAAATGATTCTTTCGAATGATTAAGTGGCTTAAAAAGACAACACATCTTTGAAACAATTTTCTCAGGAACCTAGACACACCAGGCATTTTCAAGTACAAAAAATGTCCAAAAAGCGTCGTGGGAATGAATTGGCAAAATCCATCTTGCACCAAACACAAGGTTGACCACATGCTTAACCGGTAATGTATCTTCTTCAATAATTTGGACAACTACTTTTGAATATGAAGTTCTAAGAAATCGAAAAGAAGAAATCCTTCTCTATACGTATTTGGGAATCGTTGTCGTTATCTCATGGCAAGGGTAAATTTTCAAAATTCACCTCACCTCAAATTTAGGAACTTCACATGAGGGAGTGAAAGAAATGAAGTTATTTCTGACGAGACTACAACGAATTAGATCCACCTCAGTTGCCTCAAAACACTTCTTAAAAAAATTAATATTTAGTGATGGTTTCATACTTTCCATATCTTGCCCAAATCTTGGGTAGGACTTTTATAAAAACAGCCACCCGTTTGGTAACATCACTGGTTTAAACACGAATTTTAGTCATCAAAAACTCTTCAGTGGAAAAGTGAAGAGACCCCGCTAAAAGAACAGGCTGAAAAAGATAATAATGACGATGATGATGATGATGGTGATGGTGCTGAAGAAGAGGTTCTTTTTACCGCTCAAACACAAGTGTTCTTAGTATCGAATAGCTCCAAAGAAACTACGACAACTGCTTTGGGGAGGACTCAAATTGAGATCAAAGCTCTGTCCGATCGCTCCTTATCACTGATGAGATAGCAGAAAAAGGAAAACAAAGACATTTGCTGGATATGGGCCATCTTTCCTCGCCCTATAAAACGTTTCTATAGCGTCACGCTTCCTCTCAATATCCAAAATTTTCCAATCTAGCCCTTCTTTCACTTCAGCTACCGTCAAAAGTGTTTGCAAATCCACATAGGAATATCCTTGCTCAACCTTGAAATTCAATTACCAAAGAGGACCCCTTTAACGTCTTTCAAATGGACGGCTGTCCTGACTTGAACACGAACCATTGTTTGGGTGTCATAAAAGCGGGTCCAAGATCCCTACTGCGAATGTTGGCACACTCGTGGAAAAAATACCCAGTGCAAGAACAAACAATCAGTCAGTCATCTGATCTTCTTCCGCGCTGGTTTTCTTTGTGGTTTTCAGGCCTGAGGAGGTGAAATACGAGTGTTCAACCAGGATTGTCGCGTGCCATTGGTCACGGGTGTTCCACGCGTTCATTGAAGTCATCAATCGCCATTCTTTTGAAGTGGGTGAAATCGTGAAAAGAAGATCGTCCGAGCTTTTTTTCACTTTTGCTCCAAATAATTTTCATTGGGTTCGAGTATATTTGTGAAATGTTTGATATGATGAATGCCAGATCGGAACTTTATAGAACTAGGAAACCAGAAAGTTCACATGAAACCATTGGCTGGTTTTCCTCTCGACGCTGAAATCGAAAAACCAACTTGATGAATAAACTACCTTGGCTCACGCTGAGATTTCGATTGAGCTCTCTTACCCTTGAACTCGAGATTCTTGTGAAGGGTTGGGCAGTTCTTGTCCTGAAATCCGAGATTTCAAGTGGCATTTCACACCTTATGACCACTTACTCTAAAGTATGTATCTCGCCAATGGAATGGCTGGATCTCAACTCACCTGGTCGTTACTCCCGAGCATGATATTGGTTCGAATGGTTCTGCCATTCAACGCTTGAATGGGCCGAAAATTGCCTCCTAAAGGTGCCCGAGGATCGCTCTTCTCACCTTGCATCAGTTTTCTTAACGAGAATATCTGGAACAAAACAATAAAACCATCATCGAATTCCAATCCGTCTCCGTCATTAGTTCGCCTTCATCGCCATTTTTACGGGAGATCGAGTAGGAGGTCTGGAGAATCCCAGGATGATTTCTCCAACCCTGACCTAGACCTTGATCGCTGATTGACCGAAGAAAAGAGAAGGGATGGGATCGTACCTGATTGTCAGTGATGTAAATTGGCCTATTCATTAGAATCCAAGTGATGGTCTCTTGACAGCCGGGCTCAGTCATGGATCCGTCGTATGTCATAAAACCTTGAACGTTGGGAAAGAAACAAACAAGAATCATAATCAAAGCGAGTGAGTTCCTCATAGTAATCATCACTAGCAAGCACGGTCGTGATTCCCAGTGTCTCACGAAGGCGCATGCATTTCGTATTCAGGAAAATTCAGGATTTACCCAAAGGCCAATTTTGAAGAAAAGTAGACAAGTTGATAATAGACCCTTTTGTTAGACACATTGTTGTCGCAGTTGGATTCTCGTAGATCGAAGGCAAAAAACAAACGAGCCAAGGCCAAGGGGATAAAACAACTTACAGGCTTTGCTGATTGTCAGCCATTTGTCGCGGCAAGTTTTACATAGAAATTTAGGAATGAAAAACAACGAGACACGCGAGTTTCCATCGCTAATTTCGTTTCATCAGAACTTTAGTCTCCCAGTAACAACTCGAATGTTGGGGCTTGTCATACAACCTTTAATAGTCCTTGCATTGACATGTACTGTACTTAAAATTGTGAAGAGGCAAACCAGCCAAAAATTGAAAACACAAATGATCACAACACAAAGATTACGTGATCTGATCGAAAACTTGTCTGTTCTCACACGATTGGCTGTTGGGGGGATAAAATCTGAAGAGCATTTCAGCTTGCCAAATGACAAACACACCTCAGAACACAATTGCTCTTTATGTTGTGATGGTCTACGATCTATCTATGCATTGCTTTTATCGGATGATTCTCATCTTGATTCGATTTGCAAGTTTTAATAATAGACCAAATCGGATTTTTTTCTTTGATGTTTTCAAATTAGCCTTGCATTCATCTACGTCATGCACAGATTAAGCTTGATGCAATCTACAATTATACATTCAAACAAACGTTGCGCATTTTTTGGGTTTCATATTGGACAACAATCGTGGGTTTATAAATCAAAATTGCTAAAGTGGTTTTGCCTCAGGATCTACATAGGTCAAGTGGGGGTAGTTTTTGATCAATTTTAGTAGATCCGATCACAGCTAGTGTTTGGATTCGGATCGAATCCTAATAACGCTAAGTTATTTAAAGTCACTTTGTCTTAATTATTACGGTTCAACAATCGAAAATCGTGTGGAAAACGGAAAATTAGTATTTTTGAACCAGATTAGAGACGAGTCGATCTCAAAATTTATTTCATCCGAACCGAATCTGAATCATGGCCGATTCGGACCCTTGCCCATAACATTATCGCACTAGTTTTCAGTTTTCGTACTGTTTCCTACCTTAGTGATGGCTCACAAGCTACGATAAAAATCGTTTGACATTTCCAACTTTCGTATTTTTATCGTTAATTTAGGACTTGTTTTACTGAACACACAAACTATTGTTGATGGTTGATGATGACAATGCATTCCATTTAATTGTAATGAGGCCTGGTTTGAGCTATTTTTTATCGCAAAGGGCATAAATGCCCTGAATGGAATTAATGTTAACTGTTTGTTTGATCAAGGAAAGAAATAATAATTCTGAAGCAAAGAAAGTTTCAGAATCACATGCTGCCTAAAGCATTGAAACCAAGCCGCAATCTTTTCTACATTTCAATCCTCGCTTAATGGATTCTTAGCATTTTGAGACCAATACA
The DNA here is from genome assembly GCA_010645155.1 of Tigriopus japonicus. Taxonomy (NCBI): domain Eukaryota; kingdom Metazoa; phylum Arthropoda; class Copepoda; order Harpacticoida; family Harpacticidae; genus Tigriopus; species Tigriopus japonicus. Next base: position 6,571,284 of record CM021322.1, read on the forward strand.
GAATGAACCTCTGAGGACCTTGCGGAAAAAAAAGTTACTTATCTACATTGTTCAATTGTACATCTCAAAGCCAACCAAATTTTTTTTTGCAAATTGCTTTGATTCCTTTAGGCCAGGGGTTGACAACCACTTTTGGGTCAAGGCCTAAATGTTCTCAGGGGCCCCCAAATTGACGATCAAAGAGCTTTGGGCCCACGAGTTCTGTAGTATAGATGTCTCGCGGCCCTCTGTTTTGGACTTTCCTCATAGCTCTTGAGCCCACCGAAGACCACCCTTGGGCCCACATGTGGGCCGCGGCCCACCGGTTGCCTACCCCTGCTCTAGGCAAAAAGAGCCGATTTGGCAAAGGTGAACAATACGAGAGTAGCTCTTTTTCTGATAAATTACCAGATGCGGGAAGAAATCCGGCCATGAACACGTCCGTCAGATGACTCTTCTGCCCTGAAATGACACAATCATAAATGGGAGGTTGTGTTTTTCTTTTTCTTTCGTCGTGACGGTTATGATGAAAAACTTCCCGATGAGATTTTGATTATCACACCTGCTGGCTTCATGCAAATCAATTCACATCCACTTCTTCTTTTCCCCTTTGCCCCCCTGTCAAATATCGAATTGATCCAAGTAACGGGTTCAATAAAACCTTCTCGAGGTCAGGGAAAAAGTGAGACGAGCCAAAAGCTAGTCTTAAATTTAAAAAATAGAATCGAATTCATACCGCCAAATTGAATGTCGGGCAGTCGATTGGTCATTCGGCGAATTTCTTGGTTGGATAGATCTCCAATTTCCATGAGAATGGAGATTCCCACTAATCCGTTGGGATGTTGGACCGCCAAGCTCAAGTTCTCGTACAAATCCGCATTATAGCCCAAAATCTGGATCTGAAACAAAAACAGAGACTCGGAATGATCGAATCAAGTTTGGAGGACCAGAGGAAATGCATTCAAAATAATTAACAATGCCATGTTTTGTGACAATTTGGCATTTTTGATGGGATGGAGTGAGCATAGTTTTTCCCCTTGATGCTTATCAATCGACACACTAACAGCATGCCGATGAATTGTTCATGGCTTCTCTTGAAAAGAATAACCCAGAAATAATATTCCAAGCTTCCAATGTGTTTTGGCCAACTTCATTCAAGGAGGTTTGCCTAATTGAACGAAAACTGACTTGAAGGAGTGGACATTAAGTCCAGGCTTCTTAGTCAGGACACCACGATGACTCTTTGGATTTTTCCAAGAGAACTCAGGGTCTGTCCTCGACTTCTGAAACGGTCATTGTGATCAAATGATGTGGTCCTTAAATCCTCTTGGAAAGAACCAATGAGACAACCAATTCAGACACTAATCAGATTGATGAAGAGTTCAAGTACGTTTATTCCGTACGGGGAGACGTCCAACCATAACGGACAAATTTTGCTTCCTAATATACGCGTGAATACGATCAAGCAAAAATATACGTACATGACGACAAAGGGGCTTAAACTTTTTATTGAAACAGTTGTCCCAATGATGATGGGAAGTATTTGGGTACACCACACCATTTTCCGATTATTTTTATGTCAACGTGTGCCTGAGGATTCAAATGAGACTTCTATTGTATTTGCTGAGCACAATCAACGACTCAATATTTCTACTAAGGGTGATTTGTAGTGCTCGATCTAGTTCGTTGATACTAAAGACAAAATATTTCTTATTGAAATCGGTGTTCAAGTTTTTTGACATGAAGAAATCTTGGCCACAATTACTTTAATGACTGATAGCTTTGAGCTAACCAACCCTTCGCAACCTATGGCGCTTTATGCACTTGCTGGCTTGCTTGCTTGGTTGGTTGGGTCGGTGTCGAATCTCCCTACCACGGTACAGTATGTACTACGTACCTCCCCGGGAAACCGGCGTCCATCAATCAAATGTTCTGACCCTCCGTCATCGTTGAGACCAAAGTGAAAAGCCACGGAATGAATGGGATAATTATAGGCCAGGGGTCCGCCAGAGATGTTGATCATGTCGTTAATGGATGTCTCCAAGGTGAACACGATCCCATGACCCGAGTTCTCGAGCATCCCGTCGATCTAAAACACGAAAATGATCGAGTCAACAAAATCCAGTGGCAATTCCAAAGACAAATTTTCCTGGTCGCTAATGAACAAAGCCTTTCCTTGTGACTTACTTTGCTTTGCGTGATGTCGATATCCTTCATATTCGGATCAAACAGGATATTCTTGGGCTGAATATCGATGGGAGATTGACGTTTTCCTTGATTGCACAGGTTCCAATCTGGATTGATCAGCCCCCAAAACGAAGGACCTTGACACAATCCAACATGATTAAAGCCTATACCACTACTACGTAGGTCTGCCTTCCAAATTTGGAATTGTAGCGGTGCTGTGTTCATTTGAAAGCTCCTTCATGGATGTTCGTACAATACTTTACCTGATATCCCGTCGTAAGTCCACCACTCCTCCCAACTCACGGCCAAAATGCCTGCAATCAAAAAGAAACGACCCCATTCACATCGTCAATCAAATGATCAGACTGGTTGTCCTCGTTCGTGTTCAGACCATGGTGGATGCATTGATGCTGCCAATTAGAGTCTCTCTCAAGCTACAATTGGGATCCGTTGGCAAAACAATGATTCCCATTAGACGGGCAATTTTTTGATTGTACCCGATAAGTGATGGAACTAAATTATGACATGTGGAGCAATTAGATGTCCTTCGAGCTTGCTTTTTCCTCGCCATGATGTCATGAGGATGGATGGATGGATACAGTTTGAGAAAATGCAAGTGAAACGAAGATGACCAAGCAAAATCATGCTAATGAGGTTCTTTGTAGATTTTTTGAGTGCGCATTGTTCTTCTTTGAAAACCAAAGAGGCATGGACTCAAATGGCATTGGGTTTTCTTGGCAAGAATTCGACGGAACGAGTCAAGTTCGGGATTAAAGAACCTAGCTCACTTTAACAATGGGCAGATGCAAAAAAAAAACATAAAATAAGTCGCGAAACAATGGATAAGAAAGCAATTTGACAAGACAAACATATTTAGTATTCGAACCTACTTTTGGATGTCGATTCAAATAAAATTTAATGTCGCCAGAATCAGTGTAAAAAATCATGTATGTCCTTTTAGGATGATTGGTCGCCCAAAAAATTGTTCTCAACCAAAGATTCACTATCAGTACTCTATGAGAAGTTAAAAAATGTAAAAGTTAAGAAAAAGCATTGCAAGTCTAAATTTCAGAATCTATCTCGAAAATGAATACTTGGACGTAATCTTTTAATAGATTTTGATTCTACATTGCTCATATTTGATGTCAGCGCTTTTAAAGGGCTAGTCATTAAAAACAAACAAACTTTGTTGGCATATGATTTTATTGACCAAAGTCTAAAGAACTTTCACTATAGAAACATAACCAGACAACAGAAATAGTAATTAGAATAAGTTTGTTTTCATAACAAATTGCACATTCTGAGAAATCCTTCAACCTTCCAATTGTAGTAATAAGATTGTCTACAAGTCCATTCAATTTCGTATTCATAATTGGCTCTAGACATTGACCAGGTTCAACCTTGAGCATCTGCTGAGTTGCACATGTCCAAACATCAAACAAACAAGCAAGCAAGGCATGAAGGGGTGTTAAACCTGGGAATATACCTTACGTAAAGCCTCTGTTTTTTCTCTCGCACCTTGTGTGTGGTCAAGGGATTGCGAAATTATTCACTGGTTTCGACCAACCACCTCGATGACAAGTATTCCTTGAATCTTCGCCTGGCCTAAGCTGGAACTTGTTGTTGACTATTCGTGACCAATTGAGTGAAAAAGACACACTCACTCACTCACTCACTCATTCACTCACTTACACTTTTATGCAAATCTCTGGCCAAGGACAAGTTGCTCAATGTTGATTGGGATTTGCATGATAAATCCAGAAAACAAGTCCTCGAGCCCAACAGCTTCTGGGCACAGATAAATTTGTCGCCGTTTCGAGTTTTATCCTTGATGGCGCTTGCGGGCTACCATTAATGGTTTCATTTCCACCATTTTCCCTTCTTGTCCATTTCAAATCGAATCACGATTAGAGTTAATTTCGAGCCCAAATTACGATCCGTGACTCGCTCACATTCAAGTGTTGTCTAGTTTACTCGATTGAGGAAGAAGAAGGACGACGAAGAGGGGAGATACTCGTAAGTGGGAAGAGACTACGTACCTTCACCAAAATCATACTGTACGACATTCATCATGGTGCTAATCCTGGTTATCTTAGATTCGAATCTGGTTCCTGGTTGAATCTAGTTCTGTACTATTCATGGGCTGACTAGCAAGCATCTCCGGAAGAAGATGAGTATTCCATAGGAAGGGCAAGATTTCATTCTAAAGGAAAGTTTTGGAGGGAGACGATCATAGGAATAATTCTACTCATCCAAAAGTAGTGATGGGCCGAAAGGGCTCATAACCGAAACCGAAAGCAGCTGACTACAAAATTGTATAAATCCAAAATACACCTTAAAAATCAAATTGCTCATGTGTTCGATGTTGGGTAGGCGCAAAGTTTGAAAAATCGGGAAACTTAAATTTTAGAGGTTTTTGGGCGAGAATTTTTTTGATTTTGTTGTCAAACTCCATCCTTTATAGTGCTTGTCTGCTTTTGGTTTTGGTAGGCGTAACCGAAACCGAAATTTCGGCCGTAACTTCGGCCGAAAGCGCTTTCAGTCCATCACTATCCAAAAGAGGCAAACCAACCTAACAAACTTAAGAAAATCGAAGCAAGGCAAATGAAAATCGAATGAAACACTTCTGGGCGAAAATGAAAATCGTCGTTCTTAACGCAGATTTCTTATTTTTAGTGTTATTTCTGAAATTTTAAGGCGAGAAAGTTTAAGAGAAGTAATGGGCAAATGAAGAATTGTAAAAAGAAAGAGACTATAAAGAACACAATATCTGCTTGGATTCGAATTCGATCAGTTACGAAAAGTCGGATTCAATGCACAGTTTTACTGTGTGCCGAATATAACATCGTTGAAATGAACTAGAGTCTACCTAAATCAAGTCAGACGAACAATTATCGGATATAAGGTAAGTTGTTGAGGTATTTTGGAAGTAAAGTAGAAGAAGCATTTGAGATGGAGTACAAATTACCATACTCGATCAAGTTTCGCTACATAAGTTGCGATTGAAAAATATAGTTTATGTAGTGAAACTTGATCGCGCATGGTTATTTCTACTCCCTCTCATATGCTTCTTAAACACCCTTTCTATGCTTCTAGATAAGCTTCTACTATACTTGCGAACTTCCTCAACAACTGACCTACACTCTGTGTTTCAATGACAACTGATGATTCAAGAGTATACTTAATTAAGGAACATCAATGTAATTTGGTTAAGGCAAATTCTAACTTGGGTCGTTTTTATGTTAATATGTGACCCAGAATCAGGTTACAAGTAAGTGACCTTTAAAGTACTTTCAAAGCATCAGCTCTATGCTAAGAATACTCTGACCCACTTGAGGTGTATGTATGAACTTTTTGTTTAAAAAAATAACAATAGTTTTTCATGGCTATTTGTCCCATAAAAATTTCTGGCCTTTATATAAAAAATGGTACCAAGTACGACCAAAAGGTCGGTTGTTGTGATAGTTCCGAAGTAAAGTAGAAGTTTAGTTGTAGCATAGTAATACGGCGTAGAAATAACCATGCTCGATCAAGTTTCGCTACATAAGCTACATTTTTCAATTCCAAAACGCAGCCTATTCACTTAGCATATACTCTAGCATGTTTATTAATATTTTTACTTCCTCTTATTATGCTTCACCCATGCTTCTATCATAATTCCAAACTATCTCAACAACCGACCTAATATCGTTTGTCTCCTTCTTATCAATGAGAATCAGAAGCTTCTTTGTTTGCTCTCAGACTAAGAAGAATTGAAAAAGTATAGTACAGTACGTAGTGTGCTTACTTTGCTTTATTGAACAGAGGAATAATTCCTACAATCAGCTTTTTCCAGAGCATTCATTAAGACTGTTGGGTTGATTTACACGAGGAATGATGTAATCGCCAGCCATCATCACCACTACCCCAAGTATGGTATAGTTCAAAAACACGATAAATTCGTGCCTTGTTGATGAATGGGGAAGCAGGAAGTTCTTTGTGGGAGGGTGGGTGAGCCGAATAACAATATACGAGCAATATGTAGTATGGCAAAGACTTCTGGCTCTGACAAATGGGAGGACAGTTTGTCACCATACACATCTCGTTCATCCATATTTCGGCGGTTTGAAGAAGTTGGTGGATTTGCAGAGAAAACTAACACCAAAGCAATGTTCTTTGTTTTGGATTATTTTTTGATGCAGCTTTTCAAGATGGTCAATTGTCTCCGCGAAAGTTAAGCGATTAGCGAAAAAGACCAAACGACAAAACATGCAAAACAGACAAAGACTTATATTCAAGGAAGCCTTTAGCTGTGACCATTTTACGACCTGCACCAATAGTGAACCAACCTAATCTTGTTGATGCGTAATTTGTAGGGATCATCTCCATGCATACCATTATTTTTACTTTGCAACCAAACTAATAAATCTAACGTCGCAATAAATGTGTAGATAAAGACCAAACGACAAAATGTGCAAGCTGGATGTTGTTGAGGGTGTTTAATTTTAACAAACCGTGGTGTTTGTCCTGAATCGTGTTCGGATTTTCCTCATGGTATGTTTACACAAAAAGAACCAACTACTTCGTTTTGATGGACTTCCACTCGCACTACGCATTTAGATATATTTTACATGTACAATATGAAACACCGCAAATCAAACATTCATGTCATTTGTCATAACAAGATGTATTTGATTGAGATGTCTTACTCAAGACCCCTCAAGACTTTTTGGTGCTACCAAAAAGGAAAACGAACAAAGAATTCGGATTTACTTCTTAATATGCGTGAATGGTCTCAAGTCATGCTCGAAAACATACCCGTGAACCTTTGAGCCAATTCACTAAATTAACACTTTTGACAATGCTGGAAAATCCTATATTCCTGTGAATGGGGACTTTTCGTACTTCGCATTTTATCACACAAAACGAGTCTAAAAAGTCGTCTGACACGGTCATTTGTAGTTATCGTCAAAAAACTGGATCGAAAGTGAAGAAGGTGCTCTACCTTGAACAACTGAAAGAGTATGTTAGTCTTACCGGAGATTTGAAAGCCAAAATGTAAGGCAAGGTACTGATGAATCAGAACACTGTTCATTGTGTGAAAATTTTTGAAAGCCAGGAAGACAATGTCGTTTTATTTTCTGAGCAATCAATCAGAGGGCTCTTGCCAAGATCATGTTTAGTAATAAACTGTGCCAACGTTCCCTTCAAGATTTTTCTCCGGCCTCGAAAAAGGGACGGATTCCCAACGGTCGAAAGTGAGGCAAAAGGCCGTTCCATCTACAGTTCTATATATGTGTATAGATAGAACTGTAGTTCCATCTAGCCACTACTCCGTGTTCCCAGATGAATTTGGAGGGAGGGTCTTTTGGGTAAATCGTGTGGTCCCGCTTTAAAAAAGCAACCATTTTCATGACCCTTTGCGGCTCATCCTTCAGCAAATGTCATATTACTTTTGTAAACAATGGGCCAAATGGTTTGCTTGTTCAGTTTTTAATTTTTGTTAACTTTGAAATAGACATGTTCAAATAAGTCACCTTATTTGAGTGTCACTTATTTTGGCAGTTTAAAAAAGAAGGACTTATGACAGCTTCAAGAAAAAGGCCGTCCTTTTGTCAGGTATTTAGTGTTCCTAAAACGATCCAATTAAAAGTTAGGTGAAGTGGAAACCAATGAGACAACAAAGGGCGAAAACAGCTCAAAGGAAATGTCCGGAATTTGTTCCCACAGGCGCTTATTATTTGTCTTTCTCCGCCAGAAAAAGGAAAAAGACTCTCAACAAGATCTTTGGAATCCTGCAAGAATGAGTGAGTGAGTGAGTGAGTGAGTCAGGGTGTTGGTTGGCATGTTTCGGATGAACAACAAGTAAGCCATAACACACCACCCAACATTTGGGTGGCTTGATGAGCAGTGAGGAAGGGGGGGGGGGCGAAGTTTTGAGGCAAGATGATCAAAGATCCGGCAATCCCGTCTTGACAAGATGGGAATTAGATTTCCGAGGGAACGAACTCTTGCAGGGGTAATCAAGCGCAATCAAGGGTCAGTCAGCCTTCCTTTCGTCACGGCCACGATAGTTTTACTCACCACCTCTTTCTTAGCTTGCCTAAAACAATATTTTCCTCAGATGCCACCAAGACCATGGTGGTTAAAAGAGTAAGTTTTTACCGTCCTATGAATGTGAATACGTAAATACTGTACAAATGTTAAACATGAAGAAAAAATATTGTTCATTTCTGTTGGAAAGGCATCAACGGGGACAAGGGTTTGGGCCAAAAAAAGAGAATCTGGTGGGAGTGGGACCAATATTAAGATCAAGAGACCTTTTTCCTCAAACATGTGTTACCATCAATTTCATTCACAGATTGAAAGCACTTGGTAGATGAAAGCCCGATTCAATGAAACCGAGCAAGGAGCGGTTCCATTTTTGGGACAAAAGCTAAACTTCAAACAAATCTGCACCCTCAAAAATATATGTTTTTTACTTCTGTGGTGTCGTGTGACAGGTTGGGATCTTTCTTCTCCTGAGGGTTTATTCCCCATTTGAGGTCTCGTACCAATGAAGTCTGTGTGCGTCTCAGCATTTTGCATAATCTTTGCCACGAAAAAGTAAGTCCCTCGAAGTTGATTCCCTCTGTAGTAAAAATTGCTAGAATCAACCCCTCTTGAGGGGAAATGTGACCCTGTGTCGCTATTCATTTAGTGGTCAGCCGTCCCAGTCCTGGGATTCGTTCGTGGGGCTTGGGGTGTCCAATTTCGAATTGAAACAGATTGCACAAATTTCCTGAATGGACAGAGTCACAGAGAAAGTCGGGCTCTCTCACACATCCTCTCAATTTATCCATTTGGAACACGGAACGAACCTTGGAACCCCACATTTCTACATGTACGTACATGGTTGTGGGACAGACTGCGGACAAACTTTGGCCCGTTCTTAAATTTAACGCATACGTAAACGTTGGCATGACTTGGCTTTCGGGCTAAGAAATCAGTGTTCCACGCGTTGTTTGTTGTTTTCAAGTTCCATATCTAACAGGTCATGTCTGCCATTTAGTGCTTGCTTTGAATGGAGCGTGTTAAATAAAAAAGAGCCTCTGTGGAGAATGGAGCTCTGGCTTTGTGGGAGACCCATAAAAACGCTTCCTATCGGATGCAAGAGCAACCCCGTTTCACCCACCCCATAAATTATCTGTCTTGGCGGCTATGAATATTTTGGAACACATATCCCTCGAATTAACCACATTGCTTTTACTCCTTTCTTTTAAAAATTGCTCTTGGCACTGTTGGCATTAGTTCGACGTTTCGGGGTTTTCCCATGGATATTCTGGTACGTGGAACCATGCTCTGATCGATTTTCAACTTTCGAAGATGAACAGGGTCGCCTTTGTGGGCAATTGACCGGAATATTGGGCTATGGGAAAAGCGGGTGAAGTATCCAGCTGTCACGTTGAAGAGTGCGCGAGTGACGTGGATAACACTTCAAGAAATAGAAAAAGACCGATGCAAAATAGAGCGAGAGGTCTTCTGCTCTCGGTTTGATCGCATCGGATGGAGACGAAAGGGGAGTAGAAAAAAGTGATAAATCTATTTTCCAGCTCTAGAGAATATTTGGATTTGGTTGTGTCGTACATAGGTATGATATTGCATTGGAGAGGAGATGGCTGAGGATCCACGAGAGCCGTGAATTTTAATTCAAATCAGGTCGCTAGATCCGCAATGCTTTGCTTTAAGGGCGTGCCTTTCGTTTCCGGAAGTAAAAACTTGATCCAAATCGAGGCCAGGATCATAAGAATGCCGAAAATGGCGGGAGGAGCACTCACGTACCAATATCCGCCCAAATCCACAATGAAAGGGGCGATTAGAGTGCCGGCCTAAGAACATGAGCAATAACAATAAGATTAGGATAGCCCTCTTGAAATTGAAATGAGGAAATCATTCTCACCTTGCTCACTCCATCGAGAAGGGCCAAAACAAAGTTTCGGGTATCGGTGGAAAACGCTTCGGGTGTGAAAGTGTCCAGAAGACAAAAATCCGCCACAATCAGACCTTGAGTAAGCACCAAAAGGCCAACGCGGATAAGTAGGAAACGCACTGGGAACGCGAGGAATAAAATGCCCAGAATTCCACCCAAGAGGAAGAAGATCGGCAAGACATGGGTTCTTTTGAACTGAGGGTGAAAAATTGGCAGGATGAGGAATAGAAAAATGATTTTACTTCAAGGAATAAGTACCTTGGTATAGACTGGCAACAGGCAGGCTATGGATATAATGATGACAATTTCTTTGATGACAGACATTATGAAAATGTCGAAATCCACAAGTTTCACCGAGAAATGGATTCCGTAAGAAGCCATCCCCACGAAAAACCAGGGCAAGAGAAAGAGGGCTATCCGTTTGCGAAATATCGGATAAGTGCAAAAATGCGACACACCTTGAAATGTGTCCCGAAATGTAAGATGCTCTCTGGAAAAAAAGAGAAAATAATAAGGTGAAACTGAACTTTGCGCAAAGTTTTCCGTGGCTCCTCTTGCAACCTCCTTTTGGTACCTTTCTGTAACATCCGAACTGAGTTTGAGGGCTTTCATATTGCCTTCGAATCTGGACGCTCCATGGCCGAATTCGACGTTGATACCGTTGTATTTGGCGATTTTCCGTAGAACTACCTCAGCCTCTTCGAATTTACCGCGCTCCATTAACCAGCGTGGACTTTCCGGAATGACAAAGAAGTAAGATATGGTCAACAAGGATATCCCCGAGAAGGCTAATTGCATGGTGACCCAATCCCGGGAAAGATAGGCAACGGCAGCCAAAATGATGGCGCCCACATTCCAACCTGTTAGGAAGGAAGGGGAAAATTGCTCAAGTCGCTCTCGCAACCTTCATTTCTAACAACTTATTTACCCAAATTCATGACGAAACCGGCAAGGCCGCGTCTAGATTTGGTGGATATCTCGGTCGTGATGACGAATAGGGCCACCCATGTGCCATGAGTGGTTCCGCCCACAAAGAATCTGGCCAATATGAATGCCAGGTAGGATTTGGTGGCAAAGCACGTGGCGAAAGTGGCAATCACATGGATGGCAGTCAGCGTTAAAACGATGGTTCTCCTTCCGAGACGATCTGAGAAGAATCCACTGAAGATCGTGGTCAACATGACCTTTGAGGTGAAAAATAGTTGGATTTGAAGTATAAAGACTTGGGGTCAAGATCATTATAATGACTCACCCCGGCCATATAAGTACTGCTCACTAAAGGTAAAAGAGGTAGTCTGGCACAGACCAGATTGAAGTGGGTCACGATGGAACGCGCCATGACTGTCCCATCGTATGAGAAAGTCTGACAATCCATTCCAGATGAGTCGAAACATGCTGGGTCGTTGGCAAACAGCTATAAGCATACGATCGTTCATTTCGGAATACATCATTTCTTAAGAAATGGATTTGATCCTTGGACTCCTTCCCTTAGCAACATAACTGGTGAAAACGGGACAGAGCAAATAAGCAAGGGCACGGATTTCATCGTGCTGCTCTAAATAGATTTCCCTCCCCTGTTGCATCAAATTACGATTAACCCTCGATGTATGTTGCTTGCGCGAAGGAGCCTTTTTGGCAATTGGAAGACTATTTAATACTGTTTGATTTGTGGGCAAATCTTTACCGATGATATCGAGGTGTCGTTGGACGGGCTTTGTGAAATGTATGACGTTCCATTTGACTCACTAAAGAAACAACGGAAATACGTCATTTTCGCAACCATCTTGCGTCTTACTTGTCATGTGGCTATCCAATGGACAGCCTTCGCGGTCACTTGTATCACTGAACACATTTCTTACCTGGGTGTGCACTCAAAACTGGGTGAAAAGGCCAAGAAAATGGGCGATAAATGGTTGCACGCACTCACAATGGACGAAACCGAGGCCAGAAGAAGAATTAGCACCTGATACTTTCCAAAGCCTCCAATGTCCTCGAGAATGATCTCAAAGATGGCGTTTTTGTCACCTCGTTCGACGATGGTCTCTAATGTGGGCACGGGGAGCACGGATTGTCGTCGAGATTGTGGGAAGGCTTTCTCGTCTCGTAAGTGTTTCATCCTTCATTCGGGGAGTAGATCCTGCCCCAACCTTGTTGACAATCTCAATGACATCGGAACCGTGTTGTTTCACCGACCTGGTTCATTCACTCGCCAATACACGTAAGACCGCGACCGTCCGTCCAAACGACCGCATGCTACATCGTCGTCTCTCAATCTCTTCAGTAGCACCAGAACATACTACTACTACTACTATCACTGCTACATTACATTCATAGCATACATACACTCACCCACTCTACAGTGTGTATTCATTGGCTTTGGACAGTGTGGATGTGCTTCGTACGTTTTACAGTGTCAAGAATGTGAAACAGGTTTTCCGAGTTCACACCGTCACGGGGCAAATTCTGAACTCACCTATTCGACAGTGGCACTCTTCGTCTATCCCGGAGGGTTTGTACGTACAACCTCGGCGATCCTAAGGCCATTTCGGATGGCATCAGGATATTCGATCGACAATGTACAACAAAAAACTTGAGTACAAATGCCTTGTCTGGTTGGGAGGGCACTTTATGGTATTAGATCTCTAGAATTCAAGAGCTCCGTTATTCGACCCTGGTTTTTATCAATTGATTTAGAGGGTATGAAATCGTTGGCTTTATTTCCGCAGTCTAGAAACGCACAATTGAGTAATGGAATTTTTTTGATCCTTGAGATCTTCCACCCCTTGGGTCAATGGTTGGTTTTTGGTCTCGGGCATGAAGAGGAATACAGCGGCTCCTAAAAGAAGGAACCCGCCAAAGATGGCCGGAGGCAATCCACGATTTGTGTCTCCTCCCAGATCCACAATAAACGGCGACAACAAGGTGCCAAACTGCAAAAATGGACGTCGTCAATCAGGGCCTCATTGGCCAATGGACATTTTATTGTGTCTTGCTATGTATTTGCGTCAACAACGTTCGAGACGTTGGTGTCACCCACCTTGCCGAAGCTTTCAATGAGCGAGAATACTGAATTCCTCACGTCCGTGGAGAATACTTCCGCCGTGTACGTGTTGAGGAGAAAGAAATTGGATGTGATCAAGGCTTGGCAGACGATCAGCCAAATCCCTCTTGTCAACGCGAGTGACTCGTCCAAAAACAGGAATGCGATACAGAACACGCCACTTAGGCCACAAAATGAACACAGGGTTATGGTTCGTCTCATCTGGTGGAAGTTCGGATCAGTGAATCTTTAGTGATATGGGCCTCAACAGGTTTGGGCCGAGCTAATCTACGTTCTAAGAATCTGGCGGTTGGAAAACTCGTAGGAGCCCACACGACACAGAGCTATTGAAAACTGCTAATGAAACGAAACTCCCATTGCATTTGTTTTCCATTCTCCCCGACCAAAAATACTCGAATCTGAGTACGTAGGAGGTGTGGTTTGCCGTACAAATGATGGGGACTCACCTTGGTATAAAGAAGCACGAGGACGCAAATCGTGACAATAACGGCAAGTTCCTTGATGATGGTCAAAGCAAAGATGTCAAACGTCACCAATTTCGTCGAGAAATGGATCCCATACGACGCCATGCCGATAGAAAACCAGGGCACAATCATCAGAAGGAATCGTTTCGTAAACTCTTTATTACGGACCAACTGGCCTATCCTGCCCTTGGCTTGCTTCAAATGTGATCCAAAGGAGTTATCGCTCTTGCTTCGGTCATTTGGCTCCTGGAGGATGCTTTCACTGATGATTCGAACAATATCTAGTTTTCTCTGCATCTCCTCGAGAACGTTTGGGTCATTCACCCCATTGACCTTAGCTATCCTGAAGTAGACATTTTCCGCTTCGGCAAAGTGCCCGTGTCTTAAAAGCCAACGTGGAGACTCGAGCACCAAGAAGTAGTACGACACCATAACCAGAGCCAATCCGGCGAAGGTCCATTGCATCAAGATCCAATCTCGCAAGAGATAAGCCAAAGCAGCCAAGAGGATTGTGCCCACGTTCCAGCCAAAGTTTAAAACCCCACCGGACACGCCTCGACGATGTTCCACGGTCAGTTCTGAAGCCATGACAAAGAAGGCGGACCAACTTGCATGAATGGAACCACCAATGAAGAAACGCATGACGAGGACTCCCATGTACGATGATGAGACGAGGATCATAGCGAAGGCAGAGATAATGTGCAAGGCACCCAGGAACAGGATCACTTTTCGTCGTCCAAAATGGTCGGAGAGTATTCCGCCGACACTGTTGAAAAAAATCACCTACGAGACGTGAGTACATGGTGAATGATGTTTAATACGGTAGGACTTGAATTTTGATTAGTACGTACTCCAGCCATGTAAACACCAGTGAGAATGGGAAGTAGGTAGAGGCGATCGCAAACAAGATCAAAATCGCTGACAAACGTCCGGAGCATCGTGCTATTGTCAAAGTCATGGGTCAACAAGCATCTCTCTGAGCAATTGGAGGTAAACGCCTGAAAAGCAAAAATCGGGGGAACATGATTTTGAGAAGATATAGTTTTGGAGGAAGCCCTGCTCAAGGTTGATTTAATTTTTGTACTTATTTCCCTATATTCAAAGTCTATTCACAGTGGTCGATTGTGGACCTTCGTCTCACTTGAAAGCTGGTTAATAGGAGTGGAGTTCATTTACCCACACTTAAGAGCTTTCAAAAGTCCAACTTTGGCAGTATCAAGAAGAGCTGTTCCAGAGGAGTTATCTGGTAAAATGTTGCGCGCAATTTTTTCTAGTTTATGTTTGGGTTCTTTTATCCGATACAGAGAAAGAATTTGCGCGCCAATTTTAGCATATTTATGGTATCTTATTGATGTTGAGACTGTGAATTTAGTCTTGATGAAAAGACTCCGTTAATATGTTGGGTCAAACCTGACATTCCTTGGGAGGTCACTTGAATCACAAATGACCTCCCAAACAGCCGTCAAAACCGCTGTACTGCATTAAATAGATTTACTGGACAGGTAAACAAACCAGCTAGTGCAAGGTGCAAGTCCCGAATAGACATGTATTTTACTTTGGTCTTTGGTTACCGTAAGGGAAGGCTAGTCTGACCTTTGCAAGAAAGGATGTTCAGCTCACTACCAAGCTTACTTCACGCTTTACTTCGCATTTCCGATAACATACGAGCTGCTTCTGGTTTGTTGCCAACTTTCCTGTCTTAATCCACTTCCCAATGAATTTCAAGTAATCAAAGACGTGCACCGCACGACTGCTTATCTAAACTGGTACGTAGGTGCTGTTTGATAATCGAGTGTCAACTGGTTTGGTCAATCTCCAAATGTTTGATATCATGCACACAATTCCCACCTACCTCGGGCAAAATCGGCGATTGGTCCAGTGGAGCTGGTAAGGATGGTTGTAGCTGACACTGAAATCTGGGTGAGAAGGAAAAGAAAATAGCTCCCAAATGGTTGAAGCTGCACAACACCGACGAGACGAGAGATATAACCAATTGGCAGACTTGAAATCGGCCAAATCCTCCCGATAACTCCAGAATGTCTTCCAAATGCTGGTTCTTCTCATCTTGAACTGATTGTTTCACTGGATTGACTCCCTTCTCAATGGATGGATGCGCCATGTTGTACAATCGATTCACAACAGAGACACTCAATCTCTCTTTTGTACGTACGTTTGTCTCGATCTCTAATCAAGGAGTTCTGCCATTGGGTGGGTCTCCTCGGCGGAATAAAAAATCATGATTACCTGATCTTCCCATCCTTTAAGAGGTACTTGACCATATCACCGTACATCTGCCGTCCGGGCGCTTGCTGGCTCGTCCATTCACGACTCCAAAGTGAGCGGTTGCTCGGTTCAAACCTGAGGCCTTGCACTATAGATCGATCTATGGGCTCATATTTTTACTTGGCGTGCTCTCGTAACAAGGTTATATTCCTTACTAACAACATCTTTATGCGCTTGTTTCAACATTTCGTCAATTGGCAAAACACTTGAGGAACTTTTCAAGTAATTTAGAACCAAAATTGGATGCCATCGTTAGTTTTGAGGGAGATACAAAATTTGTATTATATACAATTAAAACAATTAAAATTTTGCCTCCATACCAAGACTTTCCCTTGTTATCTTCAACTGTGAAGCATCACCTTTTGGTATCAATATTGATACAATGGCTTTGACAGTAATAATAAGCTCTAGCATGTCGTTCATAATATTGCGATCCCTGTTCCGACCTTACTTAGTGCTGGGAACACCAAGGCAAGATGAAACTAGAGCTCTATTATAATAGTGCTCTAGATCAGGGGTGTGCAAACTTATTTAGCAATAGGCTCAATTGGTCGGACCGTAGGCGCTCGCGGGCCACACCATCCAAAACGGCAAATAATTTCTAGAGTAAAATTCACGGGCTATGCCGAAACCATGCTGCAGGCCACATTCTATTGAAAATGGCAGATTTATCTACAATTGATCAAACACCAAACAACTTTTCAAGGAGACCTAAAGGCTACTATTAAAAACTATAAAAGCCATACACTAAGAAAAGAAATCACTGACTTGAATTACGAAAGAATGCCATTGTTTTACTAGCGGATCATTGATAACGTTAGGCGGAATGAAAGCCCTTGTATCAATGAAAGAAACGTAGTTTGGATTCGACAAGGGGATTCGAACTTACGCCGCCTTAGGAGGACTTATACTTATTACACGTTAGACTGCGCGGCTGTTTATAATGCGTTCACAGGAGACACCCTCTTATGACTCTGGTTTATTTTCATGGAATCTGTAAAACACAAGTGCTTAGCAAAAATCTTTTGTAAAAAGGGCAAAAGAAAGGAGCAATTAAGTAACGGGATAATAGTGCACATGCACAAGACAGGCCTTTCAATCGTAAACAATCAATTTTTATTGGCATAGTCAATATCATTAATCATTCACGATCTTTCAAAAGGAATAAGTGTCCATAAAGCTTTTACCTAAGTAATGGCTCATTCAAATGTAACTAAAATGTCAAGTGAGTTGACACTGAGAGGTGAGTGGTTTATAAATAGTCTTTCAATTCCTGAAGTGGCCTTGTTAGCCTAATATTTCATTACAAATTACAATGAAGGTAATTTGAAAGAAAATAGCACCAGCATTTTTGACGTTGATTAGAAAATGTGCTAATCTTGATGCCTCGATTTAAATCAAGACTCATATCCCTGACAACATTTTGAAGAATCTCAATTTAATGGAATTAGTGCACTACCCATAGGCCATATGTTTTGTGTCTGAAGATGCATGCTTCAAGCATGCCTTGGTCATTGATTATCAAACTTTTTTTCTTAGATCAGTTATAATCACTAGATAGCCTGCAAGCTTTAGTCTGGCTGATTTGGCAAGCGGGGCGGAATGGGTAGAATTTATGAGGAAAATGTCGCCATCGCAACTGTTGAGCGGACAGTTAGTGTGACCAAACATGTGAATCAAGACCAACTTTTTTTACTCCTTCTTGAAGCCACAAGTTTTTTTTTGTCCATATATGCATTGGATTAACCCTACATAACGCAAAAGCTTAAATTTATGTTTTTCCTGCCAATGACTTATTCAATGTACTGGCAAGAAAGTGCCAAGTTGAAGTATTCAAATCCAAGGTATGGTCACCTAGTGACGTCTTCGGTTCTACCGAGAAAGTGACCACTAGCAATAGCAAAAAATGACCCAAACCCATTACTTAATTCCACCTTTGATTCATCAATTTCATAGTTGTCATTTGCCTGGTCACTCATTTGAAATGTTCCCGCACTTCAACTCAACAGTTGGCGACCGGAGACACATTTTTAGGCTTACACTCCGTCTAGTATTAATAGAAGTCAATGTTTTTTTTTAGATCTTTTAACAGTTTTAAGGTGCTAAACCCCTGTTTGAATGTCAGTTGATTTGTACGAGGGGTATCCAGACCATGGGTAGACTGGGCATGTAACTCGTCAACAAGTGCGATTTTTAGATATTTGATTAGGATCTTATGAGCAAATGTTATTTTACGTGTTTTGGTGTTAGCAAACCCTGTTTGAAAGACGTTGTTGAACCTCCCATACCAATACTAGGTGAACACTTGTGAAGAAAAAGTGTTAGGTTTCGAAGTGAAACGTATTGGCTTCACACGGTACTGGATTTTTGGCTTGTTCCTCGCTTTTGTCGCTTATTTTCTATGCATCCATGTTCTGAATTGCAATAAGTGAGGCCCGGAAAAATATTTGCAAAAAAGTATCAAAATATCCAATGTATATATTTTATTCAAAAGTACATATTTGCTAAATATTTGAAAAAAAGCCGGATATTTAAGAAATATTTTTTTGACAACGCCATTATTTGGTATTTTTGTCTGTGTGCTCTGATTTTCCAAATTTGGTTTTGTTGAATTTAATGCATTTGACCGTGGATGGAGGCATACTTGACAAGTAATTAATTTGAAAATACAATTTTCATTGTGCCTCAACAGATGGCGCAATATTTTTCGTGTTTGACAATAGTTTTGGTTGTGAATGTCTAATCTCAATACAAATGCCATTTTAAAAAAATTCTTGTATTTTGGAAATTTTTGAAATATTTTTTCTGACTCAAATATTCGAGAAAATATTTATTTTTCCTTGCAACTGCCAAAAAATTTAAAAAATCGAGGAAAAACGGAGAAATTAAAAAAAATATATATTAAGGAAAATATTTCCGGGCCCTAGTAATAAGTTTTCCGCTATTCCCAACTTTCCTGTGTTAAGTGATCCCATGCCACATTCAGTTATCCTGAAACCCACTAGAGAGAAATGTTCTTTCATTTCATCGTTCAGCCATTTTTGAATACTTTTTGGAAAGTATTTGGCGGCAATCGTCACAAATTCAGTTTAATGCCAACTCTACACTTCAACGGCTCACGCGGTAACATTCGATTTCGCTCTTATAAGGATGTGTATTGATGGAAGTACCGTAAAATCTTATCCTTAAACTTGTGAAATCAATTCAGGTTTTGATGTTTTGGTTATGAAATGGAACCAGCTCTGATATTGCCAAAAGTTCGAAAGAGAATCTTCCCAAAATCAATGGATGCAAACACTTGATACAAACAACTCGTTTAAGCGTTGTCGAAAAAGCAAGTATGTTTGAATTGATTTACTTTAGTTGCTTGCAAACTCTAGAGCAGGCTCCCATCCAGATGTTTTCGAAGGTGGATAGTTTATGAAGACAATTAAACTTGCTGTGCCTTGAAATTTTTTTAATCAGGCAAAATAATTAGTCTAACATGATGAAGTTAGCAAAAAGGGGCACTTGTTAAAGATGTTCATAAACAGATGTTTTGTTATCCTTAATAGAAAGAATGATTGCAACGTACTTGGTTAATGTGCCATGAGCTCTGCTCGGGATCACCGGTTCGAATCAAGATCTCAATATTTCCCCAATTCAAACACACAACTGCATCGAATGGTAACTAACAAACCCAGAATGGGGCACTCCATGAACAGTTACATGAAAATTGTCGGCCCAATCATATTTTCAGCTTTAAGATACATAGGTTAGTGCACGCTCTCCAGTTAAGAGTGCAATTCAGGGCCAAATATGTGTGCTTAACCATGGACATCTAGATTTTCTCCTCTGGAGACGACGTTCTTGGCTTAACTCAGTCGTCAGATCGTAGTCTGATGGACTTTGCTCGTTCGGTTTAGATAGAGGAAAGGTTAGGCTTGAACTTTACTAAAATTTTAGGGACCTCAACAAGAATTAAGAGGTCACACTGGCTGACGTTCTCGATTTGTTGTAAAAACGTGAACAAAATGAATGAAAACAACAAGTAAATGTGTACTTGACACGAACGGGAAAAACAACGTTGGTGCAGAATTCGCAACCCGTTGCAAATTCATAAAAGATGATGGTGTAATCTCAATTGGCTGAGATCTCTCTCTTTACGCAGTCCATTGAAATGCATCATTAAATCAAATCATCATGAGATACATAGCCAAAGACAATCTTTAATTGGTCATGCTGCTATTTCACGTTTTTGAGTCAGAAATCAGGAGCGAACTTTTGGCTGATATGGTCTGACGTCTATTGATTTCACCTTGAAACATGAATCGGAACTACTGAACTAACAATAAAAAACAACAACATAGACCGAGCCGGGTCCTTTCAGGTGATCACAAACGGCGGGATATTCTCCATGGAAGCCGATTTCAATGTACGTACCTGCCACAGGAAACCTGCCCATGCGCAGAGTCACATACCTACAATTCGGTTACGCGGATCATGCCCTCCAGAAGATAGGCTGTCGCCTTGGTGATAAGAAGACATCAGGTAAATGATTTGGGTTCATTGGTGAACAAGTGTTTGACCAACCCGCAGACGAAAAACGAATCAAAATTTTACAAAATGGTCGTTGAACTACACGCCATGCCCGCTTCTTCGCCATGTCGGTTGGTCCATATGGCATTGGAGGTGATGGACGTACCTTACGAGTATAAGTCCATGAACCTCATGGCTGGTGACCATATGACTCCGGAATATCTCAAGGTGGGTTGGTTGATTGCATGCATGGACCTTTGCCTTTGAAATGTGACCTTGTCATTGTTTTCTTGTAGCTGAATCCGTACCATAAAGTCCCCACTATCAAGGATGGCGACTTTGTTCTTAGTGAAAGTCGCGCTATTGTTACTTACTTGGCCTCGGTGTATGACAAAACGGGAACTTTGTATCCAAAGGATCCCAAAGTTAGAGCCGTGGTGGACCAAAGGCTTTACTTTGATGCGGGAACCTTTTACACCACTTTCCGAGAATGCTTTGTAAGTGAAAGAAGTCAGTGATTAGTTAGTTATAGAGAATACGTTTTTAACGTTTTTCATAATAAAGTGGAACTGAACGAAAAACAGTTGACGTCTCTTTGCTATGAGCTTCTTTTTAGTAATTGTATGAGTTACCGTAACGGAACAAGTCTTCCTTGATGTTTTGTTAGAAAAGCTTAGGTTGTTCTGAAACGATTTTATGATTTTCTTGAAGGCGTGAAAGCTCGTTTGTGATAAAATGAAAAATTTAGATATATTAAAATTTAATCTACACGTTAAGGGTTTCCCCTAAATATTGCGCCCCCGCAAATACTGGCAACGTGGTGGAATGAATGAAGTTTGTTTGTGGTTGGATTCAATTAGGCATTGTTTACTAGGCACAACAATCCCCCAAAGTGGGAATTGTAAAGACGAGTTCAGTTAAAGCGTTTGATGATATGGCAAGACATGGGTATAATTGTTATGTTGATGACTTTTGAATTCACCAAACAAGAGAGCTAGGTAATTCAGAAAAACACTCTCAGGATATGACTTACATTTCATAGAAACACGACTGGAAATCAGGGATGTGTTTCAGTCCGGCCCACGCCCAAAGAGAAGTGTCAAAAGATGAGAGTGCTCTCAAGATGTAATTTCGACCAATCCTCAAGAATTCATTCCTGTCTTTTTTCAGTATCCGAAAATGTTTTTGGGTCAGGACATTCCAGATTCAGCCTTTGCTAAGGCTCGAGAGGTCTTGGCCTGGGCTCAGGATATGGTGAAGACAACGGGTTACGCTGCAGGAACCAAGCACATGACCTTAGCAGATTTGGCCTTTGTCGCCACTTTCAGCACGGCAGAAGCCACGGGAGCCTTCGACTTCTCAGGGTTCCCAATTTGGGACGAGTATTACGCCAAGATGAAGAAGGAAATTAAGAACTACGACAAAGGCAATGGCATCAATGCCGAGGTTTTTGGCAACTTCTATCGGAGCCGCGTGGCCAAGGCCTAACTAGCTGGCGAAACACCAAATTTGAATAAATGAGTTTAACGTTTTCTTAATTCCTCAATGTATTCATGGACTACACCAAAACTAAAGTCACTGAGAAACAGGCCCCTTCAGAGTGTCGTAAAAATTCATATTAGCTAGCCTGGAGTCTTGTCAATTGTTCATTGGTCCAAAGTTACAATACTGTTTTCGGCATCCAGGTCCTCTGAGATCCTTGACTTAGGTCGACAAGGTAAAAAATGTGCACGAGGTTATGATCTAGCGGTTCTTTCAGTTCCGATGATATTTCTGCTTTTGGCTCTCTTTTTAAAGTTGTGCTTTTACCTCAGTGGTGAAACACATGAATAATTTGCCACTATCTTTTGATTATCTGGCAATGCGTGTTGATGGCATCAAACCTTGATTTTTCCAAACGGTTTACGTTTTCAAGTGTCTCTATTTGCAACCTCTTTTCATGGTTGATTCCGCCACAAATTCATTTGAATGCTTTCCTCTTCAATTTCACGACCTGGCTACCTAATTTAGAGATAATTTTCATTGGTAGAGCTAGAAAATTTTGGCTTCAAAGATTACACTGGAATTTTGTTAAACCTCTCTCGTTGATAAAAATTGTTCAATCATCTTTAAGTACGGTCGTATCTCGATATAAGCAATCTCAGTATATCACAATATTCGCGAAATAATCAACTTTTCCGCGCTGACCAAAGTATTACAACATAAGAATTCTCGATATAAGAAATTTTCCATTTTTCCTGAATCTCGATAAAAGAAATATCCTCAAAATTTTGGCTTACTTCTCTTGCTTAAATTGGTCACAGCGTGAAATAAAACAAAAAAACAACGAAGCATTTCTAAAAGGATCGATGCAGTGCTTCCATATCTTGCGCTTTTGCCCAAATCTTGCGCTTTTTGGGGTCTCCTTTGCGCACTGTTTGGGCTATCGCGGCTTGCGCTTTTCAAGTTCAAGTCAAAAGAAAGAAAAATTATACTTTGAACCCTAAAATCACTAAAAATTGTCCAAAATGCCACTCAAACAGAACTATTTTAAAGACAATACGTTTGGTTTTACCAACAAATCTGCAATGCTTGAGAGTGAAACAAATATCTTGGTCTGCTAAAGCAAAACCTTATGGAAAATAGACAACCCAAGGAAGCGTCTTGTCAATCCAAGAAAGTCTTTTAAGTTTGAGGTTATTTAAGGTCAAACTAAGAATAGAAGATTTGCAGTTGAGATATTTCAAAAAAAAATAGCAAAAAAACTTGATCAGTATGGAAGCGTGGAAGGTTCAATTTTTTTTACTAAGTTTTTGTCCATGTATAAGTTAGATATTTGCCAATCCTGATTTCTTCTTTCATTTTTTTTCTGTCAAACTGAGATTAAAACAAGTTCTTGAGCTTTGTAATGGAGATATAAATGCATGCACTTGTCAATTTGTGTGTTTTAATGACTATTTTGTAAAATGCAATTTTGTTGTTTTATCTTTTTTTAGATGTTTAGTTCCTCTTCGTGATTTCTTTTCATTTTAGTCCATTTTATACCCTTACTTCGGCTTTACAAAAGCATATTTTTGATTATTTTAGTTATTTAACGACCCTCCAGGAGAGCTCTTTAGCCATTATTAGTGAGCATTAGGGGCTCAGATTTCAGACAAATAAGATGTTATGCCCAAAAACATGTTTATTTGCTAGCTTGTAAAGTTTACTTACCATTTTTCATTTAATACATATGATATCATTAAATGACATGCCAACGAGTTACTGTTGTTAGACCTTGAGGAGCCTTGAGGAACGCCTGACTTGACATCATACATGCCACTAAAAGATCCTTCAACTTTAACTATTTGCTTCTTTTTGCGTATAAAACTATAAATCCAATTCAGGACCTTACCCTGGACCCCAAACTCTTTGAGTTGATCGAGCAAAAGACCATGATCTACTTTTATCAAAGGCCTTGGCAAAGTCAAGATGAACTACATCAACTGACTCGTTTCTTTCAAGGCCGACAATAATCTGCTTAATATGGTCAACAAGTTGGGTGCCTGCAATAAAATGAGCTCCAAACCCATGAGTTCAAATTTCTGAAATTCTACGGCTCTTTGAAAATATAAGAAAATTGGAGATTCCCGATAAAAAAACGATTTAAAAACGGTCGAGAAATTGCTTTGTGAAAAGAATATGGTTGAGTAAAAACAATCTGGTAAATCTTCATGAAACGAAAAATCTTGTCCCAATACATTCAAGCAGAATCACTCAAACAAGCGTCAACAATTATGCTCACTAGGAGTAATGAATAAATAAATGAATTGTGTTCTTCTGCAAATAAGACATTGCTTCTGTTGAGCAGATTACGAGTATTTTTCAATTTCAAGTGAATTGAAGATCAGATTTAGAAGTTATGCCATGTCAAAGCTCATTTGCATGAATGAATGCATCAATCTTTCCTTTAATCTTTTGCCAGAAAAAGATTTCATTATCAAATGTTTTCTCTCCCTTAAATTGATAGCTTCGAGAGGACTTAATTTTTCACACTGACATTGAACTGAAAATTGAAAAAAAGTCCATCTTTCCACCAGAGCGTCATTCAAGTGTTCTTTCCGAAAATCAAAACTCTTATCGCTACCTTCGTCGTCCAAATTCTTGATGCAAGTAAAAAAGACAAGAAAATGTGCATAATTTTCTTTTGTCTAAAACCCTTGTTCCAAATCATTATGTTACCAAAGTACTTGTAAGTATTATGTGACCCTATCTCTTTCGGCAGATGCAGCGAGCCGGTGACGAAATGAAAAACATACAATCGCGGAAAACACTCACACCTGCCCTCGTTGTCTCTCTCTCTCTCTTTCTTTCTTTCTCTCTTGAGTGCCCATGTGTCCTTGTTTCTCTCTATTTCAATCGCCCGCTAGATCATCGTGGATAACTTGGATCAGGAAAGGGAGCAATCCCGAATGGAATGGAATGGAACAGGTCTGGGAACAGTGAGCGCTACGCTCTTGGCTCTCTTTTTCACCAGCTGCCTGGCAGTCTCAGACTAGTTTACTTTTGGTTCTTCATAGGTTTGCCGTTCTTGAAATAGTGAACGAGCAAAGGCATTATTGACTCCATGCTCATTCCCCCCAAAAAGGTGTTGCGTTAATGTGAAATGAGTGTCGCCTTTAGTGCCCCATTTAAGTGACACGTTCTCGCGTACATGACGAACTTGTTCCAATTGAATTTAAAACACTAAACTCGGAAAGGTAAGGTTGGAAATATGACATTGTTAAAAAGCTTTTGCGGTCAATGGATCATAAATCACTATATCTTGTAGCTGTGTATCCACATTTTGTAAAATTAGTCATGAAGTTTTTGACACCACTGTAGTTTTGGGAAAGTTAGAAAAGTTGTATCTCATCACATGTCTTTTCGTGTAAAAATAGGAGAATGGGATAAAATATCCTCTTTATTTTCATGTGTTAAAACATCTTACCATAGACCAGGGGTCGGCAACCATTTTTGGGCCAAGGCCCACCAAATTTGACTAGTTTGCTCAGGGGCCCACCAAACACACGTTGGGAGGTTCAGAGGCCCATAAATTAATGATCAAAAGTTAATAATCAAAGTACAGTACTACGGATGTCTCGTGGGCCCACTATTTGGGACATTCCCCATTGCTCCTGGGCCCACCAAAGACCACCCTTGAGCCCACACGTGGGCCGCGGCCCACGGGTTACCGACCCCTGCCATAGACTTTCACATCTGCCCCCTGGCGGTCGAATCAACGTTTCTTGCAAATAGATGGGAAGCCAATGTTTACCATACTACCCTCAACACCCCTTTTGACCAAGTCATCATTGCTTTACAATTCTTTTGACTTTTGCTACATTATGATGCCTTAAAAGCAAAAACTATGGGTCGCATGTTAACGCACATAAGATCGATTTGTTTTATAGTATACTCAACTCTGGTCTTACTACATAGCTGACCTCAAGTATACTTAACGTGAAACAAACCGATGAGTATAGCAATTGTTGTGTACTCACACAATTTGCCCATGCAATTTCAAAGTAGAGGATAGCTTTGCGAGACCAAAGATAGATTTGATACGCTTTTTTAGCCAAAACGGGGGCAAAGAGGATTTCTGTGACAGATATTTCAAAGCCGAGCTGAATTTCATTGGTACAGTATTTGCAATTATTGATAATGATAAAACATAAATGGTGGACCTAGTTCTTTCCTAGTTTTCAAAATTGAAGACAGTTTGTCATTTGTGGCTCAAATACACTAAACATATAGTATGTCGTAAGAAAATAGGTCTCGAGAGGTCCCGAAAAAAACAAGATGTCCTCGGAGCTTTCAGAATTAAAGGATACAAAAGGCGTAATCCAGTTCTATTGGTATTGAAATTTCCTCGAAAATGTTTTTGAAACAGCAGCATTTATTCTTTCAATGTCTTTTTTCGTTTCCGTGGCGAAAACTTGCATCTTAATTACTCGTTAGGAGAATAACGCAAATGAACATATTGGAGCATCTTTTGAATTAAAAGTGATAATTGTAGAGAAAGTCCGGGACACGGTCCAATCCGTTTGGTCGTTCTAGTTATGCTTCCATGAACTCTTGAGATTGTTTAGACCAAATCCTATTTTCCTTGAAGCGGCTTATCTATCCGATTTTTTGGCATCAATTTCAAATCGAAAAAACAGTAGTGTCTCGAACACATGGACTGAAATGACGTTCTTGATAACATGGGAGCGTTGTGGGTTCTTGGGTTGAAGATGGGCAATTTTGGCAGGGCCTTCATGAGCGCAGCTTATTATTCCCGTTGAAGTTTTTTTCTTTTATGCTTTTGCGTAGTTGGTTGATCCGTGGACAAGTCCATTGGTAGGTGGGGCCATTGAGTGATGAGGGATGGATTTGCAAGCGGAGTCGATGTCTCTTATTGTAAACGTTAAACGTCCAAAGATCGGCTGAGAGGTTGCGTGATCAGTATCAACATTCCATTTCATTCCCTAAATTGTCATACATCACATTGTTATACATATAAATTGAAATCAATGTATAAGAACAGTACAACAAAGATTAGTGTAATAAGTAGGGACAGGAAGTTAAGACATATAAAACTGTCAAATTAGACGAAAAAAGACGAATAAAATTGACCAATTAAACAAAAAAAGATGAATAAAAGTTCCCAACAGATGGAAACAAAGAAGAAAAAAAATACTTGCAACATGGAAAAATCGAATTAATTTCCCAAAAAGGCGAATGAACCTATCTTATAAGAACGAAGAAAGATTAAATGCCCGTCCAGACAAAAAAAAGACGGTTAAAGCTGCTCCCACAAAATAGACGTTATGTATGTCCCTTTTGATTAGGACCAATGTGTCTGAACTGATCTGACTGTCAAAAACGGCGAAATCTAGAAAATCTAAAAAAGGGTAGTACCTAATGAGCAAGAATTAGCCGGTAGTACATATGTCAAATAAAAACCAAGAGTTAAAAATGCCTTTTTAAAGGAACGTTTTTTGTATAGCTATACTTAAAATCAGATTTGCAAATCCAATAATTGTTTTGATGGCCTTTTCAACCCAATAGTAATCTTTTCTTTCTATGTTTGTCAAGCAACTGTATGAGTACAAGTTAATTTATTAGCGTGGATTGTATTTTGTTCGTGCAA
Organism: Tigriopus japonicus; assembly: GCA_010645155.1. Lineage (NCBI taxonomy): Eukaryota > Metazoa > Arthropoda > Copepoda > Harpacticoida > Harpacticidae > Tigriopus > Tigriopus japonicus. The sequence goes on from CM021322.1 coordinate 6,598,856, forward strand.
AACCGCAACTGACAATCAAAATATTACATTGGCCTATGATTGGTATGACTTTTTTCGAGCTATCTAATCAAGAAATATCCTTTTTCCTCCTAATGTCTTTTTTCACGGAATGTTATTACTTGGCCACGCAACCTCTCTCAGCCAATCTTTGGACGTTTAACGTTTACAGTCTCTTATTCTGTCTTGTGTCTTATATTCACAATTTTCTATTGAATTCATACCCATCCATTGGTTCGTTGTATCCGGGGGTGGTGGTGTTGAAGGAAGGCTCATTCATTTGTCTGATTGACGCACTTTTTGATGTTTCCGAGCACGTTGGAAGATGATCAAATCGTTCCTCTCGTCGTTTTCTTCAAGAGTTCCCGCTTAAAGTTGAATTGGATTCAGTTAGACTTGAAAATCTTTGAGAAATCGACTTTCAGTTCGATTTTGAACGCGTCCGAAGGCATTTGTATAGTAAATGGGCTTGAAGTTTAACTGTTTAAACTTGTGTTTAACAACACAGGCCCAGTGTTTCCACACAAACAGTTTTTTTTATGGTCAGACAGCTTTTCTCAACGCAGAATGTAGCAGATATGGGTAACTTAGGCTTATTTCACCCTCGCTGAAATGGGCGCACTGAGTCACAGCCTCTAATCTAAAGAGCGCGAGTGCAACACAAAGGTGCACTCGTGCCCTTAGAGTATACTTAAAAATATCTCTGCCGGAAGAGTATACTTATCTTGAGGTTTGTTCAATTATTCCGCATGTTACGACCAAACTAGAATTAGAGTATACTCAAGCGCAATTATAGTATACTAAACACCATGAATTAGATGCGTTAACATGCGACCCTATATCTTTGGATAGTAATTTTCTTTTTCAAATTAGTTGCTGCCAATTTCTAGGTATTTGGGAGAGATAAGAGCCTTTGAGTCTTGACTTTGATAGGTTGTTTTCTCTAAAGTTGCACTCCATATCTTTAGAATGAATGCCACCAGATGTCTTATTTTGACACTCTATAACATCTATAACAAATTGTTGGTCCATTAACATTCAAAACTCCATGTTGTATGTTTTTCTGTTCGACATTCTCTCCCATTTTCTTTCAACTATCACAATTAAAATAACACAATAAAAAAACTTGCACATTCATCATGGAGACAAGGAAAAAGTCAGAAGAGAGTGTGTTTTGAAATAAAGGACAGGTAATGTTTTGCCTAGCATGTGGCGTTTTCTCCAGCAAACCTTGCAAAACGTCAACACTGCTTAATGCTTGTGTTTCGATTGACACATACGGTACTTGCCAGATAGTTATTCTTAATGCCACTCTTTGGCAAAAAGCTCAACATCTTCGCAATAACATTTATGCATTATGTGTGATTTTGATAGCAAAATGCCACTACAAAGAGATACAAGCATCAAGGGAAAACCCTGAAGATTTGCCAAAGGGTGGCATTAATACTTACTCCGCTAGCTGGCAACTATGTTTCAATTTGACCACAAGAGGCGCTGATGAGGGCGTTAATTGCGTATAGAGCGAGATTTGATAACAGGTTTTTTGAAAATCTTCTAATGGTTCGGTAGTTACACGAAAATAACTTTAAAGAGCTAATTTTTCGGCGTCACTATTTTAACTTACATGGACCTTATTATGAAAAGAGCCAAAATGTTGAATGAAAGCTTTGAGTCAATAATCAATTAATTGGGTTTGAGCTAGAATAATATGGTTACTCAAACCAGAGGTTTGCAAAATCGTTAGACATTTGAAATGCCTAATCTGCGAAATTTTTCCCCCTGAAGAATCAATCAAAGCCCTCTCTCAGAACGGCTGAGAAGAGCGAGAAAGATTGCTACATGAAAAGTTCATGCCGTTGAAAATTCAATATTGTAGAACCTGGTTTGTTTCTTGGTCCATTGGAGTAAAAGAGATCAATGAATGAACTGTTGAGATGAGACCATGATTTTGTTACCTATAAAGATTTGTCCGAACTAATCATAATTATTGGAAAAAATGGGATTGATAAAATATTGAAAACCTCTTGCATATGTAAAACATTGGTGAAACAAAAGTAAGTTGTTGAGGTTGTTATTAAATGCCTCATTCATATAACTCTTTTCATTTACCAATGGACCGTTTATCTTCAACGAGATCTGAATTTGTGAAACCCTATATATGTCATTTAATCCACTACATCATTATTGATTGATTCTTTGAGAAGAATGGTCTTTGGAGGAACGAAGTTTTCGATTTTTCCAGCACATTTTGATCGAAGGAGAGTAGTATGAAGTGATTTCTGTATCAAGAAACGGTTTCTGATAATTCTGATAAATTTCAATTTTCTGCGAACTGTAATTTTTCAAATACAATTCCTGATCAACCAATCAAGGGTTGGACAGATCTGCCAACAGTAACTCGTTGGTAGACAAATATCATATGAATATTAATTTCATTAATGATTGGCCTTCTTTACAGGGAATCCCATTCCTTGTAGCGGTAATAAAAATCCGCAAACAGCAACAAAGGAATCTTCAATTCAAGTAATTTGCCGAAGCCTGAAATTGACAAGGATTACTTAGAACACCATCGCAAATAGAGAAACCTCAGCTTGACCAGTTTTTTATCGAACCAATTTTTTATCGAATAATTTCTTTTGGGATTACCATTTATTCTTGGAAAATATCGATTTTCCTGCAAATGAAAACCTAGAGAAGGAATTTTCCTTGGTCATGAGCTCGATTTTATAATAAGAAAATAACGCAATAAAGTTTGAAAATAATTTAAGTGGAGCAAACTTGTGAACTATTTTCATAACAAAGTCCACTTTCGAAGCGAAGTTTGGTTTCAATCACGCTGTTCATGCTTCATGGGTCCTCGAAATCGGCAAGTGCACACATTAACTTTCCCACAACACTTCTAGCTAAATTTCTAGTATCTACCGTTTGCAGCAGGCAGTGGCTTCTTTGGTCAACTAACAATTTTGGTCAAGACTTCAACAATTAACGTCTTATTTATGTTGTGGTTGTAATACTGTGCAACCGCCTCAGAGATTGCTTCACTTTGAAGTTCATCCCACGATTAACGTGCATGTAGGTCTGGGCCATGCAAATTCAAGTCATTAATTGGCCTTCGCTCTGACGCATATCAATCTTTGGTGCGTGCGTGCCATCTTCGATATGGAAGAGAATGGGACCCTATAAAAAGTTCCTTTGAAAGATTCATTTAGACGAGAACCATAAACGGCTCTATTTGATGGGCTTGATTTTGACAAACGATTTGACATTCGGGGCAGAGTCATTAGTTCCAGCCACACTAAGGACACTGGGGACGGTTGAAGCACTAAGGGTCCATCTTAGATCCTCGCTGACATTGACTTCGAACGATCCATTTGGATATTGAATACTTGGAACGACCAACTCTGTCTGCAGAGTCGAGTCGTTCAATGGGAAGAACTCGAAGACCAACTCTCGAGTAGTGATATTGAATGCCAGATGGTAAGGCACTCCAGCCACCGATCTTGGATATGGTCGAGCGAAAAGAGCTACCCTGTCTTCCAAGAAATTTCCCTCCAAGTCCCAAAAGACGGGATCATGCTCATGAGAAGTGTCCCAGAAGATCCATGACTCCAGGTAAGTCTCCATGGATTCCATGACGAAATTGCACTCCATAAAGCTTTGAGTGGTTGGGTCAGTTATATTGGGCGTGCACAAGCCGAACTCGGTGAGCATGGTTCCACTTCCACCCAACAGTTTGGCTTGCTCACGAATGGCTTCAAAATGTTTGGGTCCCAAAGTTTTATCACAGAGGCGTTGCAAGATCGGTGGATATGGTCCTTGTGAGCTCGGGTTATCAAAGATGGCCAGACAATAGTAATGCCATGACATCACGGTTCGGTTCAGGAATTCGGGACCCCCTGGGACATGTCGCATGCCAAAACCAAAAGCTGGTAACTCGGCATTCGCACCCACTTCCTCAAACCAATCGTACAGTAGAGCCTGACTGGCAGCAGACACCATTTGAAAGGACAACACCTTGGAGAGCACTTCGAACACGGTGTCAAGAGCGGACATTGATTTCGGAATGTCCTTCTCCTTTTGAAAACCGAGATCCAGGTTGCCGCACGGCGATCCCAGTTTCATAAAGTCGGCTAGCGAATGTTTGGCAAAGTAGTTTTCCATTAGGTTGTCAAAGTAGGTGGGCACTAAGAATGGCACGAGATTCGAAGTGAATGGAGGGTTCCAAAAGATGAGAGTTTGGTCGTCTATGGCCCTTATGGCCTCACTAACCCGGTTGTAGAGCGGAGCAAGGTAGCGACGACCGCTGACTCCCGGTAACAGAAGGGACGCGTCACTGTAGGCATCACCACCCCATGGCTCATTTATGAGCTCGTAACCTAAAACACCGGGCAAGTCTTTAAAATTGGTGGCCATGGTCTCCCAAAAGCTCACAAAACTGTCGGTGGTATTTTCGACGTTTCGATAGAACTGATCGAATCCCTTGTTGATCTCCTTCGTGAAATAACCACACGGCCAAGCGGACAAAGTTTCAAAAGGCCAAGGGAAATCTGACGTGTGGTTAAGTTTCTCTTGAATCCAGGGAGGAATGCCATAGTATCCGTCTCCAGTTTTTTGAGTTTTCCACAAGACATCCTGATGCATGTCGAGAATGGTGTAAATTCCAACAAACTCCAAGGATACCACGATTTCCTGTGAACACAATGATCAATCAAAGAGTTTCTCGAGCAATTTCTTTCCTCGTTGAGTCAGTCAGTCAAGTCTTTATAATGTGATCATTGTCATCAAGACGCAACATACTGGTGTACATTTATATCGTACCTTGAGGACATCGATGTACGTTTGATTGATCTGCCCTTCGATTGGCTCCACTCCGGTCCACATGGCACCCAATCGGACCACATTAAAACCAGATTGGGCCAGTTCTGCGTGCCTGTAAGGGTCCAACATGGCTGGATCATACCATGGAAAGTGTTTAATCACCGAGTTGATTCCTCGGAACAACACAATTCTCCCGTGGGAGTCCATAAAGTGACCAGTGCTAGGATCCACATGGATTCTTGGGAGACGAGCCAGAATCACTGACACATGACTGGTCAACAGTCCGACAATAACGAGGGCACGACTACCAATAAGGCTCATTCTTAAACACTGATGAACAAATTGAATAAGCGATCAACACATCTTGGCCAAGATGAGGTTATTCTTGGTGCTCCTCGTTTGATTTATGAACTCCCACTGACATCACTTGTTGCAGTCAGTTACCTCAATCGCGGGAAAGAGACACTCATTCACTCACTGATCGTGGCTTGAGAGTCTCGCTCGGGTCGTGGCAACGAACAACCATCATCACTGTTCGTTTTGGCTTCTAGTATTTGGAAGGCCCGCCGTTGCAACAAACCGAACGAAGAGTAGTTACTACATGTATTTGTTCCTCTTCGGAATCGATTACACAAAAGCTACAGAACTGAGCTAAGTTGAGTCCAAATTCATGAGGAGTGCTCACACTAAAAGATTGACTGATTGTTGGAGGAAACAGGAATACTTCACTTTTAATGAATTATTTATGGTCGGTCGCAGTCGCAGAAAGACCGCTAGGTGTGCCCAAATAATCAGAGCAATTCTTGAAGTGAACCTGCAAGGTCGGAATTGACCTTGTAATGTTGTTCCATTTGCTCTTCAGTTGAGGGAACACTTTGTGATGAAAGGTATAATTTTATGTATCGTGAAGAGAAGTGTGGCTTGTAGATTCAGTTTCAATCATGATTGCATCAAAATGTTCCGGTCACGTATTTTGACATTTTTTACTTGATTTTCAGACAAAAGCCACAGAAAAAATTTAAATGATTCTTTGTTTGATATTTCCTTGAAGTACTAAAATCTCCAAAAAGCGCGAAAAAATAACACAATAGCAGAGTTTTGTGTAAACGCATCCGAAAATCTGCGGCAAATCCAGAACGTGTGACCAAACCTCATCGTTAAGACAAAGAATCTTCAGCTGAGAGATCATTTTTTTTTCAACATGGATTTTCGCGGTCATGTGAACTGGAGGAGAAGATGAAAATGATAGATCGGCTTCGAGTACACTTTCTCCCAATACACTGACTCGATAAAATAATTGTCCGATTTGTTTTCAATCTCCTGGGGTTCTGTTTCAGCGGAAACATGTTGTGTTGTTGCGTTGCGTTGTCCGGGCCTGAATTCAAGGTCACGATTCCTTGGCTAATGCAAAACGGTGACTTAGAGTAACGAGTGTATTCTTATCGACGTGCTTCTAACCTTTTCAGGGCAAATAAGCAAGTACGTACGACCAGAGCCTCTGGTTGTGGATCTGTTGTCTTGAAGATTCTTGTTTCTTCTGTAAGTGAAGTTTTATGTCAAGAGTAAAGTTATACAAAACGCCATCTATTATGATCTTGAGGCGGCAATTCGTTGTTTCTTGAGAACTACCATTGGATCATCTAAAATCAGATCTGGTTCGACCGGATGAATGAAGCATACGTGAAGCAGTGATATGACCAACCTAGTTAAAATACAGGTCACTAGTTTTCGTACTTATTTCTTGTTGCCAAAGTGTAATGATTTACTTATGAAGAAAGAGCACAGCTTTTGATGAAGATAGGGTTCATATTCTATTAATTAATGTTTGATCTAGAATCTGTTGATCATGAATTTCAGGTTATGTTGTGGGCATAGCTCTCATTTAAATAATGACCATTACGTAAGCAGATGATTTTTCATGAAAATCTTGAACACCACTATCTAGCCAAAACAGTGGTTGGTTCAGGCATACTCGACTGATGACTCGAATTTCAAACCATTTACACACAAACTTGAACCAATGAAGCCGAAAAGAGAACTCTTTATATAAAGGGGTTTCTCTGTGAGAGTCTTTAGGACGCATGTTACCACACCTAATTCGAAAAGCGAAAGTATAGCAAAATCAAGTCAGACTAACGAGCTTCAAGGATCCCAAGCTCCTTTGTTTGAAACACAGCAGCTGCCGCGAGCATATGCTCGACTACCGTTAAGATGACTTGATTATGCTATACTCTTGTTTTTCGAATTAAGTGCGTTAACATGTACTCCATGGGTGACGGTCTCTTTCCTAAGGGATAAAATAAGCAGTTGATCGAAGTTTTATCTGTTACCAAAAGTTTATTTGACTCTTAAAAGTGAAGGGTTCTAAACCTCAAGAATGAAGTGTTTGTTGGGTTATGTTAAAATCTTAACATTTCAGCCAAAATAAGACCTTAGAATGAGGCCAATCAAATACAGTGATGTCAGAAATATATTAATAATGGACTAATTAATATGCTATATAATATGTAATAAATAAACTAATATGCCATCTTCTGAATGTTCTAAATTATGCTAGTTTTCAGTGTCATGTTTTGCATCAGATTCATGTCACTTTAGCTTCAACGAGCTAATTAATTTCTGAAGCATGTTCAAGTCTACGTAGAATGGATACAACGACTGTTTTAGTGTTTCCAGGCGCGTGTTAAATGAAATGTTTGGATTGTTACGAAAATGCTTTGGATCCGAGTGAAAGGCTGTTATCAGTTGTTCAACACTCGCCACTGCCAAAAATGTTAGCCCATTTTCTCTCCTGTAATTAAGTAAGCGACAAAAGTAAGACCAAAGTTGAACAACTTTAGCGTTTCACGTCAGCCGTAGACTGAATTCAGTGAACTTAATTGGCATATTAAAACAACTCGTAATCCATAATAATTAACTTGGATGAACCATTGTGAACTTTTGGCAAAAGGAAGAAATAAGCTCATAGAAGTGCACATATGTGTTCTTTATGGCAATAATGGGATGCCTCCTGTCTTGGAAAAGTAACATCTTCCTCAAATTGGAGGTCCAACATGTTAGCAACTCATTTAGAATGACAAAAAATTGTGTACTTCCACGTTACTTTTGTAACAAATTGGATCCATTTTGTTGGTTCTCGTTGGGAAATGGATTACGTACGTACATTGGTCCATTTCTGTTCGATCGAGACGCAGCAAATGAACCCTTACTACCTTTGGGTTCGGCAGAACAACTTATGAAATGATGTACATCCAGATTCGCCCTTGAATCAGACTTCATTCCAATGTAGAGGGAAGCAGAAATACCTAAAGTGAAAATTCCAAGTATCCAAAAACGTACTCAAAAGAGTTCTTTGGATACTATCAAAGCAAGGACAATGAAGAACTCTTTCAACACTATTGAAAACACATAAGGGGTCTTTACCAGTATTGAAGTGTCTGACAAAAGAGTGTTGATCCCAAAAATGAATTCTAGGTAGCCTAATCAGGATCATAGAAAAACTGTATGCATCTACCATCTGCAGAAACCATATTTTAATTCTTGATCTTGATGAAAAATCTTCATGTATGTATGTTTGAATGAATGAATGAATGAATGAATGAATGAATGAAAGAAAGAAAGAATTTAGAGCATGATTTAGAGCATCAATGGCTGGTGCAATATTTAAAATGGAAGAACTGATATTTCGAGAATTTCAGAAATCCTGTAGTAAATCCTGTAGTTTCAAAAATGTTGTACGGACCATAAATCCATTAAATTAAAAAAAATCAAGTATTGGAATACTTTTTGATACTTGCTGAAGGTATTATAAGATACTTAGTCAAGAAACTCAAAGTCTTTTTATGAAAGTTATGATGATTAAATGAAAGACCAAAACCTTTCCAATCAATGGATGTTTTCAAGGAAACTTAAACATTGCTGCCGCTTACCACAGGTTCATAAAGCTTCCTCCTGGCTTGACTGAGAGTCAGCTGTTGCAAGCCCGACTTCCACCAATATCTGAATGCGAGTAACGTCCACAAAAAAGCTATTTTTGGGGGTGTCAAGGGGACAAAATAAAGAAACTTTTTATCTTCAGAACGTGTAGACTGTTAACATCCTTGATAAATGAATTCATTTCAAATTTCTTTATGAAATTGGCATTCAAAATTGAATGAAAATAATTCATCAATTCTTGGACTCCTGAGCAAGGTTTTGAGCAAGTATGTGCAAACAACCGAAATCGTGCTTTTAAAAAGCCGCTTTTCAAATTTGTCGGGAATATGTACTGTAGGAGCTGATCCTGTAACAGCCATTTAAGGCAGGATTGGACAAATTCTAAAATAGCCTTCCTGATTAATCCACCATTCAAAGGTTGTCCAGATCTGCCAACAGTAAATCGTTGGTAGACCAAAAAACATATTAATTATATTAAAATTATCTAAAAGTATACATCCTTAATGAGATACAAGTTTGTAACCGGTTTGTGGCGCTCACTTGAAAAATCCCATTTGGGCAATTTATATAAGTTATTGACAAAAGCGCAAGATGGATTTCAAATTCGTCCACTGTCCATACTTCAGAACTAAGTTCTACCGATTGTTTAACATTAAGCGTTGGTTGGCTTGTCAATGGTCCGAGGACACAACTAAACCAAGCTGGTTTCTGAGAACCTCATCGGGACCGAAACCGTTTGTTGACAATACGAGTGTTTTTTTTCCTCTTTATTGATGTTTCCTGTGTTCCACCCAAAGTAGATGGACGACGGGTTTCGAGTCTAATAGTGGTGGATCGGGCAGGGACGACGTTGAGGAGAGTATTCTCTTGAATGGAAATGACGCACTTGATAAGTGAGGTTGGGCTGCCCACAATACCACATTGGTCTTTCCAAGTCCGATACCTGCGCCTTTTGGCTTTCAAACTGAATGAGGAAAGGCTTGGAAGGCATGTTTAGAGCTTTGAAGTCAGTTTGAACACAAAATGAATTAGTCAAGTTCCAAGTGTAAAAACCAGCGGGAATCTCATTTATGAAGTAGCAAGAAAAACATTTCCCATCAAGGTTTGTAAGTATGATCAAGTTTCATTACTTTTTGAAGACTAGTGACTCAAATAAGTGAGATATCCGTACGTAGGATGTAGAAATAAGGAATCTTATATTATTACCTTCTATTATAAGTAAATGAAAACATATGAACGTAGCGTGTCTAAAAATCCCGCGAGTACTTGTTTTTGGAGGGAGCACGTGTATTGGTCATGGGCCAATTAAAACGCTTATTCCTCAAGCGTGTCATTCATGCAAAAATGAATGAAATCAGATTTCACTTTTTGCGAGGTATCACGAACAATCTTAGTTCTCGTCTTGTCGACAAACAGCATGTTCTCTTTTTGTTTATAAATAACAAAGGTGAATAAAAAATCGCATAAGGAGCCGGAAAGCTTACCCAACCGGTTAGATCTGGTTCATTCCTACAAAAATCTTCAGCGTTACTGATTTTACTTGCTTCTTCTATTTGCCGATTGATCATTTTCCTACATATTGGTATAAACAATTTCACCCGATATTCTTTTACAATAGCAGTTGTGGCCGAGGGGTTAAGGCGTTAGACTCGAAATCTAATGGGCTCTGCCCGCGCAGGTTCGCATCCTGCCGATTGCGGAGTTCCTTTTATCAGTTTCCAAGATAACTGTGAATCAGCGATCGGTTCTTTAACTTTCCGTGATTAAAGCTTTCCCAGAATCAAATCAGATTGACATGGGTTATTTTCGATCCAAGTGGCCTCATCACTGAAATGAAACGTGAAATTGAGTACACTTGGATTGAAATGCAATGGCGTGTGAGGGGGAACGATATTAAGTTTTTTTCTCTCTTTCTTTCCCCTGAGGCGATCTTTTCGTCGAACTTGCTTTTTTCAAACCTCTTTTCCAATTGGCTTGTTCCAAGATTCATTCACCTTTGTTCGAACAAACCGACGCCAACGTTTGAAGTGTTTACAACAAATTTGGAAAAAATAAAAGTGAGTTAGGGGCCAAAAAGATGAACGAGAATTTCATCCTTCACTACGAGAGATCTTTGTAGTGCTGCTTCAAGAATCCAATTATGTGTTCAACTTCAAGTGGCAAGCAACAAGCTCGCAATTCCATCTATTTGCCTCTTGCTTTGATGTCAAGCAACTAGCTGGAACTTTTAGGGCCTTGTGTCCGTGGAACAAAAAATCGAGTTTGAAAAGTACAAACCAAATGAGAAAGATACTGGAATTGGAACGACCAATCGAGATCGAACGATTGAGTCCACTTGACTGAACCTCTTGGAATTCAAGTTCCCAAGACTCAACTTGGAAAGTTCGTTTATTCATATACTTATTTGATCTTTCAGGAGGAAGACAAAGTGGAGGGGATCTCACTCATCTCTGATTCAGACATAGCTGATTAAAATGGCCATGGCTTGCCTTTTCGCGTTCCGCTTAAGCCTTTCATCCGCCAAAAGATCATCAATCAAACATGGGTTAAGTGCGGGGGGGGGTTTCAAATAATCAAGCTCAAAATGTTGGATTCCATATGAGCCACAACAGTGTTGGAACATTTCCAGATGTAACCGTATTTCAAGCCCAACGAAAATAAACAGAGTGTCTCGTAATCTTGGCCATCGTTTTTCTTTCGTTCCCTCCCTCACTTTGGGACCAGTTGTACGTTTTGAGAAGGAGCCAAAGACTCACTTACTCACTCAAGCAATGTGTGCGATGTGACAGAATGCTAGAACAACAATCAAATCCTCATTCGAAAGGCGTTTACAACACGGCCTCCCAGCCCAAATCAGGGATGATGACGGTGGTAGGCGGAACAACAACGCCTTCTGTGAGTGAGACGTGTTCCAGTGCCACAGCTTCACCTTCCAAGTCTGCGATGGCTTCTTCCTCTTCCACCAAGTGTTCCCAGGCTCATGAGGATCTGGGAAGCTGTATTTTGGGCCATCCCTCGCTTAGCACAAACAAATCATCCTTCACAAACTTGTGGGCTGTAACGGAGGATGAGACCAGACGCGATCAGGATCGCGATCGGGATCGGGATCATGGTGAGGGAGAGATCTCCGAGTTCTCGTCTGGTATGATAAGACGGACGAATGGCAACTTGGGATCAGAGCCTCCTCATCTTCATCATTATCATCACGCCTCCTCCTCAGGCTCGTCTGATACCAAGAAATCGAGTGAGAGTGAACGGAACCTTCATTTACTCCCGGAACCCCGAGCCCCTAACTACTTGAAAGAGAGACAGAATTCCACGTGTTCCAGTTCGTGCTTGGAAAAAGGCGGAGGATCCGATAGTGTGAGTCAAACGGACAGCATCTTGAAGGAACGGGTAAGTGGATCAAGGACTAGCACATCTGATTGGAAATCATCACCTTTGGTTAGTTAGCTAAGATGACACGCACCCATACATGGTACTCATGGTACACATTCCGAGGTCATGATTTTGGAAATGTGCTGAGTGTGCAACCTTTGGACCAATTTGATGACCCCTCTGAATAGGAACGTAAGAACTTCCTAAGGCCAATGAAACGCACACTAGCCGCCTTTATAAGCATGAAAAAAAGCTGTTAAGTGAAGAGTGTGTGAAAAAAACGTTTCTCCACACATGTTTTTCTCTTGCATATCAATTTAAAGTTATGTATTCAATGTCTTAGAACAGTTTCATGAAAACATCAGGAATAGAAGGTTTTCAATCACGTCCTAAAATGTAGGGGGAAAAGAATGAAAGCAATTGAGAACCACGTCGTATCTTATAGCATGGCCCAACTTTGACCTCATTTCTGCGGAACATAACTGGATCATTTGGATGGAAAGGCTTGACTCACTTCCCTCTCATGAGAACCGAATTACGGGCTAAGAATAGACAACAGATCCAAAAATGAAATAAAGCACTCGTCCAAACAACGTCAGAAGAACATCCTTTTCTTGTCGAGAAAGGTCAAACCAAGAAGCACTGGAATCATGGAGTGGGAGGCTAGCGATGAGAATAATGAATTCCAGTAAGAACAATTCAATTACGGTCTTCTGCAAATGAGACCTTGCATATGTTGACAAGAATACGTATTTCAATTTTCAGCTCAATCAAACGTCGGAGACAAAAGTTACGCTCACTCAAAGTTCAGTTCAAATCCTACCGAGAATGAAAAAAATCGCCCTTTTTTGTAATCGTTTTACCACAAAAGGACAAGTTCATTCATTCTATGCTCTCTTCAGTACATAAGTTTGAGAAGGCATAACTTTTCACTCCGGCATTCGATTGGGCTGAAATTTGAAATGCGTGTTCTTATCAAATCAAGCCAGGTCTCATTTGCAGAAGAACGCAAATGGTTCGTTTCTGCTGGAAATTACAATTCTCATTGCTAGCCTCCCACTCCATGATTTCCGTGCTTCTTGGTCAAACCATGTGGAAATTGATGAGGCCAAACAAAACACCATAGATCCCACGTTTCCCAATCGAACAGATCAATTTGTTAGAATTTTACACGAAAAAAACGATGTTCACATCAACATGATTTAAAATCGTGATTCAAGTTCACACAAAACTCGAAATGAATGAAGGGTTAATTTCGCAGATAGCGAACCTATCTATGTTGCAAGTTCCATCTTCTTCAGGGTTTTTGATCGATGAATTGTCCTTCCCTTGCGTTGCCGACGAAAAACTTGCCTCCACCAAAGACCAAAAGCAGAAAGTTTGGAAGAAGCAAATTTGTCGAGTTCTGAGATCATTGTTAAGCGAAAAAAACGGACCAAATGATTGTTTTGTTTTTTTTTTGACAAACATTTTTGCAATAAAAACTGCTGGACGTGCCATTTTCGCACGAACAATTTGTATTCAAGGCTGCAGATAATTGTGGTCCATTCATTTCGTTATCTTTCCCTTACTAATCAACTTTTGTAAATACAACGCCAAGAGAGGATAAGAAGAATGAAGGTTACGAAGGTACATCTCGAATGTGTGCTTGCCCAAAGTGCAGTACATTGTACCTACTCTACACTGATTAGTGCAACTTGGAAAAAGTAGACTTTTGAGGGAAAATTTGATTTGATTTTTCATAATTTGGTCATTCAAAAGTCATTAAGAAGACAGTTATTCAACGCCAAGTGTAACGGGTTTTGTGTTCGAAGGTCTGTCAAAGCGACTGGAGTGATTGGTAATACCAGGTTTTCATATTTCTGTCAATAGTTCCGATCCATAGTCGTACGACTCTTCTCTCTCCCTCATTACTACTCCATCTTGATTTCTACCTTCGTACCCTTCACATCTTATATCTATATCTCCCGAATAAATCTTTGTATGTTAAGCCACGGTACTAATCATTCCGTGGCGCAGTCGGTAGCCGACTACGTGTGATTGGGGAGTGCTATTTACATGCATTAGTGATTTCTGATTGGTGAATAGTGTCTTCAAATCCCGAGTGTTGGTTGAACAATCTCCTGTTAATCAAAGTTATCTTATAAATTTTGGTTACGAACATTTGTGCCTGGTTTAACTACATCACAATAACATTCGATTGACGATTAGATCATGGATAATCGTGAGGAAGTGTTGAATTTGAAGGCGTCTCGTGGAGGCTTCAAAGGATTGGTCACCCCAGCAAAGAAGGCAGCTCTTGATGCCATTAAATCGCATGTCGATGGAGAGGACCCTTTTCTCTTGGAGATCAAGATCCAGACATGGGAGTCGCGTTTAAATCGTTTTCGCGATGCGGAGGCGGCCGTGATGTGTCATCCTGATGCGGATGACAATGACATCGATAAGGAGTTGGATACGCATGAGGAACTTTTTGACAAATCTCGAGTCAAAGTCAGAGGTTTCCGTCAAAATTTCGATCGTGCTCTCTTGAGTTCTCAACCCCAGAATGCGGCAATTCCCACTCCTCAATCTTCAGGTCTTCCCAAACTGAACATTAAGCGTCCACCTATACTGGAAGAAGACACCAATTTGAGATCTTTTCTTCAGTGGCGACCTTTGTGGAAAAATTATTCCAATTTGATTGCTCTGTCGAAGAGGGATCAAACTACACAAGTTTCATTACTTTGGGAATGTTGTAGTCCCGGTTTCCTTCAGATCATCCATCATTCTTTAGGAATTCGATTGGATACGGGACGAGAAGTTGACGATATTTTGGACATCATCAAGAATTATTTACGAAGTCTTCGAAGTGTGCATCTTGATATGCGCGATCTTCTTCAAGTGAGGCAAAAGGATGGGCAAGACTACACGAGTCTTTGCAACGTGATCCGCGAATTGGCCGAATTTGCCGATTTATCCCAGATCACGGAAGATCGACTCCTGATTGCATTGTTGCTTCAAGCAATCAAAAGCGAGTCAGATCGAGCCCACGCTATGGAGAAGGACTTCAAAACTTTCGATGAAGTCCGCCATTATATCCTCGAATTGGAAACTTCCCGTCAAGGAGCCAAGGGTATGGTCGATTCTCCATCTCATGTCAACGCCGCTAAAACTAAAACCAAGTCCAATTACAAGCCCTTGAAAACCAAGAATTTTGAGAAAGCGACCACCTGTGGATTTTGTGGACGTTCTGCTCACTCTAAGGACAAATGCCCGGCTCAAAAGAGTAAATGCCGTATCTGTCATCAATTGGGCCATTGGGATAAGGTGTGTCGAAGCAAGAACGCTGTCATGACCAAACATGGGTCGGAAACTCGGATTAGTTCCATTAAATTACGAGTTGCTTCGAGTGGTGGAAAGGATTTAAGATCCAATGAAATCGAAGTCGAGGTTGTACCATCGAATTGGGGTGAAAAACCGGTCCGAGTGATTTTCTGTGCCGATACTGGAGCAGATATTTCTGTTATGGGCAAGTCTGTTTTTCAAAAGACAAGCCTAAAGAATATGGTTTCTCTTACTGAGAAATTCCATGACCACATCATGGGGATCGATGGCAAGCCAGTGAAACAAGTTGGAATGTTTCACGCGGATTTGAAGATTGATGGGATTTGTGCAACCAACGTTCCAATTGTGGTATGCCAGGATTTGCAGGATGCGTTCCTCAGTTTGAGCGCCTGCAAGGCGTTGACCATTGTTGACGACAATTTTCCCAAACCAAGACCCCAGATTGCGTCGGTATTGCTCCCGAAACCCGATTCATATACTTCCACACATGAAATTTGGCCAGATCGTGAATTGTGGATCTCCCAGTTGCCAAACAATGCACCTCTACCTGAGATTTTTGGCATGATCGAGAGCAAATTGAGAACTATTTACTCAAGTGCGTTTGAAAGTGGAATCCTTCGACCAATGACGGGTCCAATAGTGGGTGATCCTATGGTCATTCATTTAAAAGAAGACGCGAAACCTTTCGCGATTCATGTGGCAAGAAAGGTTCCATTTGCCTACGAGGACAAAACTGAGAAAAATCTCAGGGATATGATCAACCAGAAAGTCATTGGTCCCGTTGGCGATGAACCGACTGAGTGGTGCCACCCTATAGTCGTTGTTCCTAAGGGTGATGGGGATGTAAGAATATGTGTCGATCTTACCAATTTGAATACGGAGGTGAAGAGGACCATACATCCCATCAAAACACCAACAGAGGCCATTTCGGGATTCCGCCCGGATCAAAAATTTTTCGCCAAGATAGATTTGGTGAAGGGATATTGGCAGATGCCTCTCGCCGAAGAATCCCAACATCTGACGACATTTTTGACGTCGTTCGGAAAATTCAAGTTCCTAAGATCCCCGATGGGATTTGTTTCCACCGGTGACTCGTTTTCTTACCGTGGAGATGTGGCTATGGCAGGTCTGGATGTCCAAAAGGTCGTGGATGATATGGCAGTTGGAGCAACGGATTTACCAAGCCTTATCCGTCGAGTCAGTGATGTCCTGGAGAGATGCGTTAAATATGGATTAACCGTAAACTCAAAGAAGAGCGTTTTGGCTGCTTCGTCGATAAATTTCGTCGGTTTCATCATCTCTCCAGGAATCATCCAGCCTGATCCTGCCAAGATTGAAGCAATCCGAGATTTTCCTGTTCCCGCTACATTAACCGATCTCCGATCTTTCCTCGGATTAGCGAATCAGTTAGGGCAGTTCTTGCCCGACCTAGCTTCTCTGACTTCTCCATTGCGAGGCCTATTAAAAGTCAAATCCCATTTTCAGTGGTTACCTGACCACACCCGAGTTTTTGAAGAGACGAAGCAAGTTTTGACTTCTCCTCCAGTTTTGGAAATGTTTGATCCGTCGTTGGAAATCGTTCTTCTGACGGATGCTTCAAGGTCTGGATTGGGATTCGCTTTGCTCCAACTTCAGAATGATGTTCCAAAACTAATTCAGTGCGGTTCCAGATACTTGAAGGATTGCGAGACCCGTTATGCGGTGATTGAGCTCGAGGCTTTGTGCATTTATTGGGCGATTAAGAAGTGTCATTTGCATCTCGCTGGTATTGACTTCAAAGTGATTACGGATCATAAACCGCTCATTCCCATCTTCAACCGACAAACTCTGGGTGAAATTGAAAATCCTCGTATTCAAAATTATCGCACGAGATTAATGGCTTACAATTTTCGTTTGGAATGGAAGAAAGGAATTTCTCATGCCATTCCTGATGCCCTCTCGCGTGCGCCGGTGTCGAAACCGGAAGATGAGCCGTCCTTGGATCCAGATGATTTGCCTCTTTTCAAGTTGGCCGCCATTAAAATGGAACAACCCGATTTGATTCTCAACGAATTGGTGGAAATGGCCCGCGAAGATGAATCGTACATCAATCTTAGGAAGGCAATCCTTTCCGAGACGATCAAAGAGTCCAAATCTGGTTATGTGGCATTATTTAAGAAGGTGGCGTCTGAATTGTCCATCGAAGGCAATCTAATTCTTCGTGGAAAACGAATCGTGATTCCGCCAAATGCCGTGAAGAACATTTTGAAGAAGCTTCACGCTGGACATCAAGGCGTGGAAAAAACGAAGAGGCGTGCTCGTCAGATCGTATATTGGCCTGGATTTACTTCTGATATCGCCAATACCGTGGCGGCTTGTCCAGAATGTTTATATTTCCGACCATCTCATCAACCCGAGCCCCTTATTCAGGATGATCTACCAACGAGACCTTTCCAAGTTGTCACTGCGGATCTATTTTCATATGATCGCAATGAATATCTCGTCTACAGTTGTCGATTGTCCGGATTTCCGATGGTCCTAAAATATGCCGCTTCCCCAACATCTTCTCAAATCATGAAGGATTTTGTGGGATTATTTTCGACTTTTGGTGTCCCTAACGTTTTACGTACGGACAACGGACCCCAATTCGCCTCATCACAATTTGGTCAATTTCTTACCAAATGGGGAGTTTTTTGGAAGCCGTCTTCGCCTTATTACCCGCAGAGTAATGGCCATGCGGAGGTGATGGTTAAGTCCATGAAATACATGTTGGCGAAGACAGGAGGAAGCATCCATTCCGAGGAGTTCGCGGAGGCTTTGCTCGAGCTCCGCAACTGTCCTCGGAACGATGGCCTTTCCCCCGCTCAGAGAGTTTTTGGACGACCCATTCGCTCTCGAATTCCGGTGTTGGAGGGCATTCTCCGGACTCTTACCGTGGAGGAAGATCTGGATCGAGCTGAAACGAAACAAAAGAAATCGGATCAATGTCGTAAGGAGTACTACGATAAACCGACTCACCTTTTGAAACCGTTAATCAATGGGAGCCTCGTTTCGGTCCAGAGTCCTCAAACGAAGCGATGGGAGAAAACGGCCAAGGTTCTCAAATCCTTCAACCGACGATACTTGTTGGAGTTCGAGACCGGACACAAGTCTTGGCGAAATCGGCGAATCATTCGCGAGATTCGTCCGTCAACCATTTCTCGAAATCCAGAGGGCGTTGTGGACAGACGCGATGAATCCGAAAGTGTCGTCAAAAGAAGAAGTGATCGGCGACGCAAAGAACCGGATCGTTTACATTATTATTGAGATTTTCAACTATTTGTCATGTTCATTTAATGTTGAAATTCTAAAATGGGGAGTTGGAGTGATTGGTAATACCAGGTTTTCATATTTCTGTCAATAGTTCCGATCCATAGTCGTACGACTCTTCTCTCTCCCTCATTACTACTCCATCTTGATTTCTACCTTCGTACCCTTCACATCTTATATCTATATCTCCCGAATAAATCTTTGTATGTTAAGCCACGGTACTAATCATTCCGGCGACCTAGCGACTTTTATAAGTCGTTCGATTTCATAGTTAGAATAAACTATGAAACACATGTTTCGTCCCAAATCTCACCAGATTTTGTCATCAAAGAAGTCTAAAATGAACGCAATATCATCTGCCAAGGTTTATATATTTTGGGTTGACAATTTTTTTTTTTGTCAAAATATTTTCTAACTAAATTT
>CM021322.1:6618029-6640918 GCA_010645155.1 Tigriopus japonicus
AGCCTGCTCATTTGCTTCCTCGTGAAAAACACTAAAAAATCGATTGTAAGATTAAATCCCCTTAAAAGAGCGGCTCGTAACCGTACAAACGAACTCCCAATCAACCAAGCAACCAACAACCTGTTGGTTTTATAGACTTCAGACCTGGGATGTAAAAGCATGGGCTTTAGATTGAAGGTGAAAAATCTTCTCGCCCTCGTGATTGATGGAACTGCCAAAGTTTTGTTCAGCATGAGTTGAGGACTAAAATAAGCTGAACCATCACCGCTTTGGAAAACCCTGAGAGGTCCCAAACTTCCACATCATGGATTAGTGTCGTCTCGCGTGAACCTATTATATGATTTAAGCCTAGGGCCTCACTAATTGCTTCTCCCATGGATAAAAAGGCCCCTTTAAACCTTTCCTTCATCTGGTTGGATTATCGGTCTTTCCGTTTCCGGAGAAACCAAGTTCCGACCAGGGTATTTTTATCTTCAACGTAATTCAAAAACATTCCCATCCTCCGACGAAAGAAGGATCTTCCTCAAACACTTTCGTAATTAAATCATTTTGTTCCATTATGATTTTTCATGGAACAATGCAATGAGAAATTTGGAACACTGAAGTTACCAAATGTACATTTAAAAGGCACAAAAAAATAACAACGCTGTGCTCGATATCCTGAGACATTTAACCCTAAACCTAGCTCACTAGGTTTAGAAGTTGTATGGCTTCCATTAGTTTGTATACTTTAACACTGGGTTGATTCCTCAAGCTCTAACGAAAAGCAAAGCACAATTTTGTGAGCTTGTTCTGAGGATTTCAATTGCGTTAAAAAATTCTTTCGAAATGTGGTCCACAGAAACGTCTACCAAAATCCCTCACAAAG
Source organism: Tigriopus japonicus (assembly GCA_010645155.1). Taxonomy (NCBI): domain Eukaryota; kingdom Metazoa; phylum Arthropoda; class Copepoda; order Harpacticoida; family Harpacticidae; genus Tigriopus; species Tigriopus japonicus. Next base: position 6,618,898 of record CM021322.1, read on the forward strand.
ATATCATCTGGTCACTGACGAATCCTGTTTCATCTGGGTCCAAAGCAACTTATTACAAAATGTCGTCGTTGGCTTGCTCTATTTATGGAACTTTTTCACGAGGTAACAGAAAATCGTGGCATTCAAGCGCTGAAGGTTTCCCAGATCCAAAACTCGTACTTTCTTCATTCAATACCTCCCCAAGCCTGACAAAACCGACAGTGTTCTTACTAGGAAATGATTTGCATTATGGATTTTCCTTTCCATTTCCAAGTAGGCCCGTCGAGTTTCCAATTGGACTATAAACTCCGACATTGGATCATTTCAGCCTCCATTTAATCGCGGGAAATCCGTCTCATTTCTGGACGTGGGTGGTGCCACTTTGGGCACTTCCAATCGATCACCTTCTCTGTTAAGTGATAATGTGAGTGTCCGATCGGCCTTGATGGCCTCCAACGCAGTGATGGGCGTGCCAGCCTCGCCAGCCATTTCCATCCTCAACACCAAGGACAATGAGTCGAGTTCTCGAGGAGGAGGCGGGACAACCAACGCCGCTCAACAATCCCCACATGGACGATCGGCCTCGGCTGTCAATCTGAATATGCGTAAGTTAGTTTTGAGATCGGCCAACTACAGTACAACGGAAAATGGACCTGTTCCAATTGATGGGAAAGGTTAGCGTGAGAGAATTGTGTGATTCATTATTCATCCGCCGATGGTTCCGTTCTGTGTTTGCACAGACGATTTTAAAGGTTACCGAGTACTAAATAAATCAATGGGGAACGGAACGGATTTCAGCTTGACTTAATGTTGTGGCCTTCTCATAGCGACTAAATTAAGGCTCTCAGACCAAGATGAATGACAAGGGAAGAGAGTACAATGGCTTCCGAAGGAGCCCTTGTAAAGTTTGATTGTGTTGTTTGTGTCATGCTTTTCCAACGGGAAAATGGCTGGACAGGCTTCTTTTCCTTATGAACTTATCGTGATATTGACGAGTTGTTCCTTGTTTTGTTCCACAGCGGATCCCAAGGTTCTGGGCGTCAATGGATCACCACTTTGGTTTCATAAGGAGGCCAAGAAGGGAATCAAAAACACCATGAAAGGCCAGGTGTACAATTTCCTGGAGAGACCCACGGGATGGAAATGTTTCGTTTATCACTTTTCCGTGTAAGTACGATGGACTGGTACTAAGTCCAAACTTTGTTTCATGTTTTCTTTGCTACCCTCGATCTCTTAATCGAGTTGGTTCATTGGCCTTCGTCCTTCAAATTGAATGACGGCCGAGGAAATGAGAAAAAGTGCCACCCAGATTGGTTCGGCTATTCTCGGGTGGCTCCAATATTGGTTTCCAGTCAAGATAGGGCACGTTTTTGTAGGTCAAGTTTGCCTTGAGAAAAAGTGAGTGTTAGCTGACAAGCATTATTTACCACCTCCTTCTTCTCGCCCATCTTGAAAAACGACCTTCTTTCGACTCAATCATACCACGAGTAGCTTATGTATTATGGTTGGCTTTCTTCGAGGGTGACTCAACCACCGTTTCTGTAGTAAAGCAATATTTGAGTTCTTGGGTCGGGTTTCGGCTTTTCGTGAGATGAGATGAACCGGCATTCATAGGGCTTGCCCAAAGTGACGTAAGACTCGTTTCGTCCAAGCTCGAAATGTGGGACTTATCTCATAGAAAACTGAAATTGAATGGAAACCGTGAGCCAAAAGAGAATACTCGCTGAGGAACAACGGAAATTCCAGTCTCATTCAATTTACTCAAAGTTTCTTTGAAAGGCCTCAATTGCAGCGTGTCAAATCTTTAAAAAGCTAGACAACCAATAATGAATGGTTTTGTGTTATTTAACACCGTATGTTGGTTTACTGATAGCGATTCTTTTTTAGGCAATCATGCTTGCGTTTGTTTTTTTTTTACAATTTTTTACACTTTCCTCTTAAAACACAAATTTTACCACTCTTCAAACCACTTTATCAATGTTAGGCCTTCTTTGTCAATGTTTTTAATTACATTCCATTCATTGCAAAGTCTGATTTGTTAGGCTAGTGGTGGGATATGATTGTTATTATTCCACCCACTACCTCTGAATAAACCGTTTTCTTTCAAATAAAAACTACTAAGCTTTGACTTTCAGGATAATGTATATTCGCTCTCTTACATCTTTAAAAATGAGATTTAAAAACAAGCCAAGAAGGTGCATAATTTAGGGAACTTTTGAGTACTTTAGATAATATTTGTGTGGACTCTTCCCTCCCCTTTATCCGAAATTGAACAATACCTCTCGGTCTCATAATAGGACGGAAATTGCATTTCCATGAAGCCTCATTTCATATTTATGAAATGGATAGTGTCTGTCCTCCTTCGTTGGTTTTAGTACTTGAATGGGGAACGCCATCTATTAGTAACGAGCCTCGAGCACTGGGTTGTTTTTGGGGCATGTCCTATACACTCAAGTGGTCCTTCTGTTTGAGTTGTCCGTTCGGCCCAAACGAACTATTCGTTAATCCATCATATGAATCAGTTGGCTTTGGAAAAGCCTCAAGGTGCCATCAACGAAGCAGTACTCATTGCTCGTCAGTGATCTCTGTTCAGATTTGGAGGGCTTTTATTTCCTTCCCAACCGATTAAGATCCAATCTGAGCCCAGGTTGGGATCAAAAAAGAGCCAGGTCCGCGTGTTTGAGTCTCATTATCACAGATCTACTCACTCGTGAAGTGGATTCCACAGTTCGTCCAAGGAGAGTGAATTCGGATAATTAACAACCATCGAACATGCGAGTAGTTGTAGTTTCTAAGCCGCTATTGTGTGCTACTCGGGAGACCCAGTTGATTCATTGTTCTTGGACTTTTTCTTTGTTTTCTTGGATAGACAGATTCTGGAACCTACCAAGACAAAAGCAAGCTTATGGTGGCCAACCAACCAATCCTGCAGCACTCCTCAAGAGTTTTGTTGGTCACATTTTCTTTAATCAAAAGCAGGCCAAAGCCGCTTTCAGTTGAGACAACGCCAATCCCATTTCCCTAATGGGCCAATCGATATTTTGGCTTCTTTGGCAAATAACAAATAACTCATTCTTGACAAGGTGTTCTGAGAAGTAAAGAATTAAAACTCAACCATGAACCAGGCACAATTGTTCCAATGCAAGTATTTCCTGCTTTCGAATTTTGATAGAAGATTTTCGAGCCACTGGAAAGAAGCCGTTGGTTAAGCCTTGTCATAACTTTTTCTATCCAATGTTTTTGACGACCCCTGGTGAATTAAAGTTCGACTCAGTTCGAATCAAAAATCTTGTGTCAACAACAGACTTCCAGACCATCCTTTTTCTTACTTTCGCCAAGTCAATTTATGCAAGATTTTGCCCTTGGTTAAGGATGTATTGTTGACGTAAGAAACCATGGATTGTTAAGGATTTTTCGTCAATGATGAGAGCGTGAGAGCTCATTGACCGGAAATTGGGTTTTCCCGGAAGCCCATTTCCTTTGACACCACACGCATCACTCGTTAAGACAAAAACCAGACCGCTAACAACATTTGGATGACCATAGTTTGATATCTTGGCATTGGCTCAAAAATATGAAATGGAAAGATCCCCTTTTTAATACTTTACCCGCCGCATCATAAAGTAGATTTGCAAATAAATGATATTTCCTTCCTACTGAGAGCCAAGCATTTCAAAGGGTTGTTTAAGAAGAAAACAAACTACATACATCAAAAGTAAATGTACAAATTTAGATTTTCCTCCAAGTTTTCGTCCTCAACTACGTAAACGACATAAGTTATAGTAGAGGTTGCTGATTGGGAAAACCTTTTAGATATTGCCTTGAAATATGGGATTACAAAACAGCTAACCTTAAATATGAGACATTTTCCCTCGAAATATGAGTGAACTGGAAATCATGAACCTTTTTCATACTGTGCCCTTGCAGCTTTTTGCTTTAATAGTTATGTAACATTGCTGTGTTGGCTTTCTCCGTTTTCGTGATTTCCTTTGCAAAAACAAAATTGAAACGAAGTACTCACACACCTTTTCATAAGCATAACCATAATTCATACATAATCTTAATCATAATTTCGTAATCACTAATTACAATTCACAAGTTCAAGTCGTCTTTGTACTTCCCTTGAAAGTTAAGGAATGGGAAATGACCCGAGTAGCATACAAAAGGCACTGGAATCCTTTGATCCAATTGAGATGACACGAGGTAAAAGCCACTCGAAATTGTCCCAATCTTGCGGAACACCCTTAATTGACAAGACTTTGCTTCACGCCGAGATTGATATCGAGCCTGAGAGCAGCGATGATTCGAGTGTTGATGTTCGATGCCAGGATTTCCCTTTATTTCTCCCAATGGACAGAGAGTTCGAGGCCAAATACGTGTTCCATTTCAGTCAGGCCAGTAAACGTCGATGTCAGACACTTCAGGACAAAGTCTACTTGTTCCTGGAGCACCCTTTGGGATGGGTTTGTGTCACATATCATTTTTCAGTGTAAGACTGTGATGAGCAAGGACGTTTTAATTCGTTCAATGAGACTGGAGGGTAAAGGAATTTTGCATTTCAGATTTATGTTGGTCCTCATTTGCCTGATCTTCAGTGTGTTGTCCACCATTGACGAGTACGCGGATTTTGCCAATGAGACCTTGTTCTATATGGAGATCTGTTTGGTGGGCTTTTTCGGTGTGGAGTACGTTATTCGGTTGTGGTCTGCGGGGTGTCGCTCAAAATATATCGGCTTTTGGGGCAGGCTCCGTTTCATTCGCAAACCCATCTGCATCATTGGTAAGTTTCAGCCCTTTTCCAAGTCGACTATGAAGTTTCATGTTTCCAACTCTGTGTATAAAACGCAAGGGTGGCGTTAAAAAGTCATAACAAATGCTGACAACTTAGTGAGGAACAATACTACATTTTTAAAGAGGTTGAAACAGAATGAATCAATTCCCATTCCCAGTACTTCCTCTAGATCCTCTCTGTGTGGAGAGTTCCCATTTCTGGGAGGTCAGAACAATGGATCCATTGATACCTGTCTCATGGCAAGGTCCATTGAGAGTAGTCCTCCATGTACCCAAATTACTTGAGTGGAACTCTATGTCCCTCCAAGGTTACCCATCTATATAGTTGTATTAATGATGGTCCCCACTTTTCAGATCTGATCGTGGTTTCGGCCTCGTTGATCGTGCTCTCAGTGGGATCCAATGGGCAAGTGTTTGCTACTTCAGCCATTCGGGGAATCCGATTCCTTCAAATATTACGCATGCTCCATGTGGATCGTCAAGGGGGAACGTGGAGACTCTTGGGATCGGTTGTGTTCATTCATCGGCAGGTGAGACTAGAAAACAACAACGAAAACTTGGTCCAAACTTTAGATTGTTTTACATTAGTAACTAAGGGTCACCGGGAAATATCGATGGTAGTGTCGCTTTTGACCAACAGAAATAGGTTCGCATGCATGCATGCCACACCGAATTTTGGTTGGTGCATGAACATAAATCGGTCACCTGATCAAGACTCCTTCGTCAGCTAATTTTGCTTAAGATACAATCAACTATTCTTGAACAAATAATGCAAGAAGTAAATGTACTCAATTTTCACATTTCTTGTGCATTACAACATGGAGTTGTGTGAACTAGACACGAACTAGAGATTGTGTATTAAGTGAAAAGGTCACCAGATCAAAATGAGAATGAAGCAATCATGAATTTATGATGTATAAGTTTAATACCGTTTCAGGCGACTTGCCATTAATAACGACCTCAGCATTGGACTCAGTAAAGAGTCCCATAAAAAACTAAAAAAAAAAGAGGTTGATACAATTAGCCCTTGATTGCCTTTTACTTTGACGGTTTTCCAAGAAAAAGTTCATAAGTTGGCCTTGAGCGCTACGATTTAGCTTTGCCGATTATGCCGGCATTTCCACATATTTGAGAGATTACAATATGCATTAGTTCCCTTTTGGAAAAGCTCCTAAATTAAAATCAAATCAAAATATTAGGCAAAGACTCGGCTTTTCGTGTCTGTGTCTGTATCGATACCAAAGTGTTATGGCTACGCATTTTGATCTCCACTCTAATCCTTCATAATTTTGTTTTGTTGACAAAATGAAGTTCACTTTTATTATATTTTCAATTTCAGGAGCTCATCACCACGCTCTACATTGGATTTCTGGGCCTCATCTTTTCAAGTTACTTTGTCTACTTGTCAGAAAAGGATGCCATTGGTCCCAAAGGGAGATCAGATTTCGAATCCTATGCTGACGCTCTTTGGTGGGGAGTGGTAAGAAAGAGGGACCAGATTTTTCATATCAAAGTCGAAACACATGTTAGGTCAGTTGTTGTGGGCTTTTGGAAGTATAGATGGATTGACTTTTTTTGGCTGTTTGAGCGGAAATATCATAACAAAGTGAAAAACTGTTCGAACACCTTGCAAAAACTAAGGGTTCACGTTCTTTGCAATCAAAAACTTGTTTCATCATTCTTGTTTTTTCTACGATTGAGACGAGGTCAAGTTCCAACGCAACCATGTGTGGTCAGTCAATCAAAATCAAAACAAGAAATACTGTTCTCAGCTTACTCCTGATCATCCCCAAAAATTATGTTAGGTGCTTTGCGTTTGCCAATACATAGACCACCGTATTACCTAAACTTAACTTTAAAAATTATCATCTTTGCTCCCATTCAAGATAATGTGTTATATTTTACAGGAACTGTGCTTAATGTAACAAGGAGTTTGTTTACAAATTTTTAGCGCGATCAAACGACGGAGTCAAAAGTTAAGCGGCTTTGAAGTTCACGCAAGCGTAGGCGGAAAATGAACTCGTCATGCCTCTTCTTGCAAGATCTTGTAACAAGAGATACGTAAACGAGTTCATTTTTCGCCTATGCTTGCCTGAATTTCAAAGACGTTTTGACCCTGTCGTCCGATTGAGATAAAAAATGGTAGAGAACAATTTTGTGATGCAAAAACAGCTCCTGTAAGATACAACACATCTTGTGAATGGGAGCAAAGATGAGAAGATTTGGAGCTGTCATTGAAGTCCGACAGAAGCGTGGTCTATGGCCAATAGTAGAAGTCACCAAGCTCTTCGTTTTTCTATGCTTCTACCATACTGCCAGAAGCCCTCAACAACATACCTTTTATGTACAGAATTTACTGTACATGTACATCCTAGAGAGTTAAGTGCTCTCTCCCTCTCAAGCTCAGAAGCATCGAAGCGTGCAATGAATCCTATTGTGAAAAATGTGGAACAAAACTTCCGATCCAGAATTGGAACAATACAATTCTTGGAGGAAGGCCCAGTGATCTATTCTAATGATTGGATTTGACACGTGTCCATCATTTGGGTTCACTTTCAGATCACCGTGACAACCATTGGTTATGGCGACGCAGTTCCACGCACTTGGATGGGAAAAATCGTGGCCTCGTGCTTCTCGGTGTTCGCTATCTCGTTTTTTGCACTGCCCGCAGTAAGTTCCAAGAGATGACTTGATCCAGCAAAAGCCCCTTCACTCCAACTGATCATGCACATCCAACGTTCCTATCGACACCCTTTCTTCCAAACATAAAAAAACAACTGTTTGGCTGCGGTCGGAAAGACCATTTGATATACTTTTCGTTGGATTTTTCTTATTTTATTGTCGACTTGAAGCGTTAAAAGATACTATTGAGTTTAGAAACTTCCTCTTGACTGAAGACAACACGTGGTAATCGATACATGCTCTTGTGCTTTCTGATGCATTTTTGGGAACATGCAACAACGTTCCAAAGTGTTACGTTCTTTTGCTGGCATTTGTTCCAAAATAATCTCTCTTAGATGAAGTGAATAAGAGCTCGCAACAGATGCTCTCTCTCAAGAGTAATAGAGCAAATGATGGATGAACCAGCCTTGGCCATATGGCGATTCGGGTAATTCGATCGTATATCGCTTTCTCATTATATTCTAGGGCATCTTGGGATCTGGGTTTGCTTTGAAGGTGCAGCAGAAGCAAAGACAAAAACACTTCAATCGTCAGATCCCTGCGGCCGCCAGCCTTATACAGAGTCTTTGGAAATGTTACGCGGCTGATAAGAATTTTCATGGTAAAGCCACATGGAGGATCCATATCAAGGAACCAGTCCAAAATACGACCAATGCTTGGAAGGAGGTAACTATCTAAGAAAACAAGAGACCGTAAAAGCTTTTGCACGAGTTAGACAAAAAGAGTTAGGTCTGAGCATTAAGGACCTCTTCCAGTTTAGTTTTATTGTATAAGTTATGTTTTTACAATTCTGAAAACTCAGCTGGATAGCGGAGCTGGACTTGAAAATTGGTTTTCACCATTAAATTATTCAACGCCCAGACCATTTCAAACATTCATTTTTCATGAAAACCGAATCACTGTGAGGAAAATTGAAATAATTCAGTAATCGAAGGCAATCATCGCTAACCAGAGGCTAGTTTTTTAGACGTAAAGATCGATCTCAAGATCAGACTTAGAGTACTTAAGTACGATCTTGAGATCGATCTTTTAGGTCTAAAAAACTAGCCTCAGATCCCGGCTTATAATTGTATGTTTTTATGTAGTATGAGCAATTCTTGGGTATCAAATGTTTCTGGGGAACCAGAAAGATTGTTTAACGTGCTTTTAGGGCATTCATCTGCCTTAAACGGGAATTGAAGGCTCACAAATCCCTTTAACTTCCGCTGTCTGTTTGCTCTCTTGAATGCAAGGGTAAAATACAAGACTCAACTACATATAGCTTCTTCAGACTCAGTAAACAAGTTCTAATGCCTAGAGACGCTCTAGTGAGAGACCGGCGAGGTTGGGACCGGCGTCAATGACGTCATTCAATTTGAATCATGTGATTGGCTGATCCCCTTTTGGGCGCCGTTTTCAACATTTCCAAACAAACGGAACCCTCAACAAGCCCTCGCTCAATCCAGTGCCTCCACATCTTACTTTGAAGCAGAACGTTTGCGTCTTTCTAGAGCCCAACCTAATGTGCCGTAAAAAGGGTTGATGCTTCCAACTTGTATTTTTCTGTTCCAAAACCATTTTGAAAGTTTGCAATTTAAGACTCTGAACATTGGGCAAGGTCACTTGAAAGGGTTTCAGTGATTATTCTATTTGACAATTTTTTACGTTCAAAGCATGGAGAGTCTGTTTATTTGGAAATGTTTTTAGTTCAAAAAATTGTTTACTTTTCTCCATGGCGCTTGAGTCAAAACCTCGCTCGTCTCTCATTAGAGCGTCTCTACTAATGCCCAATGAGAGTGTACAACAGGAAATTTTTGAGTAGGGTCTCAAAAATTCACCGTTGCCTACTTGCACTACAAAGTGTCATCGGCCAATCTTCGAATCCCGGCCACTTGCTGAGAACTACTATCCCATTGTTAAAAACTCTTTAGATATACAGTATCATGGATTAGTAAATAAAATATTGACACGCCTGATGTGTGTTTAAGATGACAAGCTCTTCTAAAATAACTTTCATTTTCCTGCTTATGTTAAAGGTCGCAAAGAAGGCCAGTGTTCTTAGACGAAGGAAATCAAAACTGAAACTCGACCCTTCTCAACAAGGCGATCCCAATCGAAGGCCAAGCAACGACGATGATCCCAATTTTGATCAAGATGAAAGCAAATCAGGTAAGGGCTCACAAAAGGAAGGACAAAGACAAGAGCCTTTGTAATATACCGTTCAGACAGGATCTAGTCTCCATTATGTACCACGCAGATAAACACACATGAGCTAAATGTAAATATTTGGTTTTCAATGTTACTCTTCTAAGACAATTTTCTTGCTAGGGAGAACCCACCTTCGGACATTTCTCAACTTTTCAAGCAACTTGACTTTACAATACCTTCCCTTTGAACATAACACTTAGCCCTTTAAACAGCATGTTAAAATGAGTGCATAAAGTGCAAAAAATCCCTGGTTTGATATACTCTCCCATCTATATCACTTACTACAAGAGCAAGAATGCTGGCCCATGCACTCAACAGCTGACACCAGCGCCATGGGCAGACGCCGCTTGTCGGTCATGGACGTGGGGCGCTCAATCCGTGACGTCATTGTGCGTCGGAGTTCGCCTGGCACAGATTTGCGCCCTACCAAGCGCCGACAATCCTCCGCTGAGATTCGCGTGCCCGTTCGCGCATCCGTACGTGCTGACCGACTGACTACCTCCCCACGCCCTTACCTTGACCGCGACAGCCCGTTTGAGCGCTCTCTGAGCCTGGACGAGAAAACGCTGAAGAGACAGTTGCATCAAGAGGGTGAGCCAAGTGCAAGTGCAACCTCGTGAGTTGAGGCTGGCCCATTCGATTCACAAACCTCTCCCGGATTGTCTGTCTAGTGAACTTTTTTATTGCTCCCTTCTTCCTAGAATGTTTGTTTGACGTAATGATTCCTAGGGGTGTCTGACACTGTCTTCTGGAATTATTTTGGTTCCTACTCAACAAGCTAACCCACTTGATGTTCTATATTTTCTCTCATCTTTATCGGTTTTATTGCGAATGTTTCAAAAAAGTCGGTCATGTACCGAAGCTTAGCCTCAAGGACAAAATATGAAACACCGAGATATCTTCTCAATCTATGGTTTGACGTCTTTGGAACTGGCTTACCCGTTTGTAATCTTGTTAATCATATACAGGGTTGTCATGCATCAACTAAAAGCGTCACCTAAGCCTTACCGTGACAATACGATATTGAAGTCAGTGCGTTTTCTACATAATTTGTAGATAAGAGCAGATATTTTCGGAAAATTATGTTGGCTACAACCAACAATAAATTTTGAATACGCCTAAAAATACATTTTTAGTTGGGGCGTCTTCGCAATCATATTCGACTATAAAAAAAGTTCTTCATTCTTCAGAGTAGTATCTTTGAATTTCAGACAGGAAATTCATCGAACAAATTACAGAAATGATCCTGTGAAGTATGATCTTGCTCAGTAAATCAAAGAAAAAAAAATCAAAGTAGTGCTCTATAATTCCTGATAACCCTGTAAGACTTGATCTTTCTGATGATTGGCCATTGATTAATTCAACTAGCATGGTCTTGACGCTGTCTGTGTGACTGAATTCATGATCTTGGATGTTCCAACCCCAGTTTGAACCTGTGGATTTTTTTCTAAATGGTTTCCTGAAACCATTTGATTCGCCCACAAAACTACCCAAATGCATTGATTTCTTTCAGGGTCAGTGAATAACAATCGTCGTTCCAATTCTCGAAGCTTCTTCTCCCAATTGAGCGGTATGACAGAAGTTAGTTCGATGAACGAATGTGACGATGACTACGACCAGGACAACCAAGGACTTACCAGGTATTATTCCAAATCAAACCAGTCCAACGCATTTCCCCTTCCAAGCACAAATTGTAACTTGTCGTTAAAACCCTGTCTGTCCAGTTCGGACATCCCGTAACAATTGAAGCAATCCTTATGCTTTATGTGTTGTGCCCATAATGGAGATCCAAAAAAGTCTTTTAATTGACCAAAAAAGGGACAATTCTTTATCTCTTAGGAATCCGAGTCTTTTGGGGCGAAGTTACGCAAACTTTCAGTAAGGCAGAAATGCCATTTCTAAAATGGCCATTTTTTTAGATCCAATTTTCCTCTTGAAATGAACAAACCTAGTAAAGCGATCATTTCAGGAGAACTTAAACGCAACCCTGCTCTTTTTTTGCAATCAATTTACCTTTTTATGTTTATTCTTGCACTTTAAGAACATGAAATAAATCATGTTCAATGAACAAGGTGCCAAAGTTAACTAAGGGAAATAGACCTCATCTAAAAAAATTTAGTTGTGTAAAATATAATTATAATTTATCTATTTACAGGGAACTCCATTCCTTGCAGCAGTAATAACAGATTTTCAACTTAAAAACGATTTTTTACCACGGTGTAACGATTGTTTTTGAAAATTTTGTTTTTTCACGGTTTTGAAAACAGACATTTTTGAATTACAACCGCAAAACGCAAATTACCTGCATTTCAGCTCATTACTGTCCTTTTATTGGTCAATAAGACATCTTTTGTGGATCCCATAAGAATTTATGCGTTATCTCCATTGGCGCAGACTCTCCAAGCCAAATGTTCATGTTTCCATTATTTTCACAGGTCGATAATTGTAGAGTACAAAGAGTAAGTAAAGTGGTAGTAGTTTTTTCCATCTAATAATTCGAGTGCAATTTGACCTGTATATACCCAAGTTAGACACAAATAATACTTTCTTCTTAGTAGAAAAGACACTTTGTTTAGTTTGAAGAAGCTAAACAATGAACAAATCGCGTATTTTGCGACATTTTCCACACAAGACCAACGCTTAGAAGCACGATCAATTAATTCTTGTTCATTTCTTATTATTTGGCTTGGCATCTTGGATATGTAAACTCCAGCCTTGCCTCTTTGTTGCACCACCTAGTCAACCAGATTCTAGACAATCTAGTGCATGAAGTTTTTCTTATCTCCTAGAATAAAATCTAAATGAAGCAAAAGGCTCTTAAAAAGTGATTCTGTTCACCCACCGTATCTGCAAATTTAGCTATTCTGGGAAATTGATCGCTGACCCTTTTGACAGTCAGATTGTCTCTTGGCTTTTTTCTACCTACACTTTATTTTGGGGTTGCGTGAGAAAAATTTTTGATGCTCCGTCCGTCTGAAAAAAAAATCATTTTTATTACTTGGCAATAAAGTTGGTACAAAAATTATATAGCCACTACTGATTTCCTTGAGTAGCATTCAGAAAAGAAAGACAAATTGTGTATGTCAATTTATTTTTTCTCTCTCATCTTGGCAGAAACTTAAAGATCATTTTGTCCATGTGAGCTAATTCCACTAACCATGAACGTCTAAAATCTCTTGTCTGGATGTTTCCTTCCACTAATTTAGGTAAATTGAAGATATTTTGGTAATGGTGATGATGTGAGGTCCAGTCAAAAGAGCGAAACAGTGTTACTGGATACTTCATGAACCAATCATGCCAAAAATATAAAAAAGGGTGAAGGTTGGTTGGATTGAAGCAAAATGTTACTGTCCTGATTTTGCATTTCAGCAAAAAATTTGAGAACCAAATTGGTAATGATATAAAGTAATTCAGATGATTTACATAGAATACTTTACCTGCAAGAATGAATTTAATATCAAAAATACTTGTTTTAACTGGGCAATGTCTTAAGACGTGTTTCCTTCTGTTTTGAAGTTGAAACATATTAAAAATGAAAGGTAAGTGTTTTCTTTAAATTGGCATTTGCCATGATTTAAATTGAAACTACAGATTTTGAAACATCTGGCAATACTGCCTTGTTGTTCTTTTGTCAAGACCTCACATTGTCACTATTACCAATATTTCTTTCTGTTGTGAAAGTAAAATGGTAGCATTATTAGGTGGATTTTAGTGGAGTATGGGAGCAATTAGCATTATTGTAATTTTTACCACCATGACCTCCTTCAAGACCTGATTTAAACCACTTTTGGCTCTTGATTTGTTTTTGAAGTGTTTGGTTTCTGAAGCACTAAAATAGCATAGTTCAAGTTAATGAGATTGTACACACTACCCACAAACTAGCTTTCTACTCATTATTGATCATCAATTTGCTTTGTTGTACTAGCTAAATATTTTTGAGTAAAATCTAGACCTTAGGAATAATCAAATATTTATGAATTTACATGCCTCAAGCAACTTCCAAAACTCTCAATGTCATCCTCTTTGAGCAACTGCAATGACAGAGGCCCAATGGTTCACACTGGTGCCAGTGTTCTTAGCCTGGGTGGTTGCAATGAATGCTTCCTAAGCCTTATATTCGTGGATTTACTTTGCATTAGCTGATCAAGCTACAGTATCAAAACAAAGAGAAAAACTGTTCAAGCAGCTTGCAAGAAATAAGGGTTCGAGTTTTCGGCTCTTGAAAAAACTTGTTTCATCAAGCTCGTCTTGACCTACAAAAGAGAGGAGGCAGATTTCAACGCATGATGTGCGTTCACTCTATGGAAATCAAAACAAGAAAAAGAAGTTCACAACTTACAGCTGATGAACCTCAAAATTTTGTAAGCTGTTTTGCGTTTGTCAATATCATTTCACAATGCAACATTTTTAAGGTTGCTTGATTATATTTAAGAATAGCTTATTTGGTCTATACTTACGTAATCTAACACGAAAAAGCTAACTCATCATATCCCTATATTAACCCTACGAATATAAACTTATCTAAGTACCAGTCAATTTACTTTCCAAAGAGTTATCCAGCCAGCAGGCTTCTCAAGTCATCTGGAGCTTTTTCATGTGATGTTGGCGTGATTTGGCATGTTTGGTTTGTATAAATCTCTTAAAACAAATCATGTAGCTGAGAGGGTTCAAATAAGGGTTTGAAGGAAGTCATGATGATGAAAGTTGGAATAAAACTGATAAATAGGGACAGGAAGTTTAGACGAATAAAACTGTCAAAATAGACAAATAAAGACGATTAGCGATTAACGACTGATTAGACAAATAAAGGCGAATAAAATTGCCCGATTATACGAAAAAAGACGAATAAAAGGCTTCATTAGACGAAAAAAGGCGAAAAAACTGACAAATACGACAAAAAAGACGAAAAAAACTAACTTACACGACAAAAAAGACTAATGTATTTAGAAAAGATTTAGGTAAAGAGGATAAAAAGAGAATTCCCAATAGAGGATTTTAAACCAAGCTTGAAAAATTCGCCAATAGATGACGGGGAGGTTGGTTAAGTAAAGAGAAAAGACTTGTGAGCTTAGTGCTTAGTACTTGGCCCCTCTTTGACGCCATCAATTGGCGAATTTTTCAAGCTTGGTTTAGAATCCTCTATTGAGGGGAACGTTTAGAATCCTCTATTGAGGGGAACAGCTACCCCCTTGTGCAAAACGGCAAAATCTAAAAAAATTAACAAACGGAAAAGTGCCGAATGATCAAGAAATGGTCAATGGTCAACCGCCCTTATTTCAATGTTTGCAATAGAGCAATATTTAGAAGCAGGTTTGCTGACACTCTAATTGTTCGCATAGTCAGATAGGCTTTCAATCCAATAGCAGTGACCTTTTCTTTCCGTGTCTGTGTGGAAACTCTACAAGTTAAAATACAAGTATGGATCATATTTTGCATGTGCAATAACGCAACTGATGATCAAACTATTACTTTGGCCCAAGTTTTTTGTAGTTGAACTTTTTAAAAAGGGTCTATTTGTTTTAAAATTTGAGAAAGAAAAACCAGAAAAATCAAATTTTTGATTAATCAGACGAAAAAAGTTGAGTGAAATTGCCGGATTAGACGAAAAAAGACGAATAAAATCCAAATTAGACGAATAAGAGTAAAAAAGGCGAATAAAGACGAAAAAGACGAACAAGTTTATTCGTCTAAAGTTCCTGTCCCTACTGATAAACCTGTAATTTCATTTTTATAAAATTAGAAAGAACTGGTTCCCATTTTCCTTAATGGGAAGTGGCACCAATGACAATATACCTTTATGCCCTGCCTATATGAGAAGTTTCCAGAAAAACAAGTACCAAATCTTTTTCTTCTACATGCTACTCCAAAAAAAAAAATCACAAATGGCTGATTATTTTTGCACTAACTAAAAAAGTGCATATTAGATGAACTGTTAAGGTGGACTTAACATCAATTTTTTTTTCTCACGCAACCCTGAAATACAGTGTAGGTAGAAAAAAGCCAAGACAGATTAACTGTTGGGGAATATTCAGAAGACCTTTTTGTGAGCTGAATAAAGGACGTTGATTGACATGGTCTGGCCGAGACGATCAACGACAAAGGCAGATAATCATTGAAAAACGTATCTCATTAGTAATTACACAAAACGAATTGTTTAACCTTCACTAGTAAATGAGGAAGCAGACTAAAGTTGGAGTACATTGCAGCACCAATAACCTAAAGTTTTCCAACTCTAGCTTCAGTTTCTCTTCCTAAAACTAAAAGCAGGAAAGAGCATTAAAAAAAGAAAAAGAGCTCTTTACTGAGTGGCCTTGAAAAGATGTCCGATGCTGTATGAAAAGTTCACTCAAATTGAATGGAAATAGGTTAAATGATGATTTTGGCGTGATACAATTATGAATTTAACAAGACCAACTGAAGGATCTTCAAACCTTGACGAATTGATAATTTCCAACCCAAGGATTTTGAGACATTATTTATGCAGTTCCAATATTTGATTTCATTTGATGGTGCTAGTGGACAAGCACCTGTTTCCACATCCCATTAGCAGAAACCTTACGTTAATGAGCATACCATGCCAACAAATTTAAGATAGGCGCAATCTTATAACTCAAACCATATGCGCAATGGGTGAATGTAGTCAACAGAGTGTAAAACAGTTCCTTCAAACTTATCCTTTACATAAACAAATATGTACTCTAAACCTTTTCTTTCTCACGCTTTGAAAATTTGTACTTTCTTTGTCATGCCAAAGGATGAAAACGATAACGGGGACGACTGCCAAACTTTGGGATTTTTAGGATTTAACCGTTGCTCACTTTAAACCTGATTATGGCTTTTAGACCATACTTAAATTTGAGGTATTAGGGATACACAAAGACCTATTCCGGCCCTATTTCCCAAAAATCAGTTTCCCTCACTTTGTGGTCAAGATAAAGGCATTGTGCCAACTGTCCCAATTCCATCTTTAGATCTACAGTACGTGCAAGGACAATAACAGATAAAAACGTGTTCAATTTTTTAACGTTTCTTAATTCAAAGATTTTGAAAATGGAAAAAATCCCCAAAGTTATTAGATTATCAAATTGCTTTACAACATGTTTCTAAGTTGACGAATGCTGGTAAAGACAAAACATATTTGTTTTGTAAATCTTCGCTCTTTTCCTTTTGAGTGTTAGTCACCATAAAAAATATTTTTTAAAAGATGAATAAAAGAAAAGATCGACATATTTGAGCCACCGCTAATTGGGTAGTTAAACAATTCAAGCGCTCCAATTTCTCATCCCTAGTTTATTTGCTCTTGGCAACAGTTTCCTGTCCTGGAAGAGTGACATGCAACACCTCCTTCACAAAAGAAGATGAGAATTGCACAAGTGGACAAGATGTACTGACACTATATTACCTGTTCCCGAACTATTCTGACAATATTCGCCGGGACGAGATGTTCAGTTTTGGTTGATAGAGCTATTCATGCCATTGGGGCATTAGTTCATGATTTCCAAATGATTTGCCTTCTTGAGACATTTTGGGCATTTTTCCCAATCCATTGGTTGTCTCTTGCTGTCACTTCAACCTGTTGTTGCCTTGTCCATTCTAGATCAAGCGTACCTTTTCGCTCTCTTCTAGCTTAACTGAGGCCCATCGCAACGCCATCCGAGCCATTAGAAAGATCAAATATTTTGTGGCCCGAAGAAAGTTCCAACAGGCCCGAAAACCCTATGATGTCAGAGATGTGATAGAACAGTACTCGCAGGGCCATTTGAACATGATGGTTCGAATCAAGGTACGGTGTCAAATTCAAAACGACCGTTCAAGCTAAGTGGCGGAAGTTTGTTGTGATTTGGTACCCTTTAGTCTAGTGTTGCCCTCTGGGGGTGAATCTGTTCACTTCTTTTCAATGCTCTACTCATTGTTTTCGCTCAGGTTTGTCGGAAGGGGGGATTGTCATTTAAGGAAAGGAGAGAACATGGGCCGTAAAAGACATGGTACACCCCCAGAGGACAGTGTTTTTTTTGTTTACCTTCCTGACCTTAACGTGCCGGAAAATCATGCTAATTTTCCCCAATCTTATAGGAGCTTCAACGGCGTTTGGACCAAACTTTGGGAAAACCTGGCAGCTACCATCATGGCGTCGATCGAGAAGGTCACATCAAGCCCATGACCATTGGTGCCCGACTCTATCGGTTAGAGAATCAGGTGTCCAATGTGGATCGTCGTATGGAGGGAATGACTCAAATGCTCAAATTGATCCTCCAGCGCCAAGAGGAGATTGTGTACATCCATCGAACCCTGCCTAAAATTGAATCTCAGGATGAATCCGAATACATGACCAAAGATGGAACACATCAACCTCAAGTTCCTCCAAATCTGCCCAAAAATGCCCCTACTGACGGGGATTAAGAGAAATGATTAATAAACGGATGTCGTCGTATCAATGATGTTGGTATTTATTGGCTAACAAAGGCTTCATTCCATAGCTTAAAGAAATTTGGAATGGCTTCGATTGAATGTTATGTTTGTTCGATTCGAGGTACATTATTGCTTTTCTATAAAACAACAATGACAAGGACATCCTAAGCCACTGGTCTAAGTGGAAATGCCCTGATATCCTTCAGAGAGAAAGACACTTTCTTCATGCTTTTTGCGCAAAAAGCAACTGTTTTTTTAAGGCAAATAATTCTGTTGACTAACCAGAAGAAGATTGTAAATGCATGTCTGAGACCTGAGATGAGGGTTAAAGATCCGATTTAAAAAGGACTAGACCAATGTTGCCTTCACTGCTCATGTGACTTCAGTGCTGAAAAAACATGATTCAAACATATAAACCATTTCCGATAGTCATGGAAATTACTACCTTAAAATGTTCTAATTCAGTTGCGACTAATTTTCGCCACGCTAGGTAAGCATGAAAACCATACAATGGTTTGTCCTGAAAAACCAGGACAATTGGGATTGCCGAAGGGTTTTCCAATCTGCCAACTGTGCTCTTCCAACGCATTAACCACTATTTCCTCTAAATTTACTCGCAACCTCTCCTTCCAACGGATATTTAGAGAGGCAATCAATAAAAAATTGTCGGATCTTAAGACATTCATTCCGAATGCACAGCCTTGCTTCGAATGATAATAATGAGGGTCTGGATTTGAACTGGATTTTCGACCCAAAAAGTTTTTTTTGAAATTTAC
Organism: Tigriopus japonicus; assembly: GCA_010645155.1. Classification (NCBI taxonomy): domain Eukaryota; kingdom Metazoa; phylum Arthropoda; class Copepoda; order Harpacticoida; family Harpacticidae; genus Tigriopus; species Tigriopus japonicus. Next base: position 6,637,722 of record CM021322.1, read on the forward strand.
AGAAGATCTAAAAATGTGATCAAACTCATGAAATGATAAATCAAAACCATGAAATAATTGATCAGAACCATTAAATAACATAATCAACCATAAAATAATTGACTCCAATTCCAAAAAAGTGAATATTTTGGCTCGGTAATGACTAGTGGGTGAGAAAATATGCTTATAAAGGCCAAAAAGGTACTAAAAGTGATACAAAAGGGATTTCATAACATTATCCAACAGCTCTCAGTTTTGCAGCCATTCGATTTTCACATTCCTTCCATGTTGGAAAATTATATTGAAAAACTCAGGGAAACATCCATTTACTCGAAAAAAGTCCGCAATGGAACATTACATTCCAAAAAAGCAAAAATATGTGGTTTTCTATCAAAGATGGTGAATTTTTTTCCGCAAATGCCATTTTGTTAGAAAAAATATTTCTGAGGTTTTCACATAAACTCCGGCTCTTTAGTAATGACAGGAAAAAGTTGAAGAGTACGGAATTACAGCAAAAATGGAGCTTTTTAGATCAATTTTAACTTACAAATCAGGTTTTAACATTCGTGCTCCATCTATATTCTTTATATAGCATTTGTTAATATTGTTATTATTATTATTATTATTATTTTTTTGGGGGGGGACCGAATTTTAATACCGCTACAAGGAATGGGATTTCCTGTAAAGAGAGTTAATCAATAATATAGTTTCAATAATTAACGTTTATATGAAATTTGATCTACCAATGAGTTATTGTTGGCAGATCTGTACAACCCTTGAATAGTGGGTTGGTCAGGAATAGTATTCAAAAATTTATCCAATCCTGCCTTAAATGCTGTTAGAGGATCAGCTCCTACATATTCCCGACGAAGACTAATGGGTAACAAATTGAACAATCAAGGAGCCCGATAAAGAAGAGAGGAGGACTTCATTAAAAATATAGAATATATTCTGAATACAGTATACTCACGAGACAATAAATAATTCTAAACCATTTATTTGTGCAACTGTTTTTAGGGCTCAGACTTTATGGGGGAAAATTGGCATTTCTTGTGACTTTTAGCTTGACTAGCATTCTTGGGGAAACAGAAATCCTGAACTTAATCCTAAAACGAGTTGCAAAAAGAATTGTTCGTTATTTCGGGATTGATGTAAGCTATTTTTTTGTGAAATATCCGGTGTATCAAGAGGTTTATTTTTTTTATGTCTTTACACTGTTTCCTTAATCGAACGTACTTCAGGAGAAGTCTAAATGTGAATTTTTTTTTAAGTTTATTGCGAGATTTGTCTCATTGGATATTTTTACAATTATTGTAATAATGTCGTGGGGGCCCATTCTGGGTTTCGGGAGGCCCATTAGACCCATTTACTTGTTACATTTGACACTAGATTATAAAGTGCCAGAGCGAGTGACAAACTAAATTTGCACAGGAAATATGATTTGATTATTATTGTTTTTTTGGTGGGTTGCAGTTTTTTTCTTACCGCCGAGATGATTGGGATTCCCTGTGAAGAAAGCTTATCATTAACAAAAATGAACACAAAAAAGCGATTTATGCAAATTTGCAAATAGATCTTTAAGATATAAAAATGTGAAAAGAGTCGATAATCTTTGTTTGCCGAAGAAATTGAAAATTTCCCCAAATGCCCAACAAATGAATTTTGTCAAATTTTACAGAAAAAATGGCCATAGTAAAGATTAGATTTGCTTATTTGATTCAAAGCTTAAATCATAGTTCGTTTCCAATAGAGCAATGGCAGGAAACATCGATTTGTTAGATATTTTGCGTTTACAAAGCCTTTGGTATTTTTTTGAATCTGTAACCGTTGTTTTTCAGATGGTTCGTCATTGCCAACATCATTTTCAAAATATGGTCACAAGTCGGTTTGATGTTTGAAGGGGGAAAAATAAATCCACCCGAGGATTTCGGCGGTAATTCGAGGGAAAAGGTATAAGGGACTCTTTAGTGGAACGCCCAATCGGCTGAAGATCCGCCCACGGCATACAAAATGGCTGCACTTGTTCCATAGCGATATGAGACTCCTGATTGAGCAAGACTTGATAACATGACATTGGCCATTGCATCCAAGGCTTGTAAATTAGGAGGTGGGGTTACTAGAGATTCGAAACAGAATATTATTGACTTTGGTAAGCGTTTTTCCTTTAATCATTCTCTAATAGTTTAACATTTTCAAACCCACTTACGAGTCGTGCCAGCATTCCATTCTTGTATTTCAAGTGAATGAAAATGATATTTTAAGAGTGCACGAAAATGTAAACTTGCCCTTTGGCGTGTAATTTTTATTTGGGAGGTCATATCCAGGTAGCATATCCAGTTGAAAGTGGGGAAGGCAATTTCAAATGTGCGGCTAGATCTATCGCACTTTCAAGTCCAGAGATAGTATTACGATGCTAACTCTGTACAAGTCGATTGTTCAGCCTCATCTTGAATATGCTTCCCCCATTTGGGCTCCAATGAGTTCAGCAGGTTTGCAAAAGGTCGAGCAGGCCCAAAGATGTTTCAGTAGGAACATTACAGGAATGAGAGAGCTCTCGTTTTGGAATAGGCTCAAGTAGTCAGGGTTGTACAGTACTCAGAGAAGGTATGAAAGGTATCTGATACTGTATGTTTTCAAGAGCATTCATGAACTCTGTCCTAACCCCGGATTTGAGATCAGCTGTAGCGATCGTAGTGGTTTTACGTGCGCCCTGAGAGCACCTCCAAATCCAAGGGAATCGAGGCTAGTTCGATCAATGAAGTCCTCCTCTCTTCTTTATCGGGCTCCTTCATTGTTCAATTTGTTACCCATTAGTCTTCGTCGGGAATATGTAGGAGCTGATCCTCTAACAGCATATAAGGCAGGATTGGATAAATTTTTAAATACTACTGTTTGTTAATCTTGTTTCCTGTTAATCTTTCTTCACACCCCCTTCTTCTCTCATTACTTTTGTTAGAGTTGGTTGTTAGTTTTTCCTTCCATTTTTATGATGGAGGCTATCTTGAGTCAGGTTAGCGATGAGGCTAGGAAATGTCTGCATTTAGCCTTAGAAGGGAAGGACCCCTCTGTTGTCAAGAAGGCTTTCATTGCTGAGGCTCTGGTTGCTTGGGTTAGTCAGACCAGAAAGCTCGTTGATTCAAAGGTGGCCTCAACTGTAGACAACTCCACTGAAACAGAGGCAACTGAGGTCGAGTTGGTTGAAGTAGCTCAACCAAAAA
>CM021322.1:6644349-6656630 GCA_010645155.1 Tigriopus japonicus
CCCCCCCCCCAAAAAAGCCATAAAACCACCAACTTATAACGCACTAATTAGCAAATTTGATGGCTTTTCATTATTCTAATCTACATAGTAAAAGCTGATAAAATCAATCTCTGCTTCCTTTGCCGAGTGCTTAAGGTTGGCTAAAACTAAAAATAAAGAAAGCATTTTTGCAGAAACAAACATACAAGTTTTAGGATAAGTGAGCTACTGAATGTACATACCCGCGTGCGAGTAAGGTCGGAGAATGAATTGTCCGTCCAAATGGACGCTCAAATGAAGAGGAAAGAAGTGGAGACCTTAGAATTGAATGATTCGACGATTGGCCGCCACTGCAGCCCTCGCTTCGGGTTCGGAAAACGGGTGGCTTCCTTTGTACACTACTGAACAAGGATTGAAAGACGTTGAAGGGCCACCAAAATCTGCCGTCAAAATAAAATGATAATGTCGTTGGGCTTAATTTTTGCTACCCCAGGCATAAAGAGTAGGTAGCCGATGAATAAATCTTACCAAGAAATTTTATTGCGCACTTTTTAGAGCTTTTTTAACTATTTCGAGATTTTGAGCGCTTTGAACATTTTTCAGAAAATGCCTTTTTGTGAATATTTTGCACGTTTTCAATTTATTACAAAGTAAAATTTTCTTGTCTTTAGGAAATTCCAGCTTCTTCGACGGCATCTTTGCATTCTAGTAATTTTCTTTTTTCCAATACAATCAATCGTCTCTGGGAACAGATTCTTATTGCTCTAATGTTGATTCCTTCAAAAAAATCCTTAAAATGGGCATCAGATTTTCAAAACATGCCGCAAAATAATGTAAGTGCACTTCAACTGTCTTTCAAACTGCCTTTCAACTGTTTCCACGTTTTCCCCGAATATTTTGGCATTAGTCGACAACCATTTCGTCGGAAAAGAGTAGGTGAAATGTTACCTTGTTTTGCCTTTTTCACCAATTAAAAACCTGCATATCATTTATGAGTTTAGTGAAATTACGGGGGGCAAAGTTACGATTCAAATCCACTCCATCTCAAGATTGCGAATGGGTCCTCCGATTTTTTCGCCACATTCGGTCGTTGCTCCAAGTACAGGCATAACCATCCGGGTTAAACACGGGTAAAATGAAGAAGTCAAAACGAACCAAAGGTCCCTGTTTTTTGTTCTTAATCAAATTGTCAATCAAACAAAGACACGTGGCCCGGGAAATATGCTCACGAGCATGGATCCCACAGTCGATCCAAATGGCCGGTTTCTTCTCAATTCGTTTTCTATGTCTCTTAAAAGGAAAGCCTATTTGTATCTACGGGGAGGGGCAGAAGTATCCAGACAAAACTTGGATGATGTATATCTCCTAAAGCAAGACGAATATTTTTATTTCCCGCGTTTTTCTGGTTTGACCAAAAACCGGTTTTGAATGTTTGTTAAATTTTTTTTTGTTTAAATCTGGAAATATGAAGCCCCAGGAACAAAAGCGTAAAGTGATTGCTGAATTGCTCTCGGCCGGCAACGACGCCAGAGCCATCATCAAGTCAACCAAGTACCCCAGGGCCACCTTCTACGAGGTCGTGAAGAGGCTGCAGTCTGGCCGAAGACAGGCCACGCCCCCTGCGGCCCACACAGGGCAAAAAAGCGGACCCCCAGGTTCTTAGCGGGCCTGAGGAGGTCCATCGAGGCCAACCCAGCCGTGTCCATATCGGCCCACGCAGCCAGGCGGTCCGTGAGCAAGAGGACTGTGGCCAGGGCCGTCAAAGAGGACCTGAACTTGACCTCCTTCGTCAGAGGCAGACGCCACCTTCTTACCGAGAAGATGAAGGCCACCAGGCTTGAGAGGGTCAAGAAGTTGCGCAGAATTTGCAAGGTCAATCCGAGGACGGTCAGACTTTTCTCAGATGAGTCAATCTTCACGGAGGATGGCGCGTACAACCCCCAGAACAACCGATGGCTTGCCGAGAACAGAACCGTTGTGCCTCCCATCATGAAGACAAAGAATCCTGCCAAGATTATGGTCTTTGGCCTCATCAGCAGCGACGGGAAGGTGATGCCAGCCCATGTCTTCCCTCCCAAATTCAGGCTCAATGCCGCCGGGTACGTGGAGCTTCTAAGGAAGGTCGTGATGCCCTGGCCGGCAACCTCCCCAGTCCTTGTTCGACCTAAGTCCTTGTTCGACCAGCGCAGTTAAATGAGCAATTTTACCACTGACTCCCTAAAAACACATGTTTGGGTTGTGAATCACATAACTTAGCGTGTTCAACGTCAAATCCCATCGCACACACAGTGATGCACTTAGACACTTAGTGAATCACGAATATTTTTGGAGTGGCATTTCTCTGTTAGCCCTCTAGTGTCCAAAAGTGTTAGGAACCTGACCTTTTCGCAAGCGATGTCTGGACACATGCTGTCATTCTCGGTCAAGGACTTGACAACACCCTATTGCCCTTGGCTCGACATCCCTTCGGAATGTTGGCGGTCACGTACCTTCGTCCGGCCATCAACGACGGGAACTGACGAAGGACCTGTTCAATCTGACCCACCGTTTTTACTGCAATAACCAAGAGTTTCATCATCTACCGCTACCCAACTGTATACTGTATGTACTGTCTGTGCATCCATCCCCTCTTCCTTTCTTCCATGTGCACTGAAGCATCTCTAGTCAACTCACTTTAATACCACGATTTTATACAACTATTTTTAATCTTTTTTAACATTTCAGTGAATCACATAACTTAGCGTTCTTTCATTCTTTCCATTGTAATATGCTTATGGATATATCCTCTTTTATATATTCCATGACATGACCAAGAGTCGCAATAAATAATCATAATGATAATCTTTAAAACGAGAAACATTTTCTCATGGATACATCAAATTATTAGTTTTTCATGTTATGGTTATCCCATGGTATAACCATGTTTCCATGTGGAAAACACCACCACCACATTGACTATGGTTCGAGAGGCTCTTTCTGGGCTCGTGTAGCGCCATTCGAGGTGAGTATCCACTAGACTTCGAAAAGGGAGGGGGGAAGACCTGGAATGAGATCGAACCCTTGAACCCAAGCATAACTCGGTCGCTCGGTAACCAACTACGCTACAACCATCTTCCCTTAAACATAAATAAACATAATTATTTTTCTCGACTTAAGCGTCCTGCTATGACGAGGCTTCACTAAGCTCAGAAAACAAGATATTTGCATAAGAACGTTTCACTGACATCAACCTTGAGGTTGAGGTGTTAGACATAAATTGATCGTCTATTTTTCAAAGAAATAAAGAAGAAATTAACATGTAAGGCCTCTTTGATCCTTAACATGTGTAGCTTGTTAAAGATAAAGGTTGGAAGACATAAGACGAAGATGAAAAAAGAAAATATATAGTCGGTAAAATCAGATCAGGAACTCACTCACTGGAAATACTAAACAAGCAATGCACTTGTGTTTTCCTTTTTCTGACCAATTATCACAATTGTACATATGTATCTAAAAACAATACATGTAAACAGTCTTTTGAACGTGTAAATGTCAAATTGGAGACTAAGCATTTGAATAGTAATTTGTCTTTCCCGGGGACCAAGGAGCTTATCTTTTGAACACACTTGTTAAAAATGATTTAAACCTTGTCTTAAGTGTTCAACTGCAGTTTTATCATATATCAAGTAACATTAAAAGAATCGATTCCATTTTTGTCCCACAGGATTTGTTTGTTAAGGATGGTACTAATTGGCCACAGCTACCTACAGTTATTTAACCGTATAATACTCCAAACAAGTACAAAAAAGGTGACAGCCAACAAACATCAGTAGCATCAGACAACAACCAAGTAAACATGCACTTCAAAAAATGGAGATACATTGTTAAGTTTCTGATAGTAAAGAACCAAAAAGGCTCATAATCGAAACCCAACCCGCAACCGAAACAACAGTTGTTTGAAAAAAATGTAAGGCAAAGTTGTCTTTGAAATTTTGATTGATAATGTGAGAGTCGTTGAGCTATTCTGAATTTTTATGAAATCCGAAAAAATGAGTTACAGAGGTTTTTGGACAAAATTAATCTGAGACTTTGTTGTCACATTCCATTCTGTTAGTGCATGTCGTCTTTCGGTTTCGGTAGGCATAAGAGGAACCGAAACCGAAATGTTGGCCGGAAGTTCTTTCTAATGCGCATTTTCATTTCAAAGTGAGAATGGCATTTGAAACGTGTGACTGGACACGACGTTTAATTGAGCTGGAGCAGTCATTTTTAAGTTCCAAAGACACTTGAGACCAGTTATGAAATGAAGAGACAACGCTGCATATAAAAAGGAATTTTATTCGGTTCGGTTCGTAAATTTTATTAATCATTCGGACATTATTCCCTTCCCGTGAGAGAAAAAACGATTGGAAGAAGGATGTCTGAACTAAGTCTCAGAGCAGGGACTAAAGGCTATTTTCCCAGACTGGAGGAGACTTCTTGAGTTTTGGATTCGGTCTGTGTGTTTCTACACCTTCTTTTGGGTTGGTCGAGGTCGAAGTATGATTGTTATTTCGTGTCATGTTGTCATGTAGTTGAATTTTCGAGAGAATATTTCTGTTAGCTCTCCAATCTTTGATTTGATGAGTTTTTTCACCGAGTTAATATTTTTCGCTTCCCTAATTGACTTGAGCATAAGATTCCACACTTTGGCATATTTGCGCTCAAGGCATCCAGATGCCTTTGGTACCGTTAGGTCGCCTCTGGATTTGGAGCGAGTCTACCATTTCTTATCCTGGGTTGTGCCCCTTCCCTCGCTCGCTCTTTCCAGATGGGTCTCTTTTTGGCCATGGAGTTTCCAAGCTTGGATGCAAGATGAAACCACAATCAGCTCCAAGACTGTCAATTGGCCTGACCGTTTCATTAGCTCCATGGTTGATACCCTGTCTTTTAGGTTAATTCCAAGGCTGGCTCTGACTGCGTTGTTTAAGCAAACTTGGATTGATGTCATTGTTGCCGATTTATGGATGCCATCACGCCAACCGGTAGTTGGGTCCGTGTAGATTTCTATTGCATAGCGTAAAATCAATCAGGTCATGGGCCAAAAATTGATATAACGCCGTTATAAACAGGCTAAAAAACAAATTTGTGAAAATTTTCTCTTTGATAATTGTTAGGTACACTAAGGTCGATAATGGTCAAAATGTTGGTGAAAGGGGGGTACTTGGCTTCGTCCAGGAGTTTTAGACGAAGAAGTAGCAATAGCTGGTTTTAGGCTAGTTCGTTGTGACAGAGTACGGCCGGACAATCCCATTTTCCCACATGGGGGCGTATTTCTATATGTCAGGAAAGACTTACTTCTTTGTCATGTACAAATGTCGAATGGAGAAGTAGAAGTTTTGATTTGTCATATCAAGGCCCTTGATCTTACGGTTGTAAGAATGTATCGGCCACCTTCTTGTAGCTCTTCTTCATTTCTGTCAGCTCTCCAATTCATTGGTGTTCAGTCCTCGAGGAAACAAGTTTGACTCTCCTTTATTTGACTAGACATTCACGTTTATATATACAAGGAAATTGACTAGAATGAGCATGACTAGAACAGAGCAGAGCAAGGACTTCACAATTGGAAAGGAAAGGAGTTAGATCAAGAGGTTTGTTCTCGACTCTTTGTTGTTGGCGACTTCAATTTTCCGGCTAGCATTGTTGAGTGGGAGGTTAGTCCGGATGGGTACATTCCCATTTTGAAAACAGCTTCGCTGTCTTTCGAAAAATTGGTAGAGTTTGCGATCTTGCATAATCTCTCTCAACACGTTGGTGTTGCAACCAGAGCAGAGAGTGTTCTGGACTTAGTTTTTTCCAATGACCCTGATCTGATCCAGTATGTCCATGCTGCCCCATGTAGTCTTTTAGATCATCACATTCTTGAGATAAGGTCGACCATTACTCAAAAGCCTGCGAGCTCTAGAGTTAAACCTGCACAAAAGGTGGGTCTGGCAAAGTTCTAGTTCAAAGAGGAACATTGGCCTCTTATTGTTGAAAGATTGGAAGAATTGGACTTGATTTCCATTTTGAAGCAGGCTGATTTCTATTTTACAGGAGGTTTTTTGTCTCCGTGTATTCCAGAAACGGCGCCAAAAGGTGGGCCATTGTCTAGAATTCCAAATTTTAGTAAGAAGTTGTTCAAAAGGAGTTGTCAGATTTCAAATAGACTTCAACGTACTTCAAATCCATTTGCTGTAGACGGCCTCCAAAGCAAATTGGATGCAGTCCAATCAAATATTAGGGCCTCCATTGATTCCGATCAGTTAGAGAAGGAAAGTAGAGTGATCCAGGAGGATAAGTCTAATCCAAAGGCGTTTTTCTCTTTTGCAAACACAAAGAGAAAAATGAAGCATCCTGTAGGACCTTTTGAGGTCGGCGGTAAAACCGTCAATGATAGTGAGGTTATGGCCAATATGCTTGGAGATCAGTTCTCAAGTGTATTTTCAATACCAAAAAGGGTTGGTAGAGCAGGCCATGACATCTAGTATTGTTGTTGATGAGCCTGGCATTGATAGTCAGGACAATGAATTGGAGGATCTGGTAGTAACAGATCAAGATGCTTTTGAGGCCATCAAGAGCTTAAAGCTCTCAAGTTCTCCTGGACCTGATGGTGTGACATCTCAGTTTCTGATGAAATGTTCACAGATTCTTGCCCCTGTTTTCTCGTACTTGATGCGTCGCATTTTAGATCAGGGCAAGTTTCCTTCATCTCTAAAAGTAGCTCATGTCGTTCCAATTTTTAAGGGCGGAGATAAATCACTCCCTAGTAATTATAGGCCCATTTCTCTGACTTCTAGTATTGCAAAGGTCTTTGAGAAGATTATGAAGTCCAAGCTTGTTGAGTATTTGGAAGCTCATGATATCATTCCTCCAGGGCAGCATGGGTTTCAAGCCCATTTTAATACAGTCACCCAATTAGTTGACCATATCGAGCAGATCTTTGAGGGGCTTGAAAGTCACGAGTCAGTTGATGTAGTCTATCTTGACTTTGCCAAGGCCTTCGATAAGGTAGATCATGGCCTTTTGCTCGATCAACTCAAACAGTTTAGGATCCAAGGAAAGGTCCTGAATTGGATTGATAGTTTCATGAGTGATAGGAAGCAAGTAGTCATGGTTGAAAGATCATTTAGTGGCATGTATGATGTCAAGTCAGGAGTTCAACAAGGTTCAATCTTAGGTCCGCTCCTGTTTATACTCTTTATTGCTCCTCTCCAGAATTTTAGAACAAAAGCCAGTATTTCTGCATATGCTGATGACACAAAATTAGTTTGTGGAAGGAATGGGCAGGACTCAAAATGTTTAGTTGAGGACTTGGAGAAAGTCTACTCTTGGGTTGGTCAGAGTAATATGGCATTGAACGGGATGAAATTCCGCACAATGCCGTATGGGGCGTCAAAATTAGATGTTCCGTTCAAAGACAATGGAGGTTGTGATATTGAGCAGGTCTCGTCCATGAGGGATTTGGGAGTTGTCGTCCAAGATGATGGAAAGTTTGATGAGCATATTCAGTTGAAAGTGGGGAAGGCATTTCAAACATGTGGCTGGATCTATCGCACTTTCAAGTCCAAAGACAGTATTACGATGCTAACTCTGTACAAGTCAATTGTTCAGCCGCATCTTGAATATGCCTCACCCATTTGGGCTCCAATGAGTTCAGCAGGTTTGCAAAAGGTCGAGCAGGTCCAAAGATGTTTTACTAGGAACATCACAGGAATGAGAGAGCTCTCGTATTGGGAGTGGCTCCAGAAGTTAGGGCTGTACAGTACTCAGAGAAGGTATGAAAGGTATCTGATACTGTATGTTTTAAAAAGCATTCATGGGCTCTGTCCTAACCCAGGCTTTGATGTAGTGATCGTAGAAGCTTTACTTGCCTATTGAGAGCACCTCCAAATCCTAAGGAATCAAGGCTAGTTCAATCAATAAAGTCCTCCTCTCTTCTTTATCGGGCTCCTTCATTGTTCAATTTGTTGCCTATTTGCTTTCGTCGGGAATATGTAGGAGCTGATCCTCTAACAACATTTAAGGCAGGATTGGATAAATTTTCAAATACTTTTCCGGTTCCTGACCAACCCACTATTCAAGGGTTGTACAGATATGCCAGCAGTTGCTCGTTGGTAGATCAAATTTTTTATTGGTATTAATAGTTTAAATTATTGATCATTGATGATTTGTTTTTAAGGGAATGACATTCCTTGTACTCGTAGTAAAAAAACAGTAACTCATTGGCAGATCAAATTTCATACAAACGGTATTTTTATAAACTATATTAATCATTAACTCTCTTTACAGGGAATCCCATTCCTTGTAGCGGTATTAAAAATCCGCCCCCCCCAAAAAAATATAGATTTAGCCGTTCAATTTTAAAGGGCTATTTTTGATCACAGTTCTCGAAGGTTCTTAAAGGAATCGAACTTTTGTTATCCCAATTAGAACAATGGCTCAACAGATTTCGTTAATTTTTCGTGTCCAGACAACCATGAGACCACCTCAATAGAAGGTGAAGATAAATATTCAGAAAATTGTTTTTAAGCATGTTTTAAGTGACATTATATCAATTTTTGCCCGTGACCTAATTAACAGACTTCACTGTCATGTGCAACACTGTCTGTCTACCTGAAAACAAGTCTCAAATGTCTTTGGAACTTAAAAATGACTTCTCCAACTAAATCAAAAGCCGTGGGGATCCATCACACTTTTAAATCCAGAAAGTGTTACGATGCTAACTCTGTGCAAGTCGATTGTTCAGCCTCATCTTAGATGTGCCTCACCCATTGGGGTCCAATGAGTTCGGCAGGTTTGCAATAGGTTGAGCAGGTCCAAAGATGTTTCACTAGGAACATCACAGGAATGAGAGAGCTCTCATATTGGGAGAGACTCCAAAAGTTCAGGCTGTATGGTACTCAGATAAGGTATGAAAGGTATATGATAACGTATGTTTTCCTGAGCATTCATGGGCTCTGTCCTAACCCAGGCTTTGAGATCAGTTGTAGCGACTGTAGAGGTTTCACTGGCCTTGTGAAAGTACCTCCAAATCCCAAGGAATCCATTTGAAAACCTAGTTCATACAATGAGGCCCTCCTCTCACTTCAACAGGGCTTCTTGATTGTTCAATTTGTTGCCCATAAGTCGTCGTCGGAAATATGTAGGGATCAAAGATGTGTAGCTGATCCTCTAACACCTTTTAAAGTAGGGATTATAGATTTTTTAGATACAACTCTTGATCATTTCGTATAAATGTTCCTTTTATAACATTTTTACCATTCAAAAAATAATCCACTGCCACATATTTTTCGTTTTTGTCCCACGGTGTGCATTTGAGCTCAAGAAGTCATTTTTAAATTCCAAAAAACTTTTGAGATTACTTTTGAGGTGTTAATGCAATAGAGCATTTTAAACCAAGCTTAAAAAATTCGCCAGTAGATGGTGGGGAAGGTTGGGTAAGTAAAGAGAAAAGACTTGTGAGATTAGTGCCTAGTACTTGCCCCCTCTTTCATGCCATCTATAGTGTAGACGTGGAGGCCTCTATGTCTCTCTCTCTTCAGACACTCAAGCTTATGAAGGTTCGTGACAAAGCCAATGGTTCTGAATATCGTAGATTGCGCAATAGAGTGTCTGCCATGGGGAAGAGAGATAGAATCTGCACTAATCTGGCAAAGTAGAGGAAGGCCAACAACAATCCAAAGGTTCTCAGGGAGCTGGCGTCCTCAGCTCTAGGAAAGGCCCAATGCATATTACCACAATCACTCATATTAGATGGGAAATTTACAAGTGGCGATGAAGAGGCTGCAATGACAATGAATAACTTCTACATAGAGAAAGTTGCCAAATTACGTGCTAACTTATGTTCTCGACCTTGCAAGTCACCATGGCCTCAAAATTCATGCCCCTTCTAGTTTTCATTTTCTAATGCTGGAAAGATTACTAGTGTAGTCAAGGCGTTAGGCAACACTGAAGCTCTAGGACTGGATGGTATTCCGGTATCTGTCCTCAAAAAGGGAATCGAAGTCCTTGCATCCCCTATTTCCCATCTCATCATTCGGTCTCTGGCTTCTGGGGTGATTCCTTTCGGTCTGAAGGCTGGTCTTATAATTCCCATCCACAAGGGCAAAGGAAAAGTATACACTGATCCTGCCTCCTACCGACCCATATCCATCCTTCCCGTTCTCTCCAAGATTCTGGAAACAGTGGTCAAGGCCGACCTAGAAAATCATTTGGCGCAGGTGAGTGCCCTTCCCAACTCTCAATTTGGATTCAGGCCTGGGAGGTCGACCACTGCCGCCCTGGCTTTTAGTCATGCTGAATGGATCGTTGCCAGAGAAGGAGGAAATATTATTGGAATCCTTGCCTTTGACCTCTCTGCTGCATTTGATCAGTCAGATCAGTTCAGATAGGTTGGTCCTTATCAATAGGGACATACATAACGTCTATTTTGTGGGAGCAACTTAAAACGTCTTTTTTCGTCTGGACTGGCATTTAATTTTTTCTTCTTTCTTAAAAGATCGGTTCATTCGCCTTTTTGGGAAATTAATTCGATTTTTTCCATTTTGCAAGTATTTTTTATTTCTTTTTTCCCGTCTGTTGAGAACTTTTATTCGTCTTTTTTCGTTTAATCGGTCAATTTTATTCGTCTTAACTTCCTGTCACTAAAAATGCAAATAATCAGAGTGAAAAATATAAAAAAATGTACAGTATATATGTTTAAAAAATGACACAAAAATGTAAATGAAATGTCAAAAAATGCAAATAAAAGCGGAAAAATAGGCTAATTCAATGGGAAAAAAGCAATACAATGCAAAACATGTTGGTTTGAATGGGTCAGGTCAACAAGATCTTTTGGTTGTGGGACAAGATCAGTGTATCGAATTATTAGATTGAAGTAGTGTGGTTCCAAAATGAAATCAAAATTTTGAAGCCACATCAGATCCAGATCGGTGCAAATCTGGATCAGATTGAATTGTATAAGACCCATATAGGGTCTTTTAGAAAGATTTCTAACATCACTCCATTCGTTTTATTGAGCTTTCAAGTCCCATATATTTAATTGAAATGAGTTACCTCCCACAGTATTTCTATACAATTCTGCGGTGAATCGGGGTTGGTTCTTGTTCTTGTTCTGGCTCTGGATTGGTTTGTGCTTTACTTGGTTCAACTCACAATAAACCTACAGATGCTCATGACAAAGATGAAACAACTTGACCCAAGCGACAAGTCTTGACTGAAGGGCGGCGAAAGGCAGGCCACGGCTGAAGGGCGGCGAAAGGCCACGGCAGAAGGGCGGCGAAAGGCCACGGCAGAAGGGCGGCGAAAGGCCACGGCAGAAGGGCGGCGAAGGGCCGACCACAGAAATGTGGGTGGTGAAAGACCATCCTACCGACTGCGCCATGTCAAGTCATGATGAAAGATCGAAGTTGACTCTTTTATTTTCAAGAAAGGAAGGTTTATGTGGGTGGTGAAAAACCATCCTACCGACTGCGCCATGTCAAGTCATGATGAAAGATCGAAGTTGACTCTTTTATTTTCAAGAAAGGAAGGTTTATATAGAACTGGATGAATTATTGCGAGTATATGAAATAAGGGAGAGGGAGAGCAGGAGCATAAGACTATACATGGCTTTAACGTGAAGCTTCAAAAAAGCCCAACAAACCAGGAAGCGCAAGAGAAAAAATGCAGTCAATAGGAGACTTTGACCCAAAAAAATATTGAAGCAATAGCTAGAGCACTTCTTAGTATGCAATATGATAACTAAATTGCTTGTTATTGGCACGATTTACTTAAACTGATCGCAAAATCGAATTTCGTTTTAACTTTTACTTCCTGGATTGATGGTGGAGACATCAACGGCAAACACTTGAAGCTTCAAAAAAGACCAACCACTCGACCTAGTTTACGTATCTTTGTCATGACCATCTTTAAATGAACCAACCTCCAAAGTGATCCCATCAAATACTGACCCCACTCTTGACCCAATTGGACCCATCTCCATAAGCTAACAAGATGTAGAGGAGAAATAATAAAAGTAAAAGAAGCCCAAAAAAGCAGATAGTTATTGGAAAAAGAGATGATAGATGCAACATATTTTAGGTTAAACTAAGGTGTTGTTGTGGGAGATATTTCATCGTTTCTTCAGTCCGAATATTAGTATAATTGGTTCCCGATGTTCGACCAAATCAATACATGTAGGAGACGATTCCCAGAAGTTCAATCGCTCCTTGAATATGATTGCCTGAAGTTTAATCACATTCTGGCCTAACGAGTGCCTGATGTTTACTCTTATGTTAGGATATAAGACCACTTATCACTTT
>CM021322.1:6656908-6742662 GCA_010645155.1 Tigriopus japonicus
ATATTATTTGTCATGTCCCCCTCTGAGCCAAACCACTGCCTTGAACGTCTTGATATCAATGATACGACTTGGACGCACCTATTTCTCCTGTTGGGTATCATCCCACGCTGCGTCAACTGTAACCAAAATTTGTCCTTTTGGCCCTTGTTGGCATTGTTTGCGATACAACCAAGAATTATGGGGACACATTTTTGTATTTGGCCAACTTGTACCCGGATCAAGCCGGATTTGATGTGGTCTTAATGTTAATGGTCTAGACCAACGTGGGTGTCCTCATTCTCTTTTTGCCACCTTGTTGTCAATGGGTCCGTGACAATTTTCGAATATCCTGTTATGTTTTTTAACCTCTCTTTTGAAATTGTGGCTTCACACAGAGGGTCCTAATCAAGATCCGAAATCTTATGTTTCATTAATTCTGCCCAACCCTGTATATCGTAAAAAATGTTGTCTCTCCACAGCTTACAATACCAATTACTTTCATTTTTTGACCCTCAATTCATTTCGTTTGTTAAAAACAAACACATGTGTAAGCAGTAGGGTTCGTAATAATAGGTTGTGTCATTTGTCAAAATACGCTGTTTTAATTGTATTTTTGCTCACAAAAAGTCGTAAAACTGTGGAGCAAAGAGAATATATTAATTGGCATTGAAGCTCGTCTGAATGAACTTGATTGCAATTCACACTCACATATCTGATTTCTTGAGCTTGAAGAGCAGAAATTCCTCTTGAAGCTAGTCCATCAACGTGCACAAGACTTTTAGTTTTTGCATATGTGAGACGTATTTTAACCTGGGTTAAAGTTGTTGATTATATTTGGCATGTTTTAGGTGGTTTCAACTCAGTAGAAGAGGTCGTAGAAAAAGTTGGTTCAAAAATTAGAGCTGTCTGGGCAATTTTTGAATTTGTAACTCACTTTGTACGTGTCTTGGTTCGTGTCATTTGCCTCTTACATACTGTTCAACACACTTTAGTGTATAATAATACAAAAAAACTTAAACTTTATATGATTTATAAAACGACAAGAAAAGGAATTCCAAAATGATAGTGTTTCTTGGCTATTTACTAAAGCAAATATCTTTGGCCAAGATCAGCCAAGATTGCCTGAGAAAGAACCACAGAATTTCACTGAACTAGGAGACTAACGCAAAAATAATGATTTCCATTAGGAACGAATCCATTACGTACTTCTGCAAATGAGACCTTGCCTATGTTGACTTGAATACGCATTTCAATTTTCAGCTCAATCGAACGTTGGAGTCAAAAGTTATACTCTGTCAAAGTTCAGTGCAAATCTTACCGAGAATGAATAAACTAGCCCTTTTCTGGTAATTGCTTTACCACAAAAGGGCAAGTTCATTCATTCTATGCTCTCCTCAGTACTTAAGTTTGAGAAGACATAACTTTTTATTCCGGCATTCGATTGAGCTGAAAATTGAAATACGCCGTCTACTGAATACAAGTAAGGTCTCGTTGGCAGACGAACGCAATTGAAATAATCCTTTTGGAAATCATAATCCTCACCGTAAGCCTCCTACTCCAGAAATTCAGTGCTTCTTGGTCTGAGTTATAAAAGGCATGTGAACTTTTGTGAGGTTGCGTGACTCAGATAAATAGAATGCATTTTTTCAAAGGAATAAATTATGTTTAATTCAACATTAGTATACTGTTTACAAGCTAGAGCCAAGATTGACAGACGGATGAAAAATGATCTGGCATTGGATGAACATGTAAATCTTGACTCACCAGTTAACTAATTGTTAATTAGATCCCATGTTGTAATTCCATCATTTTGCAAGAACCTCCCTGTCCGGTTGTTCAAGAATTAAAATTTTGAAAGGTGTTACGACCGAAATCACCAAAATAAGGAAAACATTAATTTGACTGAAATTAAGATACTTTTCCGAACTCTACATTAATCACTCTGGCGTTGTATATAAATTGAGATTTCTTTAGCATCATCATCATTGTCATCAGTCCTGTGTGAAAGAAGAAGAACAAAGAAATCTCATCATCATGAAGAACCTCTTGGCCTCCTCTTTGGTTCTTGTTCTCGTGTTATGCACAACTTGGATTGAGACTGTTGAAGCAGGTAAATTGATCTAGTCATTTCTTTGGTATTGCTTTTACCACGATTCTTGATCTTATTTTCAGATAGGTTGTTAGAGAGGCATAGGTGTGATGATAAGGTGGATAATGGGCTCTTTGTGAGTTCTAGAGACGAATGCAAAGCTTACTGCAAAAAAGTTGAAAACGAAAAATCTGTAAAGATCAATTACTATTCGACAACAATCGAGTTTGGGGTAGTGATAAACCGCATTCGTTATACATACACTTGCCGATGCTTCACCTCGTGTACCAAGTACTCGGATCATTATTCCAACCTCGTCTTGATTGGAAATGATGTTTCAAGGGTCTTCTAACGACAAAATCAGTTAGACTATCTCGGAAATGATTCATTTTGACCTGTAAAAATAAAACTGCATACATCCAACCCTTTGTGTCCTATTTGATAACCACTCACCAGTTGCTCTTATGTCTTCCCATTCCAAAATGACCCAACTTTTTGATCAGGTGTGCGTGCAATACCTTGTCAAATGCCATGGCAAAGTCAAGATATATTTACAATATCAACAGTCTTGGTCTAAACTAGTGATGGACCAAAAGCGCTTTCGGCCGAAATTACGGCCGAAATTTCGGTTTCGGTCTCGGTTATGCTTACCAAAACCGAAAGCAGACAAGCACTATATAAAATGGAGTTTAACAACAAAATCGAAAAAAAATTGGTCCAAAAACCTCTGAAATTTAAGTTTTAAGATTTTTCAAAATTTGCGACCACCCAACATCGAACACATTCTAATTCTTAAGGCGGATTTTGCATTTGAACAATTTTGTAAACAGTGAACACTGCTTTCGGTTTCGGTTTTGGTTTCGGTTAAGCCCTCTTTCAGCCGAAACTTTCGGTTTCGGTTATGAGCCCTTTCGGTCCATCACTAGTGTTAACTAGTTTTGTCATATTTCAATATTTATGATGTATGAGCTGTATGCTAGAAAGTTGTTCTTTTAAAAAGACCAGAACGTCTTACGGAGCAAGCGCTAAAAGAGGTACTTTTTCTTGTATATTTTTGACTCCAATTGTGGCAAAAGGTTTTTCAAATAGGATTCTCTCTAGAAGTCCTATCATTTTAGGTTCATCCATACTTTCATTTACCTTGGAGTGTAAAAGGTTAAACGAATCAGTGATGATTTTAGTCGCAGTTGCAAGGTGACAAAACTCGCAACCTACTATTTTCTGGTTTCTTCTAAAATGCAGCTTCTGCCAACATGAAAATTTTGCAATTCTAGAAGAAAAGCAATCTTCTTTGTGTATACTTCCCATCCATGACATTCAACTCCAGTAAACGTCGACAAGACTTCTCATCGAAATTGTATTAAGCAAGCCACAAACAACAAGAAAACCGAAACTGGAATGACTACCATCTTAGTCATAACATGAGGGAGATGATCGGGGACATTTAGCGTCCTTCGAGCAAGTTCAAGGTCGCCAAGACATTTTCGAAGTCACCGGACTTCTCAAGTCACAAAATACGTCGCCTTGCCATATCAACTCTGAGAAATCTGTCACTTTAACCACATCGCTCGTTCCTTCAGAGGAAAACTTGGAACACGGTAAACATTTGTCAAGTCTTTTGATTAGTGTCTCTCGCGAAAAGTTTGCCTTGATTGCAGACCTTTCTTCGCGAATTCGGCAAACATCATGGCGAATCCGACTCAAGGCCAGATCTGGCCACCTGGCCTTCTTTTGGTCCTCATGGGAACTCGACTTCTTTGCTCAGCATTGGCGGTGCCTGAAGCTGAGCCTTTGCCCCTTGCGCTACCAGAGCCTGAGGCCTTTCCCGAGGCCTCTCCTTGGCCAGAGCCCATTCCCATGCCTTGGGCGTTTCCGGACTCAGATCCCTGGCCACAAGCTGTGAGTACTCGTGGACATAATATGGAGATGTATTTGATCCAAGTGGTCCACTGAGGGCTTTTTGCAAAAAAGTAATCGTTAGTCTGGTTCTCGTTTCTTCCAACCCATGAATGTGAGCCGTTTCGGAAGGAAAAGTTTTCAAATAGGATTAAGGCTATTGCGTCATTACATGAGCTCATTTCCGGGCTTTTTTTCTTCCGTAGGCCTCCTCGACTGGTGGAGGCTGTGGACCTCCACGCTTGAGTTCGCCCTGGCCCAACACCACCACCTCCCATGGGCAGCCCTTTAAACTTTCTTGTCCACTTGACACTCGGAACTCTTGTCTCGTTGACCGAGTCGAGTGGTACTTTAGTGAGAGGGAACCAGGCGTTCCATCAAGTGGAACCACCTCGGCTCGTCGTAAACTATTGAAGCACATGGCTCTAGCTTTTGATCCCCTGATGCTCTACTTCCCCTCCGTGTCCCAGGAACACTCAGGTTGGTACACTTGCATGGTGGGCAACTCTCAAGGAATGTCGGAGGCCTCCACATTCTTGGATGTGAGGCACAGACGAGGAACAAGACGGCGGTTCCAATCCCGACCTTCGCAAGCGGTCCCAGTTCAACAACAACAACAACAAAGGGTAAACAGCCAGGCTCTTTCAATAACTAATTGGTACTTGAGAGACACAGGCAATATGGAACAAAAGAAGATTAACGACTACCGAGAGCAAGAGGGAGATTACCCGAACTCTGATCTTATTCCAGATTGTGCCCACTCAGACCCAATCACAGACCTCTGAATTGAGAGAGGACACTGAAGACAGTGTTGGGGTTCAATCGCGTTTCTCGGTCTATGCTCGTTTCCGAGGAGATCGAGGCTTCAGAAACCCGAGTCAACCGGCACCTCAAGCTCTTCAACGCCAAGATCTTACCAGACAGCCAAACCAGGGTACAATTGCCACGGTTGAACGAAACCATGAGCAAGGCCTTGATGCGGTCCATCAGCATTTGCGTTACATCTATGACAAAGTGGATCAGATTGACAACCAGATGACAAACATTGAGCAAAGAATCTCCAGGCTTGAGAGGAATTGAAGGAATGCTCGCCTGTTTATGCGAGAATCGTACCACAGCTACACATACCTTTAGTTTCTAACATTCTGTAACAATCAGGGGCTAGAATCATATGGAATCTTGTTTTTGGGTTCATACATTACATTTCGCTTGTAAATAAACGATAACAGATGCGCCTCAATTGCTATGTGCCATAAGTACCATTTGTATTCAGCGGACGTAAGTGGCAATTTTACGATTCCTTGCGAATACCAATGGCAATGTTAGGGTCGTTGGTCTCATGTTCCTTTCTCCCAGACTTTGATTCAAGCAGATGGTATGATTTTACAATGTGAAATAACGAGAAAAAGGTTCTCCTTGAGCAAGACAACGAACAATTGAGTGGATTGTTTGTTTGATCTGTGTTACTAGATGCTTGAGAAGTGGAATAAATTTCGTTGCAGCACAACATTGTACGTATATGTAGATGAATCAGTTCACATTACTGTAGTGTATTTAAAAATGCCTATCAAGTTTGAACAGAAATACCCAAACACAATTAGATATGTTTTTGGGCCTAGGCAAACGAGTGGAACAACTTTGATTTAATGCATTTCCAGTGAAATCTCGATTTAACGATATTGCCCGTCACCCAAAAACTTATCGTTAAATCGAGTCGCTGTCGTAAGAGTCGAACAAACTCGGTAACCCCAAAAATTACCGTGAAATGGAGACTTATCGTAAAATCGGAAATCGTTAAATCGAGATTTCAGTGTCTTAAAATTTGCGCAGGATAAAAATTTGTGCACCTAAAACCTACAAAATTAATTATTTTGAAAACATCAAGACAATACATATTAAGGCACACCTAAAACTCCTTAAGTTTAACTTAAAAAAGCAATTCAATATGTATTCAGAGCTCACTAAGGTCCCTATTGAAGAGCAGTTACTTAAAATAATATTGATCGGCTGCTGAGTTATTTGGGTTTAATTTTTGGCCAAAAAACGGACAAGCAGTTCCAGGTAGAAAAAAAATCACAAGTTCGTAAGCAAATAATAAAGTTTTGGGTGTTACAAAACTCAATAGAAAGTCGTCGATTTTATATATCTTGCGAGCATCATGAGCAACGACTGAATACGACAAACCAATCTTCATAATCGGTAAATAAATTCAACGCAATTTTCAAAATTTGATAACTTTGAAGGCCGACCTCGTTCTGGTGGCAGGGGAATAGCTTAAAATTGGACACGACTTAATTAGGACTTGAATTGCGATTCAGATCCTTCTCGTAAAGTAATTGGTCGACTCTATTTCTATTCTAATTGCGGTGCCTCGATCGAGCATTTTAGATCCGAAAACAAGGCCATTTAGGCTCATCCGTCTTGCACCAAACCCTAGTAGAAACTCACACAATGAATATTTGAGCGAGTCATTCTCGACCACCACAATGTCTCCTCAACCAAAAGTAATGCCACTAAGAAAGCGTCGGTTTGGTCCAGTGGATCAAAAATGGATCACCATGTTGTTTTCTGGGGGCCCACATTTTCAACACACATACAATATATTCGTTGATATAACAGTTACAATTCCTCTGACAGATAATCATCCCAAGATACGCGTCAAAAGCCCAAAGGTCCTAGTTCTTGGATGGAGATGGAAGGAAGCCACGTGGTCTTGTTTCTTGGGACCAAAAGAGGGCTGGAACATGAATGAGGATGCACTTCTGTCCAACCTTGGAATTTGTTTTCAGGCAACGCGGCCTCTAAATAAACCACCATGAGCAGTTACTACGCCACCCAGCTGGAGGCAATTTCGACGACCAAATTGGATTCCATGGCTTTCCTCCAATTTTAGATCTTGAACAAGCATTCTCGTAGTTTTGTTGGTGGCTCGTTCTATAATGTACAATTGTATTCTGGCAATCTCCGATCAACAAGGATGTTGCCATGTTTCTCCTGAAGTTGAAGATTTGGCGTTTTCCTCCGGCACCACCCACGCAAATGGGATTGAGATGCTATTTTTAGTCATTGTCGCATTGTTCCATTGAGCTGACAAAGGCCGGGAAAAGACCCATTGTGATTCCTAAGGGGTGAGGCGATTTCACGCTTCCGTTTTTTCTTGTCATTAGCCATTAGCATACATTCTTTGTCGTTCCTTCCAGAAGTGGATCTTTTGTCCATATCCAAGACCTCATGGCTATAAATGTTGCCCTTGTTCCATGGAGCTAGACGAAACTTTTGGGAGCAAAAGCTGGCTTTGAGTAAGTAAGGAATGCTTTCTAATTTACCTTTATGAAAGGCGAGTATTAGAGGCTTTTGAGGCATTCTCGTTTGCTACGACCTTGGATGCTTTGGGTTATTTTCCTTGGTTTCCTAATTGGCGAATAATTTGATATTATAAAATCTAAAATCGCAATTACGGTTCCGTACTTTGAGTAAAAATTTGATTGACCAAACAAGGTTGGAACACGCTCTGTCAGTTTTACTTCAAACAGTTCATTGGACACGTCATCCTTGCTCAATTGGACCATCTTCGTCTGAAGGTCAGCAAACGACTGGCCTGACACTTCCCGCCAAAGTCAATTTCCATACAAAAGGACGCCCTCATTCCATCAACTCTGGACGATCATAGTATTACCCTCCTCCGATAGAATGGGTCACTAAGGATATGACTCTTTCTATTCGTATCATTGACCAATGGTCCTGAGATATCGATGAAAACCTTCTCATTCTCAGAGGGATCATCGAAGCTCCACAAGTGCTCCGCATCATTGGAACAATGGATCTTGGGTGACCATATCGGGAAAAGGGCTTTCAAACCCAAGTGGAATTTACTTTCTGATGATGCAATGAACCTGATCAGATCCTCCCCAAGCAATTGGTAACAAGTTCATTTGTATTCTCGATGCCTTTAGGTCTTCTCTCATCCTCGATCGAACACATGCAATCGCTGCCAGACTCTATGACATAAAGCAAGGGCCTCGTAAAGCGCCGTACCACCACCGCTATCATTCCACATGAACGTCGTCATTGTGATTGCTGGGTGCGACAGAAAGCAGCATGACCCTCGTCCATGGACCACAAAGAAGCAGTCTTGCTTCAACGACAGTCAGTCCTCGGGTCTTGATTATGTGCCGCATGGCTCTCGTACGGACGTGTATTGTAGTACCGAGCGGAGTGCTTCGAGAGCAAAGTCTCCCTCCCACTGATTACCCACGAGTGAACCGTTTACGACGCTTGGTTTGGTTTTCCTCGGATGGGTGCGGTGTGCATGTGATAGAAAAAAAGGCTCGGAATTGAGTCGGCCTCATTGCCAAGACCCAACGAAGCTCGACAGCATCAGACCACGGGCTCATCTTGGGACTCACCAGATCCAAAGACTCTGGGCGACAACGGCTCGATTGCGAAACCAAATCCAGTGGTAGTCCTACTATTAGGGAACATGAATCGGATACAAAAGGAACGAATGAACGAGCTGCTGTTGCGTGGGAGAGAGTGAAAAAAGAGAGCAACCGAGAGAGTCATCGGAACACTGAAAGAGAGTGAGAGAGTGAGTGAGTGAGTGAGCAACTGTTGCACGACAAACGTTTAATGAGATTGGCTGGAATCGCGAACGCAGGAAACGCCACTTGAGCTCCGATACATCCGAGGTGATCGCTTTCCAAGCCGTGACGGCTTCAGTTCAGACGAGTTCTATTATTATCGTTGTGACTGTAACTCCGACCAAAAGACCTACCACCCTCATAACCATTTGCATTTCCGTATAATATGTACAGGACGGAAGTGTTGCTTTAGAAGTCGTGTTATACCATGGAAATTTGATCTTCACCTCTTGGAAATGTAAACGCGGGACTATTTGTGATGTTCAGTGAACTTGGGTGATTTAGAGCTTGGGTGATTTGGGACCTTTGAAGGTTGTCAAGGCTCATAAGGTGGAACAAGTCAGTCCCAAAATAAGCCGTGTATGTGTGATTAATGACTTGTGAGTTACACCTGAGCTCGACGAACTCCCAACTCATATTACTTACAATTCTAGTGGCGTGAAAGTGAGAACAATATACAAAAGAAGGGAAGATTTCAAACTTGTTCGATTCTTACAAAAGTTGACTTCAAACTTAGTTGAACCGATCATTCTTGGAGAAATAAAAAAAACTACGTATATTGTGAAAAAACTACCACTTGTAGCAAGTGCAAGATTATTAGACCCGATAACTAGTGACGTCACGACAGATGTCCATGTATGTGTTGCCTTTGTATAGAGAGATATCGAAAGAGTTCCAGCATTCATGACGAAATAAGTGACAAACGGCTCCATTGATTTGTGTGACCACGTGTTTTCATTCCCATATAAAAAACAGGTAAGCAAACTCGATCCAGTTTAGCCAAATAAGATCATCATTCTTCACTTGATACGCCTTCCGACAATCTTGGTACTCGTTGGCAAGTTTGAACTTTGTTTTGACTTGCTTGCATTGTCTAAGTTGTGCAAACTTGGCAGATTTCTTTGAAGATTAGAACACAAGCATCCTCAGTTTTTTCCGGGTGGAATTTGCCAGAAGATGCAAGTATTTAATTTTGGGCGAAGCAAAAAGGGAGCCAAATTTGCCCTTGGATTGAGCAACTCTCACTCACTTTTCTAGAACATTGGGCTGACTTGAACATGGAATAGTACTAAAAAAAAAGTTACCGCTGCTGAACTTGCTTGAAATGAAGCCTTGAACTCAAACATTGGAGGTTCCATTTTTTTCTTTTTACCGAGAGTGGATGAGAGAAGCTGTTAAATATTTTAGGGCCTTGGTAAATATTTGAGATCGTCATTTATGTAATATAAGGTTTTGAACCAACGCCTCTAGAATGACACTAACGTGAATTCATAAATGTAGCCAATTCGATACTTGGTACGTCAGGCTTTATTATGGTCAACATTTTCTGATAACTATAAACCACACAATTGAAGCAGAAACATTTTTTTAATTTGATAAATGAAATATAGGATTAATTTACCTCGTGTAACAAGGATCCAAGGGTTACATAACTTACTTCAATCTCACTTAGACGGCCAAAATTCAAAGTCGGCCAATCTTCCGCAAAGGTCGTTGATTATCTCCTTCCCATCGCGATTAGATTCGTCAAATGGTTGAATGATGTTGACTTTCCCTGTCCCGTATCTGACCCTCTCAAACCACTTTAGTACAGGAAATCGGACCTCTCATTGACTGCAAACCCAAAATTTCCCTTTTCCCATAGTCCTCGACGTTTGCAAAACCTTCATGGCCCAAATCTTCTTCTATGGCCTTACATTTGATTGCAAACTCTGTCCTCCAATCCACCAGTGTTACACACACCAAATTCCTCGAGCAAAACCTCGGCTAGTTCCACTATGCCCTACATGCATGGACTCATTTCAAATGAGAAACCAAGCTCTTTATCCTTGGGATGCTAAAGTTGGTGTCCAAGGTGTCTTGAGGCTAACCATTCCTGGATTGATTACCGGGCACTAAAGTCATTCCCTGTCAAGGACTTAAATATCCAACCATCAATTATCCGAAAGAATAAATCTTAATATACTAAGGCAGACATTCCCTTGGAATATTGGTGTTTGACTTTGCACTAAATTCCACCAACGATTGAAGTTGACAAAAAGGACCTGTTCAAACTAAGGAACCTAATGTAGAGGCTAGCTGGCGAAATCTATGGAAGCCTGACCAATGCAGACTGTTTGAGACATCTTCCAACATGCAAGAAGCGAATGTTCATGATGAAAGGATTTTTGTTCGTATCAGAATCATATCTAAAGTGTTTAGCTCATTTGAGAGCAAAATTTGGTTAGTGGTAATCCTTAAGCTTTTTGCAAATTTGTTTGAAGTATTTATCTGATATGTAAACAGTGCATTTTAATTAGTGTGGAGTCTAAACAAGCATCAATTAATGTCTCACATTGGGTGACTGACAACTCAATCAGCAAAGAAGAAGTACTTTGGTTTGTTATTGGACTTTAGTCAAAATAAGTTGAATGATATCTCTTGAACCATATATTAGCTTACTACGGCCAGGCTCTATAACAGGATCCCTAGTTAAAACTAGCCTACAACCAAAAAGATTTCAATTTACGAGCGTGAGATCAGCAATGAGAGTAATGACTAGAGCTAGGATTTTGTTGCTATTTTTTAAGGCAAAAGTTGCTAAAAAGTTGCAAATATTTTTTGATCAAGTTGCCATAGAAGTTGCTGTTTTCCACGGAAATTGCTTTTTTTTACAGTGAAGTTGCAAATCTTCTACTAATATATTTTTTATTTTCGTTTGAGATTGTAACGACAAACCAATGTTTGTTCAAGATTTTCAGACTTTTTCGCAAAATTTTACCCTGCATGAACAAAATTTAGGTGTCTAACAGCTTGGACTTCAAAATTACCCAAATTTTGGTGTTTTGGTATTTTACCAATTGACAAATTTTTATACCAAAAGGGGGTCAAATATTACCTAGATTTGATAATATTACCTCTAGTGACCTCTAGATGACGCAAGCTGTATTTTCTGGATTGACTCTGAGAATCAAACTTCGAGAAATATATTTCCCTTCCAAACAGGGTAGTGCCCTCTATGACGTTCCTTATGAAACCATCCTTTTTAGGAGTGTTGTTAGGTAATCCCTCGTAGAGGGCGGTTTTAGTGACGTCAGAAATGAGATTTCTCTGATTTATTTATCTATGGTAAGTTTGTGTTTACTCGTACATGGGCCAAAGTTGCCAAATTGTGGCGGGAAATTCAAAAGTTGCTAAAAAGGCCTAAAATCGGCAAAAGTTGCAATTGCAATTGCAAATTGCATTTGCAACTGAATCCTAGCTTTACTAATGACTTTCAAAGTTATGACTTTGGGAGAAGCTCCAGAAGTAAGGGCTGCACAGTATTCAGGGAAGGTATGAAAGGTATTTGATACTGTTTGTTTTCAATAGCATTCATGGACTCTGTCCTAACCCAGGCTTTGAGATCAGTTGTAGCGATCGTAGATGTTTTACGTGCGTTCTGAGAGCACCTCCAAATGCAAGGGAATCGAGGCTAGTTCGATCAATGAAGTCCTCCTCTCTTCTTTATCGGGCTCCTTCATTGTTCAATTTGTTACCCATTAGTCTTCGTCGGGAATATGTAGGAGCTGATCCTCTAACAGCATTTAAGGCAGGATTAGACAAATTTTTAATTACTATTCCTGACCAACCCACTATTCAAGGGTTGTACAGATCTGCCAACAGTACCTCATTGGTGGATCAAATTTCATATAAACATTAATTATTGAAACTATAATAATGATTAACTCTCTTTACAGGGAATCCCATTCCTTGTAGCGGTAAAAAAATTGCCCCGCCCCAAAGAAAAAAAAATAGAAGCAAATTTATTACTTTCCTTTGCGATTGAGACCTTGTTTATCCTTGGTTAGAACCATATAATTACGAGAGTATGCGGATAAGATTGCATTGTCTCAATTCACCTCAGCGCCTAGAGTTTGAGAAGAAAAAGGAAAGCTGAAAAATCTGGGAAGAAAGTGCATGACA
The DNA here is from genome assembly GCA_010645155.1 of Tigriopus japonicus. Classification (NCBI taxonomy): domain Eukaryota; kingdom Metazoa; phylum Arthropoda; class Copepoda; order Harpacticoida; family Harpacticidae; genus Tigriopus; species Tigriopus japonicus. Next base: position 6,669,458 of record CM021322.1, read on the forward strand.
AGGCAAATTTATTTCCCAAAATACTGTAAACACAAAATTTGCAATCGTGTTAATTTTGTTGAAATTAGCTCTTTCGTAAAACCTTGCTCTTCTTCTTTTACTTTCATTATTCTTTTTGAATCATGTGGACACGCTGATCTTATTTGAGACCAGGCCATCTCAGTGTTGGCAATATGTTTTACCACCAAAGGACATGAGCGAACTTTTACTCAATGCTCTCTCTCTCTATCAGTATGGAAGCTTGAGAAGGCAAACAATTTCACCTTTCTGACATTGAACCCTGCAAAAAATGTCAGTTTATGCGCCCTGATCAGCGCCTCTTGTGGTCAAATGGAAACATACTTGCCACAATTTCTCGCCCAGAGCCGCTGTACTTTGGAACAAAATGCCACAAGAAGGGAGAAAATGTACCGATCTCAATCATTTCAAGTCTTGGTTTGACGAAAATGCTCAAACTCTGCAAAACATCTGCCTCAACGATTAACGATTAAAAAGCACACCAGTATCTGACTTCAACACCATGTCCTAAAATATTTTGCTACATCATCCTTATTATTGCAATTAGTTCCTATTTCTATTATTTGCTTTATATTAATTCCATACCCCCACCATTTGAGAATGTTGAACAAAAAGGCCGTTGACAATAAATCCTCGAAATAGATTTCCAAATTATTTTAGAACAGCATTGCTCTCAGTACATAAAAGACTCTCGTCTAATTAAATTTTCAAATATTTGTTTTTAAGTACGTTTTAAGTAGCATTTTATAATTTTTCTCGTGGCCTATTCAACCGAATTCAAATCAATGTGCGGCATTGCATTTCCATCTCAAAACTGGTCTCAAAAGTTTCTGGAATTGAATAATGACTTCTCCCGCTCAAAGAAACACCGTGACTAGCAACAGACCACGGGATTACCAGACTGAATTGGTAGATCTTTGTTCCCATTTTTGTCAATGTATTGTATCTTGTAGGTGTTGTTCTGCATATGACAAAAATTTGTCTACCAATTTTCAGTTTGTTTTGCAATCAATCAATCGCAAAAAATAATCCTTGATTGAAACAGATTTGAACTAAAAGTTGACATTAAAGTTAAATAAATTATTACTTAAGTCCAGCTCAAAACCATTCAACACTTACTTGACCTTTCCAAAACAATGGTTTTTAATGAAATGTTTTATGATCTTAAGATTGATTGACATGGCTGATTTTGGTCTTTTATTGGTTCAGATATTTTTTCACCTCACAAGATTTAGATAAAGGTGAATTTTGGTAAGTGAAATGAACGAAGTAAGACTTAAAGATTACAACCAATTATTCGGTCTCATATACCAGCCAAAAGTCTCATATTCATGACCTTGTCTTGTTCATCTATCATTAGACAAATGCACTTGTGAAAGATGATTAAATTCGCTTTAGCCTTCAATGACAGGTTTTTGTATTATACTGAGGCTTTATCAAATAAATACAGGAATCGCTCAAGTTACGTGGAAAAAATATATATTTCTTTGGGAGGTGAAGGTGCTTTTAATGTGGTAAAATGGGGGTTAACGTGTCAAGTAATGAGAAATATATGGTTGAAAATTGTGTGTGGTGCAGCAATCAAAATAAGCCGTTTTCAACGTTGAACAGGGCTGGGGAAAAAAATCATTCTTTGAAAAATAACCTACATAAAAAGCTGGATTATTTCCTAGCTCTTACAAACGCATGCCTATCTTAACTTCACATTTATGCTTATCAACTCATTTTTCATACATGCCACAACCAATATTTCTCTATTATTTCAAAAATCACATTTTATTGACCATTATTGAAATTGATAGAAACGTCCAAAAATGAACTTCACCATTGAGATTCTGTTAATTGTTGAAGTCGAGAAAAACTTGATTCAATAACATTTACTTGAAGCGAGACTTAAATGTCCAAATAAATGTCAAGCCTCGGCCTGTACTTAAGGATTCCACGTAAAGAAATAAGCCAAACGTGAGTCAAAGGGCCTTACATAAAAGAAAGGAAATGGTGCATTTTGCAAAAGCAGGAGAACACCAATCGACAGATCATTGGTCTTTTTTTGATATTCAATCATATGTGTTACACATGACGTTGAAATTGTGAAAAGATAGCTTTGTTTTCTGCCTTCTGTAGGGGATGCAAATGAATTACCGTCCCTAAATATTAACGCTAACGGAACCAAACAAGACAATGAAAACAATTTATGATCCAAAGGATATTAAAACGATATGGTACTTGGGCAGTACTTTTTTAAGGTATTTCACTTATATTAGGCCCTCAAATGTGCGATTTATTACGCCATGAGTTATGCACTTAGCTCTTTTAGTCATTTTTCGCTCGACTGTTGGCCTAAATGACGGCAAAAATGACTCGTGACTCGCGAGTCCTTAGAAAGTTTACCCGTTCATTCGCAAAGATTTGTTTATAAGGAGTGTCCGAAAAAATGTCTTTGCTCTAGAGCAGAAATTTTTGACATTTCAAGGAGTAGGGTCAGCTGACGATCATGCTCGTCAATCATCAGCTGACCTTACACTGTGAAACGTCTGGGATTTCTGCTCGACAACCAAAAATGTCCGATATGAACATTAGATTGATTTAAATGCCTGTTTTTGGTCTCACGGCACAGACAAAAATCATAGCAAGAATATACGGAAATTCCCCAACACAATGAGACATGTTTCTGACCCAAAAAACCAAGTGGAATAACTTTGATTCGCTACTTTTATTTAAACTAGGTCTAGATTAAAAGTTATTCACCTAAAAACCTATTAGATTAACTGTTTTAAGACATTTTTTGACCGAAAAAATGGAAAAAAATACTGCGGTTTTTTTTAACAAAAAGTCTGTTGGAATTTCTGCTCGATAACCAAAAATTCCGGTTCCTACTTATAAGCAATGGGACTTGAATAACTAGGCGCTTCAACCTTCAACCCAGAATGTGCCCCTACTCGGAAAAATTAATTACAGAATGAAAAATAAATCCAATAATGTATCTAATAGGCGCATCTAAATAGTATCTTGCAATAAAAATTCTTGTAAAGAATAATTTCCGCAAAGTTCATTTCTTAGGATTAACAATTTTGCACTCGCACATTGCAAAAAAAAGAATCTTGTTGATAGGGAAATGTATTTTGATAGGGAATCTACGACCAGATGATGGGAACGCTTTTGCAAAACATTTTTTCATCCACAACGTCTTCTTTGAATCTTGAAATGGTTTCAAGATCAGCAACCGCTAAGAAAATAGATCTACTTATAAACGGAGGCCCAACATTGTCGTGTAGGGTTGTCAGATATCGATTCCATGTCCAGAGAGGTTCCTTGGTTTTCGGATACTAGTCGCAAAGATTCCACCTCAGAAGCGAACCAATGTGGTTTAACCCTGGATGTGGATGTGCACCAAATATTCCTCTTCACGCAACTCTTCTTGTTCTATTTGAAGATCCACAAAATGCCACGGGAGGTAATTTGCAGATCCTTTTGGCCACAACTCTGAGGAATAATGGCCACAATATTGCCATAACATTCCCAAGCATTTCGGCCGGCGATATTGTTTATTCTGTTCTCCATATTTTTTCGTTGGCGTGGACCTGGCTTCCATTTTTTATTTATTCACGAAATACCGAGATGTGAATCTCCGAGGAGAAAAAGTACTCTTTGGGAGAAAACTTTTGTCTGGGAAAGGATAGCACAACGGCTACCTTTAGTTGCTTGAAAAAATCTTTTGGTCCAAATATTGCTTTGTTTGATGTTGCGAAGGTACTTATTTATTTTTGGGGGCTCTTCAGACGATTATCAGTTCAAGCCTAAATTTATTAATTCAATTTAATTTTTAATAACACAATAAGTGTTAATCAACTTAAGTTCTGTTTTCTCCACTTGTTCCGAATTACTGCCACTTAGTCTATATTTTCAAGGTTTGTTTCACAATTGCATCAGTTTCACAAACGGTGTATTTTTCAGCGTTTATTTGCACTTGCTGGTTTGTTTCTGCATGTGAGTGGAACATTGCACTCCAGACAACAGGGTTGGCCACTCAAAACCGGGCAAGGCAAATTTGCGGATGTTTTATCACCCCTACAAGGAATGTCATTCCCTGTATACAAATAAATCATAAATATAATTTAAAGAACTAACATTTTTACGCAATTTAGTCAAAAAACGAATTACTATTGGCAGATCTGAACAACCCTTGAAGAGTGATTTGATCAGGAATAATATTTAAAAGTTTGTCCAATCCTGCCTTAAATGCTGTTAGAGGATCAGCTCCTTCAATTCCCGACGAAGACTAATGGGCAACAATGAAAAATGGGCAAAAATTGAACAATGAAGGAGCCCGATAAAGCAGAGAGGAGAACTTCATTGATCGAACCAGCCTCGAAGGGAAGAGACGTGGCGTCGTGGTTAGCGCAGTTTCCTACAGTGAGAGAGGTCCCAGGTTCGATTCTCCTCCCCGACCTGTCTCAAGGAAACTATTAGACGCTAATTCACACCCACAGACGGAGAACCATTCTGATACCGGACATGAGATTGCCTATCGGAACAATTTGGACGATGTGATGGCTGGCTTCGTTGGCCGGGCGAGGCTCAACCCTCCGACCCTAGCACCAATACTCCAAAAGAAAAGGTTCCCTTGGATTTGGAGGTGCTCTCGGAGCACAATTAAAGCCTCTACGATCGCTAAATACTGTTTTTGCAAATAACAACGATGTAACATTAGTTTTGAACAAACTAAAGTGACTCAAATGTTGATGAATGGACTTCAAATGGAACTATTAATGTTTTCAGCTGAATGAATAACGGCATGGGTAAAAACTGAAGTTTCTCTTAAATATTCAACCTTTTCACGTTAGTACTAAAGGGAACAAACTTATTATTTCTCTATTTTTTATAGTGCACAAGGTCTATGAATACACCCTGACATGAAAGTTTTGTCGTAATTTTGAACCAAAATATTTTTATTATGTAAGAATAGATTTGAACGACCTGACATGCAATCTGTCCCTAACTGGTCTCGTCTTCCTCGGAAATGATATTTGGGATGCTATCGACCAAAGTGGAAAGTGCGGACGTCTCGACGTTTTTCTGCACTTTTTCAGGTGTCTTCCCTTTGCTTAAAATGTTGATGAACAGCTGAGATTCTATGAGCTCTTGAATTAGGACGGACAGTAATATTTCCCATTATTTTTGGTTAGAGGTGTTCCAAAACTAGTCTCCTTTCTCCAAAACCGAGTAAAATTTGATTCCAGCCATTCACTATTTTTTCACACGCTGTTTAAAGGCAGATGGACCCGTGGAAAAAGAAAACGCCCGACATCAAGTTGACAATTGTTGTTCTAGGAATAATTTGTCTCCTATTTGTCCTTAAATTACATCCTAACTAATCCAAAAATATTCTAGGCACTTGTTGGGGCACACGGGTGGTTTGATTCCGCCAAAGTGTCCACGCATTGCCGTCATTTTTAGGCTCAAAGTATGACTACGACACAACTTTCGTGTTAGGGTGTAGGAGCTGATCTTCTGACAGCTTTTAAAGCAGGGTTAGATTAATTTTTGAATACTATTCCTGATCAACCCACTATTCAAGGGTTGCATTGGTCTGCCAACAGTAATTCGTTGATAGACCAAATTTCTTATAAATATTAATTGTTTAAATTATTTCATTTATGATTTATTTTTGCAGGGAATCACATTCCTTGCAGCGGTAGTAAAAAAATCCGCAACCAACCAACCCAAAAAATGCATTATTTTGACTGAAAAACCGTTGATAGTCCATTGCTATTTTTATTATTTTTACACTTGAGGAATTTAAGTTTTTTAGTAAATTTGGTATAAGTATAATTTTGTAGTCTACTGCTTTCGGTTTCAGCTTTGGTTTTGGTTTCGGTAAAGCCCTCTTTTGGCCGAAACTTTCGGTTTCGATTAAGAACCCTTTCGGTCCATCATTAGTAAGAAAAAACCTCTGGAATGTGACTTCTTTTGTAAAATCCTATTCTTTCAGCATTGATTTACGTCCAAGTGTTACCCAATTCAATCATAAATTTGATTTTCGGAATTTTTAAGTAGTTTTACGCTTTAACGTCAATGAAGAATAAATTCTAAAATTTTCTATTCTAGGTGATCGGTGGACGTTTTTAGCTGAATATTCAAGAGCTGATCTCTGGCGTTCATTCTCGCTCCAAGGCAATCGAACTTGGATCATGGGGAACTACTCACGTCTGATATGCTCACAGTTCAATCCAGAATGAAGGTCCCTCTTCGTCAGTTCTCTGTGTGGTCTTTGCCTCGAGTTCATACAAGACATCTTAGGGTAGGCTAGAGTGCTGGAAATCTGTGCAAAATCCCCCCTCAAGGACTCAATTCAACATGTTGTTCACAATTACCCTGCACACGTTCTTGATCATTGTGTTGGTGATCTTGGTGTTCATTTTGGTCATGATTGGACTCACAACGCTGTATCAAAAAGTATTCGTGGTAAAGAAACGCCGGAGACGCTACACCATGTATGACGATTCCACCATCAGTTACAGCATGAGGGCACCTCTCATCAGGAGCCACAGTATGGGGGCAGGGTAAGTGTGCAAAACATGTACCGGGTGTTTCAAAAGAAACGGAACACCTAATTCCATCGTCAATAACTTATGATTGAAAACATGTATGAACCTCACCTTTATTGGATAGGATTGGCCAAACACTTGACTTGAAAAGTCAGAAAAAGCAATTTCACCCAATTTCAATATTTAAGCGACGACGATTTTTTCCCTGAAGGGCCCTTTACGAAAACAGAGCGTTCGTGACTCCGACTTTTTTCTCTCTTCATAAATTTGGCTAAAATCAAAAATAAGGCGACAAAAAGAGAATAACAACTTATGCATCTTAAGAATTGTTATCTGCCGCATCTTTTTGAGCTCTATATATTTTTTGTGAGATCAACCATTTCCGAGTTACGGACATGGTTTGCTGTTCCGTTTCTTATGCATCACCCGGTACCTACCTTCCTACCTACTTTCATGTAGAGATCTTCAACCTCTAACGGAGAGAAGGCGCTTAATACCTAACAGTACAATCAAGAGAGAAATGCAGCCCTTTTGGCCTTTTTCAAAATGGACGATAGAGGTCCCTGATGAAAGTGAGAGGAAAACCTGGAGCGAATGTAGCGAACTCTTTTGACAAAGTTTGAAAGTGTCGGGGCTCTCTACTGAGAATAACCGTGCTAGAGCTTCAAATGTTATATGATTAGTTAATTCAATATTAACGTGGATTTGTAGGGTCACCTACATATCGGAGTCGGAATCGAAGAAAGCTTTAAAGATTTTTATGTACTCCACAAAGTTTTGGGCATACACTCTTGTTTAGGGAGGTATTCTTTGAATTATTCATGTTCTGGTGGTTCCTTTCAAATGTATGCCTGAATTTTTCGCTTGCTAAACCATTCAATCGAGCCAGAGATCGTCCGAGATGTCCGAGCATTTCTGAACATGACGGAAAAAGTGCACTTCGGTCAAGCAATCAAAAACATGCCATTCATTTGAATACAAAAGTATATTATAAAGAAAAGAAAAATATGAAATCGTCACGATAAGACTTGGGCTGATTGTCCTCCCAATCTTATATTTATGTGTTTTGACTTTATGTTAACCCAAGGAGAAACCAGGGAAACTTGAAGAGCACAACCTTACTCTTGGGTTTTTATTCCTAATAAATCTGCTATCAATAATGATTCATGACTCTCGGTTTAGATTTCATGGTTGATCAATCTGAGAAATGTTCAGTCAAGTATGATTAATTTTCCCCGGAGGAAGAAATCCACGAAATCAATCGAGAACTTCCCTCCTTTCAAAATTGTAACAGAGCTCAACTAAAGGGCTCAAAAAGCACAGTCAACTGTTTCCCCATAGCCTAAGGCTTCAAAAATGTAAAGTTTTCATATTAAGCAATCTTTAATATGAGCCTTTTGAATTCGGTAATGGCCTCGGTGTTTCAGCTTCAAATGAACGACGTCAAAATTTCTGGTGAAACAAAAAACGTTCGCTAATTTCAAATCCATTCAAGCTTGCCAAGCTTAGTTTCTTGATTGACTCATGGCAATTACTTTTTGCAATGTCAGAACATTAGTCGTGACTTTCAAAGTTTACTTTCCGTCAAGATTTTGAGAGTAAAACCAAGCCTGCTATGTAGAATACGCAAGTAAAATGTATTGTCACAAGACGAAAAAGGCGGTGAATAAACCCATCGCTTACACATAAAATGATTAGGAAGACAGGACAAAAAGTCTAAAAAAAGCCATTGAGGACCAATTGTCTTAAGGTACAATTACACGACACATGTTTTGTCGCATTTTAACAACGCTTATGTGAGTCACATCACATTGGATTACACATTTGCATTTACACCACGGGATCAAATTCCTCAAATCTCCTTTCCCATCCTAGAGCTCACCGTCAGGGATTCCATATAATGAAATTCTATTGACGCGGGGAAACGTGTTGGTACTTGCGAAATTGGTGAATCAATGAAATATACTTATCAACGTCATAAAATATGACTTCATTATTCTTTCGTGGCGTTTCTTTTATAAACAGACAAATCTTTCCACTAAAGAATGTTTTCTTTTATTTGAGAGTCAAGTTTTAAGTTCATTATTGTTGACAGATATATTCTAATTTGTATTTTGCTTGGCTTTCATTCTCGTGTATTCTTTTTTACTTTTTCAGTCATTGAAATTTTAATTTACAGGGCGCATAACCTCTAATTTTCAACCTATATGACAGCACTGCTCGATGTCTTTCGAAAAGCCAAGTTGACCCAAGCGTCTTTTCTTAATTCAACCTTGATGTGATCATAACCCAAAAATTAGATCAACCAACTATTTTAAAATTCTATTTGAGACACTAGCTTCTTTTTTAACACGGAAATTAGATTGTTGAGTTCAAATGAATGAATATTGTCTTATATTGAGATTTGAGTTTTTGGTCACGTCCGACTTTCTCAAGACGTTTTAGCACACGAACGTCATAAATGTGCTTCACATCACACAAAATTAGAACATGTTCCAAGTCGGAAATGTGACACATTTGTAGCTCAAATGCGATGTGACTCGCATAAGTGCCGTTAAAATGCGACAAAACAAGTGTAGTGTAATTGCAGCATTAGTCTGTCAACATATTTGTGTCGAAGCCAAAAGCCGTCAAAACTGCATTATCAAGATTCGTTACGGCCTCAATATTTGGGTAGAAGCAATTTGAAAGCAAACGTGATTGTTTATTCGGGAGATTTTGAAACAAAATTGCGGCGTGTTTCTGACCCAAACAACAACATAGAACTTTGTTTTTTTTAAATATTTTATTTATCAACTAAACTAAGTTTTTTTAGGTCGTAGAAGAAATTTATTGTGTGAAACTATTTTAAGTACATAGCGGGGGTCAAAAGTTGCCTTTTTAAGTCTTAATATTCCTCAGAATAGACCGGGAGATATAAGGATGCATCTTTGAATTTACAAAAAAATCGTTGGGCCCACGTTTCTTCAAAAAATGATGGATTCAAGGCTCATAAAAATGAAACTTGTGTTTAACTTCTCTCTGTACCATCAAATCTCTAGCAAAAAATTGGTGTGGTGTTTATGAAATCCTGCGGAATCCTGCTCCACGTGAATGTGGACCAGTTCTCTTAAATGTTCTTCGTATTTTTATGTACAAATAAATCCACGCCATCACATCCAACATCCAACACATTCAGCTAAATCAAATTATGATTTCTGGCACTTGAAATAAATGAGCTTTTGAAATTGGTGCTTCAATTCGGGCACACAGTGGATGGATGTGGTGTAACATAAAAAACGTTGATTTAATTGAAGTTGATATTGTAAGAATGGGTTAAACGATAAGTTGTTTTAGTTGCGGTTTTTTACTACAACTACAAGGAATGTCATTCCCTTAAATACAAATCATCAATGATCAATAATTTAAACTATTAATACCAATACGAAATTTGATCTACCAACGAGCAACTGCTGGCATATCTGTACAACCCTTGAATAGTGTGTTGGTCAGGAAAAGTATTCAAAAAATTGTCCAATCCTGCCCTAAATGCTGTTAGAGGATCAGCTCCTACATATTCCCGACGAAGACTAATGCGTAACAAATTGAACAATGAAGGAGCCCGATAAAGAAGAGAGGAGGACTTCATTGATCGAACTAGTCTCGATTCCCTTGGGATTTGGAGGTGCTCTCAAAAGGCAAGTAAAACCTCAAACGTCGCTAAAGCTGACCTCAAATGAAATGACTTCAAAATTTGTTCACCTATTTACACCAATAAAAGGTTCTCGTTTTACAAAACCCTTTTAATGCACATTTGTAGCTCTTTCTCAATCATTTCAATACGCAAGAGACAAAGCATGTTTACATCATAATCAGATTTTTTTACCTCCAAAATTGGTTTTAATTTTCAAATGCAACTTTTTTCAAGGTCGAGTATTGTTGTAGTCTCAAATTTGGGATACCTTAAAATTAAAGATCTTTTTATAACAATTTTAGCAACATTCCTCTTTTGTCATGGCCGAGTTGTTCTGTTTACGTTTGATTATGCATGCAATTCATATGTTCAAATAAAAACGTTCACTACTTGTTGAACAACTATCAAAATGAATACAGTCGCAGGAACTTTTTGCCATTGTTAAGCTAATCATTTTCACTTGCTTTCATTTTTTAAGGGTGGAAGTAGAGGTCTAGGAGAAAAAATACTTCAAAAATGTTCATGTGTCACCAAGTCTGCAATGTGAGTGCAATGGGATTTGACGTTAATTAATTTAGTTAGAAACTTAGCCACGCTTAGTTAGGTGATTTAAAACCGGAATTTGCGATATCAGGGAGTCGCCGGCAAAATCGCCCGTTCAACTGCTTTGCAAGAACAAGAGCAACACATTACAGTTCTATATAGATCGATAGATACAGATCTATATAAATCGCAAATTCCAGTTTTGAATCACGTAACTAGTTGTGCTCAATGTCCAATCCCATTGCACACACAGTGCAAGCGTGTTGAATCACGAACAATTTGGGAGTGACATTTCTGTGTATATAGAACTGCACAACGCATGATCTTTGCTACCAGACTCATGAAATGTTTCCAAAGCAAATTCCAAAGCAAAAAAAAGCAAAGCTGGAGTGACTGTAGAGCTGTAGGTGGATGTAATCGAAATTATAGAAAAGAATCGCTACTTTTGAAAAAAAAGCTTATCCTTGTTTTTTGAAGCACCACTATTTTTTGGCAATGCCATTGTTGCTTTTGTTCGTGAACTGTTACGCAAAAGCACGGTCAAAGCATTTATACGTCGCTTTCAAACTTTTAACCAAAAGTCTCTCTAGCCATTGCTCACTTTGTCAAAGACTGTCATTAGATGACCTTGCTTGGACAGACTTTGGGGCTAGTCATGTAAAAAATGCCAAATAATCACATAAGAAGCGCCAGACGGCCAGAAAATTTCTTCTACGTACGTACATGTGCGACGACTGGATTATGTTTTTGTTTGCTCGCATCATTAAAAAAAGTCAAAATTATCTGCAAATGTGTTAATAATACAAATCATCCTTTATTAGCATTTTGTGAAACCCCATATTGCATGTCTTGAAGCACCAACGTGAAAATTAGTGTCAGTGCTCTAATCTTGACCAAATTTCCCATCAAATCGACGGCTCCTCAATTTGTCTAAAAAAGACTGACTCATAATGTCAGGTCTGAAAGGACCTAACACATAAGAATGTATCAATTTTATTCTCAGAGGACAACAAAGAACCAACGCTTGTGATAGTGCAGAGAATGCAGTACTGAATATTTCTATTTGATCTTCAAACTCTCAAAGGTCGCAGCAACTTTTGGCTTGAGACAAATTTGTACTATCAAAAAAAGCAAGAGGTACAAGATTTTTCAGCGAAGCTCAACCTGCTTCCCTCAATTTTTTCTAAGCTCAAGGCCCTTGACTAACCTTATCTTGGTTATAATTAAGGAAAAGCTTTGGCTTTGCTAACTCATTTTATTCCCAAGCTAACGACCCATGGAGTAAAATATTAAAAATTCAAAAGGTGCACCACCTACCAAGACCTCCTTGGCTTCGTCTTGACGACAAAAAATGTACAATACTATAGAAAACATGCCAAGCCTTTCTCATGTGGGCCTTGATGTGCACAACTTAAAGGGCCCCCTTTTCACATATTGAATTGATTTTGTTGCTCGCGGCACTAATAAATCACATTGTGACGTAAAAAATTAATCCCATTCATATTCAACCAATCATACAATTATGTTTGGCACTGCCAGCTTACCAAAGAAAACCCTTCCTTTAAGCAATATCTGAATTGGACCAAAACTACAGAACGCTACGAGTTTGTAAATTACATTTCCATGCTGGGATTTGACGGCCCGTTTTCAAAGGGCTCTTTCTGTCTCTGTCTCTCATGGTATTTCTCTTTCCTCCGCAAATCAAATAAGAAAGTTAATGTATGTGTAGAGCATGTGTACTCACATCGCAGTGCAAAAGTGGTATTTGCTTTCCATGTCTTGTACTGTCTCTGAGCCCAGAAACCAGACATTATTTGGGGCTTTCTTCGTTCTTACCTCATGCCATGAACTCGGCAGAGAGAGAAGGAATATCGAAAACCTCGGCATTAAATAGGTTTCTAAATCCAAATAGTCGAGGATGACGGTGCATACTGCTTCTACCGTGAGGCACAAAAGTGGATTTGGTTTAGTGATTTGAGCATTTAATTGGACTCTCTGAATCCCTAAACCTTACTTAATTTTTCTTAATTTTACTTTGAACTCTCGGAAAAAGACGTTTTACATGACGCCAACACACACTATTTTGAACAATGAATCCTGCAAAAAATGTCAGCTTTAAAGCCCGGATCAGCGCCTCTTGTGGTCAAATTGAAACATACTTGCCAAATGTTTATTTGTAATGCCACTCTTTTGGAAAACGTTAGTCATCTATTTCACAATAAAATTACTAGAGAAAATGCGATTTTGATAACATAGTGCCACTGAAAATAAATAAGTACATGATGGAAAAGTTCTGAACTTTTGCGGAATGGTGGCATTAATACTCAATCCACTAGCTGGCAACTATGTTTTAATTTGGCCACAAGAGGCGCTGATCAGACCTTTAAGCTGACATTTTTTGCATGTTTAATTTATAAAACTAAAAGAGAACTAGGTTTATTGACAAATATTCAACGGAACATTTTGCTGGATCCTATGAAAAACCTTATCACAATACGCTTTTTTCTTTTTCTTGCATTTGAGTTCAAGATTGAGGTCATTGTTCAAATGACATCAACAGATGCCTTTTAAGAACCAATTTGGCCTTTGAAGGCCATCACTCCATGCCAACAAAAGGCTTCTGTCCCGGCAAAGTGGGTAAGAGATCGCGTGCAAGTACCACATACAAAAGCCAGACTGAAAAGCATCGTCTTCGTATTCAAACCTGTCTGTTCAAGGAGGATCTACTAGTAGCTTTAGAGCCAAGAAGAACTTGTCGAATTCACTTCCAGATACTCTTGAAGCCATTTCTGAGAGCTCGTGTAATGGAGGATTTCCGATAAAATGGAACTGTCTTTGAAGTTGAACCTGAGAAGGGTTTCTCTCTCACTTATAAACGACACAAAAATTAATTCAAGGTTGCGTGAGCAAAAAAGGGCAAAGTTCCGTTGTGAGGTGGGGAAGACATTGCCAGAATGTAAACATTGCTTTTCCAATGTTAAATTTGCTTCTCATTTAAGGTAGAGAAACCAACTTTCCCCAGAATGCCGTGTCACCTTTGATTCTACAGGGTATATCGCCTAAAATTCATCCATTCAATCAAAGGCGTTGTCACATAACTACAATCCCAGATGCATTACCTAGGCAAACAAAAGTTCGATTTACATAATGGCCACCTTTGGTCTTCACCACGGCCTTCAATATTCCCACAGGCTTGTACCTTAATCAGTTTGACCCAAAGCCTCTTCAGAATAGACTAGATGGAAATTTTCATCCAATTGAGGCCTGGAGATGAATGAGGACATTTATCCTTGTCTCAGAAATGAGAAAAGACAATAATTTTGAACAAGCTGTGTGGTATGTCAAGCAGCCCCATCTTGTTGAAGGAGCAGGGAAGTTCAGAGGCCATTTTCGCACATTTAAAATTGATTTACAAAAACTTTTGAAAACAAAATAGTTTGCCAAAAGAATACGCAAAACATTATGTTTAAACGAAAAGAGTGAAAGTAATATAAAGCCAACGCATTAAAGGTAGGAATCTTGTCTTCCCCATCTCACAACGGAACTTTGCCCTTTTTTGCTCACGCAACCTTGAATTAATTTTTGTGTCGTTTATAAGTGAGAGGGTTTCTCCACTCTCCGTGTCTTTGAGCATTATGAACGATCGCTCTCGAAAGCTGAGCTTCACTTTAGCTCAAAATTTAGATAGATTGCCGGGTTTTGAGTAAATTGGATTCGCTCCTCGGCTTCTATCGTTCATCAAGAGTTTGGAAATGTGCTTTTAGGACCCTTAAAGTCAAAACATATTTTCATAAACTTTACAATACTTTTTTGCTGGAACTGGACGGTTCCTTTTCAAATAGATATATCGTACACTCTTTCAACTGGAAACTCAGCCAAAACAAAACAGACTTCCCCACCAACCCTTTTCAGACCTTTCTCTAAAGTGAGCTTATTGACGACTTGTCTGTGGCTGTTCAACCTGTTTGTAAAGCGCCGAAATGACTCAAAACAACTTTGTGTCTCTCTGTGATTGAACTCTCTGGAGAGGGCTTCTTGTGAGAAGGCCTGAAGGCCTGAATGAGATGGATCGATTTTGTTCTCTTCCTTTTCACCGGATATTGGCTTGCTCCTTAGATATAGAAAACTATAACAGTGTCTTTCTCAACAACATATTGCTGCTAGTCTGTGAGTTCGTTTTAAGGGTTTTGCTCCCTGTTTACTCAAGTGTGGATGGGACATTTGAGCGAATTCCTCTCTCGAAACGACCATTTTTGCGAGAGATTCTGCTCGCTTTTTTGGTTTTTTCTACTTCTTCCCGTCTTCTATATGGAACAGGTCGGGGAATATCTGTTCCAAGGGGTGAAGAGTAGTTCCACACTGACGGAAAAGTTGCTCTGATTCAAAGTCCAAGCTCAGCAAGTTCGCCACGAACTCTCGAAAAGCTGCGAAAAAAGAATTTACCTTTTCTAGTTTCTGGCTATCTTTTCCTCTTACTTTTGAAAGTTCACAGACGGACAGATGGCACGGCAAAAGTGTTTGGCAAAGTCAACTTGAGAGAGCAAAAAGGCCCTTTCTTGCATTTCCTTTAATAATTCATAAAAGACTTTAATGACTTTTGGATGGTCTGGTCAAGAACTTGATTGTAAATCTAAAAATAGTTTTCCTGTTGGATTAAGTAGACACTTCAGCTTGTTTAGGAAGAATCAAAGGGTTGTCAATCCAATTTTGAACCATCATATTGCGGCAGAGAAATAAAGAATTGCTCTCAATTCCACAATCTACTCATAGATTTTCTAATTGTTGCTGCTTGAGTTGAATAAATATTCGTGGACTGCCATTGGAGTTGGAAACTTTTGCATATGGAAGCCATTTATTCTCATTTTACACATCCTAGTCGACGTTTCTAATATCAGGTTGTTTAGTTGGTTGGTTGGTTGGTTGGTTGGCAGCACTTTGGCGTACAAAAGGGCTTGGCATAACTTTCCACAAATAGCGACGGCAAACCTAGTGTAGCTTCCTTTCTTAAGTTAATTTTCACGACATTAAACTTTGAAGCGAGGAAGAAGACGGGTAATTTACTATAAGAGACGTACTATTTCAATTTGAGTCCGCATTAAAAGGTAGCTAAGTAGAAGGCAAAACGACAATAACTCTTGTTTCTTCAGAGCATTTCGTCCCAAAAAAGGGTGCTGAACTTCGTTGTCTTTGGCCTTGAAAGTGAAAACATTTGTCATTGTTCTGGTATGCAAAGTTAGTTGAGGAGGGAACTGCGTTTTCCTTTCTGTCGTATCTGAGATAAAAAAAAGTACCCATATTAAAATAACTTCAAACAAACAACGAGCACCTAATGCGCGAAAAGGTGCCATTATTGCTCTCACAATTTGGAAAAGACAGATAACGGCATGAAGTTATGATTTAAAAGGGATTTCAAAGTCGTTTGGAAACAAACAACGGTAACGGAACAGAGCAAACTTAAACAATGTTATAGATAGGAGGATAAAAAATTGTTTGACTGGCTATTTCTTCGAGGTAAACAGGTTTTATTTCGGCGAATTTCGCTTAAAATGGTTATCTTTTTTATTGCGACTTATCTATCATTGGATATTACAATCATTTTTTAATATTTAGCGTATATCCTGTAAAGTGTAGTACTAGTGATGGTTGGTTCACATGTTGGCTCACCTGGTCACGAAATGGATAAAACTTTCTTTCATTGACATTTTTTGTAAGTGAAAAATATAAGATATGCAATATTGGAGTATTTTATCCTAGAAAAATCCAAAGAAGCTCATCCTGTTTTCGCATGTCCTGAAATCATATCATTGAAATCAGACAAAATCATGACATCTAGAAAATGAGCATACTCTAAAGTTCCCAAAAAGTGTGGATGAATCCTTTTCTAAAGAATGCGCATAAGTTGGCCCAATGACTTCTTTTCTCACAAATCTATTCATTCGCGTATTTTGTGGTTTTAGGCGTTGTTGGTGAGCACAAAAGGCGCAAATATCGACTTTGGGCCTTCATTGGTTTGCCGGAAAACCTCAATAGTGTGTCAGACCCAAAAGGAGCAAGTTCTATGAAGGCTTTTTTGGCACATCCACATGTTTTGGCAAAAGCTACCAGACTTCTTAGGCAATTTTTCGCCTTTGTTTTACAATGGCTTGACATGAAAAATTAAGCAATCAATTTGCTGTAAATGTACATCATTACTAGGGACAGAAAGTTAAGACGAATAAAATTGACCGATTAAACGAAAAAAGACGAATAAAAGTTCCCAACAGACAGAAAAAAAAGAAAAAAAAATACTTGCAAAACGGAAAAAATCGAATTAATTTCCAAAAAGGCAAATGAACCTATCTTATAAGAAAGAAGAAAAATTAAATGCCGGTCCAGACGAAAAAAGACGTTCAAAAACGGCGAAATCTAGAAAATTTAAAAAAAGGAAGTACCTAACGAGCAAGAATTAGAAAGCAGTACTTATGTCAAATAAAAAACAAGAGTTAAAAATGCTTTTTTAAAGGAACGTTTTTAGTACAGCTATACTTAAAATCAGATTTGCAAATCCAATAATTGTTCTCATGGCCTTTTCAACCCAATAGTAATCTTTTCTTTCTGTGTCTGTCGAGCAACTGTACGAGTACAAGTTAATTCAGAAGTGTGGATTATATTTTGTTTGTGCAAAACCGCAACATGACAATCAAATTATTACATTGGCCTATGATTGGTGGGGTTGAACTTTCTTTGAAGTTTTTATTTGCTTAGATAATTGAAAAAATTGAAAAAAACGCTGCAAGCGCTTGCAATCTAAGAAAATCCAAATTTTTGGCTAATTAGACGAATAAAATCCAAATTAGATGAAAAAAAATTCGCGACGAATAAAGGCCAAAAAGACGAAAAAAGACGAATAAGTTTATTCGTCTTAAGTTCCTGTCCCTAATCATTACATTATGGCTTATGATGAAACTTATTTCATTGTCTATTCCATTGTGGAAATTATCTACCTAGCATTTTTTGCCTTTGTAAGCCAAGAGGGATAGATTAGCCAATAATCTTCATTTCCACAAATAAGAAGCCATTTTATTGATTATAATACAATGTCAAATGGTGCCATTTAGACAAAGTAAATGTCCGATCCCAAACTGAACTAGTTGAGATTTATTGGGTTTCCATCTATAAAAGCTTTATCTTATATTTTGATATTGAGATTGCATCCAAAAATCAGATTGAATTGGTAAGGTCACCCATCACTTCCCAGCTTTTTAAATCTGATTTGCTTGGCATGATTGCTCCACGAACGTTAAAATTCTTTAATGAGTTTACTCTTCGTTTGTTATTTGGTCCTTCGAGAGGCGAAACACGTGATGCTGATATGGATCAATTATAATTTTCTGTTTTTGGACAGGACCTACAGGTCGTAAATGATCACAAAGATAAGCGAACCAAAACATGGAGAAGTACGTATTTATTTCCGACTTAACTCCAAAAGGTGCAATACCATTTTGTGGAGACTTTTTTACGGTTCCCGTCAAAACATTGGCTATACCTACGTACATGTAATCACCAAACACAAGAAGTTGCGGCAATCTTCTGGGTTCTTATAGGCCAATGTAGAGGGAGGAAGGTAAAAACAAAAATACTCAAAAAACAAAAAAAGGGTCTGAAATAATCATTTTCAAGACGAAGCATGTTCCACTTAAAAATATTAGTTATAAATCAAATAATTATATGTTCGAGGGACTGCCCTCTTATCTGATGAATACTCAACTTCTCTCTCTCTCTCTCAAATGAAGAACAAAAAGGTCAAGAAATTATCTTAGTATTTATGTTTTTCTGGGCTCCCGGTATTTGTGCAGATTTGCGTGATCGAAGACGATTTGGTGGTTATGCATATTGTCCGAGTAACATTAACTGTTTAATCGCTACGGTTCTTAACTATTCCAAAATGATTGTGTTATTAGTTGAGTCATGGTTACTTCCTCAAGAGCCCTTGGATCTTGTTTCCCGTTCATGCCAGAATCAGTGCCATATTGTATTGGTGTGTGCCCCTGAGCACTTCCTGGGTCCACAAAGACTATATATCGGAATATATCATCACTTAGGAATGAGGGAACCCAATAGCAAATACGCGTGTACAAAGAATACGCTTTAATCCGATTAGGCGTCAGTTTGGTCCAATGGGGAACATTTGTCACCTTTGTACTGGTACCTTACGTGTACAAAGGGCAAATAGCGACAGTCGTCTTTGGTCCTCTATTCCTATTATCCTATATGTAAAGCGATGTGAGTAGATAGATAGAAAAGGAGAGACACGGGAACATTACAGCTCTATGTAGTTGACGAGCTGAGTTGAGCTCGAAGTTCTATCCGACACACACAGAAAGACCTACCTACATGAGGAAGGATCGGTTTAGATCGTCTCTCTCTCTCTCTCTCTTATCATATTTTAGCTCTCCTAGTTGCTTACATACGCAGATGGAAAAAGGTTCCATTTTGAATAGCGAGAGATCCCTCACATCATTCGGGTTGGAGGATCCTGTCAAAAAGACCCTCTTTTGAGTGGAAAGACAGAGGCTAACCAAAGACCAAGACCAAGTGAGAGTGAAAAACCTTGTTCCTCTTCCCGCAGTAAAAAAAGAGGAGTCGGAAGCGAAGCGAGTGCGCTTGTTCCATGCACATGCTCGGGCTTCACCAGTTGATTTTGAACAGGGATGCCTTATCCATCAAACTCGGACCCTTGATATGAGACTCATTGCCCAGCCAACCCCCAAGAAGCGCACATGACTCTTCGAGTTCGAGCTTGGACCCCTCACTTGCCATGAGATGGAACAGCAACCCTGATGCGCTTGCGGTAGTGGTACAACGGCCATGAAGTGGTGAAGTGCCCTTGGCCAAAACCTGAGACACTCACTCACTCACTCACTCACATACTCAGTGGCCCACTTCCTCGTGCGATCCAGAAAAAGGAAGTCATGTACATGGACCATCGAGGTGGAACAGTGGTATTAGGGAGCTACAAACCGCCAAGCCAAAAGGCGTGAGCGGGAGCGACGAGGGCAAGGCCGACGACAAGGACTACTTCGTTACTGAACGCCGATCGGAGGAAACTCGGGAACGCAGAACGAACGGACCTTGAGTGTGTGTGGAGTCGAAAGTAGTTGGTAGTGTCACGCAGTTGTTCCACTTGTTGGTTCTCCAGAGAATGCGAACCAGAACAACAAAGTGCGGGTAGGACTTACTGTTAGAATCAGGCAAAATAAACGAACGTAAACATTACCGCCGATCAGCATTTTTAGTTGAAAAGTGACCTTGAAGACTCTGGTGGCTTGACATGACTCGAAACTGAAGAAGATTGAAGAGCCAAGTTCTTTTTCTCAAATCCACCGCCAGCAATTCCCGGTGGTCCAAAGTGTTTTCTGTGAGTGTCGCTGGTTCTTTGAGTGACCATGTTTTCCAAAAGGACACATACAATTTCGAATGCGTCGACCTTCAGTGGATGGCTGGAATCCGTAGGTTTGGACGATGTGATCGCCAATCCTTGTGCGTGTATCTTTGGGGATGATGAGCCCCCGCCCCAACCCACGATGCCGGGACAGAGGCGTGTCAATCAAAAAGGCAGTCAAAGAGGCGGCGCTAATGGAGGGGCGGGGCCCGGAGCAGCTGGAGCTGCCAATGGTGGAGCTAGATCCAAACGGGGCAATTTGAGCCGACAAGCAACCCTGGAGGTTGAAGAACCCAAATCGCCATTCTCCGCGTTCTCTTTCTTTGGAGGCAACCAAAGGTAATCAAACAATTGATTCAAGGTCGATTTGAACCATCAAGAATTGAGACCTTGGGTAATGAAAGGCATTGTTGAAACTTCCCTTGGAACCCAATCCGACATCTTGTCAAAAGTTATAGACGAGTGAGCGAGTGAATGTCAAAGCTTTGTTGCAGGGCTTGATTAAGAGAATCGAGTTATTTTTCTATTGGCAATTCTATTGATCGCGAAGGCTCGTAAATAACAAATGAAAGCATGTGAAGCCAGCTCTTTCCATCGTGAGGACGTCTAGAAAGATGCGTTATTCCGCATGATGTAACCAACGACCTTTGAAAGTTTCTGAAAATGGTGGAAAAATATCGGAGATCGACAAAAATTCCTCCCTGGAATCGATGATCCTCTCGTCTGGCTCACCTTGCATGGCGTGAAATCCACTTGATTTGGGATCTTCCATTTTACTTTCCATTTAAAAAGGAGTGTAATGGAGTGACACTGTCATCCCAGAATCTCGTTTATCAAAGTAACTTCAAGCTCGTCGCGTCTTTGCCGTCCATCCAGGAAAGGCTTGAGTCAGTTTGAACGAATGGCCTTGGTGAGATCATTGATCACAGCCATAATCCTGGATAAGCCTCATCTACCTACCTGAGTCCTGGGATCTTGAAGTGTGGAAAGGCAATATTCCACGATGAGGATTGACAGACGGGTGTTTGCACTTCTTGTTCTGTCTATGTACTGCTCTTAGCATGCCCAAGCCCTTTCATCTCACCAAGCAAGGTACAAGAAGGTCGTATGAAAGGGGGAAAAAGGCCTCTTTTGGTGGGTGCTCCGTTGGTAACAAAGGTAATCCATCTTAATAAGAGGTATGGTGGAATGCTCGAGTCTGGATGATAAATGATGATTCCGTCTCTGGCTAACCCCCGCTAACACATAACTATTTCCTTGATGGAACGGGGCCGTGTTTTCGTGCTCAAATCCGTTCCAAATCCATTTCACGCGGGCAATCCACTGAAAAGGCGCTTAGTGTAAATGCTAGCTAGCTAGTTAGCTCCAACATCGTTTCGCTCAAGAATCTCCGGAGTTTACTGCACCATTTTGAAAAACTTGAGAACCTTGGGTTTTCCCTCTCTTCAAGATCTCATGGAAGTAATTGGGAAGCCATGGAAACATCAGTCTACGTAGCTAACGGGTCAGGGACCGAGTTCCAAATATAGATGCCCATTTTCCGTGAGTTTGAGTTCGATCCATCCAAAGCAATCAACTAGCCGTCCTCACGAGGCCTACTCTGGCCGTAAATCCTCATTTTTCAAGGTCTGACCCTCCATCCGATACATTGATTGGTTTGTGCAGATGGAACAGCTTCCGAAATTGCTTCGTGTTCCACTTGGTGTGCGTGATCAAAACTTGAGCGAGTTACAGCCCTTCATAAACGAGATAAGATGGGCACCGTACTCTATTCATAGGCGAGTGAATTGGTCGTTTTGTTCCCAAATTGCAGCGTGCGACTAGTTGCGATTGAAGCCCACTTGTTGGAACCGAAAACCCATGATAGCCAATCATCATGAGACTTGGTCATCCATTAGCGTGACTTTGATAATCCACTTACCAAAGGGATAGACTTACCCAACCAACCCAACGTTTGAATTTCGACCGAGTCTATTTGTTCTGGGAAGTGCTTCCAAATAGGAAAAGGTTGAAACTGCCTCTGGAAGCTCATTGATGTCAAGTACTAAGTCCGTAAAGTGCATTTCAAAGCAACTTGGCATCGGTCATAAATTTTGACATGGGCTTGGTTGAGCAACTCGTAAAAACATCAGAAGGAAAGAGGAAAGCGTGGCTTAAATCAGCCTTTGTTCCTCAATGTTGTTTCAATAAGTTTGAGCCCTTTAGCCAATGGTTGCCAGCATTGTAGTGTGTCCCCCAATGCACTCAATGCACATCCAACATGGTACCAATTGTTGTAGTAGGTCTTTAGTTGGTCTTCTCATCGGCCCAATTTATGAGGGACGAGCAAGCCAACCATCAGGAAAGGCTTATTTCCCACGGGATGGACCCAGGATTGTTTGGTCAGCTGGAATGTGGGCCCGGTCGAGGGGATTAACTGGGAACAGCTGATAGTGGAGATTATTAACAATGGATTAGTCCCTGGTGAGCGCATTAAGTTTTCCGTCACCATCACGAGATAGATGGCCATGACAACCAGGATGGACCGACCGCAAGAGTGTGAAGCAGTTCATTCCCTTGTCGGCCTTTAAGATTAAGACATGGATTAAGGGTCCTATTTTCCTCAAAATCATGATGAACTGAGTGCACAAGATACCCAACAAAGATGGAATTTCGTTTACATTGTTGATGTTTTCCTGTTCGTCTGGCTTTTGGCCAAGATCCAATACTCGTTATCCTGATTTGATTTCTGGTTCGTGGGACTAATTGAGCTGAAGACATGCTCCTCATTGATTGGATCGTGCTTCTCGAAGGTTCAAACTTGTGGGAAAGAAGCTCTTTTGTCCATCAAGTTGGCCTTCAAGAAGGTCATCCCAAATGGAGATTCTGTATTCTACCTTGCCACGTTTGAGAACAATTCAAGAGGTTTACGCACTTTGCCCTGGGGATCCCGAATGCTGTTTAGATCTACCAAGACTTGAGGATTCCAACGAGAAAGAGAGGAAACTTGTTCGATTATCCAAGTTCACAACAGTACGCAGAAATCAGAATTGGTTGAGAGCATTGGTGTTGGTCTGATATTACCGTTTGTTGTTTGGGCGGACGACTCTACAATGGATAGGCAGGCTCAGGAGGAAAATTAGCCCTCTATATTCGAAAAAATAGTTTGCTGTTGATAAAAACAAGCCCAAAAAGGTTATTTCTTATTAGAAGCACCTCCAGAATGGTTATTTTGGCTATTCTCCATTCTTCCCGTGGAAAACTTCTCACTGAAGTAAATTGTACACACCCCTAATTATGTTTAGCTTCTCCACTTGAGTTGCATATAAAATACTTGTTTTTTTGAAACCATGAACGACAGCCTTTTACGAAGGTTTGACCTGTTCTTGGGCTTCTCCTTGGCCTTCTTAGTTTGGGCACACTAGAATGGAAATTTAGTATCACAATACTTAGAGGTTGCCCAAATTTTCTACTTTTATGGTTGCACTTGAAGAAGTTTGAACTCAATGATGGCTACTTTGCGTACATTTGAATACTCAAGTTTAACTTCTTATTAACGTTGATTCCCCTCCTAAAGTCATGTGTTGGACATCTAATATGCTCTAGCATCTCCTCACAATCACTCTTTTCACTTTGATGTTTTAATAGTTCATTGTTTAAAAATCCCTACCTTTTTATTTACCAAACAAACCATTTCAAACCTTGTTGACTTTAGAAAAAAAAACCAAACCTTGCAAGTGCCTAATAGGTAGTTAGAGACATGTGATACTAAGCGATTCAAACCCCCGACTTCATTACCAAAAGAACTGTTTTGAAATTAAAAACATTCATAATATCAAATAATTGTCACTGTAATAAAGAAGTCAGCAGATTGGTTGTCCACAGTTTGAGACGTTCTTTGGTAAACCGCACAGACCTGGTTCTCTGGGTGAGGAGGAACCCAAAAGTCAATTGTAAATTGGATTGCGATGGCAAAACTACTTTTGTTGAATATGTGAAATGGGTATCTCCTCCAGAAATGCTTGAGAAACATTCGATCTCAATCATCCCAAGTGGGTTTTTGTAGCTATGGTTGGCTCTTGGTTGGATAAAGGGAAAAATATACGGATGGATCACATTTTGGAACAAGCAGCTTTGTGAAACAAATATTGCATGTTGGTATTTTAAGGTCAAATTTGATCAAATATCAGAGACGATCGTACAAAACATTCGGAGTCTTCTCTTAGCATGTTATTTGGTATGAAATATGATTGTTATTTTTAATCTGGCCGGGGTTCCGATGTCGAAAACTAGGAATTCTCAATAAGAAGTGACAAGCGCCAACATATTTCAGCTTCAACAAAAATGCAACTCCATGTTTTGGATTATGTACTAAAAACTCCAGATGTAACGTAGATCTGAGTATTGACAAACATGACTTTACTGCATTAAATATTTTTCTGGATATTGCCACTATTCTGAAAATGAAAAGTGACTCAATCTTTCACAGACCGTGGCAGTATCATCTGATCAAATATTTACAAACTTGTGTAATAGAAACTCCATCTTGCCCTTAACAAAGATAGATGTTAGCTTCCAGAACGAGCGGTTGAATAGCTGAATAGTTCGATGGATGTCCCAAAAAGCGGGAAAAAGGCTTGTTGCAACCTGTCAATAGCTCCTTTTCGTTCATTGGTATTCGACTGTAAAACGTGAAAGGCTCAAGGGAATTTTAGTCAAGGCTTGAGAAGATGTCAATATCTTCCTTGTTTCAACTGAGCTGCATAAATGGAAAGGCATTTGACATTTGGAACAAGGAAAGGAGCATGTTTAACCTCGATTCCCTCAGGGGCACAAGAAAGGCCAAATGTATGTCCACCGTAAATCCCAGAATGTGCCGAGAACAATCTCTTTTACTTTGCTGCGCAATACGTTACCGTCGCCTCTCCTGATTTCAGCATCATATTTAGTGGTCATGGCAGAACAGAATACACTTTTACCCTGGCGATGGCTGTTGGCAAAATATCGATGAACACTGAACATGCAGTTGTTTCGCTTATTTTGGGATCTGACAACTGAACACAAATATTGAATCGATCGCTCGAGAGCTGAGCCCAATTGAAACAAACATGTGATATTCAATACGTACGTACGTACTTTGGGACATTTGGGGACGATCTCACGGGTGTCAAACTTCCGGCCATGTCCCCTAGCAATCAAACAAGCTCTCATGACTTGTAAGGACATAAGACGTTGTTCCCGCCCCAAAGTAGTAGTCGATCGATAATAGCCCTATAATTTGTTCCTCGTTCGGCGGAGTTTTACGTGAGAATCGCCGAGTTCTCGAGAAGAAAGAAGATGGGTATACAGTACGTATATTGGAGGCTTGTTTATCACATGGGAATGCAACGCACACCTTTCCAGTTTCATGAACGTGAAGCTCCTTCCAGTCCCGTCGTCCAATTAGTCGTAAATGAGCTAGACCATGAAAATAAAAGTTGGTCGTCGTCCTCATAAAAGACCAAAGAGACCGTCCGTCGTCCACTTCAAAACCGTGGATTACGGTAAACACCCACAAAGACAGAGACAAAGAGTGAGTGAGAAGTGGGTAGAAAAAAAGAGGAACTTGGCACACGGACTTCATACAATTTGGTGGATCCATCCACGATGACAAGGCCCCTTTCCACTTTGGGGAAATATTGTTACGAATTCCCAACATGACTCTGCAGGCCAAGAGGACGTGGCCGTGTGCAATTTCGAGTGGAACCAACGAACATCAGGGCCATTGTTCATCATCGGTTAATTCACTGACGTTCATGTCAAGGAGAGCCTTGAAACTCGGTCCTTTGAAATGCAATGCCCTTTGTGGCTCTTTTAAAAGAATAAAACATATTGTGAGAATGGAAGAGGGATCAGCAAAGCCATTCTTGAAGTAATCATGAACCTCGAAAAAATGATCTGTTGTTAGAATACACTCTCCGGCACTTCGGTTTAATTGCGACAATTTGAAATCACCTCTCAATGTAGGTGCGAACATGTAGGGTCGGTGGTCCAAGTGTAGACTTTGGTGTTTTTAGTAGTTTCAGGTCTCATTGAAGCTGATGGACTTCTATTTTTGGTCCTTCCTTAAAAGTGTGTCATGTTGGGTTATAAAACGACTAACTCCGATTTGCCATTACTTTTCGCCAGAGGGCGCACTAAAAAAATATCCACACAAGTGTGTGAGAGGCAGGCAACGAGGTCCAAAAAAACCAGCTGAACGGTTGTTAAGAATTCTAATAATATTAGTCGCAATAAACGTATTATTATAATCATTATTAAGAATTCTGCTGAGATGCGAGAAGGCAGCCCAAACAAGCCGAAAATCCAAGCGCTCTCCCTGGTTCCAATGTTTGTGTGCTTTTCCGGCTTCAAATATCCATGTGTCACACTAAGCACTATTGTCCTGTTAAAACAAACTATTGAGTAAGTTCATCAAACTCAGAGATAGAGTGATCGATTCACATTAGAAGAAAACCATGTTTGGTTAGATATTTATGGTTTTGAATGGGGCTTTAAAATTCACCAAACCTCCGAGCTTTGATTTTAGGGCTTTCTTGTGTAGTTCGCACGGAAAATGCGTCATACATGTCTAACAAGTGAATGGCCTAAACATGAAAAGAAATCACATTTTCGACTAAAAACGATAGTACTATTTTCTTGGCGAAAAGGAAACAAATTGCTAAAAAGAATCGAAAAATTCAAAACAAAAGCAAGCATGAGGAGAATAAACATTTTCGACTAAAAACGATAGTACTATTTTCTTGGCGAAAAGGAAACAAATTACTAAAAAGAATCGAAAAATTCAAAACAAAAAAAAGCATTAGGAAAATATAGCTATCGTTGTTTTTTTTTTTTGAATAATTAAACTAAAAACCTTCAAGATTCTGAAAGGAAAGCAATGCACGATTAGTTCTCAGCCCGACCGAAAATGCGTTTAGTAGTGCCTGTTCCAACATTGATTGTGTTTGTTATCGCCAGTCTTGAGCGAATCTACCTTTCTTTTAGACCCAAGTGGTCTTTGCTCGCCTTAAAGTTGTTATTGGGGGGCTTATGTGCAAAACCCTGGGGACTGCAGGAACAAACTATATTCAGCCTTGAAAAGGTGGTCTGGATGCATTTCATCAGCATTTTTTGTGCCCACTAAGCTTTGGCACACATTGTGATATGCCCATGAAACGATCCCTTTTGTTCGTGTCTCTTTTGGCCGCTTCCAAAGAAAAGAGGATCTTGTGTTCGTGGGGATTAGACAAATTGGTGGGACTGACAATGGAGCTAGACGTGCCAAACTCCTGTCCTAGTGTCGATCAATTGGGATTTGGAACAAGGTGCCATTTTTGCCATCAAAAATATTGAGTGAAAAAGAGCTTATTTCACGAAGTGCTCAATGTGCGATGAGTGCACAAGGTTGGGTCTTTGTTGGGTAAAGGGGGAAAACATTTTCCCGAACAATAACAAGGCAGCATTATCTGCTTCCAATCCCTAAGGATGAGGCCTGGATTCACCACAACCTCTTCTCTACAAAGACCACGTCACTCTAGTTCGAATAGAGTACGCACATCGCACGAACACACTTACTACTAGTCGGTTCCATTTGGCCATTTCCGAAAGCTTTCAAGTTGGATTTGGGAACGATAATTGCATGGGTTCTCTTCATCATCTACTTTTTCCTTGACCCTTGATCTTGCATTAGCAAATTGGCCTTAGAACTCGGTTCCTTTTTGAGGTTTTGATCAGATGGATTTTCTCGGTCTTTGTCGTTTTGACCGATTTGGGAACATCTCGTACGTAGATGTAGACTCGTACAGTCAGCTAGCTTATTGCAAATGGGATGCCTGGGACAAATAAAATCGGTTCCAAGTTCAAAAGTTCTTAAGCTTGGATGAACTCAACGAGCTCGAATCCTCTTTTGAGGGCAATGGATCTCAGGAGGGATTTAAAAATACCATGTGGAATTGAATTTTTGGGTGCTCACCGTAAACTATGATCATTGAAGTGTGAATTGGTCCAATTCTGAACTTAAGCTGGAAATTTTGGCAGACATATCCAATTTAGAAGCCAGTATAGCATGGTTATATTTTTCTTTTCCACATTTAGAGGAATGTGTGAAACTCTTTAAATATTACAATAAAAAAATGAGCTTGCAATTTTTGTGAATTATTTTAAATGTTTCAAAAATACAAAGAAAACTTGCATGTATAGTCACAGACAGAAATTTGCTCTCGGTTTTTGGATGGTTCTTTTTGCTTCAAGGACGGCTATAAGTTCAACACAAAAATTTAGATTCAAAGGGTTACCGCTTAGAGTTTAAAAATGGAAAGAGCAACGTAAAAAGCCAGCGAATAGTGAATGCAGCTGCCCCAATGCTCCAAAAATACAGTCAGAAAAAAATATTTTCTAAATCAAATATTTTCTAAGTTGTGTCGCTCACTGAATAGCACGACCTAATTTAATCTCTTCCCAGTTTTGATTTTTTGCCCCCATTTCACTGGATTTGTGTATCCAAGTGTTTTTTTTTACGGTTTAGTGGACAAATTTAGAGGTGGAATGAACCTTTGTATGCAAAGTTATTCTGAGCAAACACAATTTGCCTTAAAAAAGTCAAACAGGAAAATGTAGAATTGATCTTCATGGCAAAATGATCGCCACAAAGCCGATCTAGTTGTAAACCTGTCAGAATTACTTTTTCACCAATTTGAAAAGGTTTACAAATATTTAAATTACGGTAAATTCTTTTACAAAAAGACGCAAGTGAATCACATTTGAGATTAATTCCATAAAAAACCGGGTTTTCAATTTTCAAACATATATTTTCTTCAAAAGCCCTAAATATTTGAAAAAAGACGGAATATTGAAGAGATTTTTTTTTTTTTTTGATAACGTGATTATTTGATATTTCTGTCTGATTTTCCGAATTTGTTTTTGGGGCATTTAATGCATTTGACCGTGTTTGGAGGCGTACTTGGCAGGTTTATCTATTTTTTATTTGATTTAAATTTACAATTTTCAGCTTGCCTCAATAGATGGCGCACTCCTTTTCGTTTTTTGTAGTAGTTTTGATTGTGAATGTCTAATCTCAGGACAAATGCCATTTTGTAGATGTTTTTGAATTTTGGGTTCAGTTTGGGTAAGCCCTATTGAGCATTGGTCCTTCATTTCTTTTCCTCAATTTTGCTTGAAATATCTTTTTCTAAATCAAATATTTTAAAATATCTATTTTTCCTTGAAAAAGCAAAATTTCTTAAAAAATCGAGGAAAAATGGATAAATTTTTTTTAAGTGTCTCATATTTTGAAAATTTTATTTCCGGGCCCTAATGATCACTGTAGCAAATTGTATTTTTGAAATCCGACGTGGTTTCAATGGTTCATGCATCATGCTTTAATTTATGATGCCACGTTCATGGTAAACGAAAGTAAGGAAACTCAAGTTAAATTGCTTCATCACGCAAAGCGTTTCCCTCATTGCAATGACCTTCCATAACCATTTCCACCAGAGACCCAAAGAGACACGCACTTCTTCGAATAAAAACGTCTCCATTTGTGTTTGTCGGTTGGCAGCTTAAATGATGTAAGAGATCAAATGATCGCGTACGCACGTGTCGAAATATTAGTCGAATGTTGCATGAAAGCCTATTTGGCCACCAACCTTGTTGTTTCCTTCTAAAATTCGTCTATTTAATGCTCCACATACTAAAATAAGGCCCCTCTCGAGATTCCATTCTTTCAAGTCACGGTCCTTTCTTTTTAGTGCTCTCTACTAAATTCAAGATATGGCCGAGTGAAAGCACGTCACTCTCTGAATAGGTGCATTTCAAGTTGGTGTTATTAAACTCCTTGTGAGATTGTGTCTTTGCTTTTAGAAGTGGGCTTTGAACCTTGAAGGTCAGGTCCATTTGAAGATCATGTGTTGCAAAGTGCAAGGCAACAACTTTGAGGCTCTTCGGTCTTACTTGAGTGCCCAAAAGGAGCCGAAGCTTACCAGGCATACCAATTTTGACGAGTTTCACGAAATTAGAGTGTACTCATTCCCATTTTATTCCTGAGCCAATGAAGAGCCTCATGGCATGTTGTTGTTCCATTTTTCTGTCCCATGTTATTCGAGATGATTTGAGGCCCAGAACTTGTTCTTCTTCTTCACATGTCACATGGTTTGCTTCCTTATCCTGACACATGGCGCAGTTGTCTTGAAAGCTTGGCTTGCCCATGAGACTCGAATATCAGAGAGGACCTTATGATGAATTTGTCCCCCCGGGATTTTTTTTCCCTTTTGCCCACATCTCGCCCAAAGTGAGTACATTGGGATTTCCACAAACGCGGCCTTTGGTCCTTTTAGTCGATAAAGCATGTTCTTGTCTCTTCAGTTCCCTATGGTTTGACAGAGGGAGCTGGAACTTGTTCCTTGGAACTCTTCCCGTTTCCACTCGTGCAGAAGTGCCATCTTGTGACCATTTCTCTAACTGAAACAAGCTCCTTTCTACCAGAGGTATGCTCCTTAGGAGTAATTGAAATGGCAAATTCTGAAGTTGACAAAAATACTTTTAGGCTCAGTAAAAACCTGAAACGCCGTTTGAAAAGTACTCATGCTTTCTGTCAAGATGTTAATCTCTAGAGGAATGCTAGGACTTTACTCCCAAGTCCCAAAGCCAGGCATCTTTAGCGGCCACAAAAAGTCGGTTTACTTTTATGAACTTTCAAGGGACTCTCTTTGGTCACTCTCTTCAATAAAAATCCACCGGTAGAAACTACGCACTTGAGAGTATTGTGCGTGCGACCAATACCAGTCATAAACATGTACCAGATACCCGATACTGAATCTTCCAGCATGGACCCATGAATCACGACCAGAAAATTATGAGCTTGTATCTCCCCTCATCTCGGTCTCCACATGAATTCCATTTCCAAAAGCAAACGAGGCTTGCTCACCTTGCTCCCACTTTTGGATTTGTGGAGCGAGATCCTTCGCAACATGGAAGCCAAGCAACCACCATAGGTTATGGATTATTGTGCCAAGCTCATCTTCTTCTCTCTCTTCTTCTCCTTTGTCTTGGTTCATAATACATCCTCTATGAGGATATCTCCGACTGGCAGGCCTTCTAGTAAGCTAGGCTCTTCGGGGAAGAAGGGCAATATTGACCCTTGTTCCCTTTCTAAAAAAGGTCAAAAATGACCTCGTATTTGCCTCTTTTGTGAGAGGAAAGTGCAGCATATCGCGTGAGCCCAACATGTCTGGTTGACCAATGTCAAATCTTCTTATCGTGATGTTCGCTGATAGGTGATTGAGTTCCGTGTCCACAACGTACGTAAGAAGAACTCAGCACTCTGGCCGAAGTTACGTTCGTTGTTCCATGTTCCCAATTTCTTCTCGCCTTTCTGGTCTTTCTTTTGTATTTTGGTTCGCGTGCCTGGGTTCTGGGCTCCAATTCTTTCCAGATTGGAACCTTTTCGCTGGCTCGATTTTGAGCCAATGTCCAACAGGTTTTCGCCAAAGCTTTTTGAAGGTTCTGACACATGGAGATTCCATTACGAATGAAGTGGCGCAAATGATCCAAGCTCTCTTTAGTATATGAAGGTTTAGGGAATAGAGTCTTCCACACAAGAGTACATGTAATTTGATCCAGAACTAGGGTTGCTTGGTGACGTCAAAAATTGAAATAGTTCGGATACTTCAAAATTGGCATTTTGAACGCAACTGCCTTGCTGAGAGTAACGTGTACTCAAGGCCTGTTTACTTTACCCAATTTTAGGAACATTGGCATACTTACTCTTATAGCCTGGTTATAAGCTTTTTATAACCAACTACAACACGCCTAAATCTGTCTATTGGTATGAATCATTGCCTCAAGACAATAGTTACATCGTCTAGAAAGAACCTTCAGCAGATCCTGGCCATACAACAGTATGTTGTCTCTCACCAAAATATGGAGAGAAGAGCTCGAACCCGAGAAAAGAAACGAGCGAGCGAGCGAAGAAGGGCGCTCACGTCTTCCTTCTTCGATGATCCACTTGGGTTCCAGCCTCAGAGCATTTTGGGAGATTTCTTTTCCTCATTTGGTCCAACGCTGGTAAAACGGCCTCTCGTCTTCAGTCGACGTCCTGCCCATCGAGCGCAGCTTCCGGTGTCAAAGTTTTTGGGTTTACCTTCCTGGTCTTTGGGGATCCGACGTGCGTGAAGAAGGCGTTACTCCAAAGGTGTGAGGTTCCGGATTGATATTCCTATCCCCAAGAGCCTATCCGGGTTGCTTACATACTGTGGAAAGTTTGACAATTGTTGCTTTCTTGGGCCAAGACTAAAGCCTTGGATTCGAGTTTGGAACATGTATGGACCACCGATTGTCAAGAAAATCACCAATAACACCGGACCCAAGTCCCAAATCACACAATTCTTCTCCAAGAGTTTGTAAGTTGAACATCACTCGTACGTATGAGTCACGACAAAATTTGACGGAACAAACGCGACTTGACCAGACTAACTTGGGTGTTTTTTCTTTAAATTGGTAGCTACCTCGTCAATGTCGTTAAAAAGAGCTCTCGTATTTTAAGATCCGCCTTCAATGCCAAAAAAAGACGCGCGAACGGCCCTTGAAAGCTTTATTTTGTTCTTAGAGTCATTAACCCTATAGTTGAAAACAAACGTGAAAGAACACTCGATACAAAATGGAGGCGAAGGACCTTGGTGAAAGGAGATTTTTTTTTAGACCCAGATGTCAATATACCTCGGAAAGGCTTTTCCTTCTCCATGTCAACGATTTCCAATAACACTTTAATTGTCTCACACTCCTCATCATCAAGGGACTTCTCATCTCTTAGCTCAAGAAGTTGGCCAACTTATTCCCTGTCACGTCTTGGTCGTAGTTGATAGTAACCATACTGAAAATAGTAATAAAAATAATCAGATTATGCTTGGCTACTTTGCTAGAGGCTTGAGAGTGCTAATTTAGCTTGGATTGTAGGCCTCAAAGAATGACGTCACACAATTACTGCCCCCTAAGGCTCATTACTCAAGACATACACAATTCGAGAACAAAGACTTCGGGAATGATAAAGTTAGGTTGTGCCGAGAGCAACCCGCTTTGGCTTGGAACCTTTGAAATCGAGACGAGATGGTTGGAGAACGAAACTTTTTCCGCTCTCATCCGAGTACCCTCACGACAATGTTTACCTTGAGACTTCAAATCCCCAAATCCTTCATTGGCATTACGACTAGTACTCCGAGACTCCTACTTCAAGTACTACAACTACTACCTGAAGTGGATGGTTGGGTTTATTGGCGTCTCACCGTGATTCACTTTTTTCTAATACCCTTCTCGACGGACTTACCAACTTGAACAAAGTATTACCAAATGCAGGATTGGAGTCAATCTTCTGTTGAAAATGTGACATTCAAGCAAAGTTACAACGAGTTTCTTTTCCTTCATTAAATAAGGTTTTCACTGGTTCCTCTGGCAAAAAGAAACTGAATTCATTGATTTGAATTTAATTCAAGAAACCATTTATCACTCGTTTTATAGCAACATATGTGTCTGGGACTGCGGAACCAACATTTTACCGACAGTTGCTTTGTCCACAACGAGCTCTCCTCTCTTTTCCGTTTGAGGAATCTCGAATAACTTGTTTGTTTTGAACAAGGTGGCCCGCGTAAATCTTAACACCTGGTTTTTTTTAAATTGTCATGGAGAAGAAAATGCTTTGAATGACCACCAGGCACCAGGTCCCTCTGTATTTTAAATGGATCCAAAATATCGTGGGAAAACTAAATGACCAAGTATTTGTACAAATAGTGTCATTATGAGCCGTAGTTCAGAGTAAGGCTATGTATGGATCTTGCCTTGTGTAGTTAAAATTTCAACCACTTTAGATCAGATTGAATGATACTTTTTTCTCTTGAATGCAAATTTGGCACCATCTTTTTTAAAGTATTCCATGCAAGTAAAGTACTGTCATAATTACTTAGACTTTGGGGCTTTTTGATTTTTATTTGTAGCAAAAATTGTAAATTGTTATTTAAATGATGATTCAAAGTCATGTTTCAAAAGTTATAATTACCGATAAAACTATTAGCATGCCTTGCTCTGTAGCCATTTTGTCGCATACGAACAAAGTCAGAATTTGTTCCGATTTGTTTGAGCTACCCTGTAAACTCCAAGCACTTCAATCAGAGTAATGCACCTGAAAGATTGTGTTCCAAAGTTTGCGACATTAAATTTTGCCAATACCGACAAGGAAAGGGTGAGACATCTCGAAACGAGATTGCAATCACTACAAAGCCTGGAAACCAGGATGTTTTGGTCAATATAGCATAAAAAACATGGATCAAGTTAGCCTTATTGTTTCCATCGTTGGGCAGTTTGTTTCTTGTAATCCCTTGCCCGAGTTTTTGAGGGGTTAATGTTGGAGATTAGACCTTTAATGAGGTGTATCTCTTTTTTCTTACCTTTATGGTCGTGTTATTTCCTCATGGTGACTATTTATGGCCTTAAGTAAGGTTGGGTTGGGTTAGTAACATGAGTGACGTAAGATGAAATGGCCAACATCTGCGGAATAGTTCCTAGAGAGAAGGAACTTGTTATTCTTACCCACAGGAAGTCAAATAAGAGCCTCAATTTGACGGCAAGAGCGGTTAAACATGACCCACTCAATCGAAAATAACCCTTGGTTATTGACTTGGAGTCACGGAAGGGTAGTAAATATGGTTATTCGATGGAATATTCCTCATTATCAAATTTTTAGCTTGTTTGGTTTGCTCAAGAAATCTTTTTGTTTCTGACTTCTTCAGCTATTTGGGACTTTTGAGCAGATTCTAATCAAGTAAATGGATGTCCTAAAGCTAGTTAGAAATGCAACTCAGAATGGATCACGGTTGCCAAGATTTTTTTTTTTACAATTTTCCTAAACTTTGCATCCTGATTTGAGATAGAAAGGAAGAACTAAAAATGTGCATGTTACTTCTAGAGAATGCCCTGAAGCTATCAGAAACAAGATCCAAAAATATCAATTCAGGAGGAATCATGTTCGTTAATACCTGGATCCTAAGTTTGACTGGAATTTGGTTTGAAATCATCAAAAACGTCCTCATTTCTGTTTTTTTTGTTCATACATAAAAGATAAGACACACTTCCTTGGAACTCGGGAAAGTAATATGCATCGCAGAATTAGTTTTCAGATCATTCTTGAGTCCTATTTTTCAGCTGCTGAAAGCTTGCTAAAGTGCTTTGTCCAATAACCCTGAAAGCGCCTTTCTGAAACTATGTGGCTTTCATTAACATCAAAAGTGAGACATAAAAAATGCTCTTTCAGTTTTAAATGCAATGATGTCATCCAGTTTAAACAAGTGAAAAAAGCATTCGCTCGTCAATGCCTGGTCATATCCCCATCAAGAAACAAAAATGATTCCTTTCACTACAACCCAATCACATATTCATATGAAGCAAGCTAAATGGGTAGATGGCGGTAGTGTTGCAATTGATGACGTTACCTTGAAACGG
Source organism: Tigriopus japonicus (assembly GCA_010645155.1). NCBI lineage: Eukaryota > Metazoa > Arthropoda > Copepoda > Harpacticoida > Harpacticidae > Tigriopus > Tigriopus japonicus. The sequence continues at coordinate 6,705,141 of CM021322.1, forward strand.
TGTATATTCGAACTTGCGGTTTCATAAAATGAATTACGAGTCTCAATGACGTTGGAATTGAAGTTGGATGGCGTAGTAGATGTTTGTTGGTCCAATTTTAGAATTGTCTTGGCCAATCCATGTTAAAAGGAACTTAAGCCTGTCTACGTAGTTACGAAATACCTCAATAAAATTGGAGAAACAGTCTTTTTAGTGACATGGACTACCAACACGACCGACGTTCATAATGAGACAAGGGACCCTCAGCCAAAGACATCATGACATTTGTAACAAGCGCAAATAACAATATTTGAAGATGTACTTTGAACACGATTCTCCACTTACTTTTCAGGGCCCATTTAGAGTGAGTAGTTCTTGTAGAAAGATCGGCAGACTGTTTTTATATCATACGTTCTCGATGTTCACCCCAACCCCTGTTTTACTATTCTTTTAAATCACAAGGATTGCCCGACCAATGAACTCATCATGTATCGTTTTTGTTTACTTGTGATGGTCAATAATTTGATTTTCGAGAGTCTCTGGGCCGTTGTTCGTTTGGAAATGTTACCAAAACTTTAGTCTTATGGAACTTTGAGAATCCAAATACTTGGTTTGAAACGCTCTCCTCTCTTAAAGAAATCGCCTGCATCGATACGAAAATAAAACCAACTCAGATTGAGCCTTGTGTGTTTTTCCCAAAGTTCCAGAACCGGATTTGATCTTCAATTTATGCACAAACCTGTGCAACAGAAAAGTTTGACAGTCTTGATCCAGAATTGCTCAGAATCCCATATTTCTCGGAGTTGTCAAATCTGTCAAAAAAATGCCCAAACGTTCAATGGCAATGCACATTTTTCTTTTGAAAATTTCGATATCCGGTTGAGCAACTCTTGTCTACCTACAAGATAATAATGTATTGTATCTCTAGTGAACCTTATGTCAAATCCTCCCATCTGTTGCTCTCGATTGACGAGTGATCTTCTCGTTTTAGACTTCTCACTGAATCCTAATCTAATGTTAATTAGTTCCGCAGTGCTGTACTAGTATAGATCTCATCACCTGTTCTGCACATGGCTATAATTCCCACTTTTATTCTTCATTCACTAGATGGCCCTTTTTCTTTTTTTCTTCCTGATTGCATCTGTGGGTGAGCCCCTGTCGGTTGTAGGTTCCCAAAACCATCCTAGATAAGTAATTCATCAATATCAAACGAGCCAAACTGTGATCAACCGGTTTCTTTGGAATTCTGATGGCTCTTCAAACAGTGCCAAAACTTTGATTGGGAACTTATTGCGAACTTATTTCAACCCCACTATTGTATCATCCTGATTCCGTGTAGTGAAAATATTTTTGCCATAACAATGTTCCTCAATGTCCAAGTTGTTTCCGATCACTGTGGAGCTCATCTTTTTCGTTGTTTGGTTTGGCCATTACATATAATTAGATTAATGCTTTCAAATATTGAAGATAAAGTAGGAAAAGAAGACTCTATGATCGAGAGATTAGTTCCGATCTCTCCTAAGAAGGCCAGGTTAAGGGTGGTCCATCTCGCAATAATAGCTCAAGGGAGTTGGTCTGGTCAAATTGAATATGAGACCATGGTCAGTGAGATGAATGTACGAAGTATTTCAGAGCTTATCCTTCCCATTTCCGTTGAACGTATAAGCTAATCTTTGCCTTAAACAGAATAGATCACCTTCCAAACATGTTACTTTCATCTTCGTTGGAATCCCAATGACCTCTTTTGGAACATATATGTGGGGGTTCTTCTTTTGTAAAGATCTGGATTCAAAGGAATTCGAACTCTCGACAAAGGCAATGCCACAAGATACAACCATCCTTATTTGTTCCAATCAGAACCCTCATGTGCTGGATTTCATTAACAGTGTCTGTTCAAAGAAGTTAATGGAACCGACGTTGTTTGGCACACCTGCTCGGGATTTTTTTCCTCCCTAGCAACTTCTGAGCAAAATCGATGGCTTCCTTCAAAGAGATGGCGATTCAAGATCGACCAAAGTACATTGTTCTCATCACTTGCAATAGCCAATTAGCATTCTGTTTCATTATGGACCGATCCATTTAGGTTAAAAATGTGGCTATCGTGCCGACTGGTTCATTCTAGTCAGGAAATGATGAGTTTTCTTGATGTTGTTCCTCTATGTTTTCGTTGGATTCAAGCTGAGGTCTCCTTCTCAGATTTGGCAATTGCCCGAGCTCCGTTCGGAAATGAAGATGTCAATAGGATTTCACAACAAATGTGACCAAATCAAGTCCTATCTCAGTCTCTATCTGGTAACAACACTCTGTAAAACATTCCAGATCAGCGAATTCTAGTGGAACTTGTCTTAGTAGTGGCTCTGAGGTCATTTGAAACAAGTTTTAATTTTGCTCTTTGTGTCTCTTTGACAGTCATCTTTCCTATCTGAGTGGGTGTAAACTTGATGTGATGTCAATTCAATTAATCCAAGAAGAGGGACAGAGAAAGAGAGAGATGAAAAGTTTTTCTTTTATTTGCAACCGTACTAGGATCATTAAAGACCCCAAAAAATTGGAAAGCCCTCATCTTTCATCAACGTCGATCGTCTGACAACCCAAGGCTTCAATTAGCTTTTGAAGGTTTGGATCTTTTTGAGCCGTTTTCCTCTGATGTACTACATACTAGAGCTGTGCATCGGAACCGACTTTTCGGATCCCATTGGATTCGGATTCGTTCGGATTGACGCAAGAATTTTCGGATTCAGATTCGTTCGGATTGACGCAAGAATTTTCGGATTCAGATTCGTTCGGATTGACGCAAGAATTTTCGGATTCAGATTCGTTCGGATTGACGCAAGAATTTTCGGATTCGGATTCGTTCGGATTGAGCGGCAAATTTTCGGATTTGGATTCGTTCGGATTACGAAAATTCAGTTCGGATTGGATTAGGAGGATCTTTCGGATCCGATGCCCAGCTCTTATTAAATACTCACACACAGCATTGCTAAATGGGGTTTCGCAATCCCCAAACCCACTAAGTTGCACGCCTCATTTGAGAAATGATGTTGTCAGTGGTGATCAAGAAAACATTTGAAGGTCCCTCGAAAAGATTTCCCTCGTCCACTTCTTTTAGCGGAAAAAAACTTTCAAAGGTTATGATGACCTTAAGAGGGAAAGAGGTTTAGCTTGAGGGTTATCGATTTCATATATCTAACATAGGGCCGAGGTTTCCACAACACTTTAGCATATCTTAGCTTTGAATGATAGTTTCACGTGCAATTCCAAGCATTTATTTGGTTGTACAGCGGCATCTTTTTGACGTTATTGAATTAGAGCTTCATATTATTGACTTCGGATGGCCGTTTGTTAACTTGTTATCTTTCACTTGTGAGCAGAAAGACAGATAACTTGTTAAAGTGTCTGAAGCAATGTTTGTTTGAGATACATGGGCCATTAAAGGTTAAAATGTTTTTGAGGTTGTTATTCAGGTTGGCAATATTTATCGTAAATGAATTCTTCAAACAGAATTGAACTAATGGGTGAAAATCCCTTAGATAAATCAAGGATGACTCAAAAAAAAAAGCCATGATTACTTTTAAAGTGCACGTTGGGTCCATCCAATCGGAACAATGAATATTCACCGGAGCAATACGAGGGGCGTACCAAAAAAGAATGTAGATGGGATAATAACTTGAGAACAGTAAGATTTATGTAACCAGTCATTAAAAACTATTTCTGAACGTGATCAAAATCTCGAGATTCAGCCAATTTCCAAAGGTGCGCTTGCTCTTTGAAGCAGGTAGTAAAGGAACCTTTAGGGTAGTTTTTGCCGACCCCTACGAGAGTTTTCTGGAGGCCCTCCAGGTCCTAGATGTTATTTTTTCTAGTTGTTTTTCCTCAATGGGAACAACCAAAGGTTGAAAAATGCCTCATTCGAATTACAAGATGGTCAGCCCAATATTTGGCACCTTCTGTGTATCATGAAGACCTTGATCTTGTTTTTTTTTGAGCGCGAAAAAGTGACACCCTTCTTCCAGGGATCTTGTGATGCACAAATAAGGCTCCAGGATCTTTTAGACTATACCATCTAATAGATGGTATAGAGCAACCTTTGATAGAATCGTAAAAAAGGTTAATTGCCTTTTTTATTCAAAAGGGTCCCCCACAGGCCCAAAATTGTCAGCCCAAGACGAACATTTCTACAAATATTAACTTCATTGACTTTATGCGCCCACATCCAAACAATGCCATACCATACAATGATCGGACTCACTACGTATTTTTGAAATCCGCCCTGAAGTACGGAAGTTCCTGAATGAATCTTGCTTCAACGTATTGTCACCTTCTCAGAAATGCAATTATTTAGATAGCAAAAGCCTGCTTGTTCTAAAGAAGCGTTGAAACCTATTTTGTAAATCAATTTTCTACAAACTCTGTAAACCTGAGGCTAGTTTTTTAGACGCAAAGAACTATTTAAAGATCGTTCTTTGCGATTAAAAAACTAGCCTCAGCTGTTCAACTATTCATTGACATGGTGATGGAGGCTGTTCTTGGACAACTTTCCCATTAACCGGGTCATCATATCTGAAGTGCTCCTTGAATTTTGATCAAAGTTATGAAACAAGGGCCAGAGTTATATTTAACACTTTGGCGCACGATTTTGGCCATTTCGTGAAGCCTAACATTAATTTCAATGGACCTGATACCGAATACACTCCTCGCTAAAAAGCACTAGTAGCTTCAATAGAGCCATTTTGCCCGAGGAAGCAAACTTGAACCAAACTTACTGATGGCTAGCACTCTTTTTATATTACTTTCTTCGAAGAAACCAGAAGATACAAAAAAGAACGTGGGTGCTCAACAAAAAGCACGTTTCTTTCGTCACCATTTACGCCTCACCAATGTCGGATGAAGTACTTGGTGAGTCAAGCCAGTCCCGATTTGCCTCGGGCGATTTTACCGAGTTTCTAATGAAAGTTGGTTTCCCCTTTGGATTCTCTGGGCGATGGATGGCTTTGATGGTAGTGGATTGCTTAAAAATTCGTGGCCCTTGGGGAGTCTCACTACATGTCTAGGGTTTATCGCTCGTCATCAAATTCGACGCTTTATCAAGGTTCGAAAGAGGCTTTAATTCAATAAGGATCCGACCAACAGGCTCAAACTAGATAGAACTTTACTGGATCCCTGCATGGATATAACTTTTCCGAGTAGTAGGGAGAACAAAATTCAACTATTGCAAAGATCATCGCCAGCCTAGCTTCATTTGATTGGATTTTGAAAAGGGTGTAATAAGAAAAAGAAGGAAATGTAACCGCATTTGTGAAAACGGGGCGTTTCAAGAAACCATTTAGGTACGTTTTTCTTAAACGCAAACATCTGAAATTACCTAGCAAATACTGTAAGTTTATGCGCCCTGATCAGCGCCTCTTGTGGTCAAATTGAAACGTAGTTGCCAGCTAGGGGAGTGAGTATTTATGCCACCGTTTCGCAAAAGTTCAGGATTTTTCCCCTCATGTATTTATTTCTTTGTACAGTCAACTTCGGATATAAGGGACCCTGATATAAGGGACTGTTTTGGAAGTCCGGATGATCGATTTCCATGCAATTTCGGTCGGATATAAGGGACGAATTTCGGTGGTCCCGCCGGGTCCCTTATATCCGAAGTTGACTTTAGTGGCATTGTGTTATCAAAAAAGCATTTTTGGGAGAATTTTTTCTCTGAAGATGTAAAACGTTTTCCCAAAGTCATCTGGCAACTATGTTTCAATTTGACCACAAGAGGCGCTGATCAGACATTTTTTGCAGGGTTCATTAGCATCTCGTCATCATTGCTCAGCAACGTACGTTTTCCGCTAGCCCACTTAGATCAGAAAAATTTCCATTTTCAGTTGTTTCGTTTCTTCTGACGCATCCTGCACTCAGCAGTCGATAATGTCCTTGCTGTATTTCATCACCTGACACCTACCTTCCTACTTACCTACTTAGATTACTTTGGATTGTCAAGATCTTGGCACAAGCTTTTATCTCTAATTAAGCACAAAGAGATGTTGCTCCGGCTGGATTAGTATTAGCGTTTTACTTCGAGTCAGTCCTTTCGTGAAGTATTTTTATTGTATATCTGTACTTTAAATGGACATGAAAGTTCAAGTTCATCAACATTGCGTCTAGGATATTTGGAATGTTTGACAAGGACCTTGGTTGGCAAACAAAAATCGAGGATTCGTTCGTTTAGGCTTAGTCTTGTGGCAAACATTCAATCTTGGCTCAGTATGATTGTAAGGACACTAGTTAATCTTGATCTGGCTCAGGAAAACCATGTAGCAATGGCTATTCCTTGTTCCTGCACTTTGCTCTTGACCAAAGGTTTAAGGTCAAGTGGCACGTCAGATATAAAGGAAAAATTACGTTCTTTTCGGTATCAATTTTCCATTGTTCAAAAGAATCACGCATTCGGAATCAAAAGGGCCGTAAGTAGGACAAATAGGATCAATCAATATCAATCTTGAACCAAGGAGATGTATAAGCGATACATGGAGAACCTAATACAATTTCAACTAAGTTCGATTCAAGCTCAAAGAAGATCGAAAAAATTACCATGATCCTTGGAAACTGAATTGAATTCAGACTACATTTGCTCAACTCCAATTGCATGCAATCAATGTCCGGTGTTAATCCATCTCCTCAAAAATAGAACATGAATTAAATCAGGAACCCCTGAAAGGGGTGGACACGAACTCCGATTTTTGAAAAAATGGTATGAGGCCGAGGCTATATTTTGACACGACGTCATTTATTCCTTATTAATGTCTAAAACTGTTGAACATGTGTCTTGAAAGAATTCACGCAAACTTTTTGTGTTAATATTTGTGGACTGGATGTTCTTCACCTTGATTTTAGAAGTCCCAGCACTCTTTTTACTCGTCATGAACTTTTGACATTCAACTCTCCAAAGGATTTTAGTCCTCATAAGAATGAGGAAAATACGAAGATGGAATCTTGCTTCACCCATTAGTCCAACTTCAGTGAAATAATGCTTAACAGAAGTATCTGTGGCGGTATCTGGAGTGTTACTCATCTTCCATCCTCTTCAACACCTCCACAACGCAGGAACCATTTCCATAAGAAAATGAAAGAACAAGAATGGTCTCATTTTGAAACAAGATGGAGTCCAAGTCAGAGATGTTGTTGGCTATAACCATTGAAGGGCACTTTTGACGGTTCTGGATCAGATCAGCCATCTGATCCGGATTGGAACAGGAACAAAGGCAATCACAACGTCCTTGAGACAAAATGAGTGAAAAACATGAGGATTAAAGCCTTGATTGTGGATTTGATTGAAAATGTTTCAAGTCTTGGGGCTCAAGAAGGTCAGGACCACGCAGGACTGGGGCTAAGGGTCCTTCAGGACCAAAGGATCATGTCTTATCATTGCAGGGATAGGCTCTACAGGCTTGATAAGGTTTGATTGATCTTCTTAGATCCCCTTGTCCAGGAATTAACAATCAGATTGAATGAAAAAATCCACACAATTCAATCTTGATGGGAGCATTTCATTCTAAAGACTTTGGGAGGGTCCATGGAATCCGGGTTAGACTGTCAGATCACCAATTTGGGCTGACTGACTCCAAAGGCAGATCAAAATATTGAGCCCATCCATTGCTAGTAGGTCCACCTGATAGGTTTCAAAGTCATCTTAATTTGTTCTTCATTTGATCGAATTCTTGACACTGAGGACTTCTTCTTTCTTTGTTCTATATTGACCTTAATCCGAACGCAAATTCCTCTTGAAAAGGGATTAAGAACCAACTTTCCCCACATACTCTCACCCGGATCAAAACGGGGAGTTTTATCGCACTCGTCCATCACACAACTTGAACAACTTAAGAGTATCTTACCTGTCCTTATTATCCTGAACTAAAAGACACAACCATACAATAAAGGAAATTCGAAAAAGGACCATCATTTATAGAACATGTTATGCCAAGGTGACAATCTCACAACCTATAACAACCTTGATTTCATACAAAGTTTGGCATGTGTTAATTCAGTTCAGGATAATACCTGAAATATTGATGGATGGGTTCAATTGTAAGTTCAAAGATACTAATAAGACGTTCAAGTCGGATGATATATGAGCTCGGAAAAAAAACGATATTTTGTTGTTGATAATTCAAGTAATCGTAAGATATTCTTAGTTGTTCAAGTTGTGCAATGGATGAGCGTAAAGAAACTCCCCGTATTGGTCCGTGGGAAAGTTGGTTCTTAATCCTTTTGCAAGAAGAATTTGGGCTCGGAGTCCGGTGCATATTCGTTTTTTTGCTTTAGTTAGGGCTATCACTTCCGAAGGTTATTGCAGGTAACCTCGTCATCAGATTTCATTTGATCACTTTGATCGTCATCTTGTAGATTAGACACCTTTGTGGGTTCATTCGCACTCCATGATGTGGTCATTCATTCACTATTTCATTCACTCTTTCTTGGGTGAACTGGATGTCTTCGAAACACCAACATCGGACTGATTTTTGGGCATGGCGTTGACCTTTACCAAGGCTAGGACTTGGCTGGACCCGCTTGAAACACAGGGAACACCGATTGGCGCACTATCTTTTGGAATTTTGGTCGATTTCCGTTTGATTTTCCGCTCCCAACATGGCGGTTCGTTCTTCTTGTTTACGAATCTCGGCCTCATACCGGAGGTTGCGTGCCGGAGAAATTCCGCGAGTTCGCATCCAGTATTAATACTATTATATAGGTTATCCCTGATTAAATGAAGCCGTTTGAAATCGTTCCATTTCTTCTTTGATTGTGAGGCACCATTCATGGATTGAAGCTTTGAAGAGGCAAAACATAATGCGAGTAGAAATCACGAGACGTGCGATGAAAAACATGAGAATTAGGAACCGGAAAATATTTTTTCTTGGGTGTGGAGCAGAAAATTCAGACGTTTCATGGGGGGATTATCAGCTGACCTTACTCCCTGAAATGTCTAGAATATATGTTGCAAAGCAAAGACAAAAAGAAAATCCAGCTCTGATGATATGGTAGATTTTATTGATTCTAGACATGTAAAGAAAGGAAGAAAAAACATCATTTTAGACCCAATACTACACCTTCCCTGGGCATTTCTTTAAGCCATTTTAAAATTTCCACTCCTCGACAGTAAATCATGGACCAATTTGAGGCCTTTCTTGAGATCTTGACAAATTCTCAGCGTTCTGTGTGCGCTCAATTTCAACGTGGACCAGCTACCTAATTATGTACGAGAATTACCCACTTTTCAAAAATTTTAAAAAAGGTGATTCGTTGGAATTCCCCACAATTTGACTGATCTGTGTAGACTTGTGCATGTGTAACATTAGTGCCTATATTATTGCAATTCCTGACCGTTTTTCCATTTTCTTTCAATTTTCCAATACTCCTTGACCGTCCTTTCTGATGCTAGAGTGGAACAAATCAATAAGCAAACAAACAAACAAACAAACAAACAAACAAACAAACAAATCATAACTTACAAGGTTCCAAGGTTGGAATCACTAATCGGGTTGATGCAAGGCCGCGTGCTTCATCTAGTCAAGGATCCCCATGAAAACAAACCATATGGTTTATGGGGAATCCTAGGGATCTCACTTTTTATACCCAATAACACTTCCTCAGATTATTCAAATCCAGTACGTTCGTCTTTTTTTCAAACCCTTTTGAGTCCCTAAAAACATACATACAAAGAATTGTTTCGCAAGATGAAAGATTTCGCAATTTCTGGAGGACTACCGACCTCTTGCAGGATAAAACAGTAATATGAGCCGTCTCATGGGAATGGGTCACAAAAAGGTTTTACCAGAAAAAAACATGGCTAGATCCACGTGACATGTTCCGAACTGGAACATCATCCGTGATATATTTACAGATTGTACTGAGAGTCTACATCTAACAAGGAAGTCCCCGTAAAAATCAAAACAACGCTAAAACTACTCTTAGTTGTGAAACACTAAGTATTGGCAATCACAGATATCAAACAATCACACATTGGCACGTATCTTATCTGACACGCTTCTCAAACCTGACGACGTACAAAACAAGTGCTGGTTCCGTATTGTAATATAATTATCCCCTCTGTTTTGTATGTGTCAAATGAAACAAAATGCCTGGAGAGAACTAGAACCAGAAAATGAATGGACACGCTTCAGAAGAGGCACATCAAGGGTTGTTCACTTTTTCTCATTCGTGCCTGGATCAAAGTCCAGTCAAGCAGCGGCCCTTGATGAAATTTCCTTTGAAATCGTCTCAACGCGGGGGATCAAATCTCGCGTTCCATTAATTTGAGCGTACTTGAGCACCTACAGTACCTCCCCACACACACACACACACACCCTACCATTGGCTCTTCCAAGAGCAACTACTAATAACCAAGTGAACGTGGAATCCCGACAAGGCGGATGTTCAGTTTCATTTGGCGAGTGCTCACAACGACAACCTTCAAAGGTCCTCTTGACTGGTTCGTTCGATCTGTTCAAGAAAGTTCCTGTCAGATAGATCTTCTTTCGGCGCTTGGTTCGTTGATTCGTGGCATGTCACACTCACATTCGTGCCTCTAATCAGTGGGCGTGATCCAAAGTTCTCAGCACAGGGTTCGGAATAGTCGTGCCTTTCAAATTTTCAAGTTGACAACCGGTTGACAGATCACGAACTAGATCTATCATTGTCAAACTTGGCTCATTTTTAATAAGCTTGAGATGCGTTCGAATGGAATCCTGAAAGACTTGAAGCAGGAAGCTTGGCGATTATGGGTCAAGCGAGATGATACATCCATCCCTATTGTTCCTGTGAACAAGACTTCCTTTTTCGCTAGAAATGACATTTAATTAGGAATTAGCCGCCATCCTGACCGGAATTCCTGGTTTCCCCGGATGAAAGCGACAAGTAACCTTGTTCTAATGATTAGTGAGCTCCTTAAAGGTTGTTTGAGGGCTCCTTGGGATTCAGTTCAATTGCACTTGACCGCTCAAATCCAAGTATTTTAGCCTACTAAGGGTAGATTTACTTCGTTTATTGAATAGAACCTTGATCTGGGAAGAAATAGAGGAGAATAGATCATTTGTCCTCGTATTTAAGGACAAATATAAAATACACATTAACGCCTTTTCAGTACTCTAAAAACAACTGATTTGCCTGACCAAAAAAAAAAACTCTGGCCTGGTTTTGGTTCTGGTAGAATCGAAATTTCCTCTTTAAAGCGTCAACATGTGACCTAAAATCAGACTTTTTTGAACTCCAAATGTCCTTGTACTTGATCTCAAACGATTGGGTTCACTGTGTTTTGGGTCCCATCGGGTTCTGCAAATGCCAAAATAAATTGCAAATACTTTTGGTCCACTCAACCAACCAATAGACAAGCTAAGAACAAATGTCCGTCGTCATAAAGTTTGGAAATGCCTTTCCGAATCTGACAGTCATTCTCAAGGGATCCGAATCCACCTTGTCAACTTGAACATCGCTTCAGGAAGTGCACAATCCAATGGAAGACCGGCAAAATTGAAGTGCGAATTTCCGAATTTGTTACCAATAGATCAAAGAGCCTCTCGGTGTGTCTCTCTCGACTACCTACATAATACTCGTGAGGTGTTTTTTATCATGGCTTTGCAGCAGTTCCTTCGTCAAACCAATGCAGCTTTTGTGGCTCCTTTACATGCTTACATTGTTGAAGCGTAAGTATTTCGAAGCTTTCTCGGATCGTCTTCAGTTCACATTCCCATATGTGGCTTTCCAACTACCGTACCTACCTACATACTAGAGCTCAAGGGAAAACGAAGAGACTGAACAGAAAATGAGAACCGAGAGTGTTCACAATCGTTTTGATCTCACTCTCGACGTTTGTTAGTCAATATTGATCATCGATGGATGAGGTTCCTCGCAAAAGATATTCGAGATTTCTCTTGCCAGAAGCAGGTCTTTGTACTGCTTGTACGTACTTTCCGATGTGTTCTACTCAAAAACTCGATCAAATGACAACAGGTTTTTGACAAATCATTGGTTGTGACAGTTATCGAAGTTGTGGTTCAGCATTTCTTGCTTGTACGCGAGTTTTGGCGTTGCGGAAATGAGTCCGTATAATTGTTGGTTCCACAAGTAAAGGAAAAGGAGATGGGTTTTCCAAAGATTGTATGATCCAGGCTAAAAACAACCAAAAAGCCAAATCCCTCGACCCAAAACATTCCAGCACTGTCTGTGAACAATTCATTTGATTGGATTTTGGACGTCTAGTTTTGGTCTAGTGAGCAAAGTCTCTCGACAAAACAACTTTGCTGGTCTCTGTTTACTCACGATTCATTTCTTATGTACTAATTCAATAGAATGACTAAAAATCATTTTATGTAAGCCTGAAACCCGACACGAAGTTAAATTGATCCTGCAATTTTGCGTCATGAAATTACTCTGAATACGAAGCACTGAATAACCTGGAGTAGGAGCCTAACGATAAAAAGATTGATTTTCAGACAAATCACTACGAACTACGTTCTTATGCAAATGAGACCTGGCATACTTTTCACTTCTCAGTTTAATCTAATGCGGGATAGAAGTTTTTTTGGCATTTTTTCTCAAACATGTACCGAAGAGGAAATAGCTAATATGAAGCCACCCTTTTGTAACGAAACAATTACCAGAAGAGGACTGAACTTTGAGAGCGCATAACTTTTGACTCTGACCTTTGATTGAGGTGTACTCTGAAACATGTAGTTTACCCAATGCAAATCAGATTTCATCTGCAAAGGAACGTAATTTACTTCATCCCATCGGTAGTCTCCCACTCCTGTAAATTTAGTGCTTCTTCTTTGAATCACCTCAGAGCTTGCTTACGCTGTCCTTGCAATAAAAACCAAAAAAAAACTTAAAAAGCAATTTAAAAAATGATCCAAGCTCCATTGCTGACATTCATTGACTAAAACCGGGCACTTTCTCTTTCTATTCCTTATAGGTCAACCGGTGTTCCCAATGGAGGAGCCACAGGACCTCCGACGGAGGAGAAGAAATCCTCCAACCCAGCCGTAAGTCTATGCATATACATTTGTAAGTCTTTTAGTCATCCATGTGTCTATGTCGTGTGGAGGTGTGCGGTTTATGGTTCGTGTCAGACTTCATCCTAATTTCATGAAATGCCAACAAGTTCAAAGTTATCCGGTTGATTGAACTCATGTTTCATGACAACCCTATTAATCGTCAATTATGGTATGTCTCAAGGCACTGGAACCGCAATTGTTCCTTATCATGACATAAGCAAGGCATCACTATATCACAAAATAACTTTTTTTAACATTTTGAGATGAGACACAATTCAAAAAAGGTTCCATTCATGGCCACAATTGGATCGTGCCTCGTCAAACCCGAATCCATATAAAGAGTGCGGGAGTCTTTTGCACTTGTCAATTTGGCACCTCTGCCATTTTAAAGGGGCCAAGTTTTCTTTCTTTCGTGGAACGACAATGAGGACATCGTTCTTGTTCCAATTTGACAAAACGAGAAGAGCAGCAGTCCTTTAGAAATTTTGCAGAATTGATAGAAACTTCGTTTGAGTTAGGATGAAAGACTTTGAGTTCCCCAAAAAGTTCGCTAACAACTCTCCTCCCACTAGAAAAAAGAGAAACGCCGAAAATGCCGCCATCGTCGTTATTCTACTGAGTTTGACTGCCAATGAGGTCGTCCTTAAAGTACCATTCATTGGAGATTGGAAATTCCAAAATTGTGCACATCCGTTTATCAGGCATGGCTTGACAGAATTGACTTTGTTGTCGTTTCAGCTGGCGTTTTTCAACAATCGCAGTATCTCCTTGGTGGACATGTACACGGACATGGGTGAACCCACCGAAAAATGCGGCGAGCTCAATTTTGGCCTTGAATATGATTTCGCTACCCAGACGTTGAAGCTCAAGATTATCCAGGTAACGTTGAAGGGCATTTAAGATCCCATTTCCAGTCAGAGAGGCGTTCTCTTCCTCTTTTTTTGGTCTTCGTATCTGGGAGAGATTTTTAGACATGGTGAATTTGTGTGGGAAGACCAGAGTCAAGAAGGCTTTTAAGATTTGCTATCAAATTCAAATGGAGAAGGAAATGGGATTTTGTGCTAAGTAAGCAAGCATCAAAGGAAGGATCTCTGCCCAATTGGTTGTGAATGAGTCTTCCAAAATAATTCTTTAAGACATAGGCCATCCATTCTGCCTAATGTCAATTTACCGTTTGAGTTGTAACCACTGGGTCTAAGAAGGACAGAATCGATGAATATTCCGCAAGTAAAAGGGACAGAAATACAATTACCAAGGGACTAAGTCCCTCGAGCAGATGGGCCAATTGCTCAAAAAGTTTCCCGTTTGCAAATTGAGGCGGAAAAAAAAGAATCGATCATTTTTTTCCGTCTCGCCCAAGAACTCGCATTCATTCATCCCTTTTTTTGGCATCTCAGGCTTCCATTGACAGAATTACATTTGTGCGGACAAAAATAAAGTTTCAACTTCTGTGCTTGTAGTGAAGGAGGGAACTCTAAAACATATTTTTAAAAGAAATAAAGCATCTTAACGATCCTAACTTTCGGAACTTTTTTCCTCGTACTGCAAAACCTCTTCTGTCTGTTGCTTCCCAATGTTCGTAAAATTCAAGTACAAATTTTCCTTGTATTTTGTCTCAAAAAAGTATTTTGTATCCTATTGAATAGAAACTAAAAGTATTGACGCACTCTTCGGATTGGTTGACAAACTGTCGATGTAGAAGCATTCCAAAACCATTTATTACCAAACCACTTCGGTGGAAATGGGCCAAGTCAACCATTGAATTCTGCCTCACGCTTGATTGATTTTTAACACAAAATACCACTCCCATTGCTTTTTTAATATCAGAGTGGGAGTTGATCCAGAAATGTGGTCCAAGGTTCTTTTAGCAAATGTTGTAAAAAAGCAGGACGAAGCCCCAAAAATTGGGGAAACCACCAAAAACTTCCCGACGTCAAAGAGGCCAAACTTTTCTTTCCTAAATAAACCCAAGCATCTTCTGTGAGTCAAGCTAGTCTTGTAAGTACTTCTGGTCCCACTGAAAATAATGAAACCCAAGTGTATATTGCCACTGGTTCCACCAATATTGGAACGGGCTGCCGAGTTTTTGTCACATCCCTATTGATAAGATGTCCATTCAGCCGAATTTGAATATTGGAACCCTCCCTCCAAATCCTTGGAACTTACCCACTAAAGAAATTTTAAATCCCTATGGAGCAACAGTTCCAACTGGATCCAATTTGGGAACAGTCAAAGGATCTAAGAAAACGTCTGGCTCAACAAGTACCACGTATAATGTTCAATAGTCTCCGATTCTCAAGTTAAATTTTCGCGTTGTTGTTTCGTCCTTGGCTGACATTTAGGCACGTGACTTGGCTGCTAAGGACACCAATGGATTGAGTGATCCCTACGTGAGAGTTACGCTCCTTCCCGACAAGAAACACCGATTGGAAACCAAAATCAAGCGACGAACTTTGAATCCACGTTGGAACGAGACTTTCTATTTTGAAGGTGAGTCTCCTCGCCTTCTTTGAACAGATCCAGACATGGATCTTTGTCACTCATCTGTGTATTTTGTGCAGGCTCCTGATATTTCTTCACGTCTATCACATTGTTCGTTTCTAGGCTTCCCTATAAACAAGCTTCAGGCGAGAGTTCTCCACCTTCATTGTTATGACTACGACCGCTTCTCTCGAGACGATTCCATTGGTGAAATCCATCTTCCACTTTGTCAGGTGAGTTCCAATCGGGAACGGTTCTTCTTGGCAGAAGCACCTTGTATTTTCCGAGTGAAAGCTATGAATTTAAATTTGAGTTATGGTTGAGGTGATCTTGAGTCAAGAGGGATTGTCATTTGAATGATGTCAGTCTGTGGAAAGGATGATGGGATGAGGGGAAGCAGGAAATTCTTTGGAACCCAGTGGAACTTCCACCGTCAGATTTTCATCTTATCTCGACCTCGACGGTCGCCCTCAAGGCGTTCCTTTTGAAATGGTTTTTATCGCAAAATGTACCATAATGAACCTTTTGCCGAAAAAGTAGACAGGAAAATCTACACAAAGGAGAAAAAAGATCCTGAAAGTCGACAATTCAAACACGCCTTTTAGAATGGAGTCTTTCCGACTCTTGAGGCTCTCCCAAAGATTGGAAGAATGGGAGAAGCATTGCGTGAGTGTGTCTGTGTTAGTACTCCGGATTGATGATGGATGTGAAAGCTGGGGATTACTGGTTAGCACTAATTGATGGTAAAGGCCAACCACGCTAATATACTCTGCTGGCCTTGACCATGTTCGACCGTCATTTCTCATCCTTGGTTCTTGTTATTCGTCCTCTTCAGGTTGACTTTACATCCAAGCCCCAATATTGGAAGCCTCTGTATCCGCCAATCAAGGAGAAGCTCGGCGAGCTGCTTGTCAGTCTCACTTACCATCCATCAAAGAACACCCTGAGCATTGTCATACTAAAAGCCAAGAATCTCAAAGCCAAGGATATTAACGGAAAATCAGGTACGAACCAAAGGATTGTTGGATGGTCCTAAAACTCTTGTGTCAAATACCTCGGAAAGTTTCCGATGCTCGTGCAAGAGGCACGTTTTGGAGGAAACCAATTACTTGGCATCATCAATCAGGAAGTTGGCCCATTACGAAAGAAATCGGATCCGTGAAAACGGCTTCTTCACAAAATGAATTGATGCGTGTGAAACCGAGAGCGATATGCGGAGATGGAACTTTCGGAAACTGTTTTGTTAATCCCTTCAAGAAGGACGACGTATATTCCGAGCTCGGATTTCAAACCTTTTTTAAGGGCTGAAATGAGATCGGACTTTTCTATTTGGTCACGCCCGTCTTTGACGAAGCCCCGCTAAACGAAAACACGTCAGAAAAAAGGAATTCCCTAGCGACACATGATGTCTTTTACGTATCGAGAGCTAGCCAAATAGATTGGAATCATATAAGGCTGCAAAAAAAAGTCTTAATTCATAGTGGAACAAGCATAAACCACTGTGCGGATAAAAGAAATACAGGTTGCGGCCGATCATTGAATAACTAAGCTTTTTGGGACAAATTTTTGGATTCGCCAAAGCCAAATTTCTAATGCGGTGATTTGACTTGTCCAGTCACCTGAAAATGATCCCAGGGAAGACATGGTCAGAAAATCAAAATAGAAAGAAGTAGAACATACTTGTCGATAAAAACAAAATTAATATGGTCATTAAGGAACAAGGGTCTCTATGTCAACCAAAGATCTAATAATCCTTTTGATCAACATCAATGAGAGATTCCGATTAAGTTGCTTGGTAAAGCTTTATGATTCCAAGCATGGTTATGGGGGCATAAGGTCAATGAATTGGAGGGTTGTTTTTACTCTATTTCTGATTAAGTAAGTCGAAATAAAGGTGTTGGACAGAATGTTATATAAAAACATTAGCCGTAATGTAGAACAGTCTGGTAAGAATCAATAGCCAGCTGGAGCACTCATTCGTTGAAGAGAACCCTAAAAACCGGCAGAAAGAGGCTTTGAATGAGCTGCTCTTCGCTTGGAACTGTCATATCTGTCTGGAACAGAAGTTGGTCCAACAAGTCTCTCGGAAGAGGATCGTAGAACTTCTAAGGGACATAAATTGTTTAGTAGTATTAGTAAAAGACTGTCTACATCTCGTCAAATGGTCGATAAATTTTAGCGCTCCAAACAAAAATTACTTGTTGACAAAACCGGCTTTGACGTGCATAACTTTTCAAAGGCATGAATAATTTTTCCCCAAAACTTGGACCAGCTAGCTTTTATGGGAAAGAAATTATGCAAAACTTTCTTCCTTAAGGCTGTATTTTCTTATCAGTTTGTATTCCGCCTTTGCGTTGGTGAGTACCGGGCTTGAAATTAGATTTGGATGAAGACTTTGCTTTGTAGGCTAATTCTCGTCACAAGAGGGTTAAAAATGAGGCAAAGGATTCGTACGAGGAAAATGGACCCCGAAACTTTTGAAAGAGGTTGCCGGGATGAGAAAGTTCCTTGGGAAACATAATGGAATTTCTCGGCTGGATGCAAAGTGTTATTATGTCGGAGCAGGTTTCGCTAACCGACAGACAACAAATTCGTTGTTTCACATTCAAGCCACTTTTCTTCGCTTTCTCTGCGGTTTAATGCACTTGAGAATTTGCCAAACGGGCCAACCAACCATCACTTGCTCGTGGAAACATTTAGTGCCCCATTAAGGGTGAAATAATGGGTTGCTCATTGGCGAACCGTTTCTAAGGGAAACCGGCAAGGTGCAAAAAAAGAAAAAAATAGTAAAAGTCCCATCTACAATCAATTCTAGCAATCCTAAATCGCTTTAATTTCAGTGGAATTCAATGTTTATTTTTGCTCGCTTCGAGTTTGATTTGTGACAATTCCGTATAACATGGTTAAAAAATTTGACCCGACCATCAGGTTGAAAAAGCCGAAGGAACATCCACATCCAGCCCCAAAAAGACTAACAATACCAAAAGCAATGAGATCTAACCCCGTTTGTTTTCTCTTGGCTCTCCAAACAGATCCGTATGTGAAAGTGTGGCTCATGTTTGGCGACAAACGAGTGGAAAAGAAAAAGACCCCCGTGTACAAATGCAATCTTAATCCCATCTTCAACGCGACCTTTGAGTTTGACGTTCCGTGGGAGCAAATCCGTGATTGCGCCTTGGACGTTCAAGTCATGGACTTTGACACCGTGGGCAGAAACGAGCTCATTGGAAAACTCTGTCTTGGATGTAAGTACGCTCAGCCCAACCACCACACCAGTGGGCATTTTGTATGTTGTTAGCCCAAGTTTCTTATGCGGTAACTGAGAAACCCATGGTGATTAGTAAGGAATCGATTTGGATAAATTTGATGTACGTGTTTACAGAAAGCATTAAGTAGTCCAACATGATTCGTAGGGCCCGGAAATATATTTTGTAATATTTCAAAGATTTCAAAGATTTTTCTCATTTTTTCCTCGATTTTTTAAAGTAATTTGGCTATTGCGTGGAAAAATCAAATATCTTGATTGTTAGACAGGAAAAATATTTCAGGTAAATTTGAAAATATGTCACAACATTTTGAGATCAAGTGGTTGCTTTCACAGACCGAGGTCATATTAATTGCACTAATTCAAATAGCTTGTGCGTTACCAACATAAAAGACCTCAGGTTTAACCCACCTGATTCGAAAAGCGAGAGTACAGCAAAATCAAGTTTGATTAACGTGCCTCAAGTATATACTCTCGACAGCTGCTGTGTTTAAAACAAAGGGGCTGCGGTGAGTATACACTCGACAATCGTTAATCTGACTTGATCTTGGTATACTCTCGCTTTTCGAATTAGGTTCGTTAACATGCGACTTAAAGTCGAATTACAGGCCTGGAGTACATTGTCTGAAAAGATGATGTGGTCACACACAACAGAAGGACTGTTAATGAGGGATAATTGAATTTTTTAAAACAAAGCAATGACCACGACACCCAATATTACTGCATAGTTAAATTGTAATGATATTAAAGCCAAACTAAAATAGAAATGTATTGCTATTCCGCTGCCTGTGAACGTTTCTAATAAGAAGTCTAGAGGACATATTAATCGATGAAATAGACCCTCTAATATGCCTTCTCAGCACAACAGCTGCATTCCAAACCATGAACATGAGTCTAGGATATTCTAAATAATGTTTATCATACGTTAATATCCGACCTAAAAAAGGAGCTCTTTCAGTTATTATGGACAATGCCACTGAAACATTTTTGTGACTTAAAATCGTCAATCACGATGGTTCTTTGAGACTATCCTTGGACTGGCTTTGGTTGCACATTGTCTTCCTTGTACTTTTTTAGTGGGCAGAGTTTTGGCCTCCAAAACATCCAATAATCAACCTCTTCCATAGTGGGAAATCCTTGAAGACGCATACTGTGAATAATAAAAGATAAATCTTTCATGATCCTGGTGTTTCATGATTCTTTTTTGCTATTCTTTCAGCCAAAAATGGATCGGGACCCTCCGAGACAAAGCAATGGCAAGACATGATTGCCAAGCCTCGACAAGCGGTTGTGGTGTGGCATCGACTCAAGCCTGGAGACTAAATGAAGAGATCATGTTAGATATTAAGGAGATCAAACCGAAAATGTTGTTGATTGACCGGGATCAATCCCATCATATCCAGCCCAGATCATTCATTCACTTATTAGTTATAAAGGGTTACTTCTTTGACAACTCAACCGAACAACGATATTGATATTGATGTATCAAGGTGTCATTCAACCACATCCCTGGAAGCCAAAGAGGTTGTCTCTCCAATACCCTGACCAAGACATTTTCTTTCAAGTATTATCATTATTTTATAACTATGTTGGATGGGATGTCCGATTGCTTAATATTTGAAGAGCAGCAGCTTAGTACATAGGCAAGCGAAAATTGTTGTCTGTAGTTAATTAACTTAGAGAGAGATTAAAAATATGATATGATTTGGCCACCCTCGCTAGCAGCGACAAACAAGCCTTCGGAATTAGAACGAATCACCTTCTTTTAGCAACGACACCATTCCACAAACAGTTCGATATACATATTATATTTTGATGTATAGCCGGATGATGATGCATTGTTCAGTATTTTAGATGAATAAACTCCCAAATATCCCATTTTTAATGTATTTACTTTCTCAACAAGACGGTTTGATTGCTCATTGCATGAATGGTTCATAAAAATATTATCTTATCTTGGATTCCTGTCGCTGATAATTGATAAGGAGCTCACTTTTTCGCATTTTGCTCGAGCCAACCATGACGGAAAATGACTTTTCAATCCCTGAGTGAGTCATCATCGGACTGATATCGATTGGAACTTTTTTTCAAGTAATTGTCGGATTGATAGCGTCGATCATCTACTCCGTATTGATGCTCTGATTGGTATTGCGTTTCATTGTCATACAGAATTTTCCGAAGGGAGGTTTTCAATTGCGACGTGATAACAAACTGAATGACGTGAACCACAAGAAGGACCAAACTAACGCCTGCCATGGTTGCAGACCATGGTTCCAACCACCAAGCCAGTTGTTGGGCACAACCATAAGGATATTCACCTCCTTTAACCGGGTCTCGACATTCCCACGGAACGGGCTTCAGGGCATTCGAGTAATCTTCGGAACCATTGGCGCCACAACACCCAACCTACAACAGAGAACTATTTGAAAGAAATTCCTTTCCAGAAAAGTACCATGATATTCAAGAAGTTGCAATTAATCACATAAAAAGGCTTTTTTGTAAGCGACTATTTCTATAAATGTGTTCAGTTCCATTTACTCAATTGGAGCTCTTGAGCTTTTTTGTGCTATTTCAGCAGTATGATGCGTTTTTCCTCATCGGTAAGCCTTTTATTTGGCCACACAATAACTGTTACCCGTTGTTAAAAATTAATTTTCGAATCAACAGTTGCAAAAAGAACATGTGTAAATTGATTTTATCAAATAAAATTTGATCCTGTTTTCTTATAAGATCCTCAGTAATCAATGTACCGTCGAATCTCATTTTAAACAACTTTTCTGTCAGCGGCAAAATGTAGCTTACGTATATCGAGATTTTACTTATATTGAGACTCAAGAAAATTTGATCAAGAAACGATAAAAAGTACAGGAAACTACTACCTCACCTTTAAAGAACCTTTTAAGCTTACTTTTATAACAACGAAATCTGATAATAACTCAAAAATTTAGCTTTCAAAAATAGTCATTAAAAGACACAAATTGACATTACAAGTGCATGTATTTATATCTCCATTACAAAGCTCAAGAACGTGTTTCAATCTCAGTTTGACAGAAAAAAATAAAAGAAAAAAGAACAATTTTGCCTTCAGGATTAGTAAATTATTTAACTTATACAAAGACAAACAACTTTTTAAAAAAATTGAGCCTTCCAGGCTTTCATAATGATGAATTTTTTTTGCTATTTTTCTTTGGAATATCTCAACTGTAAGTCTTCTATTCTCAGTTTGACCTTAAATTACCTCAAATTTGAAAGACTTTCTTAGGATGACAAGACACTGCCTTGGGTTGTTTATTTTCCATTAGGTTTTGCTTTGGCAGACACAGAAATTTGTTTCATTTTCAAACATTGCAGATTTGTTGATGAAACTAATATGTGCGTATATTATATTTTACAATTGTCGATAAAATAGACATAGACGTAGATAAAATGTTAAAATAGACTTAAAAATAGTTCGTGTTGAGTGGCATTTTGGACAATCTTTAGTGCTTTTAGGGTTCAAAACGCAATTTTTCGTTCTTCTGGCTCGAACTCGAACTAGGAACATCACAGGAATGAGAGAGCTCTCGTATTGGGAGAGGCTCCAGAAGTTAGGGCTGTACAGTTCTCAGAGAAGGTATGAAAGGGATCTGATACTGTATGTTTTCAAGAGCATTCATGGGCTCTGTCCTAACCCAGGATTTGAGATCAGTTGTAGCTATCTTAGAGGCTTTATGTGTGTTCTGATAGCACCTCCAAATCCAAGGGAATCCAGGCTAGTTCGAACAATGAAGTCCTCCTCCCTTCTTTATCGGGCTCCTTCATTGTTCAATTTGTTGACCATTAGTCTTTGTCGGGAATATGTAGGAGCTGATCCTCTAACAGCATTTAAGGCAGGATTGGACACATTTTTAAATACTATTCCTGACCAACACACTATTCAAGGATTGTTTAGATCTGCCAACAGTAACTCATTGGGAGATCAAATTTCATATAAACGTTAATTATTGAAACTATATTATTGATTAACTCTCTTTACAGGGAATCCCATTCCTTGTAGCGGTTTTAAAAGTCCTCCCCCTCCCTCAAAAAAAGAAAAAAACTTGAAAAGTGCAAGGCGCGAGAGCCCAAAAAGTGCCCAAACGGGCCCCAAAAAAGCGCAAAATTTGTGCAAAAGTGTAAGATATAGAAGCAATGAATCGATCCTTTTAGAAATGCTTTGGTTCGTTTTGTTTTGTTTTGTGTTGTGACCAATTTAAACAAGAGAAGTTGGCCAAAAACCTTGAGAATGTTTCTTACATCGAGATTGAGGAAAAATGGAATTTTTTAAAATTGAGAATTCTTATGTAGTAAAATTTTGGTCAGCGTGGAAAAGTTGATTATATCTCGAAAATTGCTTAAACTGAGATTGCTCATATCGAGATTCGACTGTACTTGAATCTTGTGCTTGTTAGCTTTACAAGGATGTGAGATTAAATGCTGCTTTGCAAGCTTGACATATCAAATTTGTGACTCTATAAAAATCTTTTAAAGTGTATAAGAGTAAAACGTACATATTCTTGAATGATACGGAGGATTCTCATGGCCCTCGGATCATAATCCACTCGATAAATGAGCGCCTTGAACACCACCTTTAATTGCTCTGTTAAGACGTAGCTCTCCTCAACTCCGTACACGAGGATGACCACGCAACCGGTAAACTCAAAGAGCATGCAGCAAACGAAGAGAATCTGGCTGAAGGTTAGAGCGCCCAAGGAGTCGTAGAAAATGCCCGTAAACTGTAACCCCGATGTGACTAAAACCAGCACCATCCCGAGCAAGATCACGTACATGCAGTACCAATATGCAAACCTGAAACGATATGAAAGTGTCAAAGGGAGATTGAATTCTGTTAGGGATATGTGCGGGGTAATCTATTATCATGACAGCAATAGTTCATGACAAAAAGAGAAGTCTAAGCTACTTTTCGGTTGAAATAACAGGAAAAGTCATATCTAAACAAGTGAAACTATTGCACTTAGAGTTACTGGGCATTAACCTAATGATGTTTCCTTTAGGTGTTACTTCTTCACTATTCGTGTGCTTGATTGTGTTTCAAGTAATTCTTTGATGGGCATGGAACAGATGACACTGCGGTAATGGAGAAAATTGTGTTTTGGTCTTCATAAAAGGGTATCCAATTAGAAGCGTGGACGAAATGAAAACGTGCTTCGTGAAAAAAAAAATCCTTACCAAGTACACCCTGACACGAAAGTTTTGACGTAATTTTGAACCAAAATATTTTCATTATGAAAGAATAGATTTGAACGACTTGACATCCAATCTGTCCCCAACTAGTCTCTTCTTCCTCGGAAATGATATTTGGGATGCTATCGACCAAAGTGGAAAGTGTGGACGGCTCAACGTTTTTCCGCACTTTTTCAGGTGTCTTCCCTTTGCCTAAAATTTTGATGAACGGTTGAAATTCCATGAGCTCTTGAATTATGACGGATAATAATATTTCCCGTTATTTTTGGTTAGAGGTGTTCCAAAACTAGTCTCCTTTCTCCAAAACCGAGAAAAAATTGATTCCCGCCATTCACTAGTTTTTTACAGCGGTTAAAAGGCAAATGGAACCATTCAAAAAGAAAACGCCTGACATCAAGTTGACAATTGCTGTTCCAGGAATAATTTGTCACCTATTTGCCCTTAAATTACATCCTAACCAATCCAAAAATATTCTAGGCACTTGTTGGGGCACACGGGTGGTTTGATTGCGCCAAATGGTCCACGCATTGCCGTCATTTTTAGGTTCAAAATATGACGACGACACAACTTTCGTGTCAGGGTGTAAATCAATAGTTATTTTCTTGGCGTGTTTCATGTATATGTGTGTGTATTTTTCGGGCTATTCTGATAAAGAAGTTGCGATAATAAAAAATAGAGAGGAGATGTCGCAATGCTTTTGATTTTTTTATATTTAATGCAATTTGAATTCCTTAAGCCAATGAAAGATTTTAACCCAAGCTTAAAATAGATGCGTATAGATGGCGGGGAAGGTTGGGCAAGAAAAGAGAAAAAAAACTTTTGACCTTGGTGCTTAGTACTTGTCCCCTCTTTCATGCCTTTTATAGGCGAATTTTTCAAGATTACCCGGTTAAAATCATCAATTGGCTTGTTTTCAAGAGACTCTTTTTATTACACATTGGCTATTTACAAAGTCATTAATGTCGCAACATTTCGCAAATTTTTCACAAAACTCAAGTGTGAGAATATGGGGGGAACACCTGGGATCGAAGCCATGAACCTGAGCGAAGCCATGAACCTGAGCCATGAACCTTAGGTGAGTTGAACCTGATCAACTGCGCCATACCATCTCCCCTTGCACAGTTTTACACTGTGGCAGATGAGAAAATAATGGAAGTTATCAACGTTTTACAAAAATATAATATTTGGGCAACCAACGAGAAAGTATTTGGCAAATCTAAACAACGCTTAAGTCAAGGGTTGAACATTTAAGAATTTCCAACCTTGGCTTCAATGTTTTTGATTCTCAAACAAGTGTATCAAATTGAACAACGAACGGGTCCGATGAAGAAGACTAAATAGTTCCTTGCCAGACTTTTAGAAACTTAAAGCAATGGTCTAAGAAGTCCTTTACGCGTGTGTCCAAGTTTTGAGTCGTGAGATATTCCAGTTACATTATCATATTTTTTTTTCCTTTTGGAAAAGTAGTTTTTCTATTTTTCCAAATTCTATCACTTGACATTTCAAGGTCCATATGCTTATGAGTGATGGATAAGTGATTAATTGGAATTCAGGCAATTTGATACTCACAATTGGCATTTTTCAGTAGGAATTAATTGTTAACTTATTGTTTATTGTAAGGACCACCCAAATCATCAAGTATGATGTACATACAGGGTATAGGTATAAAAGTAAAACTAATGAAGAGGCAAAAGTAGAATAAAAAGGCAGACTGATCACATCAAAGAACGAAGAATTCTTACACTTTGTACAAAGTCGTCAGATTTCACACTAAAACAGTTGTAAACTTCAACCCACAGGATGACAATAATAGTTAAGTGTCCAACAGAAGTTTATCTATGAACACTCAAGGCTTAACAACTCCAATCCCTAAACCAGGGATCGTCAACCTGTGGGCCCAAGGGCCAAAGGGTTGTTGGTGGGCCCAGGAGCTCTGGGGAAAGTAAAAAATAGATCATAATCTACTTTTATAGTAGATATGTGGGCCCATGAATCATGAATGATCAGTTTGGAGGGCCCTTGACTTCACAAAGTCAAATTGAGCGGGATTTGATCTGAGAGCTGCTGCCGACTCCCTGTACTGAACAATGACAAAAAACTCAAAACATTTCACCATTACCAGTTGGATGTGCCTGAATGGGTGTCATTCAAAGTGGCCTTAACGGCAGCCTTCCAGAACATCAATTGTTCCGCCAAGAGAACTACAAGTGGCTCCCTCAGTTTCACCTTGGATCTCGTTCTAAACTTATTGAAGCAATTAGGAAGTGCTAGCTTTGGGTTCCCTATGTTGGAATTCGCCTCTAGCAACCCTTGAATTACGGGGTCGGCAACCGGTTTTGGGTCAAGGCCCACCAAACAGACGTTGGGAGATTCAGGGGACAACAAATTGACGTTTAAAGAGCTTTGGGCCGAAGGGTACGGTATTATGGATGGTTTGCGGACCCATTATTTTGGACTTTCCCCATTGCTCCTGGGCCCACCAATGACCAGCCTTGGACCACCCTTGGGCCAACCCTTGCCCTGAATGATGAAAAGTCCAAAAGGCTGACCAGAAAGTTGCCACCTCCTTTGGCCAGAAATGTCTTTGAACAATTCTTGAACCATGTTGTTGGGTTAGTTAAGAGCAACCTCGTTGATTCGTCATCTATTCTAATGATCTTGTATATCTAGGGGAACCGCCTTTGTTTTAAGGTAATTGACATACCCGTTTCATGAATTTTCATTCCATTTGGAACGCTGCAAATGAGGTTTTTCAAGACATGGGAAGCACCGGATCCTACACACCATGTATTTAAGATTCAAAAATCCCTATTTGAAAATTGTATAATTGCAGTTGTAATCAGTCATTGAACTGGAAGGTAATTGGACATCACTAGAGGGTGGATAAAAAAGTTTTTTTCCTGCAGAGTAGAAAATCTAGACGTTTTACGATACAGGTCAGCTGGGGTCAGCTGAACACTAACACTAAAGGAGAGCTAGTTGCATCAGCCGTCTAGAATTTCTGCTCTGCAGGAAAAAACTTTTTTTTCCACCCTCTAGACATCGCCAAGGTTGCTTCAATTGAACGTTTTAAATCATACGGCCAGGAACCTCTCACCACAGGACGCGAACTTCAGCTGACGCGTAGCCCAATGAGGCCCTTAAAACGGTGCGGCTCTGCAGTGAATTTGAACGAAATTGCCAAAAAACGATAGAAATAGGTGTTTGATAGCAAACATCGCTTCAGAATTTTGTTGCAGCATTAGATAGCGCTCCTTTTCCTACCATTCATTTTTATAATGCTGCTTTCTGTTCTCAGGAATTAGTCAAAACTGAGCTCCTTCAGACCAATATCTCGCACAAAATGGAGAATGGATCTCGAATAAAAGCATATGTAACTTAAATATAATAATACCAACTTCAGACAACGAGTTCAGTTATACTTCGATCAAGTTTCATGAAGATTGGGCGTCTTTTTAGAAAACTGTGGCCATGTTATTAACAATGAAACTCACAGCCACAGTATCCACACTCTTCCCCATAAAAACATCATTTTTAGTCAGCATTTTATCGTCTGAAATCCTTGAAATCCATTAGATGCCAAATATCAACATTTTGATCAGCCAAACCGAGAGGAAGCACGAGATTAAACAATTTTTTTGTCAACTAATAGTTGAGTTGTTGATGATTCCCTCACACTGATTCTTCATGCAGAATGCAGTGACGAACAGATCACTCTCATGAAGCACTGTATTCTTCGCTTTGATGGTGTTGTTTGGTACTTATAATCTGAAACCATTGGTATTTCAGGATAAGTTGAATAGGGTTGATAATGAGTGGTGAACGTGATTTACCCAAGAGTGGGTTGCATTTAATTATCTCTAAGAGACAGAAACACAAACTAGAATGATGTCTAGACAATTTGTTCACTGATTTAGTATAAAATATTGAATATTGAGTCCATAACACTTCCCTATCGTTCACTCCAGAGGGCCTCATTGGGCTCTCAAAAACAACAACAAATAGCTGTCTTCGCATCCTCTTCTGTAAGTATATCCATGGTTGTGCTGAGTTGCTCAGCTTGGCGACCCTGTACAGCTCAGCCCATAGAGGTTTATAGAGTGGATATACTAGAGCAGGCCGGTCGTGAAATTTGATTGTAGGCAGCAATGGCCGTTTATCATCAGCGACTAGTTGAAACTTGCGCAAACAAAAGTATTCTTGGAAGGGAATTTTTTGAAAAACTTTTAGTTTTCGACATGTGACCTCTTGCCTACGGTTTGCTTCTCCCAAATTATACCAAGGTGCTCAATGAAGATGATAATTTGATTCACAGGCATTAGTTCACGCAATTGTAGGATTTGGCATTGAAAATATGTCTTGCGCACTTTCATTTGTACTATGATCTTCACTTGTTTGGACAAGTATTTTACGATATTCTTTGGAAATATTTGCCTTTTCACGCAACTTATGGGCAACTTTGGCCAGTATCAGCTACAAACAAGGCAGACAAAATGACGACAATGGCCTCTCTATACTCCTCTAAGGCTCAGCCCATTTAGGCGAATCCAAGTTCTTTCCCATTTAGGCGGCCATTCAATGATTCTGGTTTTATATACTAGGCATATCATCAACTAAGTGTAAGCAGAGACATCAAGACTTAAAATATAGATCGTCTCAGACCTAGAATCAATGAATGGAAGCTTAAGTGGAAAAAACTTGCATTCACCTAAAGCACTAGATTTACCAAAATGGGCTGACCAACGCGGCACAGCCAACGGCCTTGTTTTGCCACTAGCAGTACGATTTAAAAAGCTCATTTAAAGTAACCTTTGTCATTGACTCAAGTATGTGGGTGTTTTCCTTACTATTTCAAATTTATATTTGAAAGGCAAAAGTGTTTGAATTTATCAAACCCAAAACATGGTCAAGATCTAACACAATCCTCAGATCTGGGTTCTTAGAGGAAGTGAAACCCGATCTCGATTGTTGATTCTGACAGGGATTAAAGGGCTTAGCATCTCCGTTCTATTAATCTTCAAAGGACCTACTAAGATAAAGTAATCTTCACATCAACATGAATTCCGTAAAAACAATCATAATACTAAAACCCAAACGGTGCAATATACATTCTCCGACCATTCACGCATGAACTCACCAATCAATTTCGTAAACCCATTCTCTGAAGTCCAAGTCAAAACGGATCCAGATGCACAGGCCGAATATGGACAATGAAGCGAGAAAAGTCAATATATTGAATCCGAGCAAAAGGGTTTTCTTGGTGTTCACTCTTTGGTACTCATAGTCGTAGTCATAATAATCCGTAGGAGACGACATCCTGAATCTTTGACTAGAAAAGGGATCTTCCAAGCTGTTCCCAAAAGGGGACCTTATATTTTTTTCGGAACACAACGCACTTTATTGGGAAGTTTTAACACTGATTTGAAAAGAGCTTGACTTGTTACTGTATTCAGAGTGGGCCTCTTTCCAGCTACTTCAGATTGACTCATTTATGGCACTTAAGCCATCGCTGATAAGATTGGAATGGAAACAATGGGGATATTGATAACATCGGAGAGGTGGTAAAACTCCACGACGAATGACTAAAGGGTGTTATTTTTCTCACCCAGATACTTGCTTCTGTTTTTTGATAAACACCACAGTATTCTTTTTTGTAATGGTTCAAAAGTCGACGTGTACAGTAGATGGACTTGAGGCAACAAATTCAAGATTCTAAGGGTTTGAATTCCAAGAACAATGCTACATATTGAGCTTGGCAATACTTTTTCTTAGCGATGAAACGCAGAGGATAGCTCTAAGGTTTTTTGAGCGTTTTTGTTTGAGCTTGTTGTACATTGCCAACCAAATTTGGTTAGGGGATTAAATATTTCCGGGATCGTGTGACGGGTTTTTCAATTCTTAAAACGGGACAAACGATTTTTTAGGTTCTTTTCCCCAAAAAAATGTTTTCACAGTTCCCGTTACAGAGCGGGATTTTTTTACTGAAAACGGGATTTTCTATTTTATTTAGGCTTTCAAGAAGTTGAAACGGCAAAAGTAAAATTAATATCTGGTAATGACATTGTAACTTCAGCAAAACATCTGTTTCCAATCACTAGACCTACAGCGTGTCCCGAACTAATTGCAACACTTAAACAAACTCAAATTTATAGTGATGGAGCGAAACTTTCGGTTTCGGCCGAAAGAGGGCTTAACCGAAACCGAAACCGAAAGCAGCTGACAAATTGTATTAATGCAAAATTCACCTTAAAAATCAAATTGCTCATGTGTTCGATGTTGAGTAGTCGCAAATTTTGAAAAAATGGGAAACTTGAATTTCAGAGGTTTTTGGACGAAAAATCTTTCGATTTTGTTGTCAAACTCCATCCTTTTTAGTGCATGTCTGCTTTCGGTTTCGGTAGGCATAACCGAAACCGAAACCGAAATTTCGGCCGTAATTTTGCCGAAACCGCTTTCGGTCCATCACTACAAATTAACCCGCCAGTGCTTTATTTGCATAAAAAGATTTTTCAAGGGGTGATTTTCGATTAATCAGTTAATCCGATTAAAGAAAAATATCGATTAATCATTAATCGATTAATATTAATACAACTAAAACGATTAATTTCGGAAAATTCAAAAGACCAAATCGAAAACGAGACGCCATTTTATTTTACTCTAATTTTTACGCAGAAGGATGAAGGTGACGAGCTGAACTTGAATTGAACCTTGCAGAGTTTGCATCTCACTTTCTTTCGGTCACTTCTCAGTATTTCAAAGTGTTGCCATATTTCAGATCTTTTTCCTGGGACTGGAACCCAGCTTTGGTCACTTTGCTCCTTTAAGTCAAATGTGGCTCTATTGACGATTTTACACCTTTCAACGTTTTCAGGCAATGTAGATTGGTTTTTTTCTTTTGAAGCTTACAAGTGAAGGAGCGACCATAATGAGCAATTAGAGCGCTCAGAAGAAACCAGCTTTTCCGGTTTGTAAAACAATTTTGTACCTCAGAAATTGAGATTTGACCTCTTTCCAAAATTAATCGTTTTAATCGATTAATCGCGATCGATCAACATCGATCAATCTTTAATCGTTAAAATATTGATTATGATTAATCGAAGCACCCCTAGATTTTTCTTCTTCATGCAATTTGCTCCCTTTCAACCTCCATTCAAATTGACCTTGTGGCATAGCAGGTATTATTGTTTATTGTTTGACCACCCAGAATATTTATGAAAATTTATGGAGGGTATTGGTGAAGAGGAAAAAAAGAAAAAAAAAGAGACGGGAGAAGACATTAAATGAACTATACAAAACGCACAATTGGAAAAAAAAGTTGGGCTAAAATAGTATCAGGTGGGAGGTAAAGTCAATATTTTTCAGTTCCTTCTTAAAAGAGTTAGTTGAGGGGGTAGAACACAAGTTGAGGGGCAATGTATTCCAATAGTGAATAACCCTATTGCTGAAGAAATGACGTCGACATCTCAAGGTAGCAACTTCAGGTATGTCATCCTTTTGATCGTGTAAGAGACTTCATCTTTGATAGAGCTCAATTTCTGACATTTGAGTGTTCCTCATGGGTACGACTTGCCAGAGTTGGTCAGAAATAGAGCTATTGGCATGGTGGAAGTGGATCTAGCATCTAAGAGGTTGCGAGGACCATGAACGTTCACCGAGCAACAGTGTGGTGTTGGATGAAGGTCTTCAAGGCTAGTAAGAGCCTTGGCCTGGCTCTATAAGGACACATAAGGGCGAGTACACAAGTCGTCACTGACAAGAGCAGCCAAAATTGTCCTCTCGAAAAGTCTGACTAAGAAAAGATATTCGACCAGAAAGCTTGCCACAAAGCTCACCAAACATGACTCCAACCCCAAAATCAGCAGTTCATCGCCATTTACGTGAAAAAGACGTGGCTTGGACCAACTTGTCTCCACAACTTCTAGAGAGTTTGTTCATTGGTATGCCGGGTCGGATCCGTACTTGCTTGAACCTTGATGGAGGCTACATTGGAAAATAAATTATCTTTGCAACCAACCCCTCCAACTCACCCGCCCAATTTCAATGTTGCATTAAATTGGGGACACGGTGTATTAGGACACTAATTAATATTGCACTATTAATAACATAAAAAATTGGAAATCCCCTAAATCCCGGAAAATCCCGGCTTATCCCGTCCCCGGGGTCCCAGGGACGAGATTTTACCAACTCGGACGATAACCGAATCTGGATGAACATGCTCAATCTTAAAAATCTTTTTCAATGCATTTTTTCGCAATTGTTCTCGTGAAAGATTCTGTCCCTTAAAAATGAAACTTTTTGGTCCTAATGATGTAAAGAGCATTTTTGAGGTCAACCAACTGAACACGTTTGGTTAAAGTTAATTTTTTTGTTGATTTTCATTAACGCTACAAGGAATGGGAATTTGTGAATAAACCCTGTGAATAAATAAGGTCATAACTTGTAGGCAGATCTGGACAATCCTGGAATATTGGTTTTTCTGGAATAGTATTTAAAGAAATGTCTAATCTTGTCAGGAAGGTTCTAAGAGGATCTCTTACTACATATTCCCGACGAAGACAGAGGGGTAAAATATTAAGTAACGAAAGAGTCCGATAAGGAAAATCCTGAGCTAGGAATGACCCCATGGATGCTCTCGAAGACATACAGAATCAGATATGTTTTATAGCTTCTCTGAGTACTAAGCCCTAACTTCTGGAGTATCTCCCAATATTAGAGCCCTCTCAATCCTGTGATGTTCCTACACGGTGTGGTTTGGATCGAAACACCCAAAAATATCTTGGTATTTTTTGGACCCAAAATTCAAAAGAAACCACTTCAGTTTTATTGTATTACATAAATTTGGGTCCAGGGAAAAAGTTATATACCTAAAAACCTATTTATTATAAAAAATTGATAAACTATCTAATCTAAATTTAGGGAACATTTCGTTACCTGTTGAGTTCAAATTGAATAAAAAGACATTCCTTAGCAGCTGAGTTATTTAGGTTTGAATGGTCGGTCCATTTTTGACCCCTGAATTGATAAAAACGTTAGTTACATTAAAAAACAAATTTCCAAAGATTTCATATAGCTTTTCAATGTTGCAAAAGAAAATGAAAAATTTGAATTTTAAAGTTTTTGTCAAAATAGCTCAAAATAATGTAAAATCTCACTTAAAATACAAATGTCGATAAAAATCTTTTGCAATGTCAAAGATCCTAATGAAACATCTTTGGACCTGCTCGACCTTTGGCAAACCTGCCGAACTCATTGGAGCCCAAATGGGGGAAGCATACGTATTCAAGATGGGGCTAAACAATCGACTTGTACATCGTTAGCATCATAATACAAGGAAATCGTAAGACATGGAAGCCTCCGCTCAAGCGTTCAGCTGTGGATTTTTTATTAATCCAATTCCATTCAAGTAAATGACTTTGTTTTGATAAGAATGATTAAACAATCATATAAGGATGTCGTTTGCTGAATTTCAGCTTGGTACATTACTCCATCCACGAGAAACAACGTTTCCAAATTTGCTACTGTCGCAATACATACGCACGGAAACGAGAGAAAAATTGACCCTACAATCGTCCTTTTGGACGATTGTAGGTGCAAATGTTCGGTTGGAAGAGCGCCCTATGCTCTTCGCTTCAAATTACTCTAACTGCCACAAATTTCAGTCGATCAAGTTGAAATTAAGCATGTGAGCTTTGCATTACCAATCAAACACTTGGTTTGATAAGATTTTTCTCTGTCTAACACATAATTCGAAAAATGGCTTTTGCCGGTAGCCGAGGCATCCAGGTGTTTAGTGATCCTTGCATAATACTATCTCTGGACTTGAAAGTGCCAAAGATCCAGCCACATGTTTCAAATACCTTCCCCACTTTCAACTGGATATGCTCATCAATCTTTTCATCATCTTGGATGACAATAAGGGAAGCTCAGTAAACATCAGCTGGGCCTGTTTGTTTGCTCTGTAGCACCGTCGTGACCCCTGGTGTTTCATTGCTTCACTAAAATTCTACGATCGCATTTCGTTCTCGACCGTTTGTTGCGGAGCAACTGACAGTTTGAAATATTTGATTGAGCGCAGAACATAAACAACAGAATTACAAGAAAAGGGCGGCGCAACACTACGGAGCACAAAATCAACAACCTTTCTCTCACTGTGCTTATTCTATTGAAACATTTGGCCTTATTAAAGGCCTTAGCAAAGTCAAGATAGACTTCATCAAATTCTTATTGATATTGAAAGAAAGGAAGGCAATGTTTTTTCAATCAAAGTTTGTAGTAATTCATAGTTTTTGACAAAAACACCCTTATTTGTTCTTGCAAACTTTATCCGTTACTTTGCCATCATTTACTTTCAGTTTTGGTAGACATAATCAAAACAGAACTGCTCTTTAAATTGGCACAGACATAAAAATAGAAATTAAAAAAGTCTCCCTAGTGGCAACCTTTCATTTTTTTGGGGTTACCAAGGCGCAACTTGGAACCTAAAATTTGACCTTGAGGCTTCTTTAGGACCTGGCAACGCTGCCCAAAATAACATTCATTAACTTTATCTTCGCAGTGAGCATTCCCAATGTCCTATTAATTTTCCTCAAAGCTTCAAGTCTAAATCTTCAAAACATGGGCACTTCATTTTGGTCATTTTTTTCACCCGGGTATTGCCTTAAGCTTAATCTTAGCTGCAGATTAACTTATCAATCTCAAGTGTTTTTGTTGAATTCCTTAATGAAATTGCTCACTCCAAGCGTGAAAACAAAGTGGCTCTCATGGATTCTGGACAATTTTGTATAAAATTGAATGGAATTTTGTCCCTTGGTTCAACCACTATAGCTTGTTAACGGCTAAGGTCTAATTTTGGGTGCTTGTCTTCCAGTTTAGAATTACAACATCCTTATCCTTCAGCATTCGTGTTTGTCAACTACCCAAAAAATAAAACCTCAGGATAAGGCATAGAAAGTCAAAAATTACGAATTGCAGCATTGGCCGAAATTGGCCAATGACACATTAAATCTGATTGGTGTGGAGGTGCATGCTTCGAGCATACTTCATTTTTTTAATTTATCCCTTTTTGACTATTTTTTTTTGGGTACTCAGACTTTTAAAAAGACGCGAGATGGCTGTGAGCTTTTAAGTGGTAGGTAGAATTTTAACTAACTCATTTGCCCATGTTGTTTTTACTTTAGATTGAGATTAAAATTACAAATAACACAATGAATAAGTGAGCTAATTAAATTGTTCACTCATGTGAGCCTGAATGTATTTAGAAAAAGTGGCATCAATCTCACTGTCATTCGAATCAATTAAGGAAACTGACTAATGTCAAGCCGAGACTTTCAATGGCACTTTTAGTACAAGAAGATAGCGGACTCTTCTTCAGTGAGAGAATTCAACGTTTCAAGGGATTGTGACGATTTCATCGCAAGCATTGGATGCATTGACTCAGATTCTTGAATATTTGGCAATGACGTAGAATGGAGGAGGCCCTTCTTTCCGGATTGGTCGGCTTTCAATTCGACGAGTAATGCTTGAAAGGCGTCCTTAGCGGGCAAATAACCCAATTTGGCCGCCTCCCGATAGAGTTCCAAAGCAAAGAATGAATCCGCTTGAATCCCACTCAAGCCATACTGATAAGCGCGGGCCAACAGATAAATGGACTCGGGATCATTCTTCGTATTCACGGTCGCATCTTCAGAGTCTGAAGATGACCAGAGATTCTCCCGGCAGAGATGACACTCTTGGGTTGACATCGGGCTCTCAGAGTCTCGTTCCAATTCTTGAGCTCTTTGGAACAAAACCTGAGCTTTCTTCAGATCTTGAGGGACAACGACGCCACTCTCGTAAAAGACACCAACATTGTAAACGGAAGCGGCATAGTCTTGTCGAGCGGCTTCCCGATACCACGTCCAGGCTCGTTGGAGGTCCACTGCCACGCCACCCAATCCCATTTCAAAGACATAACCCAGATTGTGTTGACTTTCCGCATCACCCATCTGGGCGGCGCGGGCCAGATGTTTGAGGCCGGTGGCCCAATGACCCCGATCGAACTGAGTCATGGCTTTCAGCCCTTCCATTCGAGCTAAAAGTCGTTGGCCACTGGCCCAAAGCTCTCGCTCCGCTTGGTCTAAATCCGGACTCGATGGACCGGCATCCCTTCGCCAGCCTTCATCTATCAATGTTTCCGAATCAATATCAAACGGCGTTGGGCTTTTGGATTCAATTTCAAGCGGCAAGCCACGCCACGAATCCGCCTCATCCTCGGGCACACGCCCATTTTGGGCCGACTCTCCGGCCTTTTTTCCAATGGGTGGGACAATTGAGAAGGCGGCGCTGAGACAAGGGACAATCTCGGACGGCCAAATCCCTTCAGGCGTGACGCGGTAACCGTTTTGATCGAGGTTCAATGCCCATCGATGTCGAATCAAGTTTAATCCCACGGCCAAGAAGGCGCTCCATTGCCAAACTTTGCGGCACCAAGCCAAACTCAAAGTGGCATGGGGCGGATTGGGCGGGGAGGGTGAAGAGTGGGACCGCTCTCCTCCCGGACCCGTCGAGGTCCTGGCCGATGTCAACGACGACGAACATCCTCCGGACCCGGGCGATGGCGATTTTTGGGACGAGGGGGGACAAGACTGACGGGTTTTAGTCCGGGCCAAGCAACCCAGAAATTGCTGAATGGGACGCGCGACCGAAAAGCGACCTAAAGACAACACCATGCTGATGATGTTTCAAGCGCGTTTCTCCATGGTAATAATGACTTCGGCGGTGGAACTGGAGGGCGTGACGCGCGATTGACTCCCTTCCACCACCCACTGGAACGCTTTCCAAGTCAATCTAGTTGGTCCTTTGTGCCTAGACAAATCCAATGGAAACCTTTTGTTGTTATGAAGACGAGGGATCGGACTCAGGGTGACCGTTCAAAGAAGAATAAAAAGCGCTGATTGAAGCCAAAAAGTTACAAAAAAGAAAAATGATTTTGCTTTGGCAATGGACTCCAAAAGCTCGGCTGAAACCATCATTATTTTATGAAAACCACTCACTTTTTTATTATTTTTTAATCGGTTAAAGCTGGCATTCTGGTCGCGCTGTAGATCCAAGTCTCTATATCTAAGAGGCTTAAGGCGGGTAAAAATAAGTTCGGCCATGAAAACGCATAAAAATAACTTTTCCGACCTTGAAGGCCTATGTACGCTTCTATCCCATACCCTTGATTTTAGGGTTCAATTAGTCGCAATTTTGTAAAATTTGGTCTAGTACTGTACTTCATTGAGAAACCGCGTTATTGTGCCGCGAGTTCAAAAATCTAACTTCTTTAGTCTAACTTCTTACGTCAAATTTGATGTCTTCTCTTGCTAACGCGGAAGGTCACCCTGAAAATTGTTATTCCTGTGAAGTAGTGATGGGAGGCAAACAAGAGCTTGGGCAAGTGGTCCGGTACAGTACCTTGGACTTGCCGAAACTTGGGTCTACTTGGGTGCCTGTACAAGTATTTTTCCCACCTTACAGGTTTGCCAAATTTGCTAGGAATGAAGACTAAACCTTCGGCATCAGAATT
>CM021322.1:6742816-6771048 GCA_010645155.1 Tigriopus japonicus
ATGGCTTACCTTGGATCCAAACGACCACTACACAACACAACACAGCACTAAGTCTAAACCGGCCCGTAATTCATGAGCAACGCAAAAGACGTGTGCTCACGACGACAGACGAGAAGAGACTGAACAGACGAGAAGAGACTGACGACATCAGATCATCGAAAATGCAACTTGACATTCTTTTCTTCTAAGTCACACTGCAAGCATCTTAACTCTTCAAAGAGCAACTGCCGGCAACTGCATCTTCCAATGTTCCTTGAGCTTGCCAAGTGTATTGGTGTATTGCCCAAGTAATGCTTGTCAACAACTTGTGCTTGGGGTGTCTGTGATGACTCATTACTTGCCCAAGTCACATCACTACTGTGAAGTAGCTTCTAGGATCTCTAGTTTTATGCGTAAAATAGCGGGAAACGTGTTGCGGACACTTGCTCCCAACTATGTTTTGAAGACGTAAAGTTTTCAGTTTTCAAAATCCTTATCTGAAGAAACATTTCCTTGATTTCAACTATCTTCAGTAGGAATATTCAAGGGCGCTGATCCATTCCCAATTATAATTTTTAAAAATATCCTCCCAATGTTTATGCTTCCCAAGACTTAATAATTTTCTTACCAAAGCCAAATTCCAAGTGCACCTTCATAAAGATTCATGGTCCTCATTATTATTCTTTACAAAGGTTTTTGTGGGCCTGGCCAAAAAAAAATCATTTGCATCAGAAGAGAACGTCACTTCTTGACGAAGTTCGCAACGAACTGTGACAAGAAAGTGTATGGCCCCTGAATGTCTTCCGATCTGGGAGATGAGTCATACCGTCATAGATATGGACAAAATATTGACAGGTAGAGCAAACATTATCTCAACTGAACTTAAACTTAACCTAACCTAACTAAGCCTAACCTAACCTAAACATACCTAAAAATATAAAAAAATAAACAACATTTACTGAAAAACATTTGAAACAAAAACCCTCATGGAGGCACAAACCCAAACTCACACATTAGTAAGCACGAGTGCTAGCTCTGAGTCACCACGATCTGTTGTCAGAGAGGGGTATTGGGTCCTTTAAGGAGTAGCTGACTGGGAGGTCACAGTACATAAGACTGGGAGGTCACCTTAGTAATACAGCTCCAGAAATTGCACCCTGACACAAACATGTGACCCATTTTCGAGATTCTAAAGGTATATTGGACACATTAGAACAGAAATTTTGTGCATCAAAGCTCAAAGGTTGCACGTGATTTCCATTTCACTGGTTGCGCTTGAAGGACTCAATATGTGGTTTATCTAGTGCTGCAGATGAGTCGCCTCCCAGATCGGAAGATAGTTAGGACCGATACAACAAAGTGTGTGAAGAAGAAATATTGAGCATTCCTGAAATGATTCGCTTGAGAGAATCCCGTGAAGGCCACTCGTTGCCTGAAGGCCTGTCCTGTTCAAACATATGGACCTTAGGGCGTGACTGAGAAAAAAAATTGCCAACATTTTATCATTCTAAATATGATTTATTTCATCCATTCATTTGCGAGCTTCTTGTCGTTTTTTTTGGATGCCAGCTACATTATTTTTTCTCATTGATTTTATGTATGTATAAATCTTCCTGAAAGTAATGGTCATTGTAAAATAAGGACATGTCAACGTTGCCTCTCGGGAAACAGCCACCCTGCTCTGAGGCAACTCTAACATTCGGCCCATCAAGCTGAGCAACGGACCAAAACTAAAAAGCTAGGGATGTGTAAAGAAAACCAATTGCGGTACACATCTCAATACATTCGAATTTTTACATTAGTTGTAAACGAAAAAACGTTCCGGCTCTAAGAAAACGCAAATCCTCAAGCAAATAATATAGATTTTCGATCTTAATATAAATTGAAAATTCTTCAGTTTTCCATATTTTGACATCGAAATAAACTATAATAATACCTAAACACACTAAAATTGAATCCATTTGAATTATGGCTTTCGATAATTGTGAAAAGGACATATTGGTAGACCCTCAAGGCAAGTTGTTTGAAATTCTGTAAGATTTCAAAAACTCGATTTTGACCAATTGCATGGCCCTTCGAGAAATGCCGAATTCTTGTAAAATACGAAGACACATCTGTACAGTAGATTTCCTTCAATTTGTTAATGAAAACCTTACCTACTCTACTCAAATTTTATTGGAACAAAGTTTTTGCAAAAATATTTATTTCTAGTGCGTTTTAGGTAATAATACATATTATGACAACACATAGAAAACCAAAGAATTTTTAATTCATTCATTAAGATCAAAAATCTGCATTATTTGCTTGAGAATTTGCATTTTCATAGGTGCGGAGCGTTGTTTTTTTCGCTTTTTGGATAAAAAATGGACCAATTAAATTCAAATAAGTCGGCAACTGCTGAGTTGTCTTCTGAAAAATAACTAAGCATTATATGTTCATGTAATATCGATTCAACAGGTATCTTAATGTGCTCTAAAAGTGTATTGACAAGGTTTTCAAAATTAGGTTATTTAATAGGGTTTTTAGGAATATGACTTTTAATCGAGACCTAAAAAAACGCAGTAAATCAAAGTTGTTCCGCTTGGTTTCTGGGGTCAGAAACATTTCTCAAAAAGTTTGGGAATTGCCATACAAACTTGAATTGATTTTTTTGTTACCGTGTTCAATAGAGTGTAATAATTGGAATTACTTAACTTCTTTTGACATGTCCGTAACTCTGACTTCAAAAAGTCTCATTTCCAATTGTAGATTGGGATGTAAAACTGGCTAGTCGTGACATTCACTATCCATTTGTTTAATTTTTGGCCGTTTTTCCTTCGCATGGAAACCAATCGGGTCGTCATTTTTGATTGTACTTGATCCGAATGTCGTTGAGCTATAAATAAAAAAGCGAGTTAACCCGATGAGAATCGATACTACCTCTATCCCTACTAAAAACACATCCACAGACCCACTGAGGCTGGCTCCTGGCTGGTCACTAGTGATGTGACTTGGGCAAGTAATGAGTCATCACAGACACCCCAAGCACAAGTTGTTGACAAGCATTACTTGGGCAATACACCAATACACTTGGCAAGCTCAAGGAACATTGGAAGATGCAGTTGCCGGCAGTTGCTCTTAGAAGATTTCAGATGCTTGCAGTGTGACTTAGAAGAAAAGAATGTCAAGTTGCATTTTCAATGATCTTTTGACCTTAATAATTTAGCAATAAACAGTGGAAGTGAAACAAAAAATATTTTGATTTGGATAGCATTTGCAAAACCATGTTTTTTCTTTAGTTTCCGTTCTAAGCCACACATGAATACACTTTTCGGGCCAATCAAGAATGAGATTTAACAGTCACACTTGGGAACAAGCTCGGTCACTCAGAGTTGCTAGAAAAAAATATAAGATGCCAACTCTTTTTTTTTTTTTTTGACATATTCTCAAAAGCTTTTACATTTCTCGATACAAAAGCTTTGAATTGTGTATTTTCATCTAAAAATCCATCCTAACAAGGGCATGGGCCCTGTTTCGCTGAAACTTTCTGGTTAATTGAAATTCTGATGCCGAAGGTTTAGTCTTCATTCCTAGCAAATTTGGCAAAACTGTAAGGTGGGAAAAATACTTGTACAGGCACCCAAGGAGACCCAAGTTTCGGCCAGTCCAAGGTACTGTACCGGACCGCTTGCCCAAGCTCCTGTTTGCCTCCCATCACTACTGGTCACTCAATCCAGGAACCTCTCACCACAGGACGCGAACTTCAGCTGACGCGTAGCCCAATGAGGCCCTTAAAACGGTGCGGCTCTGCAGTGAATTTGAACGAAATTGCCAAAAAACGATAGAAATAGGTGTTTGATAGCAAACATCGCTTCAGAACATTGTTGCAGCATTAGATAGCGCTCCTTTTCTTACCATTCATTTTTATAATGCTGCTTTCTGTTCTCGGGAATTAGTCAAAACTGAGCTCCTTCAGACCAATATCTCGCACAAAATGGAGAATGGATCTCGAATAAATGCATATGTAACTTAAATATAATAATACCAACTTCAGACAACGAGTTCATTTATACTTCGATCAAGTTTCATGAAGATTGGGCGTCTTTTTAGAAAACTGTGGCCATGTTATTAACAATGAAACTCACAGCCACAGTATCCACACTCTTCCCCATAAAAACATCATTTTTAGTCAGCATTTTATCGTCTGAAATCCTTGAAATCCATTGGATGCCAAATATCAACATTTTGATCAGCCAAACCGAGAGGAAGCACGAGATTAAACAATTTTTTGGTCAACTAATAGTTGAGTTGTTGATGATTCCCTCACACTGATTATTCATGCAGAATGCAGTCAAGAACAGATCACTCTCATGGAGCACTGTATTCTTCGCTTTGATGGTGTTGTTTGGTATTTATAATCTGAAACCATTGGTATTTCAGGATAAGTTGAATAGGGTTGATAATGAGTGGTGAACGTGATTTACCCAAGAGTGGGTTGCATTTAATTATCTCTAAGAGACAGAAACACAAACTAGAATGATGTCTAGACAATTTGTTCACTGATTTAGCATAAAATATTGAATATTGAGTCCATAACACTTCCCTATCGTTCACTCCAGAGGGCCTCATTGGGCTCTCAAAAACAACAACAAACAGCTGTCTTCGCATCCTCTTCTGTAAGTATATCCATGCTCAATCGCTCACTAAGTCGTTCGTTCCCTCCGCTCTGACCAGCGTTGCCAGAACTTATTTCTTCTTGTCATTTTTACGAAAGTGGCAGGATGGCGGACTAGTCACGGCCCGTTTTCACACGACAGTGAGTCAGATGTATCGGATTTAGCCACCTATTCAAACACGAATCCTCTCAAACCAGACATTTAGTCTTTCCAGAAGATGACCGCATTAGGAAAGTGGCCCGTTTTGAGTCAGTTTGGCAGCATGGGCTCCGCACGATCCAGCAGCGTTGATCGAGCAGCGAGTCAATGAGTCAATTACAGTGCTGCCAACTGGCATATTTGCATGCCAGAAAATCAAAATCTGGCATATTTGAGACCCCTGTGACATGCACATTTTTGTCTTGGCATTTTTTCCAGATCTGGCATATTTCTGGCATATTCTACTTTTTGATAAGTAATTCAGACTACAGCTCAAAAGGCGGTTAACTTTGGAGTGGTTAATGATAACAATAGGATATTCCGGAGCTGAAATAAACACAATTCTTCCAATTTTTTCTTTGAAATAGTTTCATACAATTTTATCAAGAACCTTTACTTACATAACTTCAATGAAGTAGAAAATTACTATTTTTTACTAAATAAACATTCAAATTGTCGCAATAGATGCAAGATTGAAAAAATGGTTGTTTTAGTGGGGAAAAAAATAAATTTTTAGTTAAAAAAAAATATTCTCAAGAAACGTAGGCATAGACCAAATTGCAAAATAATTGGTGACGAACGGAATGCCGAAATTTTGCTCAAAATCAAGGTTGGAACCTCAGCTTAGGAGCTTCTAAACCAAATTCAGAACCCCAAACAAATATCAACCCCATTATATAATATTATATAACCCCATAATATATCTTTAAATCAGATGTCCCATAATGCATCTTAAAAGCAACTGCGCACCGACAAGCCGGTTTTTTCTAATGAATCGGTTGACTTTATGATTTCGTTCCACAACATATCGGTTGAAATTTTCGTTTCCGTTGCCCATCATGACAGATTTTAAATCCCAAATGTCAAATGCGGATTGTTTTGAATTCTATAAATATCGCTTTGTTTGAGTTTGACAAAGGTCTCCAATATTTTCGCGCTCTTTGACGGTTCGTGATTTACTTTTGTGAAATGTACTCTTCAGGGACGCATTGCCAAAAAAC
This sequence comes from Tigriopus japonicus, assembly GCA_010645155.1. NCBI lineage: Eukaryota > Metazoa > Arthropoda > Copepoda > Harpacticoida > Harpacticidae > Tigriopus > Tigriopus japonicus. Next base: position 6,748,650 of record CM021322.1, read on the forward strand.
TGCGCTCATTTCGTTATCTTTAGCATGACTTATTTAGTGTGGCATATTTGCGAAGGGTTTCTGGCCTATATTTACCCAAGGGTTTGGCATCACCGGTCCATGAATCAGCCGCAGGACTCACTCACTCACTCGGCGGGACTCGGGAATCGGGATTCAGCGACGATCGACGACGAGGAGGAACAGTCGGAGAATCCCCCACGGGCCCACCCCCCATCCGACCCACCCACGAGCGCATCTCGTCCGGAATCGGCCCCACTTTGGCTCGCCTGAAGCCGCCCCGCCCGATGCTCGGCCTGTCATGGAGCTCATCTTTCACGAAAAGGTGAGTCGAGGAGTCAGTCAATCAGTCAGTCGTTCCATCCCCAAATCGCGGGCTTTGGGGCGTCCCTCTCTCTCTCTTCTCGTCGTTTTGTCCTCGTCACGATGGATTTGGGCCTTTCGTATGATCGTCTCGGAGGGTCCAAGCCAGAGGTTGAGCGGAACAGGGACGTGGAAATCGTGATACTTGCCAAGGGAAAGAGAGAGAGAGAGAAAGAGCCGCGTGAAAAGGGAGCTATGGAAATGAAACCCTCGGGATTCTAGTTTAAACACCCTCATTTGTTCATGACCGTGACGAAAGGGCCAAAAGCGGCCAAAGTCCAATCAGTCCGGTCAGTGGAGATTAAACAACTCGGTTGGTTAGGGCAAAATCAGGGAGGGTTTCGGATCGACCCGGATGAATTTCTATTTTCCGGGAGTTTCCAAAAGTCCAAAATGGGGGAAGCCCGGTCAGGCCATGCTTGAGGGTTTGGAACTCATTGAGCGAAGGGAAGCCTTGAAGCGGGAATCATTGGGCATTGGGCCGTTGAATAAGGCGGGCATTCATTCATGCCATGGATTGCACTCTCAAGTTGAGAATTGGGAAATTCACGGGGTTGATGGACAAAAGCTATTAGGATCCCCCTCGTCCATGGGGAAAATAATAAGAAGTCGGTCTCCCAGCTCTGTCCTAAGACCTTGTCCGATCACGAGCGCACTCAAAGGGACCACGTTCAACGCTCCCAAAAACTGAAAAGGTTATTTTGGCATTGATTGACGCTACCGTTCAAATATCTTGGAGCGATCAAACAAAACCCAGGCTTTTGAACCTCGTGCGTTATGCTTTAACCCGCCCCGTAATTCATAGACTGGACGAATTTCAAAGTGGGTTAAGAGCTCAAGCGAGCCCGATTGACCCGGCCATTTATCTAAAAACCTAAAACTATGATAAGGACACAAACGCTAAACGGGACACCCGATGACCCGGAAGTGGCGCCATAAAATGCCGATCAATCCGTAAGAACTCTGAAAACTTATCTTGCGACGGTCCCGAGTCCATCGAAGAATCCCGATCGATCGAACCGGGGGTGTCTAATGAAAGCCGAGCCCTCCCCCGTCATTGTCATACGCGTTCGCCGAACCTCATTTCTTTATGAGCCAGCCCAAAGACTCCCAAAGTAATCCGCGCCTTTGCTTGCCTTTCCAGCCCTCCACCACCTTCTACTAAACACTCTTCTTAACCGCCCGCAACCGACTCCTCACCCGTAGCCATCATCTATTCAGTCACCCGCTCGCTCGCTCGCTCACTAGACACCCCTCGTGTTTGTGCGGCCAATCCCCGCGGGCCCGCCTGGTCGCGATCGTCCATGGAAGCCCGCCCGTGGCGGCGACGGCGGCGACAGGCAGTATGGCCGACGGGCGCTGGCGGCACGCCGACGACCACGACGATGTCAATGACGAAGACGGGCCCCCGCCCAGTGCCTCCTTTCAGTTGGGCATCGAGGACTCGCAGGAGCACTTGGACGAGCTCCAGTTCTCGTTGGTGCACTCGCAGGATGCCGATAAAGAGGACATTGCCGAGGAGATTGAGGCGCTCACGTGCCGCTCGGCCGCCGCTCATTTGGCCGAAGAGGGCGGGTTCGACTCCATTGACGGCTACAGTGGGGGGCGGGGCAGTAGTCGGGCGTACCGACCCATGTCCGGTGAGTTCGAGGACAATATATCGGAGATGATGACCATTCAACGGGTGGATTCGCAAGATGTGGTGTTCGACTCGCGACCCAAGAAGGCCAAAATCATCGGGCATTACATTATGGGCGACCTTTTAGGCGAAGGCAGCTACGCCAAAGTCAAGGAGGCCATGCACAAGGACACGCTCATCCGGCGGGCGATTAAGATCATGAAACGCAAGAAACTCAAACGCATCCCCAAAGGCGAGGAGAACGTGGAGAAGGAGATCCGATTACTGGGCAAGCTCTCCCACCCCAATGTCATGTCCCTCATTGAGGTGCTCTACAACGACGAAAAGGGCAAAATCTATCTGGTGCTCGAATACTGTTGTGGCGTACTCAAAGACATGCTCGATGACGCGGATCGCCATCGATTTCCGCTGTGGCAGGCCCATTTTTATTTCGGCCAACTCCTCGAGGGACTGTCCTACTTGTACTCCAAACGCGTCATCCACAAGGACATCAAGCCCGGCAATCTACTCCTCAACACGGCCCACGTGCTCAAGATCTGTGATTTTGGCGTGGCCGAAGTGCTGGATCTTTTCGCTCCGGATGACACCATCACCACCAGTCAGGGCACGCCCACCTTCCAACCACCAGAGATTGCCAATGGGGCGGATTCCTTCGCCGGCTTCAAGGTCGACATCTGGAGTTCGGGTGTGACTCTCTTTAACTTTGTCACGGGTTCCTATCCTTTTGAAGGCGAGACCATCTTTCGCCTGTTCGAAAACATTGCCACGTGTGAATTCGAGGTCCCATCCCACGTGGGACCGGTTTTGGAGGACCTGATTCGAGGCATGTTGGCCAAAGAGCCCGAGGATCGGTTGTCCTTGGTCCAGGTTCAGTCCCACGATTGGGTCCGTAAGCGCATCCCGCAAAATGAGCCCGCCGTGCCTGTGAAACTACGCGCTGACCATGATCTCGGCCTGTCTTCCACTGTGCTGCCCTACATTTGTGATATTCTCAGTCGAGAAGAGTTCGAGGACGATGATCCCGAGGGACTCACCGAGTGTCCCAGGTTGGTCACTGGTCACGATTTGAACCAAGAGAGCCAACAAGTGAACGGGAATGGCGCCGGACATGAGCGGGGGGGAGGCGCCCGAACTAGCGGATCCTCATCCGCCGATGAGAAGACCACGAAATGCATTAAAGTTCGAAAATTGGGCAGTTGTGTGCTTTCTTGACTAGGGCTGCCCTCGTGTTGTCGAAGGGGGCGTGCCGCCGAGGAAGCACCCTAAACGCATTCATATGAACTGAGTGACAAACTCGTGTATCCCCTAATTGCATTACTAAGTCAGAGTAGCCGTTGCTTGGAATTGCTAGGACGCGCTTCTACTACTCCTTGTTCATGAATCAAGAAACTTTTCAATGTGTCATACCAACAACAGCTACGTAGACCCCCCTTCCCCACATCTCTCTCTCTCTCTCTCTAAATGTCTTAATATCTGTGAAAGAACCAAATTCATGCTTGTGAACTACTAGAGTGATTCATTCATTCCTCCCTCATTTCATTTTAACTTTTATTAAGCGCATCCTCATTTTCATATTTGTCCTTGTTGTTGCAACAAGAGAGCAATCAATCGAATTCCCCCATTATTCCCCCGTAAATATCGACAAAAAAAACTCGGTTTTTTAGGGTGCCGGTGCACCTTAGATGAAAGAAGTAAAGTGCACCAACCGAACTTGGCTTCCTTCAGAGATTCAAAATTGCTCCAAATATCTATCAACATATAGCTGTAGTTCCGTACAGTTGTTACTATATATACTACCAGAAAGAAATATATCTATACTATTTGAGTGCCATAGTGCAGTCAACATGAACGATTCATCCTCGTCACCATCATCAAGAAGAACATCATGATCATCTACATAACTTATTAAATATAACTGGCCAGTGAACCATACTCAAAACAACCCAGAGCGTTCATTCATTTCCAAGTCAGAGTCATTTTACAAGGGTTCAAATGGCAGAAGTCAGCTTCTTTTCGGTCCTCTGATTTCAGCAAGAGGGAGCCTTGTGTGCTCAACATTGCCTAAATGCCTTGCTTCAAGGGCCTTATTACACGGCCGTGGATTTGGCCGACTTGGCCCAACAACTGGATGAGGCTGAACGACGACAAATGGCTGAAGGCCAAGACCCCAATTCACCCGAATACCAACGATTCTTGGCCCAACCTTCGGCCAATATGGATGATACGGGCTTCTTCTCCGTCCAAGTGATTGCTCGAGCTATTGCCGTGTGGGGACTCGAACTCGTGTCCTTCAACTCGTCCGAGACGATTGCCGCCAATGCTCGACGCGATCCCGTGTAAGTCAGTATGAATAGAAAACTTGGTTTGGGTTTAGCTTGACATTGTTATGTTCCCAAAGAACCGAAGAATTTACACTGGGGTGAAAATAGTCTCTTGGGACATTTTGAAAGAAGCTTCTTGATGTCAGAATATGTTCAGGAACGTTATTTTCATTTCCGGACACTCGATTCATTTAGTCCTCCTTTGAAAGTAATGCTAGTTGCTGGAAACTTATTTAAAGACAATGTATGAGCTATAAAAAAAACAGAACGAATTACAATCCCACTCTTTTTCCTAAAAGAAGAAGTATGTTTCTCTGGAATTCCAAATTTGAAAGTGTATCTTATTTTTTCTATATTTTATGAGCCAAATCGACTTACGCCGAAAAAAGGCAATAAAAGCGGTAAATTAGTAAACCAAAAGGAGCTCTCAAGTATGGAATAAAATCATGAACTGCGAGATCAGGCGTTTAAACTGAGCCAGATAAAAAAAAAATCTTTTTTGACAACGCCATTTCTTGGTAATTTTGTTGGTGTCCACCAATTTACCTTAAATACGTATACTTTTGGTAAGTTGAATGTAATGGGCCGGTTTTGGAGGGACACTTGAGACCTAACTGATTCAATGATATAATTTTCAATTCACCCTATTAGATGGCGATGGCGTTGTTTTGGGGGTATGTGATGGTTGTTAGGCACGGCGAAATTTTTCCTTAACGTGGTTTGAATGTAATTTCAAAAGGTTTCTTTCGTGTTGTTCGTTTCTTTGGAGTGGTATGGCTCTGTTGGTACCTTTAAAAATATAGGTACTGGGCGGTCCCAGGCATTTTTTCGAAAAACAAAAATACTGCTGAACTTTGGAATTTCCCACATTTTTTTCGCCCCCACTTGTTTCCCATGTTCAAGTGTGGCTCAGTTCTTAATTATCACACTTGATCAAAAAGATATTTGATGGAAAGAGTAAAAACTAACAAGATGACAACAAAGATTCTACTTAGACTTGTTTTATAAAATAAATAAATAAAACAAAATGGCATTTTATTCTCTTACCAGGAGTTCTAAAGCATTTCAAAGTATATTTGTGTTTTTACGATGTAGTCACCCTGACATGTGCATAATAACGTAACATTTAAAACAGGGATTAACACCTCATCACAAATGTTTTAACCCGTTGTCACTTACCAGCCATTTTGTATTCAATGATGAATTAAAACTTTAGGAATAAATCAACATCAAAATCAACACCAAACTTAACTGCGTTTTTCAGATCAAATTTTATTGAAACTAAAGTTGCAATTTTTCATATACTGAATTCATGCAGTCCTTAAAAAGTGATGCAACTAGCTAACTGTGCTTACAAGTGAAATTTTGAAGGTTTAAATCAACAAAAATCCTTTCTTTCACCAAACCCCATGATCAGAATCACAACCATCTTGAAAGCTCTTGTACAAGGCGACAAAGGGCTGTGGAGTAAATTTACTAGCATTGTCCACAAAGACATGCATCATAGAAAGAAAAAAAAACTAATCCAGGAATGGGTTATTCTCTTCTTTATTTCACGAGAACTTCTTGAACATCACTTATGATTTGATAGAGGCTTGGTACTTTTTGTCTCATAGAGGCCAATTGATGATTTATTCCACCAAAATGGAGAAATTACGAATGTTATTGGATACCAAGATGTCCAGAGGAACGTTTGAAAAGTGAGACATTGGGATTGGTATGGCGACACAGCTCGAGAAACGAGTGAAGTGGTGAGAAATACGGAAATGTGGTTCGGCTGGTTTTTGATACCATTCACACCTGTGCAGCGTTTTTTCTTCTCTGTTGAAGCACTTGTAACTGATCTTGTAACTGTTGCCACATTTTGATCACTGACCATAATTGATCAGGGTCTTTTTTAAAGATGCTTTTTTCCCCATGCCAAAAATGCATTCGAGTTGGCTATCACATATGATGAAAACGAATTCAAATTAAGGAGCTTGAATTCATGATAATGTACATTCATAGAAGAATGAACTTGAAGCTCTGAGAATCATGGAGAGAATGGTCCAGATTAGGGGTCTGTTTCTCAAATTGTCCGACAAACATCATCCATTAGTGATTCCAACCTTCAATTTTGAGAGATTACTTTTGTTCAATCATGCACGTGCATGGCCACACCCTTTTAAAAGAAAGGTCGTGTCCGGATGATTGGGCCTGCTTTGGTCTTGAAACTGATAGGTCGAAATATTTTACAGAGATCCATTTGATAACAAGCACTGACACAACTTTTTTCAACCTTGATTGCTGTACGAGTAATCGATTGCCATCTTGTTTATCTTAATGTTTGAGGGTGACATAATTCCATGTCCTAAATGGAATGTAAAATTGTCATTTTGAAGACAACCAAGTGGGTGCTTATTGCAGTTAAACAGAGTTTGGTTTGAGTCTTGTAGATTTACTCAAGCAAAGAAGATTGAGGGGAATTGTGTTAATTTAGAACTTCCGATATTTTTTGACTGAGTATGATAATTGAATGATGGGTCACACTTGAACATGAGAAACAAGTGGGTGCGAAAAAAATGTGGGAAATTCAAAAGTTCAGCAGTATTTTTGTTTTTCGAAAAAATGCTTGGGACCGCCCAGTACCTATATTTTGAAAGGTACCAACAGTGCCATACCATTCTGAAGACAAGAACAACACCAAATAAATCTTTTGAAATTACAATCAAACCACGCTATAAGGTAAAAGATCACCGTGTAGGGTTGTGAATGTTCAGTTAATGTTCAAATGCCCTTTTGTAGACATTTTGGTATGTTTTGTTCATTTTGGGTAAGCCCTATTGTGCGCACTGACAATTCATTAATTTTGCTCAAATTTTCTTGATTTATTTTTTCTTCCCTAAATAACTGAGAAGTTATTGAATGTTTCCTCAAAACAGACAAAATATTTGAAAAATTGTGAAAGAATGGGAAAATATTTGTTAGTTTGAAAATTTAGTTCCGGGCCCTAGTAATGACCTTTCAAAACCATGTACTAAAGAGAGCAAAGAATGAAAGAGATCGCCCCTTTTGTTGTGGAAAACCCACACTTGAATCAAGGACTCTGGATCCTTAGTTCAAGCAGGAAGCACTGAAAACTGGAGTGGGAGGCTAACGGAGAGAATTACGATTTCCGAAAGGATTAATTCAATAGAGAATTTTAAAAAAACTTACATTCTTGTCACCTAGATGGCCGCCGCATAATTCAGCATGTCCCAAACGCATTTTGCTGGGATGCCCTCTCTTGTTCTCATAGTGAACAACTCGCCATCAGAACTAGCCTTCTCAAGGAACCAAAGTTGAGCTTCAATCAAAGAAAAATATGACAGTCGAGCCCCATCTTGAGGTTGAAACGGTTGTGGTTGTTTTTGTTAAATCTGTGGCCTTAATTTGTAATCAGTCAGCGTGACTCTTTGATTTTTGAACACAATAATATCATAGCTGAGCTCTAAAAGACTCAAAATATGAAGAGAAATCCACTTTAAGATGGAATCTGCAATTTTGGCAACAAGTTTGAGTTGAGGATAGCTCTGAAATCTAGGGACTTTGCCCCTGTTTTGCCTCCATCTAGTGGCGATTTTTGTAACCTTCAATTAAAATTCTCTATTGCGTTCTTCTGCAAACAAGACCTGGCTTGTATCCAGTAGAAGACGTATTTCAATTTTCAGTTCAATCGAACGTCGGAGTGAAAAGTGGTGCCTTCTCAAACTTATGTAATGAAGAGAGCATACATAGAATGAATGGATTCGCCCTTTTGTGGTAAAACAATTACCAGAAAAGGGCTAGTTCATTCCTTCTCAGTACGATTTGCATTGAACTTAGAGAGAGAGAGCATAACTTTTTACTCAGACGTTCGGTTGAGCTAAAAAATGAAAAACGTATTCTCTTCAACATAGGCAAGGTCTCATTTGCAGAAGAACGTAATTGAACTGTTCCTATTTGATAACATGATTCCTCTCGTTAGCCTCCCAGTCCAGTGAAATTCAGTGGTTCTTGGTTCAAGTTAGAGACACTTGAGGGTCTCTAGCTTGAAATAACTGCTGAGTCTAACATTCGATTGAGCTGAAAATTGAAGTTTGTCGTCTCCTTATTCAGCTTGAAATAATGACTTGTTTATCCCGACCGGGATCCTTGTAATCACTTTAGAGTTTGAATGCTTTTCCTCGAAAAAATCCATTTTGTTTATTTGATGAGTGTTAAATTGAAACATAAAAAACGTATTCCTCCTTATAGATTTCACGCACATTTCCAAGAAACTGAAACTTGTAGTGATGTGAAATCTGGGCTTGGACAAGTTTTTTTCACGGGAGGTTGCAAGGTAGGGTCACCTAATGGAGATTTTGTGCTTTGCTAACTAACTCAAGCAAACACAAATTTGAGGTTAATTTGCAACCCTGATCCATAGATATCTTGACCACTGGATGTCGTACGACCGACCGCTTGGTTGGTAAATTAGTACATTGAATTGTCTCCTGGGAATTGATCACAAACCGGTTTATTGTACTGTTTTTCCAACCAACCAAGCGGTCGTCCGCCATCCAGTGTCAAGAAATCTATGCCTGATCCAAAGTTACAAAAGTCAGGGGCGCGTTTCAGTACTTCTTGATGAAAAACCAGTTTATGCCGATTGGTAGGCAGAAGGGAATACCATTTCACTGAAGGTAAATTGGCGACCCCGGTGTACGATGTCACGAAAAAAAGCTTACCCAAGCGCCCAAGTCACATCACTAGAAACTTGGTTATTTCTTCTGCGTATTACTATGCATCCGCAAAACAGTCATCATTTATCAGCAGTGAACAACATTTTTTGTTGTGACTTGAACAGGCTGACCGCGCCTGGAATTCACTTTCAAGCTTGACCTTGTCTCAATCATAAGACGAAACAAGGACTCCTGGAGATATTTTGAGAAAAATCCGTGGGCAAAACGAGCTTAAGAAGCAAAGTTTTTTAAAAGCAAAGCTCGTGAATTTTTCTTCATGACTTTATGAATAGTTCTTGCTTTGTTATGATACTGTTGCTTAATCAGCAAATGCAAAGTCAATCTCCGACCCTAGCACCCACAATTCAAAAAAAAATCTATAGAAGCTCATGTGTAAGAAGAGTCATAAGAACACCGGCGAGAGTGGCTTTATTGGGAAGCCGTAAAAAAGCCAAACAAATCAAAAAGTGCAAGAGAAAAAATGCAGCCAATTACCAATAATTCAACCAATTAGGAGCCTTTAACCGATAAAATATCCATGCCAGGTCTTGTACACATCTTATTTTGCGATACTATGACTGTTTCAACTCTTATTGCCATGATCTATGGAAATTGATTGCAAAATGGATTTTTCTTTTAACTCAAACTTCCTGGGTTGATGGTGGCGACAACAACAGCAAACACTTGACGCTTAAAAAAGCCAAGAAACACTGAAATTCAGTGGTTTCTTGAAAAAGCCAAGAAACACTGAAATTCAGTGGTTTCTTGAAAAAGCCAAGAAACACTGAAATTCAGTGGTTTCTTGAAAAAGCCAAGAAACACTGAAATTCAGTGGTTTCTTGAAAAAGCCAAACAACGTGACTGGGTTGACACACTTCTTTCTCATGAGGTTCTTTACGTCAAGTCAATCCATCCATTATTCCAAATCCCTTCAACACTTGACCTGTTGATTTTGACGTTCTTGAACACGGGAAATGCTCACAGACGAGCGGATTGGATTTGTGGTTATTGGAAATCACAATTCTTAACGTTAGCTTTCAATCCACAGAAATTCAGTGATGCTTTCTTTTTACACCCCAGAAGTTAACTTCATCTTTGAAATACCTGCTTGAAATGTTATAGTTAGTATCTTTTTCAAAGTGAATCATTTTTTTCACCACCAACTCAAATGTAAGTCGTTCCCAGTTCTTAAACAGATTGGGAAGCCTCGTTAAAATAATAAGCCTTGACAACCACCGGAAATTGCTCTCAGCTCTCGTTAAGCATGCAAGCAGAAAGAAAGAGCCAAAGCGCCATGCCATTTTTCTCGTGCTTCTCAGTCGCATCTTTCTTTCCCCCAAAGCCATGTCCGATGGTGACGATGATGAACGCGGTGATTGTTTTTCCCCAATATTTGACAACGCCTCTCTTTTCTCCGGTTGTATTTGGTGTTACTTATCGATTCAAATCGTGGGGAATGGACTATTATTCATTCTCATTGAATCCGTCAAACGTGTCCAGATGAAAGGTCTTCTCCACAAGTGCCTCTCCAAGACCTGCTACCTCCAAGTGGTCTATAATCTCATCCCACTTAATTTAAATTTGGCGCGTTTCGTGTTCGGTCCAATGCCCGGTTATTTGTGCACTCTCCGGAATTTGACCAAATATGGGCTCATTTGGTCGAGTTTGATTGTTCACCACCAATCGTTCCTCATTTGGTTTGCCTTTTGGGGGATCTCAAGACGTTTACCAACCTCAACGGATCCCTTCTTGAACCAGTTCTTGGACACGTTCAACCTAATGATTTGCTCACTTATTCTCGGCATCGCGTATTTCTTGAACGAGGACAAAGGCATGCACTTTCAAGTGTGCACAGGGTCATCCAGGCTGGAAATTGGACCCAATGGCGACTGCCAATCCCATCCTGGAATTACTTCTAGATCGGTGTTATGGTATTTCGGTGTGTACCACTTGTTTTTTGCCATGTTCACCACGGGCTACATTGTCGGGATTAAGCGTGTCCCAACATCAAATCTGACGTATTACCTGAAACCAACCTTGTTCTTATCGTTTTGCTTGGTACTCAGCTATTTGCCCGAATCTTTGATGATGCTACATGTGGACCCTTTTCCCGAGTTAAATCAGGGATCTTGGCCGTTTATCTTGACTTTGTCATATTTCTTGCCCTCCATGGTGTATTCAATACTTATGCCAATAGTGTATATCTATTATAGTGATAAACTTCGCCATGGGATTAGCATGGCTTTACGATCCCGAATTGATGGGCTTTGTGGAAAATTGCTCAATCACCGGGTGAATCCATTACCCGATTGCGTGGGTTGAACTTGATTGGATCGATGGTTTTGAAATGGAAATACCCTTTCTTTTCTGCTCGCCCATATCTGTGTGACTTTCTTGAAATCTTGATAAGAGATACATCATACTTGCTTCTGTAAAATACACTGAATGAATAAAGCAATGAACCTTTCTGACATTTTCATATTTACTGATTTTGATTCAGATACGAGACATATACGAGGAATATCCAGACTCTAGGTAGACTGGGCTTGGAACTCGTCAGAATACACGAATTTGGGATTACTAAAAAGCATTGAAATGAAGATTTACCTTTTATGAGCAGATGTTATTTTATAGATTTCGTTGTAAGACAAACTTGTTCCCAGTTATGGTTTAATTAGACAAGGTATGTTGGGTGACATCTGTTTAAATAGCAAATAAGCACCAAGAGCCGGCAGCATGACAAAAACACGTACCTTCTTAAGCCTAGGTGTCTCACACCGAAAATAATCACTTTCTCGTTTCACGTGTACACCAAATATCAATAAATAAGTAAGAGCAACATCTGTACTTTCTAAATTATTGAATTTTGGCGTGTTTCTCGCTTTTGACATCCATTTTTGAAACGTGCAGGGGTCACCCAACAAACCTAGTCCTATTAATCCACAAGTTTGATCAGGGTTGCAAAGCAACAAAGCATGTAAAATGGCATCTGCTCATAAGAGATAAATCTTCATTTCGCTGTTGGACATCATTCCGAAAATCTTGCATTTTAACAAATTATAAGCCCAGTTTACTTTTAGTCTGGATACCCCTCGCAATTCTAGAGAAGACATCTATGGATTAGATGACTAAAAATAGCTGTTCTTACCCTTTTCGTCAATTTTTGTCTACTAGTTGTGCAAAGTTTGTTCTAAATTTCCGAAGGAAGACGAGGAGTTCATAATTAGCTCTTTGTCGGAATAACTTTTTATCTGGGACTAAGTGGGGCATGTACAGGTCATCAACTTGGTTTATTCGAGGGTCTTTATTTCTTATTTTAACGCCTCGGCGAAGAAGTGGTAAATCCCCTCTGAAATGGATCCTTCAGTAATTTTTGTTCTCTTTCGCGACTTATGCACTTACGACATCGAAAAATCAAACATATAGGGTACCATTTCATTTCTTGATATTGAATAGCATTGTGAAATCATTGGGCAATTTTTTTCTGGATCTGGATCAAAATCATGTAGTAAAAGAAGTTGTATTTTATATTGGTTTATGGATCAAAAACCGCCAAGATTTTTTTTGTTTGTAAAAGCCATTTGATACTTCGTATGTAAGTACATCATTGCGCTTGAATTTCGTCTGTGTAAATTGAGTTCCAATCAAGGAATTGTGTTTCTTGACAGTCTTTATTATTTTACTCGGCCAAGAAATATTTCAAATGCCTTTTGGACCTTTCTTGTGATTAAATTACTATCTTTAGCCACTCATAAGTTTTTCATAGAACAACTCACAAAAAAAATCATCACAAAAGCTTTTTTGGCAAAGGGTTGACATTCCAAGTGGAACTTTGCACAGATAGTGATAGAAGATGAAGCCAGACCGTTCAGCTAAGCATGGATGAACTAACTGAATTGAACTAAATTGCATATCTTGGGAATAACTCTAAAATAATAGTAAATGCATATTCTCAGCAGGAGTCTCCAAATACACAAACAAACTTTGACACAAAGCTAACCCATCCTGCTTTAAAACTTTTGCTCAAATGATAAAGTCTAATTTATCTCGTCTCCATTCATTTCAGGATTCAAAGTGCCTTTATATGCAACTATCGCGAACATTGGTTCACCATTCGTCGCATTGGAAACCAATGGTTCAATCTGAACTCTCTTCTCACTGGCCCAGAACTCGTGTCCGACACCTATCTCGCCCTATTTTTGGCTCAACTGCAACAAGTATTTTAATTTTATTAAATGAAATGTTTACCAAATATCCCGTCCGTAACATCGGCAAAATTCATTTTCAGGAGGGTTACACAATCTACATTGTGACCGGTCCTCTCCAAGATTGTGCAGCTGATCCCGTTCTTCGACTTTGTCCAGCCACCCAATCAGAAAGACCCAAACTGATTGCAGAACAAAGACAAACTCAGTCTGGCCAACAACAATCTGGTTCCAGACGAGATCCAAGAACGATGCAAAGTCCGCAACAACCTGCGGAATCTCCACAGGTAACATTTTGATGATTGAGTACACGCTTAACCAAGGAAATCGTAAGAAATGGAAGCCTCCGCTCAGGCGTTCGACTGTGGATTTTATATAAATCGAATTCCATTCGAGTAAATGACTTTGTTTTAATAAGAATGATTAAACAATCATATAGGGATGTCGTTTGCTGAATTTCAGCATGAAACGTTCCTCCATCCACGAGAAACAACGTTTCCAATTTTGCCACAGTCTCAGTACATACGCGCGGAAACGACCCTAAAACCCTAACCCTGACCCTAAAATCGTCCTTTTGGACGATTGTAGGTGCAATTGTTCGGTCGGAAGAGCGCTCTATGCTTCAAATTACTCTTACTGACACAAATTTCAGTCGATCAAGTTGAAATTCAAAATGTGAGCTTTGAATGGGACAAGCAAAGTTAGAAAAAGGTTGTTGTTTTTCTGCCTCGTTGTCTTGCGCCGCCTTTTCTTTGGAGCGTCTGTTCTTTCTGCTCTGTGCTTGATCAAAAAACTGTTGCTACACCCAACGAACATCAAAATTGAGATCCGATCGTAGAATTTTAGTGAAGCAATGAGGCACCAGAGGCCATGACCGAGCTAAGCCGTAAACAATCAGGCATAACTGATGCACGGACATCTAGAATTTCCTCTATTCTAGATGTCCTTGGCTGATGTTAGCTAAGTCAGGAACCACTGTACTTCAGGACAGATTTCAAAAATACACACTGGGTCCGATCATTGTACTAAAATGAGAGGTTTTTGCAACAAATATATTGTTCCGTTGAATTTCCATTGTTCTAATCGGACCTAGTGTGTATTTTGAAAGTAATCCTGGCTTGAGCCATCCTTGGCTAAGTAAATAGCTAAGAAAACATCACCCAGTAAGACAATTGAATTGATTAGATTTTTCTCTGTCTAGCACGGAATTCGAAAAATGGCTTTTGCCAGTAGCCGAGGCATTCAGGTCTTTAGTGATCCTTGGCTTAACCAACTAGTTAATGTTCTACGGAGCTCTTGGAATGGAAATTTCATTTTATTTGAGGAGCCACTTCTCTACTGTTCTTCGCAGCCAAAATTAACGTGGTTCAGTGGTTCTTGATAAATGAGCAAACAAGATGTTTCCACACAACTTGTCACACGTACAAAACTCCGGTAAACCAAAAATTATAGCAATCACTTTAGAATGATAAAAGAAACCCCGAAACCAGTCATACCTCATTCGAAGACATATTTTTTGTCGTTCGAGTTGTCAGTAGAAGTAATCTCTAAAAATACCAGGATGATCTCAACTCAGACGAGTACTTCAATAATCATCCAAAAGTACCTAAATGCCATCTATTTCTAGGTCTTTGCTCCCACCATGGGTGAAGATGAAGAACTCCAACGAGCTATGGCATTGTCAATGGACCAATTTGGAGCCACTGGAGGAGCGCCGCTAAGAAGGTATAAATAGCTATAAATGACGAGCTTAGATGACACGCTCGAGTGAGAACAATACCATGGTTCAACTAGGATGCGTAAGGTGTAAGCTGCGGTTGAAAAATGTAATTGTTCCAGCCAAGTGGTTTAATTCAAACGGGAAATGGATCCCAACTTAATCTAATGTCTCTATCTGATTGTAACTTTTAGCGAGGACGATGATCTTCAGCTTGCTTTGCAACTAAGTCAGTCGTTGTCGGGACCAGAGCGCGGTCTTTCGGATCCAGGAACACCCATGGATTTCCCCACCCCCGAAAGCCCCATTACGGATCAATCGTACGTCATGAGCGAGGAAGACGATATTCAAAGAGCCATTCAAATGAGCTTAGAGAAAACCAAAGACAAAGGGCCAGACTCAAAAGGTAAGCTATTTGGGTTAGGCATTGTGATTGGCACAATATGCACATTTAAGTTGCTCGGTTCTTCTGAAGTCCTGAAAATGGATTAGGAGAATCAAGAGAATTAGGAGAATTATGAAGTATGAAGACCTTTGGATGTTGTCAAATTTGAAACAATTTCTTGAAGAAGTTTCCTCCTTTGGCATTAATGAGGCTAAAGCAAGATGTTGGCCCTCTCAAAATTTCATAAAGAAGTTAAATATCATTCAGAGAGGTCCAAATTTCTTGTCAAGATTGAAATATGTATGTTGATGACAGCTACTCTTTAAAGAGCACATTTTTAGACAATAATTGTGAGGGGATTCGGATTAGAGCTTTCCTTCTAATTTCTTCTCTGTATGTACGCAAGAAACAAGGGGGTCGACTTCACAAAAAGAATGCTTGTTCCAATTTTCTTATATGTCTTTGTGCAGAAAATAGGGAAAATTGGATTTCAAATAAGAAAGAGTAGACAGGAATGCGCAAAATAAATCTTACCAAACTATGGGAGACCGGTTAATGAATATTAAATATGGAGCAATGTGCAAAGAAAAAGGTTCAAAACCGTATGATGTCGTTTAAAGTGTTGTCTTTTTCCTTTTGAATGCAGATTGCAGCAATTAAACTAAACATTCAACCCTCAGAACAATAATAATACAAGTTGGTCGGTCATTCCCAAAAAAGCTAAAAGTAGGATCCATGGCCTGGCACATTGTGACACACTTTTATTCCAATCCTATTCCCGCCAACTAAGACTTTACATGACTCGAGAGAAAGTAGCATCATGGCCTTTTGGCATTGGTCCAAGGCTGTGTTTACACCTCATCATTGCCTTGTGTCCTCAATTGATTATAATTCCAGCGTCTAAGCCCAAACTTACCAAAAAGGAGGAATCCGACCAAAAACCGCGATCCAACCAACCCAAAGAAACGCCCAAATCAACGCAACAAGAGCCGATGGTAGGTGATCAGTTCACTGAGAATGTTGAAATGAAACAAAAAATGTAGCGATATGGTGAAGAACTTGGTTTGAGTTTGCCAAGCTTGAAAAAGTTACACAAACCATTATGGCCATAAAATTAGCTCGAAGTCAATTCGCCAAACGTGGAGAAAGCATGCCGGTAATACTCCTATTTAGGCCTTGAAATGATGAAGTCTTACAATAAGGGAATTGAGCAATATTGCCCTCACTTTTACTCCAGGGGTTGGCGACCTATGAATGGGTCACGGACCATTTGTGATCCTCAAAGGGCCTTCTGTAAAGGAGCGGAGCTATCGGAAATTTGAAAAAGGGGTCCTCAAAGCGATCTAAAAGGCCAAATTTGTAGGCATTTGTACCCATCAACTTCTATTCTTTAACCCTCTTCATCTTTTAAAAATGGGTTTGTGAGTTGCCAGAGCTCTTCTGTGGATCAAGTCTGGAAAAAAAATTGGTGAGAGCAATAACAAATTAGCTTTATTGAAGCACTCTACGAAAACCAGACTCATCTCCAAAGATGACAGAATTACCTCGCGTATGTATTGGCAAAATATGGCTGGTGTCTTTTTCCATTCAACCTTGCACGCTGTACTTAAGATGTGATTTATTAAAACCATTAAAATGTGGGACACAGTTTCTCAAAAAACCCATTCATGTTTCTTTTCCAGTATTCTTCGCCCACTTCAAGGTATGGCAGTTCCAGCTACCGGAAGTCTAGTGCTGCCAGCTCCGCCGGCTCAAGTGGTGAGCCACCTCGAATGGCTACTTTGGCATCTCTGAGGAAAGAGGATTCGCCCCCTTCACATCGACCCTCCCCGTCCACCTTTGCTAATGAGTCTCTGACCAGATCCAGGTATGTCAATCCCAGCCTGCCCTCGTCCTATACGCCTCCGTCCCGCTTTTCGGGCGCTGCCGGATCGACCTCATCGAGCTACACTCCTTCATCAAGATACTCAGAGTCCTTGATGGATCAAAGCGGTCAAAGGCTGGGAGGAGTCCGTCCAACTGGTGCTAGTAGCGGAGCGTATCGCGGGATCCGGCAATCCACTCCAGATAAGGATGAGGTACGACAACGTCGCCTAGCGTTCTTGGAGAAAATGGAACGCGATAAACAAAATCAGCCTGACGATTCGTGAAACGCTCCAATCCTGCAGTGGCGCCTATTGATGCCGTCCAAGAAGTAAATTTATAATCATGGAAGGAAAGAATATTGTTTAACCGTTTTGCATGCTCCGGAAATGGAATTGTTGGAAGAAAATCTGATTTGGGTGTACTCAAATGTGTACCGTCATTTAGACCTTTTTTGGGATTCCTCTGAAAATTGACCATTGGGAGATTTTCAGGCCACGGCATTAGAAGCCGTGAAAAAAGATCATTTCTAAAGGAAAATATGTGGTTTTGAGGGGTAAAAAAGTACATTTTCCTTTGGCCAAAATGACATTTAATGGAAAAAGAGTGGGAAATACAATTGGATCTCGATAAACCCTTTACATCTGACGTGGTGTTTCATCTGTGTTTACACCCCCATGTACTTCTATCAACGATGGAATGCAGCCTGATCTAACAAATCAAAACTTAAGGGTCGATTTTGATGCGCAAAAAGTCCTCAAACACATTCTCCGATTAAAAAGCTCTTCAAATCCTGGACCAGATGGCATATCGGCTAGTCTACTTAAAGGACTGGGCAATTCGGTTGCTTTTGCTCTCTCGCTCATTTTTTCGCGGTCAATGTCGTCAGGGGAGGTTCCCCTGGACTGGCGATGCGCACATGTGTTTCCTTTGCTCAAGGGGGGAGACGCGAGACTACCTTCGAATTACCGCCCTATATCTCTTACCAGCGTCTGCGGAAAGTTGATGGAACGATTGGTTAAGGATCGCTTGTGGGATCACATTTTTGAAGGTGGACATATAGCCAGCGATCAGCATGGTTTTCTTCCGGGGAAGTCCTGCACAACTAATCTTTTGGAGTTCAACGAA
Source organism: Tigriopus japonicus (assembly GCA_010645155.1). Lineage (NCBI taxonomy): Eukaryota > Metazoa > Arthropoda > Copepoda > Harpacticoida > Harpacticidae > Tigriopus > Tigriopus japonicus. The sequence goes on from CM021322.1 coordinate 6,766,989, forward strand.
TATGTTTCTCGAGTGATGGATGCTGGAAAGGATGATCATGCTATTTATTTGGACTTGTCTAAAGCCTTTGACAAGGTCGATCATGGCGTGTTGCTCGGCAAGATGCTAGAGATGGGAATTGAGGGAAAAGTATTGAGATGGATAAAACACTGGCTACTAGATCGGGCACAGCGTGTCACTCTGGATGGAGCTTCATCAATGTGGAGTCTCGTTTCGTCTGGAATACCCCAGGGGAGCGTGCTTGGCCCACTCCTCTTCACTGTTTATATGAACAACCTTGTTGTGCCCAGTCCCGTGTTTTCCCTCAAATTTGCCGATGATTGCAAGATCTTTACCCAGGTATCATCGGTTCAAGATGAGATAGTACTGCAATGCGCCCTTGATATGATTCATGAGTGGTCTCGTGTTCACCGGATGACCTTCAATGCCACAAAGAGCAAAGTGGTACGGTTTGGGAAGGGGAAAGGAGCTTTGCCTATTTACGTTCTTGGTGGAAGGCCGATTTCTGAGATGGACCAAGTCAAAGATCTGGGCGTACACTACGATGTGAAATTGTCCTTCTCAACCCATTGTGCAAAGCTAGCCAATCGTGCCAACTCGGTGGTCGGAACTATAAAGCGTTTCTTCTCTACCCGACGACTTGTAGTGCTACGATCGCTATATATTACCTATGTTCGTCCCATCATGGAATACGCTTCATCCGCTTGGTCACCAGGACGGAAATACTCGATCGAGATTCTCGAGTCGGTTCAAAGACGAATGACAAGGTTGGCTGTGGAGTCGATGGGTCGAGATTATCCTGATCGATTGATTCAATGGGATCTTTCACCCCTCGAGCAGAGAAGGATTGATAGTGACCTTGTCTACTTTTACAAAATATATAAAGGGGAAATGCTTGTCCGAAATCTCTTCTCCAATGATGGCGTGATGGCTCTGATCCGTGATGAGAGCTTAAAGGCTACCAGGTGTGCAGTCGATCAGAAACTCCGAAAACCTCTTGCGAAGTCACTGGCCCGTCAAACTTCGTTCTTCGTGCGCACAGTGAATCCGTGGAATTCTCTTAATTTATCGACTCGCCTTCTGGAAACAACATCTTCCTTCAAACGTTTGATCGGCACCAGAAGTTAATATTTAAATTCTCAAAGCTTCTAACATATTTTTGGATCGTTTCATTGTCCATAAGTTCTCGTTGTATGCTTATCACGTGCACTCCTTTTTATCAATTTATCTTACTACTAATTTTATATTCACCACATTATCTTTATTGTCTTCTTCCCTCTTACCTGGACTATGGAAGTGTGATTTTGTGGTTTTTGTGAGCGTTTTATTGTTTTTTTTCCCCTTATCACTTGCCAATACTCTTCCATACACATTGTGTTTTTGAGTGGCTCTTATAAAAATACAAAAAAAAAATACAAGACATCCCTTATGAACGCAGGTTTGCTTTGCACAAAATATTGGTATAAAAAACATCAAAATAAAAATTTCAGCGATCAACATAAAAAATGTCAAAAGTTGCCGTTTGTTGCGAAAAAAATCAGAAAGTTGCTAATTTTAATCAAAATGGCCAAATTTGCAATTTTTGGTACAAGTTACTTTAAGCAACTTTATCCGAGCCCTGGTAATATTCTTAAGGACCATAAACTGTTTACAGCAGTGATAGGCAACCGGTGGGCCGCTACCAACATGTGGCCCCAGGGGTGGTCTGGTGGGCCTAGGAGGTATGGGGAAAGTTCAATATTCAGAGCCCGCGAGACATCCATAGTACTGTATTCGTGGGCCCAAGGTCTTAGACGTTACTTTAGGTTCAGGGGCGCACAATTCAACGATCGATTTGGTGGACCCGTGACATCATAATCAAATTTGCTTGGCCTTGACCCAAAAGTGGTTACTGACCCCTGGTTCATTGATCTTGAACGTGAATGACAAATATTACAAGCAATTTAAAAGTATTAGTATTTAAAATATTCACAATCCTCCGATATTTTGACCGGTTTGGTCATTGCCAACAATGTTCTGTTCAACTTTAACTCCATCTCGTTCAATCTTTTTGTACAAATGCCTTTTCAGGTGTTCTCTACTGCAACGAGATTTCTTAGCATTGCTAGTCATGTTCGTAGGCAAACTTTCAGTTTTAGTTTTATCTAAATTCAATGACAACTATAAACAACCACCCTGATTCCTTCAGTCACTTTTGGTGAAGAAGCATTTTCACTCAGCTTATCCATAAAAAATCGAACCTTTTTCACTCAGCTTATCCATAAAAAATCGAACCTTTTTCACTCAGCTTATCCATAAAAAATCGAACCTTTTTCACTCAGCTTATCCATAAAAAATCGAACCTCAATCAGAAGAAACGCAGCTTTCATTAAGATTGACAGTCGATTTTGATTTAGCGAAAATTTTACGGCAAAAGAAAAAACCCTTTAAGGAAGCCAGAGTGGCCGCGCGTACTAATGCATTCTTATTAGAGCCGAGTGTAAGTGCTTCCCCCTTTCGACCCGAAAGCAGACTTACCCTAAGTAAAAGTTTTGATTGCGTCTTTGGAATAAAGTAAACTCTTTTTTAAACAAATTTCAGTTGTCAATTTTCACACAAATCATTTCATGGAACAGAGACCTCATACACTTTTGGGTTTGCTCGGATTGACTCAGAAACGAGAAGTGAATGTCCTGTAGGTATGATAAGCGTTGCGGACTTTGAGATCAAGATAGCCCATGATTCCTTGACGGAGATTCGTGTGGAGAACCACATAAGTTGCCGGCATCACAATCGAAATCACCAAAGGCGGGAGAATATAGCAAAGCAGATACAAGACCTGATTGCCAAAAATGTCCAGGTTTTGAGTTCTAGGCACAGCCATAAACACGGTTTCCGGAAAGAAACTAAAAATGGCCACCGTTGTTACGAAATAAGTCGGCTTCAAGAAGTAAAGGGGTCTTCCAAAGGCCTTGCTCTGGCCAAAGCGAAATAGGTACACTCCCGAACAAATATTGAACAGCAACATGTAAACCACAAACATGGCCACAATGGTCTTAATCATTCCAAACACGGGTTTATCCCCCTCTTCCAACTCCTCCGAGGTTATTCCCAAACAGACGCGATAGTGAAAGCCGTGGTGATCGTTCAAGTAGACACAATAAAGGGTGATCTTGAGGGCGGTGAACGAACACCAAACATTGATCCACATACTGATGAAGCTATCATTGGTTCTCCCGACATTCCTCCACACGAGAGCGTAAAGAAGCCTGGCAATGAAGTTATGATGGGCCAAGAGCAATGAAGTAAGGGCGTGGATAGTCTTGGTCAAGCCTTGGATATCGCAAAAGATTCCAGGAAGGGGACCGAAGAGGAATCTGGCCAAATTCACGTTCAAAGGAACCACATTGAAGGCCAATTGCACGTGGCAGATCTTGGAGAGGATCTCTTGGACGAGGGTGCGACTATGATTGTCTCGGATTGCGGTGATGAGAGCCAAAAGCAAGAAATTCCCAAAAGATTGGACGAGAATGTAGGATACGACCATAATCAAAGAATATGGAACAGATCCAAAAAGGCCACCATGAATATCTAATGAAGGAGTGGACATTTCGGAGATTGGGTTAGAACTGGTCGAAACTTGGTTCCACCGATATTATCTGGGTCAATTAAGCACAGATTTTCCCCTTCATTTAACAATTGAGGGCGAGATTCTCTCAAAGACCATTATTGAAGCTCTCTTGGACCTTATTTATTCGTACTTAACACATTTACTTATGTTTGTTCTAAAAGATAATGCGCTAAATATTAATTAGAAGACCCATTTCAAAAAGATTAATTATCAGAGATTGGTTTATTGATTTGGTCCACCGGCAAGAAGAAATTTTATAATACAAAGTACCCTTTCAAAGATCTACTAAAGAACAAAATACGTAGGATGGGGTGAATAAGGCACAAATACAAGATCGTATTTTTAGACCATAAAGAACAAAGGATCATATGAACCTTTGGCGGAACAGATGGATGGATCAAGTTGAAGTGGCTTCCATTATCAAACCTGTTTTCGTCAAAATTCCTAATT
>CM021322.1:6771071-6799505 GCA_010645155.1 Tigriopus japonicus
AAAGAAGAAAAAATCGGTGAAAAATCTCTTAATATTCGAAAAATCGGGATTCTCTATTTTTTATAAATCCTTCCGTAATTCTCTATCATTGACAGCAACAACTAAGTGAGTGGCCAATTGGTCTTCATATGACATCCCGTCTAATTCTGCATTGCTACCGAGAAGCTTCATGATTGAATTCAATCGTACCAAAAAATTGGAGAAAAGTTCCCCTGGCTTTTGCACACAACGATGAAAAGCCACTCGTCAAGTCATAACTGACAACGTATCTTTGTATTGCTTCTGAAAAACGTTCAAGACAGACACCACATCCATTGAGTCGTCGACATCCAACAATTGTTCCATAATTTGGATCACCTTCATATCAATACAACCTCGAAGATAGGCACGTTGCTCCCGGTGAGGAAATTTATCCATCCGATTTGATGCATAAAAGTCGTCAAATCCTTTCCTCCAAACTTTGATATCAGCCAATGTTCCATCTGCTTGGAGCTCATCGGGTTCAAGAGCGGTGTTGATGCGAGTTGGTCTCCGATCCTTTCCATGTGCCGAGGTTTGAGACGATACGAACGATCCACTAAGTTCTGCTTGAGCGCGAATAGTAGAGAGGTTTGAACAAATGTCCGACATAGTTGTGAGGAGAGACCAATGCAAAATCCTCATACAGATCAGTTGCATCAGCATCTTCTAGTTCAAAACACTCCGATACTACTAATCCAAATTTATCAACAGCATTTTGGGCAGAAGCTATCCTCGCTTCGAGACCAAAAACCTGTGGCAGAGTAAAACCACCTGCACTTCCTAATAACAGATCCACTTTTCTTTTGAGGTCATCTACCAACTGTTCGGCAATGTAATGATGTTGTCCTCGACCCCTGCGTGCAGTCGATACTTGTTTTGTTTCGGTCGCCATCACAATTCAATTTGAATGTGTTTCATGCGTGTATCGGCAATTCCCCTTACAATAATGTATATAAATAACAACAAATTGACAATAAGGTACACACCCCATGTTCCAAAATTAAGGCAACAGATACAAAAATGGGCATAACTTTTAACTGAAAGATTTTCGTGGACATCGAATAAAAGGTTTCATGATCTTGAGAGTCTACCAGTTGCCCTTGTTTACTTTAAACATCATTTCCTTCACCCTGAACAACATGGAGACCAAGCGCATAATGGTGATCGACATGGTGTCGGGCGGAATGACAGTGACTTCAAGGCCATGGGAATCAGCCGAAAGGCCATCTATGTCAAAAAAAAGGTTCGAGGAGCGCAGAACGGTCGAGAGGAAGAAAGGGCAGGGACGGAAGAGACCTCCGTGATGGTCTTGGGCGTCGTGGCCTCGAATGGCAAGAAGTGCCCACCCATTTTCATTCGCAACAACGAGAGGATCAACTCGGCCGCCTACATCAACCTCTTGGAGGCCCACGTGAAGCCCTGGCTTGAGCAAGCAGTAGTTCCAGGACGACTCCTACGTCTTTCAGCAAGACGGAGCACCTTGCCACACCTCTGCATCCACCCAGCTTTGGCTGAGCTGCAACATGGCATCATTCTGGTCAAAGGACATGTGGCCTCCCAGCTCTTGAATCCATTGGATTACAACCTATAGGCTCGTGTTGAGGGAGTTGCCTGCAACAAGCCCCACAGCTCAACAGCATCACTGGAGGTCGCCATCAGGTCCACGTGAAACGCAATGTCCGAGGACGACATCATCAAAGTGTGCCAAGCCTTTAGAGGGCGATTGGAATCTGTAATCAAGGCCAAAGGCCGTCATATTGAATAAAATCTTTCGTTTAACAGTCAATACGTTTTAAATTGATAAATGTCTTGTTGAAGTTCTTTCTGTACTTGTTCTGGACGAAGTCGTATTTTTTCTTAAGGGTTACCTTAATTTTGGAACATGGGGTATTACTAGCGAATTTAACTGAATAAATGTAAACATATATCTCTTGATGATAAAGCCCTCAATTGATGGCTCAATTTAAACGATCTTACCAGTTCCACGATAGCGCGATTTCAATGCTTCCATAACGTTCCCCAACGGACACAAATATACTGATGATGATCAACAATATCCCAGTTCATAATATCCAACGATGATGAAGTATGATTCAATCCAGCATTCCGATACAATACTAACGATGACCGATCTCAAAATACTCAACGATGAGCGGGCAGAATTTAGCTCGACGAAATCGGCTTTAACTCAAGCGATAGAATGTTCCAAGTTCCAACAGACGAAACGTCGATTTAAACGTCAATTGCGGGTGCGGTCAATGCAGACCATAAGAGAAGTAAAACTTATCCCAAAGTGTTCAATGAACAAGCAATTTCCACAATATGTGTTTCAGATTATTTCGGGGAACACCAGCAAAGGTTCTCTCACGAAAAAAACAATACTTTATAAAAATATTTTTTTTTTTCAAATTAGCAGTGGCATTTTCCGTAAGGAGCCGACTGCGCCATGTTCACTACGCATGGCAAACGATACAAGACTGATTTTTTAAGCTAGGGTAAAACTCGTTTTACAAAGGCATGACATAGATAGATAGAAGGGATAGAGATCAGAAAAAGAATCATAAATACATCACAAGCCCCATCCTCGACCTTGCGCTCCACATGAAGGGACGTAGGATGTCTCTTCTGGCAAATCTCACAAGTTCTTCTCAAGTTACAACTCTTGGAGATGTGCCCACGACGTAGACACCCAAAACAAGCTCCTCTTCTTCGGATCAAATCTTGCCTTTCCTTCAAATTCTTGGTCTTGTACATTTTTTTTACATATCTCGGTATCGTGATTAAGCTTGCACTCCAGGCGCTCATTTTCTTCCGTTCTCGCACATGTCGCATAAGTGCTTATCTTCTTGGTGGGCCCCAACTTCTTCAAAAAGGTAGCCTCATCCCCCTTCGCTCTCACAGTGAGCAGAGAGTTCTTTAATGCCTCTTCTCCATAAATCGGATCACTTGCCTTCTCGAGTAAGTCTTCCACAAAGATAATAAACAATTGGAAGCTCTCACTACTTGAAGCGTTTTGTCTACTTCTAAGTACGAAAGATCTCCATGCATTCCTTACATGATACAACTTTGGCAAAAGATCTCCAATGAAGCGAGGTGAATCTAATTCCGATGTAGATACGACCGAAGAGCATTTCAAAAGAGCGCAATGGAAGTCTCGCAAACTCTTAATGCAGTTATCCTTGATTTGCGGCCAATTTCTCAACTCCTCCATGTGGATGTTAGCCAAGAACAACTCGTTGCCATAATGCAGTCTAAGATGATACTTGGCCTCATCATAGCAAAGTTCATCGTTCATGAACATGCAGCTCTCGACGAGCTTTCTAGGATCACCATCCACGAGTTCAAGTAAGCGATTGTATCGGGCCCGCGAGTCAGACAAATTCCGTTCAACCACATCTTCCAACTGATGAATGAAATTCTTATAATACAAAGGATCACCCGTGAACGGTTTTATCTTCGTACTAAATGCTGTTTGCCTCTTCATCATCTCAACCAGCATGGCCGTTTTGCTCGGAATAGGGGACGCCTGTCGTTGATACGGAAGTGGTTCAGCCGTTGGAACCTGGGTTGGCATTGGAGGGAGGTGCTGATTTGGTGTCATCGTGGGTTTGGGAGCTGGATCTATGCTCAAACGTTCGTCACAAACTCTTCTTTCCGCAGCTCCTTCGAAGTCCTCTCTCGCCCGGATTTCTGCGGCGAGCACATCCATATCCATTTTCCTCAAAAGATTCTTCTTACGCATCGCAAGTTCGGCCATTTCTTTTTCCAAGGTGTCAATCTCGAGGACGCAGATAGCTTCTGCCTGCCTCTTGGCTAACTCCACTTGCGCTTCCATTTGCCTGGCATGTGACGTGTTCGATCTTCCACATCCTTGGCTCGAAACCTCGTCTAGCTCATCAATCGGTGAATACAGACATCGATCCGCATCACGGGCATAGCTCCGGTGCAACGAGTTCCCTTCCATGGGTTCCCTTCCAACCATCCTTTCATGGGTTAGGAAGGTTCGAATTCTAAATTCCGTTTTCTTTCAAGAAAAACGCCTATCTTGTCACTGATGTTGCGGCAGAAAATCGGATTCCTCAACCGCCAAACAAATGCGATCCTAATTGGCACCAACACAAACTCTGCTTCGCTCAGTAACAAGATCACAATTTAACTTTACTCAATATAAAGCGAACGTCTCGACAATTAAGAGTACGTGACAAGGTGATGGACGCTTCAACTTGTCTCAATATCAATTCCAGAATGATCTAATTAAGTCATGGCGGGATAAAAAACTGGATTAGTAAAAGAAATGTTCAGCGAGTAAAAGTTTGGTAGGGAAATCAAATTGTTTGTCGCTCCAATATCGCAGTTTGAGGTCAACTGCGACATCAAAGATCAGACCTGTGTTAATTTCTTCTAAAAAGTAATCCATTACAATAACAATTACATTGGTCTCAAAAGAAACTAAATACAATTTTTTTTCAAATGTAATTAATTACAATAACAATTACATTGGTCTCAAAAGAAACTAAATACAATTTTTTTTTTCAAATGTAATTAATTACAATTACAATTACTTTCCAAAAGTAATTGATTTACATTGAATTACATTTCAATTACATTATTATTTCAAACCAAGCTTGAACTCCTCTCTTTTCAAGTGAAAAATGTGCAAAGAGTATCACAGACGTGTGAGCTTTTGTTGAATCAATTTACGTACACACCGAAAAATATTGTGAGTACGGGGGAAAATCTGCGAAATTTCTAATCCCAGAACTTATTATGTAGGTAAAAATGTAAGGGAAATTTGTCATTGAAAAATGTCAATTAGATGGGCTCAAATGTAATGAATTACAATTACTTTTACTCAAATGTAGTTAAATACAATTTCAATTACTTAGAAATGTAATTGCAATTACGTAATTGTAATTTTTATTACAATTACATCACAGGTCTGTAACAGATCTTGCCATGGACGTCTCGAGTGGACGACTAACGGAACAGAATCGCCCAACCTCTCCGACCACTTGGTTGGCCAAAATTCTGAGCCCATTTACTGTAGACTCATTTGGCGACCCAAGTGATGTTCAGGGTTAGACTTATTTTGACTTGAGCCCAATCAAGACTAGTTTTTTCAAAAAGAAAAATGGACAAAGTTTTGCAATAATTGAACATTGAATAATGATTTCCAAATGAATTGTATGTTTTGGGCCCATCTCATTAATCTTGTCTCAAAATACTATGACACAAGATTAGAAATTTGACTTGCCCTCTAAATGTTTGTGACCCTTGACAATGCCAGTAGTTATCTATAAAGGAAGCACTTCAGTTTGTTCCTGGTTGTGGTTGAATTTAAAGCGTCAGGAAACAAAAATCCATAAAAAACAAGTCAAATGTGGTCTTCAGACTTTTTTGAAGGGGTGTGAAGTGAAGTGGTGGGCACCAGGGTGAGACCAAAGGGGCTCTATGAGTGGTGGGGAACTTCAGTCATCAATGACCAACAAATACAAGTGTTGAAAGATATGTTCAGGAGTTTCCATTCACTGAGATCTACTGAAGTGCATTCAAAGGTAGGCAAATCTAGATTTATTTGAAGTATGAATAACCAATATACTGCAATGCACCTCATCTTGGTTGCTTTTTTGGATGCATCACAACAAGGCTTGAAAAGTTAATGATCAATTTTTTTTGGCAGAATGAAACCTATCTCCACATTTGTTAAACACAATCCAAAAATATTTAGGGCACTAAGAACTGGCTTTCTAAGGTCTTTATGTTAACTCTTTCAAGTCATAAGGTGTTTACACTCACGAAGGTGTTATGATGAAGAAAAATGAGAAAAATTGAAGCAAAAGGTGTTTGTTTTAATTTATCTGTGCAATGGACTATACAGTCCTAAAAGGTGCAAAAATGTGGAATTGTCATAGTGATCAAAATTTTGTGCTTTCAATTCACTTGCCATTTGCAATAAGCATTTCTTTATTTGTAACTTTTTTCTTTATTTTACATTGTTCATACATTTTGCTTGCTGGTTGTATTTGTCAAAAGTTAAGGTGACCAATGTTGTTAAACAGAATTTGTCTAGAATTGCATATTGCCCTTTCATGTAAAACAAATGATGGCTTAGCAATGTTGATACAATTAAGCCTAACATAACATTGCTCCATCAAGATCAACAAGTCAAGATGAGCAATAGAAGTCAACAGTGTGTTCAATCTTAAGCCCTCCATCAAATGCTTGGTTTGGAGGCTGTTCCCTAAAAATGATGAATGAAATAATGAAAAACTACTTATGATACAAAAATCTTGGACAATCTATCAAATCCAGTTCACTTTGAAACAGCCTTTTCACACAAAGTTTAAAGTTTCATCAACTTTTCCGAAACATTAAAAGATACATCATTGTCAGCCAGCTTTGGTTTTGAAAAATTCCACTTAGATGTTAGTTTTTGTGACTATAACTATCACAGTTTCTCAAAACATTTATACATTTGTGAGTAGGATGTGCTTCTGATTTGTTCCAAGGAAAATTTCTTAGCCCTTTATTCCTTTCACCAAGATTGGAAAAATACTTAAGGATAAATGCAAAGACTGTCTATCCTCTGAAAACAATAACACTGATGAATTAGACCACAAATGCAACAAAAATTAGGGGAAATTATGCCCTAGAAGGATATAGTGTTATATATTCTAGTGCATTAAGCAAATGTAATGACATTAATCTTGTTGAAACATGCTTCAATAAACACATATATAAATCAATGTTATCAAACACGTTGTAAAATAGATGAGAAGGAACAGGAAATAATTTGTTGCAAACTTGTCTATATTATGTGAAATAATAGATTGGCAGCAAAAAAAATCACATGGTTAAAATCAACCATTCAGGAAGAAAGATGAACCTTCCCCTTAGCAGGTAAAATGGTTAGATAGTATTTTATGCAACAAGAAAATAGGAGAATTTTATGTTCTTAGTTGCACAGGATCATTAAGAATGAGCTAACAACACCAAAAAATGAAAAACTTGCTTGTTTGCTTCATTCCTTCCTCTAGCCAGGGACCACTGTACGTCAGGACGAATTTCAAAAATACACACTGGGTCCGATCATTGTACTAAAATGTGAGGTTTTTGCAGCAAATATATTGTTCCGTTTAATTTTCATTGTACTAATCGGACCCAGTGTGTATTTTGAAAGTCATCCTGGCTTGAGCCATCCTTGCTCTAGCCAACCAAGCGGTCACATCAATTTTCCGTACGACATCCAGGGTCTAGATATCTATGATCTTGCAAACTCTTGCGGAGACCTCTCCTTACATGCCACTAAAAAAGTCGTATCTGTGACTTCAAAGTGTATGTCGATCAGCTATAATATATATTGTTGTATATTGTCGTGTAAATGCACTTTTAAGGGATAAAAGAACTTAGGTGTTGATCTATATTTCTAAGTTGAAATGCCAATCACACGTTACTTAAATCCATTTTTTTCAGTTTCATGCCCTGAAAGCCAGTGATTGGGATTGACCAAAGGGTTTATGAAGGGTTTCTGGCCTTGATCAATTTAATTTTTCTGACTCTAATTTTGAAAAAATGGACTAAGGGCACTTTGTAAGTCAAGGTACCAAATCTTCCGAAGTTTGTATGAGAAAAACCAAACGAAAAATATGAAATGGGGAAAGTCACTTGCTTTTCTATCCATATTTAAATTAGATTTCCAAAAAATATTGCCGAAAATTATATTTGATCCCCTAAACCACTCTAGAAAATCACGTTTTCTGCTAATTTTCCCAAAAAGTCTTAACAATACAAGACAAAATGCAAATAATTGCTTAAGATTCAATTCGATGTAAATAAGCGCTCAAAATGAAAATCAATACAATTAAGGGCCCTAAATACCAGTTCAAATTTTTTGCATCAAATTCCCGGGCCTAGGAGTCATCAGTATTTGAAGAAATACTGGCTTTCGTACTAAACTTCTGAAGAGGAGCAATAAAGAGATTAAACTGGAGCGGACCTAAAATTGAACATTGTGGAACACCTGACTTGACATCATACATTTTAATAAATGATCCTTCAACCTTAATTTCCACAAAAGTACCCCTACGTTTTGGTTTTTGTTTCACAATCCCATGAACTAGAAAAGTTATCGCTTTCTCATCAAAACATGCCTTCATCAGCCTTCACAGCTTTTGACTCGTAATATAACTCGTAAAAAGTGAATGTTGCATAACAGCCGGTTTTAATGACGTAAATGTCATAAAGTAAACACATTAGCAAGATCCCTCATTTGACCAATTTCCAAGAATCGCTCGGCACAAACATAATTGCAGAATTATTCGTTGCAATGTTATTTTGAATTAGGGGAAATTCAAAAAATCGAACATGAATATTTCTCTTGACCTTAAGACAAAGTTTTTCCAAGTAATTACCAAGTTTTTTTTCCAAGTAAGATAACTCTCGATTTTGTTGCCTGGCACAAAGCGGCAAAGATATTGTTAAAGTTAATTTTGAAAACAATCCCCAATTATTTCCAAAATCTTTGGAAACCAAACAACATCAATTGTTTTGGACTTCCAATCTTAGGGTAAAGAAGGAAAACTATCATTCCCAGCCACTGAAGCGAAATGCAAATATTTGTTGTCGTGCTAAGGTCGACTTCAAGAATGAGATAAAAGGCGTCATTTTGTTTGGAAATATTTCTACGTCTGTGTCTGTTAAGGCCATGGAGATTTCGATTGGCATATCTTGTTTTCCTTTTGGGATTTTTTTAAATACCCCAATAAAATTAGGATCGAATTGAAGCTGTCGGGAGAAAAAAAATTGCTCCTTCATGGTTTCCTTCCCTCAACTAAGGTACATTAATTCAATTAGGTCTAGTATACCAAAGTTTAGTAAGTATAACCAAACCATGCCTCAGTGATGCTCTTGTGTTGAGATTTTATTTAAGCATGGTTTATTTGACCGTGCCCTAGTAAACTCAATGCCATTAGTGCAGTTGACATCAGGAGCCTTGCTACAGACACAAGGTGAGTTTGGAACTTTTCAAAACACCTGATATTTTTGCATACTCCATGGTGCGCCATAACGTTCACCCTTGGATGATTCTGCAAATGATATGACCAAGGCCATCAAATTTTGGTAAAAAATCCAAAAATGTAACGAAATCGGATTTTTTAAAATTTTCTTTAATCAATCTCCCATACATAATCTGTAAATCTTATTTCATAACTTGGAATAGCTGAATAACTAAATGCATTCGCTTACAACCAGGGTTGGTCGGGGGGATTATCCCCTCCGAAAAGAGTCCCGTTTATCCCCCTTGGGATAAACGGGATTTTCCTTCAAGTAGTAAAAGGGATAAACGGGATTTTCTTTCAAGTAGTAAAAGGGATAAACGGGATTTCCCTTCAAGTAATAAAAGGGATAAACGGGATTTTCCTTCAAGTAGAAAAAGGGATAAACGGGATTTTCCTTCAAGTAGTAAAAGGGATAAACGGGATTTTCCTTCAAGTAGTACAAGGGATAAACGGGATTTTCCTTAAAGTAGTAAAAGGGATAAACAGGATTTTCCAACTTTTCAAGCATTTTTTCTTACTCTTCAAGTATTTTTTTCTAACTCACAAGCAATTTTTCCTACCTCACAACTAATTTTTCCCATGTTTCAAACATTTCTTCCTTATTTCTATAATCATTCACAAATTTCCCTAACACTATATTTCCCACAAAATCTCACTTTTTTCAAGTAATTCCCACACAAAAATTATTTCTATTTGTACAATGAAAACTCCTAGGTTTTTAGCTTTTACTTGTTTGTGTTTCCAAAATCAAAACGCAGCTTGGCAGCTGCAATCTGATAAAGGCTTTCCGCTCTATAGGAATATTGCAGGGTTAGTTTGGTGGACTATCTCAACCATAAAGCGTCCCGTTTATTGGGACTAACGGGATTTTCCTCCAGGGAATAACGGGGATAAAGGGGATTTCCCTCCTTATTCAAACAATTTCCCCTAATTTCTGGAAATAAGTTCATTTTTGTGTCTGTATTACATTTACTGAGCAGGAAGTTTTCTGACTTAGATAATCTTCAACTTTGGAAGATTTCTTCACGTCTCATCAAGTACCGTCAATTGTAGACTTTTTGTAACATATTTTTATTAATTTAAAAATATATAGCAATTATGTCTGTTACATAATCTGTTAAATATTGTAAATATTTTCATTAATATTTATATTAAGCCTTTAGTTTGATCGGCTACTTTCAGGGATGCCAAAAATTATTTAAACATGTCAAAATTGGAACAAAATTGGCTTGATTTCGTTTATCCACCTGTTCATTCCGTTTATCCCCCATACATCCCGTTTATCCCCCCATTTATCCCGTTTATCCCCCCATTTATCCCGTTTATTCCCCAATTTATCCCGTTTATCCCCGGGTAAAGGGGATAAATCGAAAAAGTTGATCCCTCGACCAACCCTGCTTACAACTGTAATAAATCCTTTCTTTCCCGCTTCTAATTTTAATTTTGACATCCTTTTTCCACATCAATCTGAAGGGAAAAGCAGTTCCCTAAATTTCCTGAAATTTTCCAACTTATGTAATTTCGGATAAAAAATCGCAGATTTTTGTAACTAAACTAAACTAAATTCCAAAAAAACAAAGTGAACATTTTTGTTGCATCTACAATATATAATGTGGGCTTGTTTCCTAAGTTAGATTTTGACTGATCCAGTAAACTAACTCTTTTCTGAAAATTTTTAACAGATCAAGAATTTTCAACTATTTAAGGGAAAAAAAAACAATTTTTTGATTTTGGACATAACGGAAGATACTGGTTATCACATTGTGAAATGTAACTTACAACTATCTGGTGGCCCTGGATATGACTAACAGATCCACCACAAGAGGGCACAACAGAGTTATCAGTTGATTAGTGTCAGCAGCTCGGCAATTCCATGATATGCTGAATATATTCAAACATCAGTTTTGTACAAACTAAAGTACCTCAGATGTTAATTTGGAACTGCTAAGGAACCTGCAATGGCTTGTGGCTTATGGAAATGGAGGAAAAGTTGTGCAAGGTTTACTGCTCCAATCAATGTGGCCGTCCTCCAGGATTCCTTGGTACATGTGTGAGACAGAAACTCCATATAGACTCAGTGCCGTTGTTGAAGCTGTCCCAAAGAGACTTGACAAATCTAATGAAGGTCAAAGGTGCAGGAAAAATCAAAAATAAATATATAGTCGGAAGAAGCAGAAGCAAAAAAATATCAAGCAAATAAAAAAATGCTTGAAAAATCGTTAAAAATCATATTTTTAAGAATAAATAGTACAATAATAAGTAAATAAAACTTTTCATTTTTCAGTTTCATCCAGTACCTTGAACAATCGCTATAAAAATGCTCATTAACCAACGGTTGAAAAAGAGACAAAATTATCGCAAATTAAGTACTAACAGTTTCCAACATCATGTAGATATTGTGACCTCTCCTTATCTCATCAAGAAATACATACTGTATGTCAATTGTCATTGAATATGATCATTTAATATTTGCAAAAACATTCCAGCTTGTTGACAAAGGGTGCACATTTGAAAGTCCCTAATGACAATCATTAAGGCATTGGATTCCGAAATGTTTCTTAATTATCATATTCTTTGACTTTTTGGGTCAAGATCTAGAGCAGGGGTAAGCAACCGGTGGGCCGCGGCCCACATGTGGGCCCAACGGTGGTCTTTTTTTGGGGGGGAAAGTCTAAAATAGTGGGTCCGAGAACCATTCTTAGTACATACTCGTGGGCCCAAAGCTCTTTGATCATTGAATTGTTGGCCCATGAACCTTCGAGCATCCGTTTGGTGCAGTGATGGAAAATTTTGGCTTTTACTGAATTTCTGCCGTTTTCTACCACCAATTGGCAGAAAATGGCAGAAAATGGCAGAAAGACACAGAAAATGGCAGAAAGTGACAGAAAATGGCAGAAAGTGACAGAAAATGGCAGAAAATGGCAGAAAGTGACAGAAAATGGCAGAAAGTGACAGAAAATGGCAGAAAGTGACAGAAAATGGCAGAAAATGGCAGAAAGTGACAAAAAATGGCAGAAAATGGCCGCTAAAAGGCAAAAATACGCCTAGAACGATGTTCAAATACAAATCTGGTATTGTAGAATGAGATTAAAAGAATCAAAAATAATTGAAGATTGCACAAATACTTGAGAGCAACAACTATTAACTCAAAATTGAATGTAAACATCATTGCCGTTGCTAAAATAACTAGAAATACACAATGTATTTGAAAACACCTCTTTACATGATATATTCCCTGGTTTAAAATCGTCATTCTTTTCATGTGCCATATAGTGATAATAATTCAGGCTGAGATAAGAACTTCAATTGAAAATATGACGAAAGTTTATGTGAAAAGATCAAAAAGTCCTATGATATTCTGTTATCATATTTCATATTGATAATACAATTATCAAATTGGAAGAAATATTTGTTTTGCAATTCAAAGTCACTTAAATATTAGATAGTGTTGAAATGGCATATAAGAATAAGATTATCCCTATTTTCTAGACTGCTTGATGTTATCATATGGTTTATTAATTAATAGCGTAATCAATTAAACGAATTGATAGATGAATTGTGTCTCAAAAAGCATTTGTTACAACTTTCTGTAAAGCCCCAATATCGATTTCTTTTAAAAGAAAACGAAAATGACTTTTTTGGGACTTGATTTCAAATTTTGTTTTTTTTTGGTTTTAAAGTAATGCATTTTAAACTAATTCGGTTGATAGCAAGCAAGCAACTGCAAATCAGACTTTGTTAAAACGTAATAATAAGTCCCAATTTATACATCAAACATATTGCAATTGTAAAAGCTACGAAAGTCAGTGTTTTATCTTATTTTATATTTGAGTTAAGGAACTTGACTTGTAAGATCCTTGTAAGACTGTGTTGTTATTGGATTTAAAAAATATACCTTAGGCCTTGGTATTCAAATTTTAAAAACGTTTTGCATTTACGATATATAAAGATTTAAAAAAACAACAATTCTCAGCTATTGTGTTCAAATAGTGACCGAGCATTACAGAATTCAATTTCATTCAAGTTCTAACTCTCAGTATATATATAAGACGAAATCGGAGTGCTCGATTTGGCCACCCTGACTTCGAGGGAAATTCAAAAACGAATGGCTGAGATTGATTTCACGAACTTGTATCTTCCTTCTTCAATGAGCTTTTGGAGGGATGGTAAGGCCATAGTTAGACATCAAAAGTGCCAAAGTTTATCCCTTTAAGTATTGAATATATTGATTTATATGAGTTTCTAGAGAAATTAATTTCTGCCATTTTCTGCCAATTTCTGCCACTTTTTTCGCATGAATGGGAGTGATTACCGTATCATTTTACTTTAATTTTATGGACCTGCTGCCGTTAGCAATGTAGGCTTGCCAAAAGAAATGTCAGTTTTCAAGGGTCAGATTTTCGGAAAATGTTGCATTTATGGGCAATGGCATGGTTAATGTATGTTGAGAAGCATTGCAAAGAAATTTAAAAACAAATGGAGAAATTGGAAGCCTTCAATTAAACAAATTATTTGTTCTTAGGGTTAGTTGCCTCAGGAACCGATCTCCTCTGGCCATCTTGTTATTCAAAGTCGGGCATTCCTAATTTCGAAGTTCGGAACTCTCAACTTATGTAGCAAAATTTTAGATAAAAGCAACAAAACATACTTTTTTACAAAAACAGTGTCAAGAATTGCTATTTCAACTTCAAGTTGTGCAGAAAAGAAAGGGATTGTTGCAATTACCAGGCCTAAACCTTCGTTTTAGTTACCTTGCACGCTCATCAGAAACACAGGTCTTCCGAACTTTTTTTCCCGCCAAAAATGATGACGTCACTAGTAATTGTTGTAATAAAAGCCATTTTCTGCCACCGATTTCTGCCAGGTGGCAGAAAATGGCTTTTATTCATATGCCATCACTAGTTTGGTGGGCCACAGACTTCACAAAGTTTAATTTGGCGGGCTTTGACCCAGAAACGGTTGCTGACCCTTATATGCAGGATTTAACTATAGAAGATTTAACTAATTGATTATTGATATTATTTATATGTGTAGCTGATGGA
Source organism: Tigriopus japonicus (assembly GCA_010645155.1). NCBI lineage: Eukaryota > Metazoa > Arthropoda > Copepoda > Harpacticoida > Harpacticidae > Tigriopus > Tigriopus japonicus. Next base: position 6,785,194 of record CM021322.1, read on the forward strand.
GCACTAAATAAATGCGACCAAAATTGTCGAAGGATTTACTTTCCGCCTATTTTTGGCCTGTTCTTCAGCCTTTTTCAGCTTTATAATTGCTTGCAAATTTTAATAGGTTAGGTTAGAATTAAATAAGATTAGCAATCTTGTGGTTAATGATTAAGATCCGACCTTTCCCTCGGATTTGGTTTTGAATTTTGGTTTTCGTGGATTTGAAAATATGGCTTCCACGGGTCGGCAGCCGGGTTGGTTTAATCCCGTCCCGTCGAAAAAAAATCCGTCCTTGGGATCCCGAGGACCGGATGTACCGGAATTCCCCGGGATTTTTGACTTTTATATTACAGCGTCGTGTTTCATAAAAAAACACTAAAATTATCTGCACGCTTTCCCCATTCCTTGTCACTATTGATTATCTTTTGTCACTTTTAAACAACATTGTTTGTTGTGCCATTGCCAAGTTTACATGCTTTCACTTATTATGCATCTTTTACTGTTAGTGACACTATGTTCGTGGACAGTCACAGAGCGTACTTTAGGGGCTGGAATTTTCTAGTCATTTTTAATCCCCTAACTCAAGATATCATGGCGACACTCGTCATTGAACAAATACATGAGATCATTACCTTAAACATTGCTCTTGCTATGTGCAAAACTGTCCGTCTACAAATATGTGGACATGAATTGACAACGTCTTTCTGACAGAAGGTCCGGGCAATAAAACAACGTTCGTCGTTCGTTCAAATGCTATAAATTGAAATGCGCATCCTTGTAATCTGTCAGTAAGAACAAACCTGAAATGGCCTTATCTAATCCAGTGCTCCTTTTGAGTGTCTCAATCTTCTTATTTGGTTGTTTGCCAGCATTATGTTTGAGCCAACGAGCCCAATGTGAAGAAACTCTCCCTTGGGGCGAGAAATGTCCCACCGATGCTCCCAATACAGCCATCACATATCCCGACGAGGACCATTGCTCGCGATATTGGGAGTGCTACAATGGATGTGCTCAGAACTTGAAGTGCGGACAAAATTATCTCTATGATGCCGCCCATGGATGGTGTAATTATCCTCAAGATGTAAGTGGAGAAACGAGATATTTTTGCATGGTGCCTTACCTTGATTTTTTATGACTCTTAGGTCATTTGTGGTGATCGAGATTGCGATGGACTTCCGTGTAAAGAGCCCCCTGTCACAGAACATCCGTGGGATTTCATTTGCCCTCAATTAGATGGCTATTTTCCTGATCCATTGAATTGTATCAAGTATTATCGCTGCTTGGGGGGCTTCCCCAATCGTATCACTTGTCCAGTTTGTAAGTCCTCAAATTCAATGTTGGGGTCGTTTCTGTGTTATCAGGGAATGTAATCCTGGATATTTCTGCTTTCAGCAAGTGCTAATGGGCAACAAGAGTATTATGATGCTGATGCGATTGCTTGTGATTACCCGGAGAGGGTCCAATGTGGAACCAGGCCCGTTTGTGATGCCAATGATGAAAATTGCAATGGCACACCAGGATCCACAGTGCCTCCATTAACCGATTGTGCTGCAGTTGGCTGTCCCAATGGATTGGGGTCATATCCTAAGGGTCCTTGTGAGCGATGCTTTTGTCAATGTCAAAGTGAAGACCTCGTTGGAGATGAGATCTGTTGCCCAGTTGGGTATCACTTCAACCCAACTACTGGCCAATGTAATTTGCCTAGTGCGAATCCCAATTGCTAAAAAAATGATATGTGCTATAGCGTGTAAGTTTCTGGGAAAATGAGCGAACCGATCTGATTGATCACAGGCCCTGAGTAAACAAAAACAAGGTGACTTTTATGTGGATCTGATTCATAAAGAGGCTTTCTTACTGAATTTTGATTAAGGTAGAGACATATTTTACAAAATGTCACTCATGTGCATGGAACGCCATTCCGATAACAGCAGTGAATAAAACGTCTGAAATTTAGTTCTTTTTTTTTAACTGTGCTTCTTTGCTTTCGCACATATTGTCCATTTTCAGAGCATGTGAACAAATTAAATCTGTGGTGCGATTCAAAGCCACTCACAGGATAAAACGTGTAGATAAAACAACAGGGAAAGTATTACTGAATTTTAGTCGGAAAATGACCATGAGGAGTTCGTTAACCCCCCAGTTAGAATCCCAATCTAACCTTATATTCTATATGTATTAAACATATTACCAACGCCATCCACCTGAAATTTCCGAGCTTTAATGACATGGTGCTGAGCCCTGAAGGGTTGAAAAAAAATGAATTGGAATAGCCAGTTTTGGGGTGTTGAAGTCCAGTCTTTCTTCCTCTTCAGAAACATAAACCATAACAAACCATTCCTTCAGGTCAGATCAGGAAGAACAAAGTAATTTGACTTGTTGATTTAACTGGATATGCACGTTTCTACTTTATGAAGAAACCTTCATTTATCCATATTTTCACTACTACATTCGAAATAATAAACACTCAACAGCAGATGTGGAAGGAGGTTAGGTTAGGTTAGGTCACGGATCACTAGAAGAAGTATAATTGGAACCAGTAGATGAAATAACTTAGTTAGAAAACTACTTAGTAATAAAACTATAAAACGAAAAAGTTATAAAACTTTGTGATTGAGTATATGACAACTCTATTGTATAATCAACTTGGAATGTTCTTTCTTGTCTAGTTTCAAGTATCACATCTATAGTGGGCCTTAGTTTTAATTACTGTTAACATTGGCACTAAAGCCAATTCAACTTCCAAAGTACAACTATCCTATCCTTTAGGTCTCACATACATCTGCTCATTTTTTATACATACTCACGTGAAAGATGCTTTTTCAACCCATGACAATGATATTGAATTAAGGAAACACCTTCAATATTGTTTAGCAGACATGTATACGAACCAAAGTACCATCATGAGAAAGCCATCCTATGATGTAAAAAGGACTCAATGTTCCAACAAGATGCGAAATTGAACTCAAACAGTGGATGTCTTGAAAATCGGATTGATTCAGGAGCATCAAAAGCAGATTTGATATTGGAGGAGGATGAATGGATATTGATGGAAATTAGGCGTTCCTCTGAGGTCCACATTCTCTGACGGGAGACGGAGAATTTAATGCGTAAATGATGTTTTGATGACCATAGGTGTCGTGCTGTGGTGTACAGGTGTTGGAAATGAAGTTCAAGAGCCTCATTTGATGTTGTTAGGGTTATTTGGGGTTAATACCCCAAGAACAGGGACACATGACGAAGAAGGTTGACGAATGGAACAGAAGACGTCGGAACGTGTTGATAGTTTGAATCGAGAGGAAGAAGTGATGTAAATACTAGGATGGAACTATGTGCTGGAAGTATGTATGTACAGTGAGACCCAAAGAGTGGAACTCAATAACACGTTCGAAGGAATGAATGTCTCGGTGGTTGGGTGGTACGACGGTCCATACACTTTCTCCACTTGGGGTAGAAAAGTCGAAACGCACATTGCACGATCAAGGGAGCGACCACTCTCTCGCGTATGTGCATGGAACACATCAACATCGGATAGAAACTAGAAAAATTCGTTGAACATGGGTAATTGACGTAGGGTGTCCCAAAACCGCGGAGCGTCCTCCGTCACTTGGGTCCGTGGGAGTGCCTCCATCGTTGACAACCAATGTTCGGTTGTAGCATTGATTGCTAGAATATGAAGGACCAGTCGGATAACTGGGATTAACGGGAAGAGAAAAGACTAAGACAAGATAATTAGAGATGTTTGAGCCGAGGTTGATCAAACCATCAACAGTATAAGGAGACAAGGGGATGAACCGACTGGGCGTGTCGGGGAGCCCTGAAGAAGGCCTTAAACTTAGGATCGTGAAGCACGGGAATCAACAGCATCCGCAGAATCACATATGAGCAACGGGAATCAACTGCATCCGATGTCATATTGAACGTTCATAAAAACGGGGCGAGTGAACTCTCTTTGGAGCACTTTCTTTCTTGTATAAAAATTCCTTAGTAGGACTTCGCGGAACATCATTCTTTTCTTTCTTGATAACAAACTCCATCTTGTACTGCCACCTTTTCGAAGGGTGGTTAAAATTCATCGTGTAAAAAATTTCCTATTTAAAGGACTTCGCGGAATAATATTTTTTCTTTCGTTACGTTTTTTCCATGAGACAAACAAACTCCATCTTGTACTGCCACCTTTTCGAAGGGTGGTTAAAATTCATGTTTTGAATGTAGTCTGTGGCGGAGTAGAGGTCAAGTTAGGGACCTGCAAAATAATGACCCAGGGTGATGTATAAAATGCAATGGCCCTCAAAATGAGCTAATTGCGAGGAGGGGAATACTCCGGCCACAAGAACTGTATAATAAATTGTTATGGGAACTAAATGCTCTCGAGGAGTCGTAGTTGAGCCCAAATTGGTGAATAAGCAATTGCACTGGTCACTTGGAATTATCGTCAAGTGGTGTGTCGCTTAGTCATAGAGAAGGAGAGTTGTGGAGGGTTACTATAAGGCTCGTGGGGAGCTAAAGTGGAACCCAAATTGGTGAATAAACAACTGCACTAATCACTTGGAATTATCGTCAAGTGGTGTGTCGTTTAGTCAAAGAGAAGAAGGGACAGACGGAAGGGACAGTTGGTAAGCGGCTTTCGAACACTTGAAGTGTGGAGACAAGTTGGGGACTGGGATTTATCCAACCCAAGTAAGCAGAATAAAACCAAGGCGAAGAATAGCCACTTACGTAGTCGTGAAGAAGAAATAAATGAAAGTAAGGTCCATCGAAGAAATTGGAAAACCACGGAATAATAGGAGGATGAAGGAAGTACTTGAACTGATAAAGCATCAATGGAACATGGTGAATGAGAATAGGGGAATAGGGACAAAAGCCAGCTAAAACAACGAGCTATTCCAGTCGGGATTGCTCCGGAACACAGTTTCGAAAGGAGAAAGATGAATGCACCAGTTTGAAGGTGCTCTCTGGTAACAATATTGCCATGAGTTGCCAAAGCGGTAATCTTGGAAGGTCCATCGTGGACAACATGAACCGATGACTTTCTTTTCATAAAGTCGTCGTTAAGGATAGTAAAATTATCCTCCGTTAGAAGCTTGTTACAAAGTCGATGCTTGTCGTAGGATTCTTCCCTCGAATTGTCGTTACGATGTTGTAAAATATGATGAAAAGTGAAGGAATTTGAAAAGTTCGCACGGTGAAGTAATTGGCAACAGAAACTGAATTAATAGTCAAGATGTTAACCGTTTCCAAATGGAAGGAGAAGAACCGGGGCACCGTCAACATTGCCGATGGAATGCTTTCCTCAGCACGCCTGGGCAGAGCTCTTGTAAAATGTTACGAGAAAAGAATTATATCACGAGAAAGGCTGGGTCTTCAGGATTTCAGATCTAATAATGTTACCATAGCTTATGGGCCATTTGGGAAAGAAATTTTGAATTTAATTTTACAACCAGTGTTTCAAATTTCCCTCTCTAGCAGATCGTGTTCAATTGTAGAGCTCCCAAGATGGAAACTCTTGTGCCATAGTAGATGTGCTTGACATGGCATGAAAAGAACTTAAAAAAAGGAATTGATGAGTTTGTGTCTTTTTTTAGGCATCAATCTGTAGAACGATTGCATATGAAGTGACAGATATCAAACGCCGTAGGAAAAATATTCATAGATATTGCGTGCCATAAACAATTTCGTTGAAGAGTTTAGAGTGCTGATTTTGTGGAAGACTTCATACCGTAGCTTGTCTGCTCGAGGGGTGAGGCATGGCGTAGTGGGTACTGCGTCGGTTTGTCGTGTGGAGAGCTGGGGTTCGATCCCGGCTGACTGCCACCCTCAAAACTCAACTCTTCGGAGTCAAAATTTAGCATTTGAACCGTCTTTCAAATGCAAAAACACAACTCTCCAAATTCAACTCTTCGGAGTCAAAATTTAGCGTTGAACTGTCTTTCAATGCATAACAAGGCAAGCCCCGCTTCGAACCAGGGCTTGCCGAGTCCTAATGAACTGTGGTATTAAGTTACATGCAGAAGCCACGGCCTTTGACGGCTTAAATGGGCGAACCTGGGGTCATTTCCGAGGGTGAGGTAAGAATTAATGCTTGCTTGTGCTTGTCCAAGTGGAGCGGCAATGTCAAAACTCTTCAGAGGCTACTATTCCTGCAAAAAAACTGGGGAAAATGCATCAAAAGATATTACAAGTTTGGCCAACACTTTTGTTTTGTGTTTGGCAGCACTTCTGGCAAAATTTGGGCGGTGATTTGGATTTCTACGAGTGTATTCTTCCAGGCAATCATATTCTAGAGAGTGTTAGCCCTCCATTATTTCCTCTTTTCTCCCGTTACTTTTTTCCTAGTGCATTTATTGAATAGCTACAATCACCAATTCAGTTTTTTACTAATGTAACCACAATTTAGCATTGAAAATAAAGCAATTTTAACGGGAGAGGCGGGCACAACTTGCCATAGATAATTTAGCTAAAATTTATGTTGAATAGTTTGGTTCTAAACTGACTGTAATTTGTAATATGAGTACACACCCGTCAGAACAATACAGACGAAGTTTATTGCAAACATACCTTTATTTCAAGGTGTAACAAAATAGCAACAAATCCATTTTAAAAGAATAATAACGCAAATTTGAACTGTTTAACAAATTCTCAGACTTTCAGGTTTTACATCAAAAGCCAATGACGTGGGACAAAAATAGAAGAACGAACTAAGTGGCGTGACATGCATTGTAATCCAGAGTTGCCTTTAGTAGCTGAGACTTGAATCTTGGGTTTGAAACTTCTTTAACAATATACTTTGTCCATGTCTTCATGAATTCGGCATGAACGGCCTCATGGCTTTGTTCAGAAAAGAAGCTCATATTTTGCCGATTTTGGGCTTGAATGAAGTCAATGAGATGGTCAACTATTATATGGGCCTTCGTTGTCAAAGTCATTGACGTTTCCTGCCAGGCAATTTTAAACCTCATAATGGCAGTGCTCACTTTTTCGACATCTATCTGAGGTTTATGAATGAACGAAGTGATTCTTGAAAATGTTTGTAGCACTTGCAGGAAAGGGCGACCATCTTCCAAGCGATTACACTTGTTCAAGACTTTTTCCAAGGCAGGCAAGTTCTCGAGCAACTTTTTGCACTCATTGCCTTCAAAAACTGTTCCATGATAGTCTTCACGGCTCAAATTTAATTCAGAGGGCCACTGAGCAACCTCCGGAATCATTTTCACAAGTTCATCGTATGTCTTGTTCACTATCCCGAGGAAGCAATGAAGGAATGGTGGAGCACATACATCAAGAACTCGTGTCCAGCCAGGCTTTGCTGTCATAATCAAACTCTTCTTCATCGTGCTGTGATATTTCTTGGAATCCGACTTCTTTGATCCTCCGGCCACAAATTTTTCATGAACTTCACGCAACGACCCAAAGGTTCGTTCTTCACATTTTTGTTCCTAACAACCAACTCTCCAATGGCAAAACAAACACGGAAATGTGGACCGATGAGCCCCTAACCCAAGGGCGATATTGAAGCATTTTAAATCTTGAGCAAAAAAGAAATCCACACCTTCCAATTGTTGATCCAGACAAAGCTTCGCCAAAAGAATGGAAATGGATTCGTAATCCTCCTTCATTGTAGAGATTGCGAGAAGGAACGTACGCTTAACACCGGTGGATTTGAAAGGCTGCAGATCTGTTTCTTCAAACTGATGATCTTTATGAAAAATTGAGGCAGAAACCTTTAGAAAAGATCTCCCTTCATCAATGGACAAGCGCAATTTGATGTCATTGATCTCCCATCCTCTCTCCTTAAGAATACGGTGCAGAAATTCTCGAACATTTGTGCAGAAGATAACTGGTGCCTTAGGTAGGTTTGTCCCATGAGTTATTTCTTCGCATATAAACAAGTCAGCAAATTTCATGTTCTCCTTGGCTAGCTCTTGCTTTAAATACGGTTGCACTGCAACATCACGTCGGAGAGCTTGAGTGATGGTTATGAGTTGCTTTTGACTGATCCCAGACGCGAGCTTTGCTTCTTTTAAAGTTGAATGCTGGATGACATGACCAGTGGCTTCTGCGGCAGATTTATGGCTTCGTTTTTGTTTGCAAGTATGATTCACCGAAGATGGCATCATTTCAAAACAATGAACGCACAAAAACGATGGTGGAAGAGGTGTAGGCGGGTGAGAAGGTCGTCCTTTCTGTACAAAAAAATCATTTTGATTTACTTTTCATTATGAACCATGCAGTAGCAATCATGTAATAACTTACCAATCGTTTACTCAGTTTTTTCCGAGATCCATAGAGTCCAAACTGGCGATAACAAATGCAGATCTGGCAATCACATTTTTTTTCCATTGCTGATCGATTTAACCTAAACCCATGCATGGATATATAAGATGGAAGTTCAGGTAGGACTGGACTGAAGTCACCATTACTTAATTTCAGAAGCTTGCTTCTGCAGGAAACACATATTCCATTAGGAAGGCGATTATCTTCGGGACAGTATCCTTCAATCAAAAAGTCTTGGACTGCAGAGAGAATCTTTGAACCTTGCTTGATCTGAAAGTTCGCCCGATCATTGCAAACAAGACAAACAAGGGGTCGCACTTCCTCATGATGAAGAGGCATCTTCTGAATCGACAAGGATAGATTTCGAGCTGGCAAGGAACGAAATACGACACAAGGAAATAGTTATTTGGCAAACAATCCAACAGTCAGGTATCCCAAGATGGGATAGACTGCAATCAAACAAGATCAAATGCCATCCCGATGTCAAATTTAGTTAGCCAACCGTCATCAATCACGAAATATTTTTTTTTGTTGGTTCGCAAATATAGGTTCTACAGATTATTGCTTAGAAAATGCCATTTTTTAAGTTCTTTTCATGCCATGTCAAGCACATCTACTATGGCACAAGAGTTTCCATCTTGGGAGCTCTACAATTGAACACGATCTGCTAGAGAGGGAAATTTGAAACACTGGTTGTAAAATTAAATTCAAAATTTCTTTCCCAAATGGCCCATAAGCTATGGTAACATTAATAGATCTGAAATCCTGAAGACCCGGCCTTTCTCGTGATATAATTCTTTTCTCGTAACATTTTACAAGAGCTCTGCCCGGGCGTGCAGTTGTGAGCGACGTGATCGGAGGCTATGTTGAGTTCCGCCATGGAAGTGTGCAACGATGGACATGTCAATAGAAAGTACTGTGTGCATACCATGGAATTGGGTGAAAACTGTAGCATAAGAATAAGCCAGAATGGGAAGTAGGTTGATCCAATGAGGGGCTTGTTGCGATAGGAAAGCCATTGAATCAGCAATGAAGGGGGACTGAGAGATATAGCAGGCAGAGAAAACGGTTGGCTTTGCGATTCATGGGTGTGGTAGGATGGACACCCAACTGGTCACCCCAAGAGAAGGAAGACACACTTACGATGGTTTTGGTAAAAACGTGGTGATGATTAAAAATGGAGCCAGCCATATGAGCTCGAGTACAGGCCACAAGATCTAGAAAGAAACGCAAGGTGAGCTGAATCTTGGTCCTGGCCTTCCATGAATGGAAGATCCATGGAACTGGTATCAGATGAAATGAGTGCAGAGCACAGATAAGTTGCCAGGAATTGGTTAAACAAAGACTTTAGGCTTGGAATTGTGCCCTCGAATAGCCATTGCGACGGTTTAAAGATTGTTCCAATTGATGTTGGAACACGTTGCATGATCGAGTTCGTTCTTGAGTTGCCGAAAGAGGAGGCTGAATAATTAAGTGGGATGTCGTGTACGTCTCCGCAAGGAAAGGGAAAATTCTGGGAAGCTGGCGAAGGAAAAGCCTCTCAATAGATCGATCGGTTCCAACGTTGAGTTCCTAAACATGTGGTGGAAATGGCATCGGAAGATTGCTAGCTCCGGTGCAAGTCAGGCGGTTTACGTTGTACTGTTTTCTCGATAAAGAAATGAGCGACGTTAGATGTGGGTCAATGTAGACTTGGTGTGAGGATTAGAGAGGCAAATCGGAAGAGGACAACCCAATTGTCGAAACTCGTCAAGACATCCCTGGGATGGATGTAATTACTAGATTATAGCCTTGCAAAGTTGCTGTCAATAAATGCGATGGAAACCTCTACCAACGGGTAAAAAGGAATTACAGGAAAAGCCAAACTATTGGAGATTTCATCGGAAAAATGGGAGATATGGTTGAGACAAGCGCAACGTCGTAGTCATAGCCCCATTGATTGGAGATCACCAAAAGGTGCAACAGTGGTCAGAAGTCGCATTGAACCAACTCTGAAGACAGATGTCATGAAGGGGCGCACTTTCTCCAGAGAAATGGAGAAGAAATCATTGGTAAAAGTTGTTGAGTGAAGCAAGTGGTGGACCAACGTAAGACATGGGGTTGTTGTTTTTGGTGATGGTGTTGGAGGACATGGAGAATTGCGGCAGAAACATTTAGTGCATACCTTGAAGTTGTAGATACACCCGAAACAATAGGAGATTTTCTGAACACCTTTCTGAGCAGAAAACTGGGCCACTTTGATCTTGAACCCCAAAATGCTGACGGTGGTTAAAGGTCACAATGTAGCGGTAACTTGATGAAACGTCACCCCGATGGACAGAAGGGTCTACCGATGTCCAAGAACTGCCGCAGCTCAAAGCAAGAGCCCGACGCAATTGACAAAGAGATGCAAGACTCGAACACTTGAATGGGATGTGTGTAAGAGGGTTGTCTAATTGGATCGTACCCATGAAGATGTCAACACTGAAATGTTACGAATAGTGTGATCGGAGAGTCCATCTCAATTGAATGTTAAAGAAGGTCCTGAGGGCAGAAATTTGGGGATCCCTTGGGGAGGAGACAGATGTTCAAAAGCCAAATCTTGACGTGAAGGAGACGGTCCACCAATCAGATAGGCTCATCATCAACGGGAGAATGGTCTCAATAACGTTGTGACTACTGCGTTGAATCCAAGTGTGCGATGTCGTTGAAAAGATGGGTGGCGGAATGAATTGGAATCTCCATCTCCCCCACCACTGAAGATAGATGAAACATGCTTCCTCAGTGAGTCGTCGAAACATGATCGGTGTAAAGGTGATCAGATGACGGTTAAACCAACAAAGCACCACAACTAACACCTCTGGTCATCAAAACATCATTCATGCATCTCAAAAACGTTAAATTCTCCGCCTCCCTTCAGAGAACGTGGACCTCAGAGGAACGACTAATATTCATCAATATCCATTCATCCTCCTCCAATATCAGATCTGCTTTTAATGCTCCTGAATCAATCCGATTTTCAAGACATCTACTGTTTGAGTTCAATCCACAACAAACCTAATGTGAAGTCGTGGTCTGACATCTCCCATCCCGACTTTTCTGGTTCCAATTATCCATCCTCATTCATTGCCTACCACTAGAGACGCATTGAGTTCCACGTTCGGTGGAAAACACAACGGCTCTGTGTCAAACCAACTTTAGAGGATACCTGACAATTTTCGGTCTTGGCCTTCTTGCAAATTCCTCAATTTCGATTCTGCTTCGCCAAGGAGGAGCCTAGAGTGTCGCCATATTTCCACTCGCCAAGAACGATGGATTCTTTCAACCTGGTGATTTGATGCCGACCTCAACGATTTCATCATTCCGCTACCATTTCGGTTTCAACATCTTTTAGCAATGGCTTCCTTCCTGTTCCGCAGGCCAACATCAATTTTTTTAGCAATGGTTTCATCCCTTTCATCCCACTTTGACGAAGAAGAAATATTCCATTCAATTTTCTTAATGTTTCATTCATTACTATCTCAATGTTTATCTCCAGTCACTGCAGTTAGCTTATGTGTTTGTACATTATTTGTGTGATTTCAAAAAAAAAAAAAAGTATGCCTTTTTCATGTGAAACTTCAGGTTCTTCTTTGTTGACAAGTTACAAGGTTCCTTTTTATCTTGTCACGAGGGCATGTATACGAACCAAAGTACCATCATGAGAAAGACATCGTATGATGTAAAAAGGACTCAATGTTCCAACAAGATGCGACTCCTCGCATCATGCAAGAACAGTAGGCTGCGCCTTATTTGACTATACAAGACCATGTTCCCACTGAATAAAGAGCAGTCTTTTGACACTTGTCCGACCGTTGGTTGACAGTTGATCACTTGTTCCATCCTTAGTTGCATTCTCCTTATTTCTGACTAAGTCTCGTGTCCAAGTTCTCACTGAACTAGATCGAGCAATACATGGCGACCGTAACAAGTTGATCCAATACAGACATTTTTTGGAAGACATTGGTTGGAGCTTTCACTTTTCTTAAATCACTTCACATCACTGTAAACTAACAGAAGAAAAAGTGCCACTGGCAACTTCACACTGACGGACAATTTTGGGGAGGGTAAGTTTGATGAAATAGACATTGAAATCACTGTCTTTCCCGACGAGCTTGGCTTGATTGTGAGCACATTTGAGATGAGTATTTCTGGCTTTTAAAGAAGCCGTGGATCCCTTGGATCAAGGATTCCTTAATACGAAGTTCCGTGGTCTATGCTTGGATTGAACTGTTTTTATGATGATAAGGGTGACCGTTCTAGATATCGCTGACTGAATTTGGAACCAGAGTGGCATAATGTTTGCAAATGAATTTGAACCTCAATTGATGTAAATGGCCATTGGTTACTTTTATAATTTCAATCCATGAATAGACATGAAATAATCATTGGACATTAAATTGAAAAAAAAATGGCTAGCACCTCTTCTTTAAAATATCTCCAATTTTTTTCTGAACTCGTACTACTCATGACTTACAGCTGGAGAGGCGACAAAGGAGAACAAAAGGGCGCGAAATTTTGAATTAGACTTCTACTCTAAATCATGAACTAAATTTTGAAATCTATTTGCCAGTCATCAAATGGATGTTTACGCACTTTTTTCACATCAACATCATTAAGTGGTTCTAAACCTTGATACATATCTTTTACATTTCATTTGATTCACTCTTAACAATTGCGCATGTTAAATCCAAATTAAACTTAGAAATGTTATACTTTAAGCCAAATGATTGTTAGTAAAGGAAAATAAAGATCCAAAGGTGTAAGATGAAACCATAGTTGAAGAACTAGATTATATTGATGCAAAAATTGATGCTTATTTTATCTTTTAAAGCTGTAATGTGTTGATTTGCACATCGGCCCACTTGGGGTCACCAAAAGCTAAAAACAAATTTCGTTCAACATCCATATTTTCTAGTGATCCGTGGTTAGGTGTGTGTAATTTATCTGATCAGCAACAAGAAATAGGGAGCTTTATCTGATTTAACGAGACTCGTGTGTTTGAGCAGGAAAAGGAACAAATCCAGTAAAAACCTGCGACGACTGATGGTGGTGGTGGCTTTGGTGATGAATGTTTATGGCATGGAGTTGAACCTATTGCGCGGGAAGGTGGGATTTGACTCAGAAGAACAACCGGGTAATGATGAGGCGAGAATCTAAAAGGAGCAAAGAGGCAACGGCAGATCGGAAATTCTTCACAAGTAACTTGAAACCTTTACGTTTCGTTCGATATGTATAAATTCCGTTTTATATATGGATACAAATGACATGACTAGAACGAGTGAGAGCACCATACAATTCACTTTTCATTTTGGCAAGCTCATTTTATCTTTCACTCTACTGAACAGCCCATAGGTAATAACAAAAGAGCTAGATTTTATTTTTTTAAACTCTTTTTTCATGATCTAGTACGGCCGAAAAAGTCATTGCGAATATGAAAGATCTCCTTACAAGTGGCACCACGGTCATGTACTCGTGTGTTTGTACCAATCTATCTCCAATGTCGTCAAACAGTTTTGGGTGGCTCTGCCATGGGGTGCACATTTTGGTTCACCATATGATAGGGCTCTTTGTTTCAGTTTTCCTCTACGTAGAATGAAACAATTCATATCACAATAGGATGGTGACAGCGTATGAAAGTCCAGCATAAGATCAGTGGAAAATAAATCTAACCGAAAATAAGGAAGTGGAAAACTTGTAATACCCATCCATGTTGAAATGCAATTCCCGAAAAAATGTTCAGCAAATAATCTTGGAAGAAAACATAGCGGAAGAGGTCCACAAAGGGCGGTTTAGAATTAATCATTAGGGCCTAACTTTCAAAAAAAAAAATGATTAGCTTATCAAGTTTACTTGCCAAAAGTGAAAAAAATCACCTTTTTCATACCTTTTGGCCATTTTCTATTTTTAAGTTCATTTTTAACATGGTTCAGGTACCTTGCATTTTGGAAACTCTGAAATTCGAGATTTGTATTGATTGAGAGAAACTCACGCTTCTTTTTCAACAAAAAACGGCCACCGCAAATCTCTTTCGTGGTTTG